>WNWU01000001.1:79695569-79715402 GCA_012654045.1 Ptyas mucosa
AACAGAACAGAACAGAACAGAACAGAACAGAACAGAACAGAACAGAATAGAATAGAATTTTTTTTATTGGCCAAGTATGATTGGACACACAAGGAATTTGTCTTTGGTGCATATGCTCTCAGTGTTCATAAAGGAAAAGATACGTTAATCAAGAATCATAAGGTACAACACTTTTTTTTATTATTGAAAAGTTTTAAAATATTTTTACAAACAAATTTCTCCCCCCCTTCCTCCCTCCGACCAGTCTCTTCCCTCCCCCCCCGACTTCCCAGAGCAAACTACAGGGTATAGCATTTAGCAAACATAATCAAACATAAACAAACTAACTATAAGCTCTTAACTCCCCCTCCCTCTTTAACTCCCCCATACATACCAAAATATAAGAATATAAAAATTCACCTAAATATTTCTTTCATAAGCTATTTGAAACTTTCTAGTCCCATATTTGTTTTGAATATAGTCAATCCATTTTCTAGGTACAAGAAAATTAAGGTACAACACTTAATGATAGTCATGGGGTACAAATAAGCAATCAGCAATAAACAATATCAATATAAATCGTAAGGATACAAGCAACAAAGTTACAGTCATACAGTCATAAGTGGAAGGAGATGGGTGGTGGGAATGATGAGAAGATTAATAATAGTGCAGACATAGTAATTAGTTTGACAGTGTTGAGGGAATTATTTATTTAGCGGAGTGATGGCGTTCGGGAAAAAACTGTTCTTGTATCTAGTTGTTCTGGTGTGCAGTGCTCTATACCATCGTTTTGAGGGTAGGAATTGAAACAGTTTATGTCCAAGATGCGAGGGGGTCTGTAAATATTTTCACAGCCCTCTTTTTGACTCTTGCAGTATACAGCTCCTCAATGGAAGGCAGGTTGGTAGCAGATGAAGAACTGGGGACAGAAGGCAGAAGAGCAAATGAGAGAGGAAAGGCTGATCTAAAGTGGTGTCCTGAAAAGGGTGATCCAGATGGTGACGCAAACTTATTTTTCTCTCAAGTTTAGTCTTCTGAAAAAAGAAAAAGAAGAAAAAAGGAGCAATTTTTGGAAAGTTGAATATACTTCATTTGAATAGGCCTCCATTGCAGTATGTCCATTAAATAAGGAAAAGCCAGACAAGGGTTGAAGATGAATGGTTTAAGTTAGGAATGTGTGCATCGGTCCAAAGGGGATCTCTGTCAATGTATATTCACTTACTATACCATGCGGTCAGTTTTCTGCAAGTTATTAAAATGAAATAAAATCTGTATGTTTTTACACAGAACTTTCTCTAAGAAAATTCCATTTCCTATACAACTCTCCCTAATATATTCTGCTTTTAACAGTTATCCCAATATGATTTATTTTTATATGCCACTTGCTGCTCACAAACACAACTCCTGGGAATCAATGGTTTTGGTCTGCAGCATTCCACAATGCATTCATCATATACTTAATGCATTAATGTCATCTTGGCTAAGAAAGAGGAATATCTTATTGGCAGATTACAATCTGGCAGATTTTGATCTAAAATCTATGCCAGATTTCTTTTACCTCCCTGGGCAAAACAAATTCTTTGCATTCAAAAGGTCCTACCTACTGATGGGCTTCCCAAAGCTCCTCGGGTTTCAATTTTCACTGTAAACAGACAGACACTGGGTTAAATAAGCATTAAGTCTGATTCAGCAGTATGCTTACTTTGTTATGTCTTAGATTCATCCAATGTACTGGGATGCTCAAGAAATGGAATGACCAGTTGTGGGAACTAGGTATACATTAAGAAAGTATAGTTGAAGAAATATATGACAGCATTCTTCAAGTTGTGGGGTCCTTGGTGCTCTCTGAGATTGGTTGTTTTCTTGAAGACATTTCACTGCCCAACTTGGTAACATCATCAGTGCTAGAAGGGAGTGAGGTTTGCTCTCTGTTTATATATTCTGTATGTGGCTCATCCTGTCAGTGTTAGTGGGAGTGTTATTGGTGGTTCTTAGATTAGATTGCTGTTTACTGTTTAATTGTTTTTTCTGAATTGGTGATTCCTTGATTGAAGTATGGTTTACTGCTTGATTGTTGGTCTGGTGCTAATCTCTGTTTATCTGGATGTTGATTGCTAGAGAGGAAGTGTTTTGGTCTTTTTGTTTCCTTTTTAACTTTTTGATTGTCTCTTTTGAATTGTATGTAGATGCTGTTTATCTCAATGTGCTTGTTGATGGCTGATTTGTCTGAGTGCCAGGCTTCTAGTACTTCTCTACCATTTTTGGATTTAGGTCTAGGATGTTTTTCAAATTCCTAAAAAGATGTCACCATACAAGACCATGGTCTGTTCTTTAACATTCCGTGGTGGCGAAGTAGTGGTGCAGTGGTTAGAATGCAGTACTGCAGGCTACTTCTGCTGACTGCCAGCTGCCAGCATTTCGGCAGTTTGATTCTCACTGGCTGGTTGACTCAGCCTTTCATCCTTCTGAGGTCACTAAAATGAGGACCCAGATCGTTGGGGACAATATGCTGATTCTGTAAAACCACTTAGAGAGGGCTGTAAAGCACTGTAAAGCAGCAGATAAGTCTTTTATAGGAAAGCAAATTTCAGAAAAAGTGTCTCAATAATTATGGTAGTTCAACTGCTTAAGAACATGTGGGATCCCTTTTGCTGGATCTCTCCAAACACAGACTTGGAATATTGATTGAAATAAGAGATCTTTTTGATATGATGTCTTGAACTTTATTTCTTAAACTCCTTCCATGTGTTACTTTCAGTGGGATAAATATTTGAAACTCATTTTCAAGTGCGGCCTTCTAGACGTTGGTTTGGGACTTCAATTCTCACAATCCCCAGTGTGGACTTTGGCAACACAATGAGGAAGTTCTAGTGCAACTATCACCCCTAAATATTTTACAAAGCATAACTAAAGTTGGATGATTGCAACAATAAGATCTGCAAGACTAGAACTATTCCCAGGCAAGCAGTTTTAGTTTTGCTAGGTCATACTGAACTAGTACAAATGTTGAACAAGGGAATATTATTCAACTGTCAAGATGTTTCCGAAATTCTCCTCAACCAAATTTCTTTTCTGTGGTTTGGAATTGCCCATTATCTGATACTATATCCAGAATGCAGCTGACTATTTGGCATTGTCTCTTCAATGTTCTAAGTTTTCTTCTTGTTGCTGAATTGGGCAGAGATTTGAGCACACCTCACTGGAAGACATCACTTGCATCTTTCCTATTCTTCTGCATTGTTATTTCACATGTTCATTGATAAGCACTGCAAAAAGCAATCTTATTGCAATTGTATGGTATAGTATGGTATCTTGGAGTCCTAGTGGACAACCATTTAAATATGAGCCAGCAGTGTGCAACAGCTGCCAAAAAAGCCAACACAGTTCTAGGCTGCATAAACAGAGGGATAGAATCAAGATCACGTGAAGTGTTAATACCACTTTATAATGCCTTGGTAAGGCCACACTTGGAATACTGTATCCAGTTTTGGTTGCCACGATATAAAAAAGATGTTGAGACTCTAGAAAGAGTGCAGAGAAGAGCAACAAAGATGATTAGGGAGGCTAAAACATATGAAGAACAGTTGCTGGAACTGGGTATGACTAGTTTAATGAAAAGAAGGACTAGGGGCGGTGACATGATAGCAGTGTTCTAATATCTCAGGGGCTGCCACAAAGAAGAGGGAGTCAAGCTATTCTCCAAAGCACCTGAGGGTAGGACAAGAAGCAGTGGGTAGAAACCAATCAAGGAGAGAACAAAGGAGAAATTTCCTGACAGTTAGAACAATTAATCAGTGGAACAACTTGCCCGCAGAAGTTGTGAATGCTCCAATACTGGAAGTTTTTAAGAAGATGTTGGCTAACCATTTGTCTGAAGTGGTGTAGGGTTTCCTGTCTAAGCAGGGGGTTGGACTAGAAGACCCCCAAGGTCCCTTCCAACTCTGTTATTCTATTCTATTTATCAGTAGGCAGATATTTGATTGTCCATTGATCAAATAGGAAGTTGATTTTCCAGTTATTAGTACCCTGCAACCCACTTGATCTCCCAGTACTGGCTATATTGGCTGGATCTGATATAGGCTCAGTTTCAACAACAGCCAGAGAATACATTGCCCAGGAAGAATCTTTCCAAAACAGGTTCACTGAAGACTGCCTTTTAACCCAACTTCCAGTTCTCTCCATCTATTTGGAGAGACAAATTTACATGCCATAGTTTCTTCCCTCATGCCATCACTCTGCTGAACACCTAACTCCCACAGCACTGTCTTATGCCTAAAGATATTTACCCATGTAGTAGCCTGTATTGCTATTATCCTTGTCATCTTCTCATTTTTTCCCATCTTCTCATCTTTCTTACCTCTCATCTTTCTACTACTTTCCCCTATTGGTATATTATGATTGATCAATTGTTTGTATTTTAGGATTTGTGATAAATGATTTATCACTTTGTTGTTTCTATGTACATTGAGAGCTTTTGCACTGGAGACAAATTCCTTGTGTGTCCAATGACACTTGGCCAATAAAGAATTCTATTCTATTCTATTTATACTTTTTTTGCACTCTTTTTCCATATCATTAGGGACATTGACAAAATGAACAAATAGAATTTGGGTATTACGGTAAACAAAGCATCTAAATTCTTTCTGTCTCTGGGGCTTTAAGCAATGCACGTTTGCAGGTGCATACCGGTAACATAGAAGAAAAATCTGGTTTCAGTCATAAAAGGGAAACATCCAAATTAGGTTCCTTCCAATGCGCATGGTTATAAACAGGGGAATAGAAAATATCTTAATCCTTTTCAAAATGTGGTTTAAGAGAGCGGAGGGATGAAAAACTGGCCTAATCTAAGAAACCATATTACATCTTGACAAGTTCTGCTTCATACAGCATGCTAAGACAATGAGTGGGTTCAGAGGTGGGTTTCAGCAGATTCTGACCAGTTCTGAAGAACTGGTAGCGGAAATTTTGAGTAATTCGGAGAACCAGTAAATACCACCTCTGACTGGCCCCGCCCTCATCTATTCTCTGCCTCCCAAGTCCCAGCTGATCGGGAGGAAATGGGGATTTTGCAGTAACCTTCCCCTGGAGTGGGGAGGGAATGGAGATTTTACAGTATCTTTCCCCTGCCATGCCCACCAAGCCACGCCCACAGAACTGGTAGTAAAAAAATTTGAATCCCACCAGCGGTTGGGTTCCCCCAAAATCACAGCCTAGGCTAACATGTTGTTTGAAACCAGCCTGTGCATCTTTCTTTCTAACCTTGGTTGAATGGGAAACTTTGGGATAAAGAACAATCCAAAGTCAGCTTTATAGAAGTGACATGACAGAGGCTCTTGTGAGTTAGTCTGTCCATGATCTTTTTTTTTTTTAGCTTTATAGGGCTCTGTTAAATATCTTCTTCTTCTCATCCTCTCAAACCCTCCTCCCCCTCCCCCCCCAGCGCCTTCATATTTCCAAAGGTTTTCGGAAATCCGATTACAAAGCTTTTTGTGTTTGCTATCTGAGAGAAGCATCTTGTTGTCCTTAGGACAAAACACTACATTCTGAGGGTTATATTTTCGCCAAATATTTCTGAGCACAGCACAAGTGTAATGGTGCGCTACAAATAAGAAACAAATGTGCACGTATTTTTGCAAAAAAAGAGAGAGCGGGGGAGAGCGGGTGGTGGAAGAAAGCAAGGCAGAAGGCTCTCCACTTGTGATTTTTAGGAGGAAGGGGGAGGAAGAAGACACACACATCTGCCATTTCTCTGGGCTCCCCCCCCCCCCCCGGGTTGGCTGAGATGCAGAAATGATCAATAGGGAAATGGCTCTGGACAGAGTACACACACCATGTCCCTTCTTGCACATCACGCCGCCTTCCTGAGGAGATGGTCTGTGTTTGCTCCTCCGTCTCCCTCCCAGCTCTGGCTCGGAGGCCTGTTTCCAATGACAGACTTGCCACGGGCGTTGCGACGGGCCCCGTACAAAGACTCGCTCGAAGTGGATTTTGTATTTACGAGAACGAGATGTAACTGGGCCTCTCCTCTCCCAGAAGTTTGGGAAAGAACAGCTGGATTCTGGCACCTTCTGCTGTGACAAGGACTGTTTCAAACAAAGAGCTGGATCCGGGGAGGGTACTGTGCAGAGAAGGGAGCACCGGGCTTCAAAATGCAAACCAGCTCGCAGTAAATGGACTTTAGCAGCCCCAGCTGGGCTTATTTTAGAACCCGCCTTGGCAATGGGGGCCGGGGGGGGGGAGGTTTAAAAAGAGAGTGATCTCAACATGAGGATTCTATTATTAATATGCTTATTACTCAGACTCCTAAAATGGATGAAGCAGTGGTTCTTTTATGCTGCATAGAGGATGTATTCTCCCAGGGCATGTCCTACACCCCATGTGATGTCATGCAAGGCAGACATCTGGACCTGTGGCGGATCCTCTTGAGGATGTGTATGTTGTCGTGTGGATGTGAGCATGTTCCCCCCTCTCCCCGATTAAGAGATATTTGATTTCAACGTGAGGGGAAAAAATGCACAATCTATATGGACAGACTGATGGTATCACAAGTTTGTCATTCCTGGGCAAACACATCAGAGTGATGTCACAGAATATTCAATAATATCCTAGTTCCGTGATGGTGAACCTATGGCACGGGTGCCACAGGTGGCACGTGGAGCCATGTTGGTCGGCACGCAAGTGTTGCCCTAGCTCAGCTCCAGCGCGCATGCGCGCCCTGGCCAACTGATTTTCAGGCCTTCCGGTCCCACCAGAAGTCGGGAAACTGGCTGTTTCTGGCCTCCGGGGGGATGGGGAAGGTTGTTTTTGCCCTCCCCAGGCTCCTAGAAAGCCTCTGGAGCCTGGGGAGGGGGGAAAACGGGCCTACCGGGCCCACCGTGCCATCGCGTGCCAAAAGCAGGGGGAAGTGTGGGGAGGGTCATGTCCGCATGCGCGGGAGGGCAGGGTGCATTGAATTATGGATGTGGGCACACGCAACCGTGACCCCCCCCCCCACTCCCCCGCTTTTGGCACACGATGGCAAAAAGGTTAGCCATCACTGTCCTAGTTGCTCTGTGTAAAAAATTCAAGCCAAAGAGGAATTATGAAATCTTTGGGCTTTTTGAGGGGCGAATAATCTTTGATGGATGGATGGATGTGTGTATGGAGGGGTGTTAGATGTTTCCTGTTACTGGAAACAGGGCAGCAGTGAAGTGAAGTGATGAGCAAGTGGCAAGAACTAGGGAATTGAGAGAGTTGGAGGAAGGAATAAGAAAGAAGTTCTCCTTTCCAGAAGCACTGCAAAGATTCAAGTCAGAAATATTCCTCCATCCGCTCAGTTTTTTGGAACGGACTATAATAAGTTCAAGCTATTAGAAAGATCAAGTTCCCTAAATTTAGTTGTAGAAATGAATGGTAGGAGCTTCTGCAAGCCTGCGAGATGCATTGGTATCCAGACAGAGGAGTGACAAAGTTGAGGAAGGCACTTCCGTTGCTGCTTTGCCCATTACACAGTTTCATGGGAAGATTTTTTTTTTTTTTTGGTAAGGCACGAGGGACCGTCTAGAGGTAACATTTTTCTAATTCTTGGACTAGCTTCAGAATTTTGATTTTTCTTAATGCTTTTCTGGGAAGCTCAGGAAATACTAAGCCAGTCCAAAGGGAATGCCTCTCTCTAGTCTTGTAAAATCTCCCCTGCTATGTAAGTACTGAATACAGAATAACAGAGTTGGAAGGGATCTTGGAGCTCTTCTAGTCCAAGCCTTGCTCAAACAGGAAACCCTACACCATTTCAGACAAATGGTTGTCAAATCTCTTCTAAAATACTTCCAGTGTTGGAGCATTCACAACTTCTGAGGCAAGTTGCTCCACTGATTAATTGTTCTCATTATCAGAATTTTTTTCCTTATTCTAGGTTGGATCTCTCCTTGATTAGTTTCCATCCATTGTTTCTTGTCCTGCCTTCAAGTGCTTTGGAGAATAGCTTGGCCCCCTTTTCTTTGTGGCAGCCTCTTAGATATTGAAATACTGCTTCCATGTCGCCTCTAGTCCTTCTTTTCATTAAACTAGACATACCCAATTCCTGCAACCATTCATCATGTTTTAGCCTCCTGACCCCTAATCATCTTTGTTGCTCTTCTCTGCACTCTTTCTGGAATTTCTATACCTTTTTTCTATTGCTTTCCTAACATTTACACCAATACTTCTTAAGTGGCTGGATAAATACAAAATTCCCAAAAGAGCTGCACACCGTTTTTCTGAAGTAATCAGTGGAAGTCAAAGTTGCTTACAATGCCCCTTCCTTCCCAGTAGAAGGCGCTAACTCCCATGATCCTTTTCTCTCAAGAGCTGGTCAAAGAGCTCCTCATACAGGTTGGGACAGATTAATCATCTTTCAAATTATTTTACGTTGGACACAGTACATGAAAATCTAGCTCTCTGAAGAAGCTTTTCTTGCTGGGAAAAGTGGAAGGAAAAGTAACAAGAGGACAACCAACAGAAATCTAGATGCATTCAGTTGCAGGGACTTGAAAGACCAGGTTAGGAATAGAACGTTGTGGAAAAAAATCTATCTATGTGAAGTTGACAGCAACTTGATAGCATGTAATCAATCCATCAGTCAATCAAGTGGAAAAATAAACAATCTCAGCAGTGAAGATACACAGTCTATTTATGAAACTTCATCCCATAACTCATTGAGTTTCTGGCACCTGCCCCTATACATTGAAGACATAATCTAATGGAGTGTTCTTACTTGCTCCCATAGAAACAAATATGAATGTGCATAAGCCACCAACCATGAAGTAAGTGCCTGATTTGTATCGATCAAGACGCTTATCCTTTTCTCCCTATATTAAATGCTGGACTGGTTGTGTTTTGTAAGGTGCTTTCCAAAGGGGCCAATCAAGTGAACAGAGCTTGGGATATTCTTCATTAAGGACATGAAATCTCCTTCTTTACAGATACTTTAAATTTCACCTCTTTACTGCATATTTTCAAAGCCATCTCCACTGCATTTGAAGTTTATTTTTAAGGAGCAACATTTCAAAAAGAACTGAATAATCTGTATAAATTATGCACATGTAATTTGAGAAATTCTAGTTAAACTAGAGTTCAGAAGAGAGGGGAGATAAGACCGAGGCAAACTTCACTCCGCTCCTGACAAAGAGCTCTATTTGTCCCTCAGCCTGCCTTGCAACTGCATTAAATATTCCAACACATTCATACTATTCCTTCCAAATCAGCATGAAAAGTATTTCAAAGCATATCAATTTCCAAGATATATTTATTTGGTCACCCCCCTCAATGTGCTGCCTGTTTGTTATTGTTCTGGCAATATTTGGCAAGTTCTCCATTTTTGTTGTAAATAATCTGTGTTTAGTTTGCAAGGGGGAAAGTTGTCCTCTATGACACCCTTGAACGCTTATCTCAGGTTATTTTCCCATGAGCAACTTACAGCATCTTTTAGAGCAAAGAAGAAGTCCAACCTTGGAAAGTTTAACATTTGTGGACTTCAACATCCAGAATTTCCCAGATGGCTCAGGAATTCTGGGAGTTGAACTGCACAGGTCATAAAGGAGGCCATAGTTGCCCACCTCTGCTTTAAAATATTCTCATTTCATTCTGCCAATGCCCTGAAACTTGAATTATTGTGATGCATTTTTTCTTATATGAATATGAATCAAGTTAAATTAAATCTTGCCTGGTTATAGACCAGCATACCAGAATGCTATATGTTGTTCATAGCAGAATAGTAATTTTCAATTACAATGGCATATTGATTGTACACTTTGAATTATGTGATTTTGTGCTAAAATTGCATTAAAATAAAATTGTGTTAAAATAAGCTTATTTTTCCCATATATCTTTGCTGTATTTGTTTCAAGGGTATGCAGCCTAGGAAGCCTATTCTGATGTACTAGAATTGGGAAGAGACGAGGAATATGTAGAGCCCAGGAAAAGGTAAACGTTAAAGGTTTCCCCCAGTTTATCACTAATCTTTAAAGCCGTCATGCTTTTATCTTGCTATCTCAATGAATCTATTGTTAAATGTTTATTGTATTTTTATCCTTAACCTTCTTTATCTGTGTTTAAAATAAAACTCCACTAGAACAAAGTGGGAGAGCCAATTTGGTGTAATGGTAAAAACACCAGGCTAGAAACTGGGAGACTGTGAGTTCTAGTTCCTGCCTTAGACCCAAAGCCAGCTTTGTGTCCTTGGACCTGTCAAGAAGACAATAACAAACCACTTCCAAAAAAATTTGCCAGGAAAACCGTAAGGCCTTGCCCAGATAGTCATCAGGAATCAAGACTGACTTGAAGGCACCCAAAAATAAAAATAAAAATCAAGGTGGGCAGTCAGGAGTCTCATGCAACTTCAGCCTAATTTTAAAAACCCCAAAGCAAAACTCCAGTGCTGATTGGGAGGGAACCTTTGGGGGTGTCAGAAAAAATGGGATCTCAGAGAGAATGAATATTCCTATCCACTTTTTGCTTTGCACTTTTACCGGTGCATTACGCTACCCTCAACAGATTATCTGAACAGGAAAAAAATTGTACATAGGGCATCTCTAAGTGAGAGAATGACTAAGATTCTGATGTGCATTGACATCTTTTTCCTGATACGGCCCTGATCTCTACCTTCTTTGGATTCGATTTATGACTTGGATCCTTGCTTTTTAAAAGGAGCACAATGTTTTTAATCACAGAATAAGTGCATATTGCAATTTTAAACCTGTAGGACCAAAGTAGAGGAAGAAGCATGCAGGTAAGAGATGATGTGGGACATAATCCAGCAGTACAACTGAACAGCTCCAGCCTGGAAAAACATAAAGGCTGTTGTCAGCATTTAGCCATCAAAACAACTGGGTCCCTCCACTAACAAGATTTAGCCACTGATTTTCAGCTGCAACACACCCAGAGACCCAGGTGGTTGCAATGCACCTGCTTGCAACTTGGATCCTTGTTGAGCAATCTTTTCCACCTGCCGGAAGAGGGCGAGTGGGAATAGCATACCATACCAGCCACAAATGCTTCTGTGTAAGTTCTTCAGTGCGTAAACCACTGCACAGCGTTTTCCTGTCTCCACCTGCTGGCCAGCCAGACATATTACATGCACCGCCTGAGCTCAAAACCGGCCAACTTTGGGCCATGAGATTCTTCACACGAGGCATCCCTGCCAAAAACTATTGTTGTTTCTTTAAAAACTTTCTATTGTTACAGAAGAATTTCTGGGGGGTTCAAAAGTAAGTTCACTTCTGGCTTTTTTCTACCGGTTTACATAAGTAAAAGGCTTAATCTGATACGAGAGCTGCATTTATGGATTTTTTTTTTCATAACATAAGGACTTTTGTTTTGGGGATGGGGTGCTTAAATTATCAGTTATTCAGAACTGATAATTCATGGCATAGGACTAGGCCCTTCATGGCATAGGGCCAGGCCCTTTTGAGGAACTGCCCACCTTCAATAATTTCTGCCTGCTTGTTACATTTGGTATATAATGCAGATATGAAAATTGCCCAGTTGAACCCAGATGCTGCATTTGATTGTACAAGATGGCGTTTGTCAATCTGAAAAGCAAACCCTGAACTTGCAGGAATAATAGCAGGAGGAGGAGGAGGAGGAGGAGCAAGAAGAGATGGAGAAGGAAGAAAAGGAGGAGGAGATATATTTGGACAATTTGTGTTCCAGATAGCGTCCTTGAACACTATCATCTTGAGGGGCCAAGGAAACGCGTGTTCGCAGTCATAGTCCCTGTCCTTTGGAACAGCATCCTTCCAGGATACATTTGGGAGTCCCTCTGTTAGGTTTCTGGAAAGCTCTAAAGAAGCAGTCACCAACTGGTGGTCCGTGGACCATTGGTGGTCCGCGAGAAAATTTTGGTGGTCCACAGAAACATTATTTGCATTTTTTATATTGCACTAAATCAAGGGTCCTCAAACTACGGACCCTTGGCCGGATACGTGCAAGGAACATTGATGTTACTGCAGAGAGTCTCCCCCTTTGGGGTCTTTTTGTGTAGCTTGGAGGGGGGCAGAAATTCCAACTTGGGGTCTGTTTCAGCCTCCTGGTGTGGGGCTTTGGGCAAAGGCTGGAGGGAAGTGCCACTGGTGGCAAAGAGCCAGAGGGCCTTGTTCCAGTGGGACTGTATCATGGCCTGGAACTGGCTGACCATCTCAGCCCGCTGAGCCTCCAGGTGCCGGTACCTGGCCTTGCACTCCCACAGGTCTTCCCTCTGCTTGGAAAGCCTATGTTCGTAGTCCTCAGTGAGGTGCTTCTGTTGAGCCTCCTCCTCGGTCAGATCCAATTTGAAATGAGCCAGCTGTTTTGTCAAGTCTTTCTAGTGGTGGCTCCTTAGCTCCAACAACTGCTTCCTGTTGGGGCCCTAAGGAGCCCGGGCAGGCAGGCGAGGAGTGGCTGGGAGGGGCGAGTAGAGGCCAACGAGGCATCCCTCGACATGAGTGACATCAAGCTGGCCATGCCCACCCAGTCACATGACCACCTAGCCACGCCCACCCAGCCGGTCATTAAGCAGATCGCATTAGGGTCCATGGGATTTAAAATTATGAATTTAGTGGTCCCTGAGGTCCAAAAGGTTGGTGATTCCTGCTCTGAAGACCTGCCTCTCTTCCCAGGACTGGGGTTAATCTTTTTCTGGAGCTGCCATTATGTTTTTGATAGTTATGACTGATTTTTGCCCATGCTATTGTGTCTTACTGCTATATTTATAACTGTTTTAATTATATATTTGGATATGCTGTGGGCCACCCAGAGACTACACAAATAAAACAAATGCCTTGTTGCTGGTTCCTAAGCTACCCCAAGTTAGAAGGGTTTGCTTCTTTTAGTATCTAACTAAAGGTTGGGCTCTCTCGAGCTAAAAGTCTGTATCATCTCAGCCTCCTCAGTGAATTAATGGGCTTCACCACCTGGCCCTCATCATCTGCCAAACAGCCTTTCTGGGATGGTGTTGCAATATCAGGGTTGGAAATGAGCTCTGCACGCTTTCCCAGTGAAGAGTGCCCTGGGATGTTTTCACAATTGTAGGTCCTGAACTTGTAGCATGTGGGCATTGCACAATGCCTAGCATCTGCACAGCTTTATTTTCCAGCTGGCAAAATCCTCTCCAAAGCAGGCCCAGAAAATTATTGTAGATTCCTCCGAAAATGGTTAGCAAAATGCTCTTGGCCACTTCAGCAATTTGATCCTAGACCTAATGAGAAATTGGTCTAAGCTGTTAATATTTCTGCCTCGCTGAATTAGCCAAAATCACCCCTGGAGGCTGGGCTGCTCAGCTGTTGTTGTTCTGGTCAGGATTTCTTCACACCGGATAAATGGAAGATGATTGTCACCCCTATCGGATAGAATGGGGAAAGAGTGCATGCAAATGTGTTATTTTGGTATATGGCAAAATAGTAATGCTTTTAATTTCAGATTGCAATCCTTTCTTTTGGATGAGCTGAATTTGCAGGGAAATACAACATATTATGCTTACTGAAAATCAGACTGGGGTCTGAATTCTTCATTGAACTAGTAATTTGTACTCTTACTATATTATTACTGGAAAGCAATACTGCAGTGCAAAGGCACTGGAGCCGTGGTGGCGCAGTGGTTAGAATGCAGTAAGGTGAAGGTAAAGGTTCCCCTCGCACATATGTGCTAGTCGTTCCTGACTCTAGGGGGCGGCGCTCATCTCCATTTCAAAGCCAAAGAGCCAGCACTGTCTGAAGATGTCTCCGTGATCATGTGGCTGGCATGACTAAATGCCAAAGGTGCACGGAACAGTGTTATCTTCCCACCAAAGGTGGTTCCTATTTTTCTACTTGCATTTTTTATGTGCTTTCGAACTGCTAGGTTGGCAGAAGCTGGGACACGTAACGGGAGCTCACCCCATTACGCGGCACTGGGGATTCGAACCACTGAACTGCCGACCTTTCGATCAACAAGCTCAGCATCTTAGCCACTGAGCCACTGCGTCCCTAGAATGCAGTATTGCAGGCTAATTCACTGCTCGCTGCCAGCAGTTCAATCCTCACTGGCTCAAGGTTGATTTAGCCTTCTTCCATCCTTCCGAGGTCAGTAAAATGAGGACCCAGGTTGTTGGGGGCAATATGCTGACTCTGTAAACCACTTAGCGAGGGCTGTCAAGCAGCATGAAGCAGTACACAAGTCTAAGTGCTGTTGCTACTTTTAAGACCTAGAATTACCACACGATCAAGTTGTGATGAGAGTTTGTAGCAAGGCTGGGGAAATAATGAAGCCAATTTGGTGTAGTGATGGAAGTACTGGTCTAGAAACCAGGAGACTGGGAGTTCTAGTCCCACTTTAAGCATGAAAGCCAGCTGGCTGACTTTGGGCCAGTCACTCCCTCTCAGCCCAACCAACCTCACAGAGTTGTTGATGTGGGGAAAGAGGAAGAGGAGGAGGAAGGAGTTTTATGTATTACTTATACACTAATAAAGGTGAGATTAAAAATCTAATAAATGAAGGAATCATCAAAGATCAAACAATCAACAATCAAAGACAGAAGGTGAGTCAGACGATAGCTATTTTTTTAAAAAAATTGATTTATATGCCGCCCTTTTCCGGAGACTCAGGGCGGCTTACAATGCATTAAGCAATAGCCTTCATACTTTTTGTATATTTATACAAAGTCAGCTTATTGACCCCACATTGTCCTCATTTTACCTACCTTAGAAAGGATGGAAGGCTGAGTCAACCTTGAGCCTGGTGAGATTCGAACTTACAGTAATTGCAGACAGCTGGTGTTAATCAGAATGCTTTTTAGTCTGCTGAGCCACCAGGCCTTTTGTGAGTAGAACACAGTCCTTGTGGCAAGAAACGTAGGAAAAGCATTTCAAATCATTTCAAGAGATTCTCTCCTGCTAAATGAATGTTGGAAATTCCTTTTGGAGTTTCTAAGATTCTGTATTTACTCCAGACTAACATTAGACTATCTGTGTCATTCTTGCTTCCTTGATCTTGTCCAGTTGAGTATTTTACTTACTTATTTTAAACATTTATTTGGCCACCTATCTTACACCAAACTCTGGGCGGCTCACAATCCACGGATAAAAACTATACAAACAGTAGAAAAATAGTAGAGATTGACAGTTGCCTAATATGAATCATTAGATATAATGTCTGTGGAGTTTCTCAGTCATCCAGGTCATGGTTGTCCCAAAGGTACTTTTTCAAGAGGCAACTGGACAGAGCTGAAGCAGCTTCTTGGATGAGAAATGAAATGTCTTCAAAGAAAAAAAAAACCAGAAAGTCCAGTTGCCTCTTGAAAAAGCACCTTTGGGACATTAGATGTAATGTCCCTCAAGTAACCACCCTGTGTAGGGTGAAATTCAAAAGGCAGAGAGAGACTCAAAATATGTCTTGGTTAATTGAGGAACTGCCTGTCTCCTATAATAGCCACCTGACCAGATTGATCTGGTAGGGTTGACATGCTCGGGGTTCCATTTATTATGCAATGTCACAAGACCCTAGAAACACACCTTTTCTGTAGCACCTTCCCTCTGGAATGAGATTTCTACTGCAATTTGAACAAGGTACACACTACTGGTATTTTTGAGGGCCTTCTGTCCTTTCTATTCACTTCTGTAATTTTTAGGCAATTGATTATGCAATCATATAGCAGGGAGTTGAATGCCTTCTTGTAAGCAATCCAAGCTTTTCACCTTGGTCTTTAGAGTAGATAACTGATGCCATTTTCTTTAATATAAATTTAATAAACTATGGTCACCACAGTTCGCCAGATGTTTAGATTGCATTTGGCATTTTTATACAGGTACCGATAGTGAGTCCTTCTAAGGACTTGGATAGGCAGATGTTGTCATGTGATTGTGTTAAAGGTATCATTGCAGAATATTAGTTATTCCAAGTAGCCTTTTGCAACTGATTGATGGGGATTTTGTCAATGCTGATGATGTACAAGTGATGCTCCAGATGTTTTGGGATTGCACTCAAGGTGCCTATCACTATTGGTAGTATTTTTGTTTTCTTTTGCCATAGTCATTTTAGTTTTATTTTGGATTTTGTGATTTTTCTCTAAAATTCTGCTATCTCCAGGCACTGAAATCTCTACTTTCCAGATTTTATTTGTCTTTCGTATCAACACTCTTGAGGTGCACTAGTTGGTTTGTTTCCTGCAATGAGCTGGTGTTTATGTTTGATATTACAATATTGGTGTCTTTTAATATTTGTGCTAGCTGTTTTTTGGAACAAACTTCAATGCAGGCAACTTTATCTGTTGTTTTTGTGCTATTCTAGATGCTCAGTTATTCTTTATTCCAAATTCTCCAGGGTTGTTTTTTTAAAAGAGAGTTTTGTTCTTTCTGAGGATTTAACAGATTAACAGAGTTGGAAGGGACTTATAGGTCATCTAGTCTAACCCCCACCCCACCCCACTCAACCAGGAGACCCTATACCATTTCTGACAAATGGCAGTCCAATCTTCTCTTGAAAATCTCAAGTGATGAAGTTCCCACAACTTCCAAAAGCAAGTTCTGTTCCATTGGTTGATTGTTCTCACTGTCAGAAAGTTCCTCCTCATTTCTAGGTTGAATCTCTCCTTGGTCAGTTGCCATCCATTATTCCTTGTCTGGTCTTCAGGTGCTTTGGAAAACAGGTTGACCCCCTCCTCTCTGTGGCAGTCCCTCAAGTATTGGAAGACTGCTATCATGTCTCCCCTGGTCCTTCTCTTCACTAGACTAGCCAGGCCCAGTTCCTGTAACCGTTCTTCATATGTTTTAGTCTCCAGTCCCCTAATCATCCTGGTTGCTCTCCTCTACACTTTTTCTAGAGTCTCAACATCTTTTTGATAGTGTGGGGACCAAAACTGGATGCAGTACTCTAGCTGTGGTCTTACTAAATCTTTATGGAGTGGTATTAGTACCTCACTTGATCTTGATTGTAGGAGAAGGCAGAGGACAGATGCCTGATTTTGGAATGAAAATGATTCAATGGCTATGTTGTCTTTCTCTACTGCTGACTATCCCTTGTTTACTTCTACAGTTTGAGCTACCTCTGGCAAGCCTTTGATTTCTTTATCTTGGGTAGACTTTTGCAGTTGTTCCAATTGTACTTTTGTATACTTTTGTATTCACTATAATACAGTATTTTGTGTTATACTTCATGTTGATCTGCCTGCCTCTGCTATTTCTGAGTCTGGATGTTCTTTCCAGAACAGTTGCATTATTTTCAGATATCTTCATTGGATTTCATTTGTAATAACTCTGGCATATGTATACGTATACACAAAGATACATGCACACACACAAACTCACAAGAAGTGTATCGTGCCTAATACTGGTAGTTCTCATTTAGCAACTGAGAGAGATACTGTGAAGGTCACAAATGTTGGGCAAGTTACCTTTTTCGTCATAACTATAACTTTGAACAGTGATTGTCCAAGTCAGTTGCTAAATGTAAGGTGACCAATCGTCCTCCTTTAGGGAGGACAGTCCTTCTTTTGTAAGTTCTGTCCTCTCTCGAAAAGTATCCTCCTACAGGTCCTCTTTTTCGATATTTGAAGACTAATCTGTAAATCTCTGTATTCGATTGATGCCAATCCGATCTGTTGCGTGTGATGTGACGTATTTGTATTTGACGTGACGATTCATCAAGGCTCGGTACAGTGTGACGAGACGCGATTATGAGATGCATGCGCTCCGCACAGGAGAATTGTTTTGAGAGAGTGCACCACGCACAAGTGGCTTTGTTTACTTCTTACCGAAACACAACACAGCACACACACACACATTTTTCTTCAATTTATTTGTGTCCTCCTTCTCATTGTAAAAAAGTTGGTCACCTTACTAAATGAGATCTATATGTAGCAATAGCAATAGCTTTTAGACTTATATACTGCTTCATAGTGTTTTTATAGTGGTTTACAGAGTCAGCATATTGGCCCCAACAATCTGGGTCCTCATATACTCCTTTTCCTATTTCCTTCTCCACAACAACAACCCTGGAAGGTGGGTTGGGCTGAGAGAGACTGACAGACCCAAAGTCACTCTCTCCCAGTTTCTGGAACACACACTCTCTCAGTTTCAAGGCCAGCACCTTACCCACTACACCAAAGTTTCCCAACCTTATTGGCTTTGTGGACCGGCGGGGGGGGGAGAGGAAAAGAGAGGGGTAGTTCTTTGCATGCGGCAAGCAAGTGCACATGCGCACACATGCACACTGCTCACCCGAGTAGGGACTGGTGCGCTGCTCACCTTCCACTTCCAAGGCCTGCTTCCAAAAAGCCCAAGGCCCGGTAGTGGACTCTGGGATGTGGACTTTGCATACACCAAACTTGGGGGAGTGAGGGAAGTGTAGATAACTTTTTAAAGTTGATTGTGACACTATAAACATAATGCACTTTAATGTATCTTCACCCAATAGAGAGAAGGAGACAGCAGGGAGTAAAGCCAAACCGAGTTGGGGGAATAACTAGAACACAACAGAGTATGGAGACTTTATTGAAGAGTTAAGATGGCTGAGGTTGGTAAACAGTTGTTTTGAATTAAAGCTATGAAACATGGGTATGGGGGTGTTTTTGCAGTGGGCTTGGAATAGGAGGAGGATGACATGCTGTTGTGGCCCGTACGCGGCCTGTGCGGCTGGTAGCTGATTCGGACAGCAAGGAGGCTGGTGTGGTGCTGCGCCAGCAGCCTGTGCAGCTGGCACTCGAGTCAGACAATGAGGCTGGAGAAGATGTGATGCCAGAGGCAGAGACTCAGCCAGGGCCTTCAGAACCTCCAGAAGCTCCCTTAAGCCTTCCATCCTTTCTAAGGTGGGTAAAATGAGGACCCAGATTGTAGGGGTAATAAGCTGACTTTGTATAAATATACAAAAGTATGAAGGCTATTGCTTAACGCATTGTAAGCCGCCCTGAGTCTCCGGAGAAGGGCAGCATATAAATCAAATTAAAAAAAAAAGAGGAGGAAGAGGAGGAAGAGGAGGAGCCTCTTCTCGATGCACGGGCGCGCAGAGCTGCCAAAAGGCAGGAGTCTCCTCGAGAGTAAGGCTTGGGGCTAATTGGCCACTCCCTTAGCCTATTTAAGGAGGAACGCCGACTGAAGCAATTTGTAGGGAACAACTTGTTCACTCCTTCGTGCCTTGATCTTAGTTCTTTGCAAATTGCTTCTGGGCTTTCTGCCAATCATAGTAAGATTAAAATTATTTATTCTTTGGATTTTTGTAGGCTGTTAAGAAAGTTAATTAACAGCCTTTGTTTGAAAAAAAAAACCTTATTTAATTTAGTAAACTAGGGTTTGTACAGACTTTGTGTGTGCTGCGTTCTTTGGGGCAGAACACATGCACCCAGGAAGCAGTGAGTGGAATGGACCAAGCACAATATGCAGATCTGTCCTTCAGTTTCAGAAAGACATTTGAATGTTAGGAAAGACTATATTAATGATAAGAGGAATTTGATACAGTAATCAATTGCCTGGGAAGATGTTGGATTTCCCTCCCAGGAGATCTTCAATTTGGGGGATGTGTTCACAGGTTTGTCAACTTGGATTCCAACTTCATGAATGAGGTTGGGCTAGATGACACAAATGTTGCCTTCAATTATATTCTACACAAACATTTAACTGTCTGCTATGGATTGTGAGAAGGAGAAGAAAGTGGAGCTATTTGGCAAGGATGTGGGTTGTCATTGGTCAACCTGGAAACTTTGGCATGCAAAAATGTATTTGATGAGTGATGTTCAATGTTACAGGACTGTTGAGCATGATCAACTCTTATTGGAGCTTTTGAAAAATTCTGCCTCCTTTTTATTTTTATTTGGGGAGGGGAATGTATGGTATTTCTGCAAACTTTAAAATTTCCTTGAAATTCCTTCCTCCATTTTTTTTGTTTCCATTGTGTTGG
>WNWU01000001.1:79720402-79755307 GCA_012654045.1 Ptyas mucosa
GTTGGCATCATTATCATAACAAACACAAGTGTTCATGTTTAAGCACAACAATAAAGTAATCTCTTAATTTATCAAACCTTGATTTAGCAGACTTTGGTTTTAAAAGCCAAAACATCTGAATTTTGTTTTGACAATAATAGACTGTGCCCCAAATGAGCAACAAAATCCACTGCTTCCTCCTCAAATGGATATTAGATAATGGTTAACAATAAAATTTGTCTGATGAGCAAGGATGTCTGGCAGCTCAGAAAGATTGCATTTGCCACTTAGAAGATAATCAGCTTCACTCTTTCTCTATTAATCCATCAAATTAAGGGTTTATTGTAATGTTGGAATTTCTATGCAGTGAACTTCATATATATAGAATAAGTGTCCAATGTTAGTGATAAATCTAACCTTTGCTACTATTTTCTTTTGTATTTTATATTATAAATTAATAATAATAAAAAAGAATGGTATAGATTTTGAATCTAGGCAGTGCTTACAAACTACATAGACAGTTTGTTCTTTAGCATTCATGAGGTCCTTTTAAATTTATCCAGCTTTCTTGCATAAACTGACAATGGTTTGTAACTATTGTTTTCTTGTTTTCATCACATTGTTATTAATCTTCTGTCCCATGTTAACATTCCAACACTGTGGTTAGATCTCTAGTATGACATGGTATTGCTCTATGAGAAATACTGCTAAGAGTTCATCTTGTTTTAATTGAAGAAAACCATAAAACCAAGTAGTCTGAGTAATACATAAAATCAATTCTGTGTTTGTACTGAAAACAGCCAGAGTTTCCACTCTGATGGGAGGCGGTACTCTTAGCTTCTCTGAGGCTTGGGTGAATATTTGTAGGTTTGGAGATAGCATGGAACTGAGCCTTACATAGCACTTCATTGCTAGGAAAATAGTAGTTTCTGGGAAGGGGAACTACCTTTTGTGCTGTGTTAACCATGTGGTTCCTTTTCATGACCTGTGGTGCCTGATTCTCTTGGCTGGAACTATCTTAGAAATAGAATAACAGAGTTAGAAGGGATCTTGGAGGTCTTCTAGTCCAACCCCCTGCCCAGGCAGGAAATCCTACACCACTTCAGACAAATGGTTATCCAACATCTTCTTAAAAACTTCCAGTGTTGGAGCATTCACAACTTCTGCGGGCAAGTTGTTCCACTTATTAATTGTTCTGTCAGGAAATTTCTCCTTAGTTCTAAATTGCTTCTCTCCTTGATTAGTTTCCATCCATTGCTTCTTGTCCTGCCCTCAGGTGCTTTGGAGAATATCCTGACTCCCTCTTCTTTGTGACAACCCCTGAGATATTGGAACACTGCTATCATATCTCCCCTAGTCCTTCTTTTCATTAAACTAGACATACCCAAAATGCATCTTTTCTTTCTCCTTCCTGGATTTGTCACATGGGTGATCACAGGCAATCAAGAATCTTGTAGGGAATAATATGACATAGCACAAACATTATGAAGTTAGGCTGGGAGATGAGAAAGAAAAACGAAACAAAACAAGGCAAACCATTAATAATCGGTGAAAGATGGTTCAGAAAAGGTGCTTCAGAAATTTGTAGGACTTCCATGTGCAAAGCACCAATTTTGCAGGGCTACTAGATCTGGCCTTCAAAAATCGAGATGGCAATACAGCAGATGATAGCAAAAGTTAAAGAGTTTTTGGTATTATTTTGCTACTGTCTACTAATCATCCAGATTTCCCAAACCCCAATCTGTAGCTGTATCTTTTGTTACAACAGCCAAACTTTTTCCAAGTTTGCATGGATAGCTTGGAAGCTGCTTCCAGGTTTTGAATGGTTAAAACTTTAACAATTAAAACTTTAAAGCTCATGTGGCTCCTTCCGAAGAGGCTTCCAGCTGCAGCTCTGGAGGCAGCTTCAGAAGTAGTTTCAGAAGCAGCAGTTTGGAAAAAATATATGGCTATTTGGTGTGTTCCTGAGCATCACAAAGTCCTTCTTTCAAAGCCCATGAATAGACCTGTGAGTTACGTTTTAGCTCATAAGGTCATAAGAATGTCTAACCTGTTAGTGGAAGAGTCATAACTTATTAAAAGAAGAAGTATCTTGGGTGCAGAATGAACTACTTTTGGTTGCTGGCATCTCCAGGTAGGAATGGCAAATGCTGTTAGCTGAAATGTTGAAAAGGTACATGGGCAAGTACACAGACTCAATATTGAGGAATTTCCTGTATTCCATCACAGAATAAATGGGATCATAGAAAAAGGATTAGAAGTCCAATCAGAGGTGGGACAGGTGTGTGTGTATACATATATGGTATGCAGCAGGGGTGCTATTCAGGTTCTGATAGGTTCTGGAAAACCAGTAGTGGAAATTTTGAGTAATTTGGAGAACCGGCAAATACCACCTCTGGCTGGCCCCAGGGGGGGGGGGGGGGGGGGGAGGAATGGAGATTTTGCAATATCCTTCTCCCAGGAGTGGGGAGGGAATGGGGATTTTGCGGTATCCTTCCCCTGCCATGCCCACCAAGCCACGCCCACCAAGCCACATCATGCCCACCAAGCCACACCCACAGAACTGGTAGTAAAAAAAATTGAATTCCACCACTGGTATGCAGGTACTGTATATATGAGTATATATGTATATACACACCCACATACCTATGAAAGTGCCTTCTTTGTTACCACCTTGGTTAGCTATAGTTGTATTGTTGAAAAAGTTGGGAAGAAAATGCGGAAATAATTTCTATTTAAGCAGAAGTACAATGTAGAAGGGGAAAAACTGTGAAAGCTGATCTGCTCTTCAGTCTCTTATCCAGATTTTTTTTTCCTGCCACGGTTGGGCAATTCCAAGCTGGCCTCTTTCCATCTGGTTATGGGCACAACCCGTTGTGCCCACATGACACCCCTCCTGCGCGAGCTGCACTGGCTCCCAGTGGTCTTCCGGGTGTGATTCAAAGTGTTGGTCACCACCTTTAAAGCGCTCTGTGGCATAGGACCCGGGTACCTTCGAGAATGACTTCTGCCACCAATAGCCTCCCACTGGCCAGTTCGCTCCCACAGAGAGGGGTGCCATCGGCCAAGTTATGCCAGCTGGCGACACCCAGGGGGAGGGCCTTCTCTGTGGGAGCCCCAGCCCTGTAGAATGAACTCCCCCAGAAATGCGTAAGATCTCCAACCTCCGGGTATTTCGCTATGCCCTCAAGACCCTGTTGTTCCACCAGGCCGGGCTATCAATGTAATAATTTTAAATCAGGTGTTTTAAATTTTGGGGGTTTTAAACTGAGCCGAAATTATTTAATCATTTTAAATTATTTTAATTGATGTTTGTCTTGTGCTATTAATAGGCTGTACACCGCCCTGAGTCCTTCGGGAGAAGGGCGGTATAAAAATAAAATATTATTATTATTATTATTGTTGTTGTTGTTGTTGTTGTTGTTGTTGTTATTATCTCTCTTTGTAGGTCTTATAATAATGGCTCGGACTTGGACCTTGAAAGAGAAAAGTTGGTTGGTCTGCAGATAGGGCATCTGGGGGGTAGAGGGACAAAAAAAATCAATAAATGATGTTTACAATTCTTGTGTAAAACATGTATATTAAGGGTGGGCTACGTTCACATGTTCAAGGACACCGTTTTGACTTTTTGAATTCCTGTACAAATGCTCCTAATACAAATTCTGAAAGTTATCTCTGCCACATGGGGAATGAGCTTTGTTTTAGCAAGAAGTTTAGATATCTAGAATCACACCTGTCCTATCTCACAGAGAAGGCACAGATCTGAATTGGGACAATTTTCAACAGATGCTTATTTAGATGGCATAATTTAGTTTGACTTTAATAAGTGAATAGGTACAGATAGCTGTCTCCTGTCAACCAGTCAGCTACTATAATTGTTTCACTCGTTGTCCATTCTAATAGTTGACTGGTTGAAAGGAGATAGGTAAAGGTAAAGGTTCCCCTCCCACATATGTGCTAGTCATACCCGTCTCTGGGGGGGGAAGGGTGTGTGCTCATCTCCGTTTCAAAGCCAAAGAGCCAGCACTGTCCAAAGACGTCTCCATGGTCATGTGGCCGGCATGACTCAACACCAAAGGCGCACGGAATGCTGTTACCTTCCCACCAAAGGTGGTCCCTATTTTTCTACTTGCATTTTTTACATGCTTTTGAACTGCTAGGTTGGCAGAAGCTGGGACAAGTAACAGGAGCTCACCGTGAAAGGAGATAGCTACCTGTAAATATTTTTTATTCTACATACATTCATTTGCTAAATACTGTGACATATTCCTTTCTTTTATCATGACTGTGCCCAAACTTTAGAACTATCCTGATCTGAATGAAAGCTATGAGAAATATCAGAATCATGCCTCCTCTGTAATAGCCCACTTTCACTATTCCTCCTGGACACTGTTAATTTTGGAATGTTTTAAAATGAGAAGAGGAACAGAAATGGTATTCAATAACTAATACCCATCTCGTTTACCACCTTAAGGAAATTTTAAAATGCTTCTTTATTGAAGATAGTATTGATTTGACATTAGTATGTTCTGTTTTAAATTAAAGCTATATATCTATCTCATTGTTATTTTTTTATTTTAATCATTTCAATATTCCATATTCCATTTATTATTATTTATATATAACATACTTGATACACTTTCACAGCTATTCAACCATTCAAAAAATTTGGCACAAATGTTTTTGAAATGCTTTAACTGAGATGAACATACTAGTATCTCTACTGGTTCAGACCACAACTAGGATTATGTGATAAAATGAATCCTGTGTAAAGTAAATGTGATTTTTTTCTTTCTTCAGTAAAAACATGTCTGATTATCAGAGACTGCCTGGAGATGTCCAGGTTTCTTGGCAAGATTTCAGAAATGGTTGCTAATACCTCCTTTCTAGGGCTGAGAGAAAGTGACTGGCCCAAGATCACACTGCTAGCTTTGTGCCCAAGACAGGACTAAAATCAGGGGTGAAATCCATCAGGTTCTGGAGAACCGGTAGCAGAAATTTTGAGCAGTTCGGAGAACCGGCAAATACCATCTCTGGCTGGCCCCAGAGTGGGGTGGGAATGGAGATTTTGGAATATCCTTCCCCCAGGAGTAGGGAGGGAATGGGGATTTTGCATTATCCTTCCCCTGGAGTGGGGTAGGAATGGAGATTTTGCAGTATCCTTCCCCTGCCATGCCCACCAAGCCACACCCACAGAACTGGTATTAAAAAAAATTGGATTTCACCACTGACTAGAATTCACATTTTTCTGATTTCTAAAGTGATACCTTAACGTATACATCAAACTGGCTCTTAATGTAATGCAAATATCTGCCTGCCTGCCTGCCTGCCTGCCTGCCTGCCTGCCTGCCTGCCTAGGGCTCTCTATCTCTATCTCTATCTCTATCTCTATCTCTATCTCTATCTCTATCTCTATCTCTATCTCTATCATCTCTATCTCTATCATTATCTATCATCTCTCTCTCTCTCTCTGTCTCTTTCTCTCTCCTCTATCTATCTCTATCTATCTATCTATCTATCTATCTATCTATCTATCTATCTATCTATCTATCTATCTATCTCTATATGTCATCTATTTATCTATCTCTATATGTCATCTATCTGTCTATCTATGTCTATCCCCCCCCATCTCTTTTATCATCTATCATCTATGTTTATTTAACCTTAAATACATATATATATATATATTGCTTGGAAAAATGACTTCCAGAGAAAAGGATTTTGTCCTTTCTCCCTGACAAGTAGATGGTATGTGCGAAGGATTTTTTCACCTATACATATTCTGCATTTTTAAGTCCTACCTGAAGTTAGAAATAATACGCACACACAGAGAAACATTCTAATCGCACCAGTGTTTCTTCACAGATGTTTATTTATTTATTACATTGATTTGCTGTCCATCTCACTGTCACATATTCAATATGTCAGAATTCAAGCTCCATTAATTGTAGCAAGGGGATATTACTCAAGCACTCCTGGCCAACTAATTTTCAGGAGACTTACGGTAGATCTGGGTAGGATGTGCAACCTGAGGGTCACGTGTGATTTTAGTTTGTCATGTTCCATCCGGACTCCAAATACGGGCCAAAGAAAGGACTAGACTTGACCAGCTCCAATTTCATCAAAATTAAATCGATCACGTTCGGTTAATATTAATTCACCTGACTTTAATAATTTCTCCCTTCTGTGATATTAAATAATACAAGTCGGAGGCAGCTGTTTAACAAGTCCCAGCAGGCACACATTCGTCTTAGTGGATTAAATTGTACATCCCTACTTTAGATGGCGGGCTGATGGCTGTTCCTAGGGGGTAGCTTTTGTGTGCTTGTATGTATGCAAGTTTGTGAAGTGTTGAAAGAAAATATGAGGCACTGGGGAGATATAAAAACACCAGCCAAACAATGGCAGCAGGACGAAAGACCTCACGTTCTTGGGTGTCTCTCCTCTGTCTGAGAGCCTGGTGAGATTATAACATCAGCAAGCTGAGAATGCCATGACAGTTCCATTTGCTGTCCAGAGAACACAAATCCAGAGTCAATTAGGTCTTCCTTTCTCTCGCTGCCCACCTCCATGTTTCCCCTCCCCTTCCCACCCCCAATTAAATGAAAATCCCTGTAATCCAACAGAAAAAAGGGTCATTACGCCATGGCGGGCAGCCACGGGAGGAGGGAGGAGGCATTGTGAATCCTTTTGGCTTTTGTCTCTCTCTGACGGGCTATTAAGTGACCTGGGGTGGCTGTAGAGAGATACCTGCAAACAAAAGGATCAAGGCGAGGGAGCACAAAAGCAGGTCCCCCCTCCCAGCACATACGCGGCTCTTGCAGGTGCAGGAGACATAGACCAGGTGGCTGAAAAGCTCCTTTTGTCTGAAAGCTGTCAGGGAGGAGAAACCGATTCATCTCCTGCCCGATTCCTAGACTCTCTTTCAGTTGTGTCAAGACATCTCTCACTCTTCATCCCCCACCCCCACCCCCATATGCCACCCACCCCAAATGGCCCAATCAGGAAGCTGGCAATGACACGCCTATATACTAAGCTCCATTAATGTGGCCCAAGGTTTAAACACTTCAGGTTGAAAGTGGATAATTGCTGTTGGTGAGGTTTAAAGGCTGACACAGGTGCCTTTGAGAAAAGGTCAAAAGTCAAGTGTCTCCCCCACGCCCACTCCCCCCCCAGACTCTTTCTGGTTTGGTGTCCTCCCACCCCCAACCTTCATCCACCCCCACCTCCTTTTTTAAAGAAAGAGAGCAGCTTTCTTTTTATCATCAAGAGGCCCCCGCGGGGCTTGTAAAAACTGTTATTCATTTGGACGTGCATGTTCTGAATAAAAGAGAAAAATGATACCACATGTACACCCGGTCCCTTGAAAGAACACCCCTTCCCCGGTTGAACTTTCACCATGGTGGTACAAGATTGTCACCCCAGCACTCGGCAGGCCCTGCTAATTAAGTCATCCACTTTTCAGCCAAAGCAAAGATGGGAAGAGAGTTCATTTCAGGGTAAAAGGGCTCCCCAAAGCAGGGGGCGGAGAAGCAGCACTTTGAAAATCTCTGATGTTTTCTGGCAAGAATAGACCCAAACCAGCAGCTGGTCGATTAATGTTTGCAACAGGTTGCATCACCCCATGTCTGGTCTTTTATACCCCATGCTTAGATATCGTGCCAAATTCGTCAAATTCTAGAATTCAGAGTTTGAAGGAGCTGCACAGGATATCAAGGGAAGGATTTTGCTGGAGGCAAGAGTCTACCACAAGGATAGGTAAGCAGGTGCCTTCTAGATCTTTAGGGATACATTTCCCATGATCCTTTGCCTTTGACTTTTTTGTCTGGACCCAATGGGCGATGCCAACAAAACAATTAGAGAGTTGTTTAGCCTTCTCCTAGTGTCTCTGGGAGATAGCTATCCAACCTGTTAACTGTTTCCAGCAATGAACTTCCAAGATCGTCTGTTCCATTTTCAAGCCATTCAAAGAATAAGTTCCCCACAGTGTCCAGACTTTGATTTTAATCTTTCCCTGTGATGCAGTATTAAAGATGCTCTGTGTGACTGCCTTTAAGCTATCTGAAGCCTGATATCAAATCCCTCTCCTTAATCCTTGGCCAAATCCTTTTTACTTGGAATGCAGATCCAGGCATGGAATAGAAACAGCATTAGTCGCTCTAGTTCACCATTTCCCAACCCTGGGTAAATTACCCAATATTGGGTAAAAGTGGTTTTTCTTTGGGGAATGACACATGTATCCATTCATAAACACAATGGAGACATTTAAATTGACTTAAAGATTGCTATAAGGGGATGCAATGGCTCAGCGGCTAAGATGCTGAGCTTGTCTATTGAAAGGTCGGCAGCAGTTCGAATCCCTAGTGCTGCATAACGGGATGAGCTCCCGTTACTTGTCCCAGCTTCTGCCAACCTAGCAGTTCGAAAGCATGTAAAAAATGCAAGTAGAAAAATAGGGACCACTTTGGTGGGAAGGTAACAGTATTCCATGTGTCTTTGGCATTTAGTCATGCCGGCCACATGACCACGGAGACAACGTCAGACAGTGCTGGCTCTTCGGCTCTGAAACAGAGATGAGCGCCGCCCCCTAGAGTCAGGAATGACTAGCACATATGTATGAGGGGAACCTTTACCTTTACCTTTAAAGATTGCCATGTGTGCTAAAATATATTCAAACTCTCCAAGTATTCCTACTAAGACAATAATTACCAATGGAAATTTGTTAAAATGCTTCAAAGATCAGTCAATGATACTGTTTTTTTAAAAAATATAATTCAGGTGGTCCTCAAGTTATGACCAATCACTCAGTGACCATTCAAAGTTACAATGGTGCTGAAGGAAGGGACTTACAATTTGTCTTCAAAGTTCATTAAGACTTTCTGATAAGTGATTTTGGGTAATGAAGGAAAATGTTTGGCAAGCACTGCTAATTAAGGTAGTTATCTGAATGGGGTCTGAAGGGGAGAGTGTGTCCGTCTCCATGGGGTTTTATTGGAGCAATCATTGGTGTTCAATACCATGGACCACCTCTGGGAGGGGGGACTTTAGCCCTTGAGTGGGTGGTTCTAATTGGTAGTTATAGAGGAAGGTCTATGGAGATTCTCTATGGAGAATCTCTATAGACCTCCATAGTTCCATAGACCTCCATATAAAGGAAGGGTAATTGAGTTCTCTTCCAGATACTATATAATATCTATTCTGCGAAAGGTCATCTGTCAATTCAGAATAAAGTATCATCAATATGGCAACAATGATCAATTGTCTTACCATCCCATGACATGTTAGATTTGCTTGAGCTAATGATGAGAGACTGTTAGAAAGCAGATGGCAAAACCAAGTTCAGAATAAATCTGAGCAAGACAAAGTTGCTGGAAAGTCCATTCCTAGGACCTCAGCTTCAGCATTAGTTCTAGCCACAATTACACGTCACTAAAAGAAGTCCTCCTGCCCTCGTGCCTGTTGCTAAAAGAAAAGGTGGAGACAATATGTAGAGTTATGTTCCTTTACAGATCAGAGGACCTTGGCAGCAAATCAGTGATGGGATTCAGCCAGTTCGCACCTATTCGGAAGAACCGGTTGTTAGAAGAAATCTTATTTTGGTTTTTTTCCACTTTACAGGGCTAATCCTATAAGGAAGGCAGGAAGGAAACACTCTACTGTTGTTTCTAACCTCAACTTTATTGCTCTGCTTACAGAAACTGCCTCTCTGGTTAGCCCTTATTACATTGTAACAGCTAAGGCGCTTCGCCCTTAGACGTGAGTGATGTTGAATTGGCCACGCCCACAAGATCACATCACCACTGAGCCACACATACCCAGCTGGTCATTAGGGCAGAGAACCAGTTGTTAAATTATTTGAATCCCACCACTGCAGCAAATGACTTACCTTTATCTCTACATGTCTGGATTACTGCAACTTGCTGTACTTGGGGCTTCCCCTAAAGACAATTCAGAAGGTACCACTAATGCAGAGGTGAAGCTGTTTGATGGTTGAACCTGTTATTGCAGAATGTCATCTATTTGTAGTTTCTACACTGGTTCCAGTGGGCTTTTAAGCTTAATTCACGGTACTGCTTATTATTTATACATGGCATGCTGCCATGTTAGGGATTGACTTGTCCAAAATCAATTTTTATCTCTTCCCATGATGGAGAAGCTTTGAGCTTGAATGGAACTGCTCAAAGCTTCTCCATCATGGAAAGCAAGAAGCATGTGGGCTGGAAAGGCAAGTCTTCTCAATGATTGCTTCAACACTATGCAATATGCTGTTCCAGAGATACAGTTTGCACCCTCGCTCTTGGCATTTAGGAAAGCAGTCAACACTATTCATTAAAGCAAGTCTTTGATCTCAAGGCCCAGCTGAAAATATTAAGAAGCTTCTTGTTTATATTAACTAAATGGGTAGAAATAGGTGTCTTGGAAGGGTTATTCTTATGTTTTATCTGCTGCCCAGAATCCTGTGAGCTATACAAAAAACTTGCTAATAAATACATTGATATTTATTTATTGGCATGTTTTCCTCCATTTCCTTATAATACTTGATACCTTATAATACTTTCTGATTCTTCACCATATTTTGTAAAAGTCTGGTTGCCCCTAGCAATCTATTTGCCAGGAGGATTAGATTTTTTTTTGTAAAGGCATTGCTTTGGTTAACACTTTTTTGCCCTCAGAATTTTGGAGGCAATAGAAGAAGAAGGAACATTTTGATCCTGAAATCGCCCCATTTCAAATGTTCTGGAACTAGATCAACAATCAATTTTAGGGTTGGTCCACATACAGAAGATTCAGAATGCCTGCTTCAAGATTGGAATCACATTTCCATGATGGAACATTTTGCACCCTTCTAGAAAAAGGTGCCAGTTTAAAAAAAATCTAATAGTTTTTTTAAATAAGTATTGGCAAAGAATCCATGTTTTACATAAGATATTGAAAAGCTACTAGCACTTTTGAAGAACGTGCTACCTTGTAAACTTTGATCTCTATAACTAATAATTTGTGGATTTGGAAAGGTTAATTGAAAACTACAAAAACTGCACGAAAAAATGGGAAGCCTTCTCAAATGTAGAGATTGTTCTTGCTTTCATTGGCTTGACCATCCCTACTTCTACATTTCCAACACATTTGTTTAGGACCTTGCATTTACCTCCTATTAACTTTGAAATATTAAACTGGTGCTCCTTAATGTAGAAAGCAAAGCTTGTGGTTGACATACTTATTGTTGGAAACATTCGAAGCAACACTGCCAAAGTTTGGGCTGGCTAGTTGATGGAAACGTGTGATGGGAACGTATAAGGAAAGTGATAGACTCCTGAACGTCAGCTTCTGAAGAGACCTTGACTAAAAAGGTCCATGGATACCTCCTCCCTCATCGCACGGATATGTGGATTGTGAAAAAGTCTCTACTCTGTAAAGACTCAAGAGCTATTCAGATGCCGAACTTCCTAAAAGTCTGGAGTGGGAAAAATGGAAGAGAGCCATTTTGCACATTTTAAAAGCTAAACGCAAGTTTTGCTCAATGGTCTTTACATATTTTTTTTTCCAGGGAAACTTTAAATACTAGCTGGACTTTCAACTCACCATGAATCTACAGGTATAAGGAATTGAGATTCACCTCTTAGCAGGATCCGTGCTGAAATTCTGTTTAATTGTTCCTGGAGAAATCTGAGCATGGAGTCAAATAGCTGTGGCTTCTTTTGCCTCCTAAGCAGGGGTGGGTTCTATTTACCTTTACTACTGGTTTGCAATGGGGCTGCATGCGCAGAAGCATTCTGATGATGTCATGGTCAGTGGGTGGAGCCTCCTGACGGTTTTACTACCGGTTCTATAGAACTGGTGCGAACCGGGGGCAACCCACCATTGCTCCTAAGACTTCTCATTGATTAGATGTAGCATTCCTGCTAGTATTTTCCTTAAAGAGTTTGTCTCTTTGCTTGTTATTTACAGTGAAACAGGAACTTAAATTCTGGAAGAGCAGAAGGTTGGCCTGGGGCTTCTCTACTTGCTGTTGGTCCTGCCCCATGACAGATTAACATTAACCATGCAGGATCCTGAATAACTTGATGGGCCGCAACTTGCCAGACATCTAAACTGCAGTCATATGTTTGTGTGGTACTGAGTTTGTCTGACCCCTTAAATTAGTGCCACCTGGATGAGCCTCAAATGTAGCGTTTGGCAGCATGTCAGAGAAACTCTACTGTTGTTTATGGTCCCTCTCTTCTAAATGGGAAGATAAAAGTTTTCTGAGTATAAAGTGTCAAGTTCTGCCTTTAAGAAAGAAAGAAAAAAGAAAGAAAAGAAAGGAGGCTTTCTTTGACAGATAAGGCTCCCTCTCCAGGTTTCAAAAACATTTGACCATGTTTTCTGCCAGCACCTCATCTGTCTCATCCTTTTATCCATTATCTCACTTGTCTGCTTGCTCATCAGCTCTACTTGTTTGAACAGTCAGGCCTCAGAAAAGCTCTTTGGGTCAGATTCATGAGAGCTGCTGCCGTGATGGAAAGTGGAAAACCGCTGCCACCTGAAACAGTCAATTAAAGTAGACAAATTATACTGTGGTGATTATATGGTAGTTTGTATGATACCGAGTCCTGATATTTTGTATCCTGGATCTTCAGGCCACACATAGTCCTCCTTAAACTCCCAAGACTGTCCACAGGTTTCAACAAAATTATAATATTAAGTAGCACAGAAGAGGATAACTATTAAGCCCAAAGGGAGTTTTTATTTAATTAGTACATGTATATTCCATGTTCTATTCAGAAGCTTAACACAGTCTATATCAGGCAACCTTGGCAACTTTAAGACTTGTGGGCTTCAACTCCATGTTTTATTCAGAAGCTCAACACAGTCTATACCAGGAGTCTCCAACCTTGGCAACTTTAAGACTTGTGGACTTCAATTCCCAGAATTCCTCAGCCAGCAAAGCGCTGCTGGCTGGGGGATTCTGGGAGTTGAAGTCCACCCATCCTCAAGTTTCCAAGGTTGAGAAACACTGGTATAGATTCTCCTGCTTGAGCAGAGGGTTGGACTAGAAGATCTCCATGGTACCTTCTGACTCTCCTATACTATTCTGATTTTTCCACAGTACAAAAACATCACTCCGAAAGAATCTTAAGGTACTCCCATATATGCAAGTGCACAACACATTTAGCAAAGCAAGGTTCCATAATAATCCTGTAGGGCATTCAATCTTAATTCTAAGGAGAGAAGAAAAATAAAACAGTGATGGAATGATCAGCATTTGTCTTGGAGGCCCAGTTGCACCTGCAGAAATCAGCTTCCAGTGGCTTCTGGAAATAGTGAAAGGAAAGGGAAAGTCTGAAGTATGTTAAATCACGGGATCCATCATTCGTTTTCTGGCATGGCTCTGGATGCTCTAAGCTTTTCTCCTCCTGTTGGAACCAACAGAAATAATAATAATAATAATAATAATAATAATAATAATAATAATAAGGTGGAGTTGAGGATGGGAAAAATAAATTCCACTCCTTTCCAGCTCCTGCTTTGGCAGAATAAACTGGGTGAACTTTGGATGTATTTATTGGATGCTACGCTTGTCGTTCAATGTAGTTCAGGTTTGGCTACCCAGACAGAGAATAGAGTACAATAGAGTGGTGTGGCATAGAACAGAACAGAACAGAATAAATACTTTATTTGGCCAAGTGTGATTAGACATAAGGAATTTGTCTTTGGTGCATAAGATCGCAGAACATTGTGCTCTTTTTTAAAAAAAATCCAACAAAAAGAAGCTTCTCTCTTTCTACTTTATCTTGAAGTACTTGAGAATTTCTTGCGAATTTCTCTAATGGGGTTTCTTTTTTAATGTTGGGGGTGTGAAGGGTAGTACTGCTGATTGGGATTGACTTCACCAACTCGCAACTGAGCACAAGAGCTTCAAATTCAACCTGAATCTCCCCCAAATATCCTATCTATCTATCTATCTATCTATCTATCTATCTATCTATCTATCTATCTATCTATCTATCTTTCATTAAATTTAGTCAAGTTTCAAATATTAAATTAACATTTCTTTTTTAAAAGTAATCATTTCTGCTTTTGTACATAAAATACATAGCAACATAAGTACAGTAACCCTCAGATAATGACAGTTGGAATAGGCAACTCCATCACTAAGTGACATGGGCATTAAGGGAAATATCACGTGACTGTGCCTGACTTACCTCAACTTCCACTGCAGTTATTAAGAAATCATGCACAATTGTTAAGCGCAATATCACATGACTGTGCCTGCGACCTCCACGCATGCGCGGATGACCCCTGCGCATGCGCAGCAGAGACCTGAAAACCAGCTGGAGTGACGGCTCGGATGCCCGCAGAGAGGGCATAGGTTCACCATCACGGGTCTATGACAATTCACCATGGCCAACTCACTGCAGGCAACTTATCACAACAATTGTCTCCGTTAGGAAATGAGTATTACCTACCTTGTTGGGTTGGCAATATATAAACCATCAATATAGCTTTAAGACTGCTGTATTGCATCATACTGTGACTTGATTGGTTAGCTCTGTAGCCAATCTCCTTAAGAGGGAGCTAGAAACATAGTTTGTTTCTCTTTGCTGTTCTTGCTCTCTGATATCTCTGTATGCTACTGTTTGCAAATCCAGAAGAACTGTTTATTGTGAATGACTATGATGACTGGTAAGAAGACTTTGTTATTGGATTATCCCTGGACTGTAATTTTGCTATCTCCTGCTTTATACGTGTATGACCTGGATTGTTTATTGGACTGTGCCTTACTATTTCCTGAGAGTAAACACAACTCAGTGTATCTGTGTGTTGACTGTGTTTATTCGTATCTACTCTCAATCGCTTTCATGTGCACACCCTTGCTATTCAAGGGTTACTCTGTGAATTCCTTAACAGTCTCACAATGAGTTAGCTGTGGCGAGTTGTCCCATTTTACTTTCAGAATGCCAGGAGCTGGAAGAAGTAGGTTCCATGCCTACTTAAAAAATAATCAATTAAAAAGCTCTTTCTTTTTAACAAAAAACTGTCAGGCTCTTTGGATTGTCAAGCTCACTTTTTTGTTTGGCTTTCAGATTGGCTGGATAATTAGTCTGCTGTTTTATTCTAGATGAATGGGTGTTTTTTTTAAAAAGCTGTTTGTTTTAGTTTTTATTTATTGCCTTATGGAAAGACAGCTGGAAAATTATTATAAATTATTCTAATGCATACATAAATTGCAATTTCCAGCATGCAATCATGCACAAAAATGGGAGAGTGGTTACTTTGCTTAAAACAGATTTCCTTCCTTCCTTCCATCCTGTTCACATCGCAATAGAGGTCACGTGGCCATAAAGAATAAGTTCATTAAATGTAAACAAATGTGGACTTTTTTTTCATGAAACCACTCTTGGATCCTTTGCTTCCTTTACTATAGGTATGATAAAATATTTGCTTTTCTCCAAACTGTTCCTGCTTTCCTTGCATAATAACTTCAGCAGCTGTTCAGGAATTCGATGCAAAACGTGGATGAATTCAAATGCAGATGTGTGAGATGAAAGATGAGAAGTTGTGTTAGAGAAATCAACTTATATTTGGGTTCACTTCTAGCATATCTTCCTCTGTCTTTCACAAGAAACAGCTTTTTTAATATGCAGATCAAAGCTGGATGGCTCTTCCTACACCCTCAGGTTTCTTCTATCTTCCCTGTTTTATTTATATTCTGAAATCAGACTATCCCATCTCCTTTTCCACCATCTCCTCCAAAAATTGGTTTAACAGAAATGACTGTTTCTATTGGAGATGATGTAACCTGAATTTCTTGTAGCAAGCTAAAATTTTGGCTGGATTAATAGTAACAGACCACACACACACACACACACACACACACACACACACACACTCACTCAACATGCAGTGGACAGGAAGAAGAGAGATACTAATGCGTCCTCCAACTCACACCCAAGTAATCATAAGCTTGGATTATGCCTTTTTCTGTATAATGTAATATGAAAATGATTCAGGGGGAATGCCAATGTGTAGAGTGGGAACACTTTATTCCTTCCCAGTTTCACCTCCCAACTCTGGTGTTCTGCCCCAGCTACGGACTCCAAAGAACGCAGCACACACAAACTCTATACAAAGCTTATTTTACTCAAATAACTTAGTCTTTATCATTCAAAGGCTGTTGATGAACTGTCTTAACAGCCTATCAGAATTCTAAGATAAGGTAATCACAGTCTTACTAGAGTTGGCAGAAAGCCCAGAAGCAATTTTGCAGAGAGTGAACTAAAGTTGTTCTCTTCAGCTTGTTGCAAGCGGCGTTCCTTCTTAAATAGGCTAAGGGAGTGGCCAATTAGCTCCAAGCCTTACTCTCGAGGAGATCTCCTCCTGAGGAACCACTCCTGCCTTTTGGCAGCTTTGCGCGCCCGTGCATTGAGAAGAGGCTCCTCCTCTTCGTCCTCATCACTTAAAGGAGCTTCTGGAGGTTCTGAAGGCCCTGGCTGAATCCCCGCCTCTGGCACCACATCTTCTCCAGCCTCCTCACTGTCCGATGTGAGCACCAGCTGCACAGGCTGCTTACGCAGCACCACACCAGCCTCCTCGTTGTTGGAATCAGCTACAATCTGCACAGGCCGCTGATGGGCCACAACATCTGGGCAGTTTATTGGTTCCAGAAAAAGGCCCTTTCAGCTCTAATGGCCTGGGGAGCATCTCCTGGAAGCTTCAAGTCCATGACTTGGCAATTCCCTTCTCCCATTATCCTTATTTACCTAAGTGTAATTTCCACTGAATGGCTCAACGGAAATTATTTCTGAGCACAATACATAGCAGTGCTCTGCAAAACTCATAAAATAATTTGAATTCTGGTAATTGGGGCCCATTTGTACTTTCTCAGTGTTGGGGGGAAAAACAACAGCAACAGCCACCACCAAAAGTAAAAGACTAGCAAATATTGTAAGAAATGTTTTTAAAGAAATTTTGGAGGGTCCAGGAGAAACTGGAAGGTGGATACATTAGTACAGAACTAGATTGTGGAAAGGAACAATCTAAAATATGGAAGAAAGTTGTGAGAGGTAATTTAACTCATTGGTTAGGACTTGACAGATGGGAGAAATGGTTAAAACAATAGGGTTTAAGTGATGATCAGTTTTGTGTTTATTCATTTCTATATTATTCTTTTGAATTGCTTGTATTATTGTTGAGAACCCAACATTCTGCCAAATTTCTCAACAGGGAAGTTCATCCTATTTAAACAAATATGTCCAGTTTATATAGTTGAATGACTGTTCTTGTTTATGAGAGTCAAAATTGTAAACCGAACACAGTTCAAAAAGCATAGATCTAGAACTAGATCCCCAATTAGCAGATAATCAACTTTACACTCCCTGAACAAAGTGAGATCATCCGTGGTTTTGGGGTGGAGTTCCATCAGTACGCTGATGATACTCAGCTGTACATCTCCACCCCAGACCATCCCAACGATGCCTTGGAAGTGATGTCCCAGTGCCTGGAAGCCGTGCGGGTCTGGATGGGGAGAAACAGGCTTCGACTCAACCCTTCCAAGACCGAGTGGCTGTGGCTGCCGGCATCCCGGTATAGTCAGCTGGTGCCATCGCTGGTTATTGGGGGCGAATCATTGGCCCCCACGGAAAGGGCTTGCAACTTGGGCGTCCTCCTGGACTCACGGCTGTCTTTAGAAGAGCATACAACGGCTGTGGCCAGGGGGGCTTTCTATCAGGTTCACCTGATATGCCAATTGCGCCCCTTTCTAGATCGGGACTCCTTACACACGGTCACTCAAGCACTCATCACTTCTCGTCTGGACTATTGTAACGCTCTCTACATGGGGCTCCCCTTGGGATGCACCCGGAGGCTCCAACTGGTGCAGAATGCAGCCATGCAGGGGATTATGGGAGCGACGGGACGCTCCCATGTGACACCTCTCCTGCGTGAGCTGCATTGGCTTCCAGTGGACTTCCGGGTGCGCTTCAAGGTGTTGGTGATCACCTTTAAAGCGCTCCATGGCTTAGGGCCGGAGTATTTACGGGGCCGCCTTCTGCCACCAATTGCCTCCCACCGGCCAGTCCGCTCCCACAGAGAGGGCCTCCTCAGGGTGCCATCAGCCAGACAATGTCAGCTGGTGACCCTAAGGGGGAGAGCCTTCTCTGTGGTGGTGCCTACCCTCTGGAATGACCTCCCCCCAGAGATACAAGTGATCCCAGACCTCTGGACTTTTTGTCGGGCCCTTAAAACTCATCTCTTTCAGTCAGCTGGGCTGGCCTGACCCCATGTTGGTTTTAAAGTTTTGATATTGATTTTAATTTGAAATGTTTTGTAAGTTTGGGCCAAATTCTATTTAAATCATTTTAAATTATTTTAACTTTTGTATACTATATTTTTAGTTGGCTGTTCACTGCCCTGAGTCCGAAAGGAGAAGGGTGGTATAAAAATTTAATAAATAAATAAATAGATAAATAAATAAATAAATAAATAAATAAATAAATAATAATGTATGTTATTAACAATAATAATGTATAAAGAAAATAGTAAGAGAACACCTATCTGACCTTGATGAATATAAATAACCAGGACCTGACAGATCACACCCCAGAGTTCTGAAGGAGCTGGCAGATGTTTCTCAGAACCATTGTACCATATCTTTCAAAAATCCTGGAGCACCAGGGAAATACTTGAGGATTGGAAAAGGGCTGATGTAGTTCCCATCTTCAAGAAAAGGTGGGGGGGAAACAGACCCAGGAAACTGCAGACCAATCAGTCTAACATCAATATCTGGGAAGATTCTGGAAAAGAATAAAAAAAAACAGATTTGCAAACAACTGGAAGCAAATAAAGTTATAACTAATAGCCAGCACAGGTTTGTTAAAAATAGATCATGCCAAACCAACCTTATGTCATTCTTTAATAAAGTCACTAAATTAGTAGACCAGCGAAATGCTGTGGACATAGTATACTTAGATTTCAGTAAGGCATTTGACAAAGTAGACCGCAACCTACCAGTACTTATTGGTAAACTAGAATATGGAATAGACAACATCACCACCAGATGGATTTGGAGCTGGCTGACAAGCAATACTCAAGGGTAGTCCTTAATGGTACTACATCCACATGGAGAGAAGTAAGTAGTGGGGTACCACAAGGCTTAGGCCCAGTACTCTTCAATATAAACATAAAACATAAGTATAAATATTGATTGGATACATAAAATAGATATAAATAGAGGAAACATTAGGCAGGGATGGTAGGCACGCTGGTGCTCTTATGCCCCTTACAGACCTCTTAGGAATGGGGTGAGTAGACAGTCTTAGGTTAAAATTTGGGGAGGGGTTGGGATGAAACCACAGAGTCAGGTAGTGCATTCCAGGCAATGACCACTCAGTAGCTGAAGTCATATTTTCTACAATTGAGTTTGGAGCAGTTCGCTTTAAGTTTGTATCTATTGTGTGCTCGTGTATTGTTGTGGTTGAAATTGAAGTAGAAATTTTTTTTTTAATAAGAAAAGTTTTTATTGGTTAAAAATATACAATATTATAATTTACAATATGTTGAATTTTCAATATCTTTATAGAAAAGATATTTAAATTATTATTTTCTCTTTTTTAAATTCTCACACAACAGACGTTATTATGTTAAATCAAAACAAACAACCGGAATATATAAAAGTTATGTAAGCAAAGAAAGCCAATAGCCAAAATATTATACAAAGTACAGTGAAAAGAAGGAGTAAAAAGAGATATCAAAAAAAAACAACAACAAACCATTAGATAATAGATTCCCCTCCTTTCTTCATTTCCTAGTTCTAGCTCTTAAAACCATGGCCTGGCCTCCCACCTCCTCCCGGGCCGCCACAGCCCCGCCCGCCCCCGCTCCTTGTTCATCTAATACTTCCCCCTCTTCAGCTCCTGTATCTTCTCCCTCTAGGAAGGACTTATGCTGCTCAAAAAAGGCCTTAGCCTCCGCTACGTTATTAATTTTCTTCCTACTGTCCTTCCAGAAAATCATCAAACCCTCCGGAATCAACCACCTAAAGCCTACTCCCTTAAGGTACAGCTTGTTTGATAAAAAATAATATTTTCTCCTTAATTCTCGTACCTGTCTGGGAATCTGCTTTAGGATGGTGACCTCCTTGCCCCTGTACACCAGCGCCCCCAGTCTTTGTTTTCTCAATATCTCATCTCTCAGTTCCCTTCTTACAAATTTAATATGGACCTCTCTTGGGACACTATGTAAAATTGCAAATTGTGAGTTTACTCTATACACCAAATCCACATCCCTTCCAATAGACTCCAAATCTCTTTTAAGAAATTCACCCAACATTTTGACCATCACTTCTCTCAAGTTTTCCTGGTCAAGTTGTTCCACGTTTTGAAACCTGAGAAAATAAGACATCTTATCTAATTGTAAAGTTAGCACTGCATTTCCTCTCCCTTCTTCCACCCGCTGGAGTGCCCGTACCTCCCCCTCCAAACCCATCTTCTTCTTGTTTTGCTTTGCCAGCTGTTGAACATCATTTAAATCTTTTTTCGTAAGTGTCATTTCAGATTTGATTTCAGATAATCCTTTTTGCAAATCATCCAACTTATCCAATTTCTGATCCAATTTTGCCAGTCTTTCCAAAATTTTTTCCATGTCAGCTGCTGTTGTTTTGTGGCCCTTGGCCATCTTACAATAATAAAAGATGGAAAATCCCAAAAAACAAGCCTCTAGGAAAGAAAGAGAAAGAGGGATTGACAATCGGTGTAATTTTTCCAGTATCCACCAGTGGGCGCTCACAGGAGCAACGAGTCCGGAGTGCAGAGTAGGTCAAACAGGAAGCTCGAGGTGGGTAATGTCTTCAGTCGTAAATAAAGAAGCAGGAAGTCGGACCGCCGCCATAGCTCTCCACCGGGAAGAGAGGCCACCAGACCTCTTTAACAAATTCTGATTCAGCCATCCTCAAGAAAAAGTCAGCAAAGGAAGGGGTATTTTTCCATTTCTTTCCCCCTACTTCTCAGCCAGGGCACCTTTCCAGCTACAAGGGGGGTGGGAAAACTCCAACCCCCCCCCTCTCACCTCCAGGATGCCTTGTCAGCTCTCTGCTCCTTGCAGTTAAAACTCCATCATGCCACCTCAACTCTCCGGTCGATCAGCTCCCAGTCCGCAGTTACTGTCTTGCAGGTAAGCGCCGGTCCCCTTAGGCGCTGTGGCGCCTCAGCGGTCCCAGAAAAGGCCGCCGATCGCCTCCCTCCCCCGCTGGAGCCTCGGGTGCGCCAGCATCGGCCTCCCAGCCCCTGGATGTGAGGCAGGGGACCCCTGGCGAGCCGCCCTCAAACAGCAAACGCCCCAATATTAGGGCGTTTGGCCCATAGGGCCTCCAGATGGGGGGGATCGGACACTGGGGCCAGAGCTAGCCCGATCAGTGTCCGTCGCCTCTGGGACCAGAACAGGAAGTCAAAGTAGAAAATTTTATGAGCTACGCTTAGGTCATACCGAAGGCAGCGTAGTTCTAAGTTTTCTAAGCCCAGAATTTCAAGTCTGGTGGCATAAGGTATTTTGTTGCAAGCAGAGGAGTCTCTTCTTGTGAGATATTTCTGGACACGTTTAATTGTATTAATGTCCAATATGCAGTGCGGGTTCCAGACAGATGAGCTGTATTAGAGAATTGGACTAGCAAATGTTTTGTAGGTTCTGGTTGTAGTGTAATATTACCGGAGAAGAAGCTGCACAAGATTAGGTTTACAACTCTTAATGCGTTTTTGGCGATGTTGTTACAGTAGGCTTTGGCACTTAGATCATTAGATATGAGTACTCCAAGGTCCTTGACAGGGTCATCTATAATGTCATGTCCACTCAGCTTGTATTTTATGTTCTGGTTCATTTTGCCAGAGCAAAAGACAGAGCATTTGTTGGTTGAGATTTGGAGTTGCCAATTGTTTGATCATTCTGACACAAAGTCAAGGTCTTTTTGAAGAGTAGCAGCATTGTCTGTGCTGTTAAATATTTTTACATCATTGGCAAAGAGAACGCAGTTGCTTATAATATGATAGCAAAGGTCATTTATGTATAGTATGAAGAGTGTTGGTCCTAGAACACTGCCTTGGGGGACACCGCTATTAACAGGTGCAGGATTTGATAGAACGCTCCCTATTTTGACCCCTTGTTGTCTGTTTGACAGGAACGCAGCTATCCAATTATGTAGGGGTCCGCAAACGCCATAGGATTTTAGTTTTAGAAGTAGTTTGTCATGTACCACTGAATCAAAGGCTTTACAGAAGTCTATGTAAATTGCATCTATTGCTTTGCCCTGATCGAGATTTGTAGTCCATATGTTCTTGCAGTGTAGAAGTTGTAGATTACAGGCTAATTTTTTCTGAAACCAAATTGTTTATTATAGAGTAGGTTGTTTGTTTCTAGGTGGAGTGTAATGGAATGGTTAATGATTGATTCCATGACTTTGCAGGTGACGGAGCATAAAGAGATTGGTCTGTAATTTTCAACTAGGCTGGGGTCTCCCTTTTTGAAGATAGGGATGACTGTGGCTAGTGACCTTAGTTTGGGTAGGGAGCTGATCCTGAAGGATTTTTCAAAGATTATGCTTAGGGGTTCTGCTATAGCAGTGGAAAGTTTTTTTAAGATGTATGCACATAGTCCATCAGGTCTGATAGACAGAGATGGTTTTAGTCTGTGTAGTGCCTTTTCAATGTTATCTTCTGTTAAATCTATTTGTGTTAGATCGTTGTAGTTATTTGTGGTACGACTAGGGAATGTTGGGCATGAGCCATTACTATTTACAAAGACTGAGCCGAAGAATGTGTTGAAGAGGTTTGCTTTAACTGCTTCATCATTGCATTCTTTACCATTAGGTCTTTTTAGGGGTAGGATGGATCTTGAGTCTTTAAATTTGTTGTTTACAAAATTATAGAAGGCGCGGTTGGATTTCATGCGCAGGAGGTTCTCTTCTTGTTTGGTGTGGTAATTGGTGCTTTCAGTCTTTATTTGGTGGCATATATTTTTATAGTGGCTCTTAAAGTTAGCTACATAGCCAGTTTTGTTTTTTCGCCAGAGGGATTTTTGGGGGGATTGGAGTTTTCTTATTGATATGGATAATTTGTTTTCCCTGGTTTTGGTGTTGATTAGTGGTACATATAGTTTAATAACTCTATTGATTTTGAGTAAGAAAATGTTATAATGGTCTTTGGAAGTGTTACAGCCAGAGAATAGAATTTACCAATTAAGAGATGAGAGGTCGGTGTCTATGCGATCATAGTTGGCTTTTTTGAAGTTGTATTTGGGTGTTCCATTATTTTGGTGATTTTTGTAAGGGCGTATATTGAGACAAAAGTCAATCATATTGTGGTCACTGCTGGAAAAGGATTCTTTTATTTGTAGTCCATAAATTAAGTTTAAGCTGTTGCATAAGATGAGGTCAAGGCAGTTGTTGAGTCTAGTGTTGTTAGTTACTAGTTGATCTAGACCTAGATTTGTAACAGCATTGTATAGGTTTGTATGGATGGGTTCAGTTGTACATCCGTTTATTGTCCAATTAATAACAGGTAGGTTTATCTTCATTCAGATCTCGGATGTCTTCTGCTTGTGTTCCCTTTATTTTTTTGAGCAGTGTATTATATTATATTATCTTCATAAATGACTTAGATGAGGGAATAGAAGGGGAACTCATCAAATTTGCAGATGACACTAAGCTGGCAGGAATAGCCAACACTCCAGAAGACAAACTCAAGATCCAAAAAGATCTTGACAAAGATGTTAAAGAGGCTCAATTTTGGGCAGAAACCTGGAAAACTTGTGATTATTCAGAGGCATGATTTTGAACTTTAACTTAGCTTCCATGAATAACAATGAATAGATCTTCATCTGGATCCAGTGTTATTGCTAGTAATTATACAGATGACCCATTTTACCATAAGCAGTATAGTCGCAAAGGTAACAGATATTGCAGCTATATATAGGTTTACCTTGGAGGCAGCCCTAAGACAGCTTCAACTTCTCACCTTTGTCCTAGGGTTCTTTCCAGAATCTGAAGTTTCACTTAAAGCAGTAGAGAAGCTGCAGAACTTTCTGTGCTCCCCTCTCTAAAGAGTCAGAGTCCACCTGGGTATATTGTTACACATCTGCTTATCTATTTTGCTTGTCAGAACGGCATATTTTCCCTTGATCTGCCATGGGAAACTCATTTAGACCAAGCAGGAAGGAAGCTGCATTGCAGGCAAGTGATGAAGGACTTGGCCCAAGACATTTTCCTAGTCTTCCAGAGCTTTAACCAGAATTGCACCACCGTTGTGAATAATGAAAGCCTTTTTGTGCTGAGGTCACTGGAGGGCTGGATTATCCATTGGTTACAGTGAGCGCACTACCCAAGGTCAATGAAGCTCCCAAGAGTCTATTAAAAAGTTTTAGACACACACCAATTTTTAAATTATAAATTACAGAGCCAATACAGTCTCTCAAATGCAAATATTTATCTATAGATCTTTCTTAGAGGTTGATCTAAATGAATGACCCAACGCCTGTAAATAATTTAATCTGGCCATCAACACATAAATGTCAATTTTACTTCACATCCCTTCTCTGTGATATATTTTTCTGAGAGCAGACTTTACTTCCAATTTGGGGCATATAAGGCATATTTATTTAATTAATTAATTAATTTTTATTTATTTATTTATTAGTTCAATTTATATATGCTGCCCTTCTCCGGAGACTCAGGGCGGCTTACAATGTGCTAAGCAATTGCTAAAGTGATGCCTAATCTACAGCTGGAACTGAAGAAGTCTCTCCAGACATATAATCTTTTGTTTGTTTGCCAGGTAAATGGTAGACTAATACTCTCTCAGTCCAATGAATCATTCTTTCTCTTCCATGAAGTTACAAGTTTGGGGGAAATCAAAATGGACACCATTTGGTGACTCAACCCACCCTCCCCCTAGCTACCCTATCATTTGGGATAGACTATATGGCCTAGAGCAGGGGTGGGCAAATGTGGCCCTTTTACAACCTGTGGACTTCAACTCCCAGAATTCCTGAGACAGCCAAGCTGTCTCAGGAATTCTGGGAGTTGAAGTCCACAGGTTGTAAAAGGGCCACATTTGCCCACCCCTAGCCTAGAGCAGTGGTTGGTTGCCCCTGGTCCGTACCGGTTCAAAAGAACCAGTAGTAAAACTGGCGGGAGGCTCCACCCACTGACCCTGACGTCATGAGAAGCAATCTGTGCATGCACAGAAGCTTCTGCGCATGCGAGCGAAGCGAGCACGCGCGCACAATCCCGTTGCAAACCAGTAGTAAAGGTAAGTAGAACCCATCCCTGGCCTAGAGATTGCTGAACTACAGCACCAATCAATTCCACTCAGGGCTAAATGGTAAAGGATACTGGAAGTTGTGGTTCTGCAGCCAGGTGCCATCACAGTACATTGAACTTTGACTCTCGTCAATAGTAGTCAGCCTAGTCACTGGCAGAGAATTCTGGAAAGTGTACTCCAAAATATCTGGAAGATACTAGCAATTGCTCTTATGCATTACATTGCAAGACTTTTAAAGACATCGTTTTTCTGCTTGATCGCCTGAAACGGGTTTCAGGTCATCATAGCCTAGGATAGGTCATCTGTTTTTCTCTCATTCGCACAGATGTTTGTTTCCTAATCAGCGGGTTCAAAACACAGCTGATGCCGGAAGCCATGTTCTAAGCCATGTTCTTTTTTGAAAGATGCCTCATGTGGTCTGTGTATTTCTAGACTTCGGATTTTTCAAGTGTGACATCTTTTATCCAATTCTTTCCCCTGGCAGAGGGAAGAACATGTGGCTTCCAGATTCATTTTCCACCCAAGGACAAAGCTGTGTTTTAATAGTCTATTTCCAGTTAAAGCCTATACTTTAAACATCCCCCCCCAGATACTGTGGGATCTGACAGGAGAAATAAATTTAAACGGCAGAGGTAAGTATTGAGAGAACTTGTAAATATGTTTGCTTCCTATCATATGGTTGCAATGTTGGGTTAGGGAGATCCTTAGTGGAGTTGAATTGGGATCATAATCTCACCCTGCTTACAGGTGGGCATCTGTAGATAATGAGAGAGGTGGCCTTTGAGAGGAAGGAAGATGACCTTGAGCAGAGCAAAGAAGTTTGTCATAGAAAAATAGGACTAGAAGAGATGTCGAAGATCCTTCAGTTGAAGCCTCGATCTAGAGGAGAAATCCTCAGATCACTCCAGACAAATAGCTACCCAGCCTTTGCTTGAAAACCTCCAGTGATGGAGCACAATCAGGACATTCCTCCTTAATTTGAATTTGGATTCTATCTGTCAAATTTCTCATTCTTGTCCTAACCTTGGATTCTTTGAATCCACACCCCTGTGACAGTCCTTCAAGTATTAGAAGACTGCTACCATGTTTCTGTAGGCTTTTTCTTCTAGACAGAAGTTCTACTGCATATTTGGCTACCATCTAGAGACATCCACATTTGTGCAGACTTTGGTTAGTGCTGCTGAACATCTGGAATTTCAGAAAGGGGTTTAGTTACGGGGTTTGGTGTAGGAGCTGTAAACTACTCTAATATTAGGTTAGGAAACAGCAAGGAATGCTACCTTATTGTGATAGGGCAAAATGTTGAAAGTCTGCCCCAGTTTCTGTCTGCCAACCTATTCCCCATAGCAAACAGATTCATATCAGGCTTATTTTGTGCTTCTTTCTCACATGTTCTCCTTTCCCAGGACTCAATTACCTAATTGCATCATTTGTGTGTTGATATTGCAAAGTTTACAGTCATGTTGGTATCATTGCATGGAGCTTGCAATAGATGTCTGAGCATCTATTAAACAACTAGTCCAGATAAATATATTAGAACCATTTCTTTGAGAGTCTAAGAAAGCCACAAATATAGAAATAAGCAGAAAGCAGAGAATGAGAGGCTGAGATCAATCAATCAATCAGAATAGAGCTAGAAGGGACTTTCATGGTCTTCTAGTCCAATGGTCACCAACTGGTGGTCCGTGGACCACTGGTGGTCTGTGAGAAAATTTTGGTGGTCCACAGAAAAATTATTTGCATTTTTTTATATTGCACTTAATCAGGGGTCCTGAAACTATGGCCCCTGGGCCGGATATGTGCAATGAACGTTTGTGTTGCTGCAGAGAGTCTCCCCCCTCGGGGTTTTTTTGTGCAGGGGGGCAGAAATTCTGACTTGGGTTCTGCTTCAGCCGCCAGGTACAGGGGTTCGGGCGAAGGCTGGAGGGAAGTGCCGCTGGTGGCAAGGAGCCGGAGGGCCTTATTCCAGTGGGACTGCATCATGGCCTGGAACTGGCTGTCCATCTCAGCCCACTGAGCCTCCAGGTACTGGTACCTGGCCTTGCACTCCTGCAGGTCTTCCTTCTGCTTGAAAAGCCTATGCTCATAGTCCTGAGTGAGGTGCTTCTGCTGAGCTTCCTTCTCAGTCAGATCCCATTTAAACTGAGCCAGCTGTTTTGCCAACTCTTTCTCATGGTGGCTGCTTAGTCCCAGCAACTGCTTCCTATTGGGGCCCTAAGGAGCCCGGATGGGGAGGCAAAGAGTGGCTGGCAGAAGAGGGGTGAGTAGAGGTCAGTGAGGCGCCCCTCAGTGTAAGTGACATCAAGTTGGCCATCAAGTTGGTCATGCCCACCCAGTCACATACCCACCTAGCCACGCCCACCCAGCCGGTCATTAGGGAGATCATATTAGCGCTCTGTGGGATTTAAAATTATGAATTTAGTGGTCCCTGAGGTCCGAAAGGTTGGGGACCCCTGTTCTAGTCCAAGCCCCTGAAGCAGCAAGCCCTATATCATTTCAGACAAGTAACTGTCCAGTCTCTTCTTAAAATCAGTTCAATTAATTAATCAATTAATTATTTAATCAGATTAAGATCACATTGGGAAATAGGCCTCCCTCAGTTTCATGGAGCAGTTAATCTAAACTTGGTGGAAAGAGAAGTTCTAAATATGGGTGAAAGCGGATCTGCCACAAGAAAGGGGGAAAGACACATGTGAGAGTTTTGTGTGTGTATAAATCAGTGGTGGGTTGCGTCCGGTTCGCACCGGTTCTCTAGAACCGGTAGTAAAACTGGCGGGAGGCCCCGCCCACTGACCCTAACGTCATGAAAACGCTTCTGTGCTTGCACAAAGAGCGTGCGCGTGCATGAGCGAAACAAGCGTGCACGTGGCCCCCGTTGCGAACCGGTAGTAAAGATAAGTAGAACCCACCCCGGTATAAATATCTATGTTTGTGCACACTTACTCCATTGTATAAATACCTTAATACTCTTTGCCGTTCAGAGATTATGATAGTGATCAGTGTTGAGATAGAAACCAAGGCTGACATGATTGAGTACAGGTGATATGAATTTGGTTTCCTTTTCTATCTAAGGCTAAGAAATGGGAAACAGCAGCTCAGCACACAAGTATGATGTGACACCTGACTTTCATCATAATGCCACCTGCTCTCCTGACTTTGACCAGAAGCAAGCAGTGTTAGGATGGAAACTTCAGGGTTTCCAGTGGTAGGTTTCAAATTTTTTTACTACCGGTTCTGTGGGTGTGGCTTGGTGGGCATGGCATGGCTTGGTGGGTGTGGCTTGGTGGGCATGGCAGGGGAAGGATACTGTAAAATCTCCATTCCCTCTCCAATCCAGGGGAAGGATACTGTAAAATCCCCATTTCCTCCTTATCAGCTGCGACCTGGGAGGCAGAGAATAGATGGGGGCACGGCCAGTCAGAATTTTTACTACCGGTTCTCCGAACTATTCAAAATTTCTGCTACCGTTTCTCCAGAACTGGTCAGAACCTCCTGAAACCCACCTCTAAGGGTTTAAGTATATGATAGAAGAAAGTGGTTTATAAAATGAAGAATCAATTATGCTCCTAGAAACTTGACCCAATGGAAGTTATATTTTATATCCGGTGCTCATATTGAGTGAGGATTAGAAAAAAAGGCATATTTTACATTTGACAGACATACTGAGAGGACTAGATATACAAGGCATATAGTCTGCAAGTTTAGTCCTATTTGCCTTAATTTTAATATCTCCACAAAGATGTACAATATTAATTTATACAATTATATAAATTAATTTATATAATTTATAATCATATCTACAATATTAAATATGAGGTTGTTTTAAGTCTCTTTAAACAGCGTATGTCTATTAGCTCAGTATTTGTCTGTGAGAATAAGAGAGAGGCAGGGAGTTAGTTTCAATTTTTAAAGCAAACACATTTTTAAAATCTGCATCTGTTGGCCACCTGAACAACTCTAAAAATGCCTGCTTAAAATCTGACTAAGAATAGGTGGCTTGTTTACTCATTTCCCCAAAACAAAAAAAAGTGTACTTCCAGTAAAATAAAAATATAAAGCATGCGTGCATGCAAGTGCACAGACACACAGACACGCACACACACACAGTCTTACACTTTATATATAATTATTCATGAAAATTATCTCACCATAGCTGGGAAGATAGTGGCAATGAATGCACCTGGGCCAGGACAGCTTCCCCCATGAAAGTAGGAGTCTCCAACCTTGGCAAATTTAAGACGTGTGGACTTCAGAGTCCCAGAAATCCTCAGCCAGCTTTGCTCCTAAAGTCTTTAAGTCTTAAAGTTGCCAAGGTTGCAGACCCCTGACTTAAAGGACACAGGAGCACAAGTCAAAGGTTCAGTATGATTGTGACATGGCCCATAGGATTGTGGCATAGCTTACCTGTCTCCATTGGGACATAGTTTACCTGTCTCAGATAAAACCAGGAGGGTTTTATCTAGGATAGCACCAGACCTGTGAAATGGCCTCTCCTCCCGCCAAGGGTGTCTTCATCTCTGGATTATTTTAGGTATCTTTCACAAACACTTAATTTTATTATTGAACATCTGTTAACATCTACTAATATTTGATTTTTTAAAAAACACATTTTATTTTATTAAAAAGTCAGTAAAAAGTGTGATGCTATTTTATAACTATTATAAACTAATTTGGAGCTTTTTAACATGAGAATTTTAGTAGGCATGGATATAAAAATATGCAGGCCTTAATCCAAATCCACAGCCCAACGCAACCCTTTAGACTCACTGTCAAATTTAAAGTAATTGTTGTAGTTTTCTCCTCACTCCCCTTCACCCTTTTCTTACCTACAGTACCTTTTCTTACTTACACTATTATCAGTATCATCTTTGCATTTCAGTACAGGTTCTCCTTTAAGAGAGGGTGATACTGTATAACGCGGTACTACAGTAATACTTCACACGATCTTGATTCTATACAGTGGTGGGATTCAGCCAATTCACACCACTTCGGGAGAACCAGTTGTTAACTTTCTGAGCAGTTTGGCAAACTGGTTGTTGGAAGAAATTATTAGGGCAGAGTAAAAATTCAAGCAAGACTTTCTTCTGGAAATAATAGTTTACTCCCAAGAATTCAGAGGCCGGGAAAGGATCAGAAGTCATACAGCAAAATGTTTTTTTTTTCTCTATGTGACTTTCGGGGAAAGGCCAGTAGGTTGTCCCCTCTCTCGGGAGGAGAAGGTGCAGGTGGAAGAAAGAGGCAGTCCATTTCTGCATATATATTTTTTGGTAGCCAAACACCCTCCAAGCTAATATTTAGTTCAAAGACCACCACAGTAGACAGTGGTGGCCCCAGGTACCAGTCAGAGGAAACCCAGATGTTCCTGGCTGGAAAAAACAACTAATGGATCTGGCATCTGAACTCAGCAGCTGCCAATAGGCAACTCATCTGTAGCTGCAGATGTTACTGTTGTAGCTGGCACGCTCCGGGGAAAGCAAAGAGTGTAGAACAAACCTGACACCCTGAAAGGATGTGTTTTCGGCTTAGCACAGCACATGTTTTATATGCCCTCCCAAATACTGGGGCTTCTTAGAGGGATCCCAGATGTTTCTCAGCCCCTTTAAACAAGGGCCTGCTGAAAGAATTCGCTTTGTAGTGGGTTTGAAATCTGTGGCTCTTACCATGAAGCTCAGCTTACTTTACTTTCTGCTAACTCCTTTTGTCTTTTGGATTTGACTTCCAAGCCTGGATAGTGGCACATTTGCTCTGACACTTAGTATTAATTCACCTGAGCATTGACGTACTTCGTTCCCCTGCTGAAATCCAAACCAGTTGGTATAATATTAAACCGACAGGCAGGCAAGAAGGAATATTAGCAATCTTGCACAAAAGCGACAATAAACTAGGAAAGCCTAAAGCCAGCAAAGTGAGAAAGGACAATAGAAAAATATTAAAAGCTTGCAACATTTCTTCATGCATATCATTGTTGATAATAAGGGGGGGACTTGGGAAGGGAGGAAACAACAACTTAATAGCCAGCCATCAACACTCTAGTTAACAATTAAAAGCCACACACAACCAGGCATCATATAAATACAACACATAGAACAGTTCAATGTACATTCTGGAGAAAGAAAAGTTTCCTGAGGATGAACTCCACCAGCACAAGCCTGAAAGCTTGGAAGAATACAGCTTTGATTCCTGTGACTAAGCCAGATTTGATCCTATAAACAGATTAACAGAGTTGGAAGGGACCTTACAGGTCATCTAGTCCAACCCCCTGCCCAAGCAGGAGATTCTACATCTGCCTCTACCTAGGATCGAACTCACTGCAACCTTATCCTGGGACACATACAGTGATGGGTTTCAAAAAATTTTCACTACCGGTTCTGTGGGCGTAGCTTGGTGGGCGTGGCAGGGGAAGGATACTGTAAAATCTCCATTCCCACCCCACTCCAGGGGAAGGTTACTGCAAAATCCCCATTTCCTTCTGATCAGCTGGGACTCGGGAGGCAGAGAATAGATGGGGGCGGGGCCAGTCAGAATTTTTACTACCAGTTCTCCGAACTACTCAAAATTTCCACTACCGGTTCTCCAGAACTGGTCAGAACTTGCTGAAACCCACCTATGGACACATATATTTGCCTTCATTTCAGGGAGGTCATAGTCCAAAATCCTCTGGATGGCACCAAAATAGGGCATGCTCACTAGCCCAATCCTATGTATATTTCTCTATAATGCAATTTCATCCTTGAACTTGCAGATAGATAGATAGATAGATAGATAGATAGATAGATAGATAGATAATTTTATTTCTATACTGCCCCTCTCCCGAAGGACTCGGGGCAGTGCACAGCCAAATAAAAAACACAATACAAAGATCTTCAGTTTAGGAGCATAACAGCATTCATCTAAATCAGGGGTCTCCAACTTGGCAACTTTAAGCCTGGAGGACTTCAACTCCCAGAATTCCCAGAATTCTGGGAGTTGAAGTCCTCCAGGCTTAAAGTTGCCAAGGTTGGAGACCCCTGATCTAAATTAATGTTTCTCAACTTCGGTAGTTTTAAGGTGTGGAGTTCAACTCCCAGAATTCCCCAGTCAGCAGGAGTTCTGGGAGTTGAAGTCCACACAACTTAAAATTGCCAAGATTGAGAAACCATGGTCTAAATGTTTAGTGGAAGTGTCACTGTACTAGGCTGGGATCTAACTGAATGAGTTCCCAGAGGAGCTGTTTGAAACACAGCGTAAGCAAGATCAGTCTCCATGCGGGCAAGCCACATGTGGATTTGAGATGGGTAAGAGCTTCATCTGGTACTTTTTTTTAAAACTTTCAAAACTCAAAACTTTCAAAATTCTTCCCAAACAGAGTGGGAAAAATACAAGATACAAAAAAATACCAAAAAATAAAAAAAAAATTAAAAAGGCAGGGAGGAGGAGGGAGAAGACTAGAAACACATGCAAGAGAAAACAAAACGGACAGATGTGTCCATCCAGGCAAACTGTCCTGAGTTCTTAATCTCTGCAAATGTAGGTGCGATTCCCAAAATATTTTCATGTGATTGCCCCCTCCCCTGCTGATTTAGAGTTACTACTCCCTTATCTGCATCCCAAGATCCAGCCCCATAACTTTATCAGCTACACACAATTCACCAAAACACAGTATCACACATACACATTCACATATTTGGCAACATGCATCAATGCATTCAAAGATTTTTTTTTCCTTGGGTCATCCCAAAACCAAATCTAAATTGAGGATTTAAATTAAATTAAATTAAAATCCAATACCTCCCCCTGCTGGGTTCTTTTAATCATGACAACAGTGACACCTCTGAGCTCAATCTGTTCTGTAGATTCAGGAATTGAGGAACAAATGACCTCATTAATGATGATCAGGAGAAAAAAAGGATTGTGTAACTTGAAGCATCTTCAAAAGTGAGCTCCAGGTACTAGCTACACCAGCAGATCCTTTGGGGAAAACATTAACTGCTTTGGCAAGCCCAAATCTTGGTCATATATTTTCCCATGTTAGGATATATTTTCCCATTTTAGGACAGTTATATTTTCGTCATCCCTGCAAGGTAAATGAAGGGTTGCAGCTGGGAAATAGGAAGCCTTGGTAAAATGCCTGTTCTAGGAAGTTCTGCTTTGAACGAAAGGAAAAAGACACTTTGAGTTAAAGATTTTAGGTTGACAGTGTAGCCTTTCTCCAACTCTGCTGTTACAAAACTTAAGTTCATTGGCTTAACAGGAGGCCAGGTGGAAAAATCAAGGCAAAAATCTATCCGATGTTGGAAATCTTCTATTTTGTTTCCTGTGACATTTACATTGGTCTCCTTTTTTTTTGTACCATCTAGGAATGGATTTACTTAAAAATTATGGATGCAGAATTTTGACACATTTTCATATATGGAAACATTCATACACATGTTTGCCTGCCTTTCCTTCTTACATAAATGTCTTCCACGTGTAGGCGGCCTTATTTCCAAGGAATTTTTCCCATATACTTTAAAATGACATTTTCCCTAAATTTGGGGGTCTTTTTTAATATTTGGTATTATATTGCAAAGTACGGAAAAGTGTGGAGGTTGGAGAATTTGCATTCCATTGCAGGAAAGCTGCCTTTAGTAGGGTTTCAGTGAGGTGCAGACTATGCAGAAAGGCCTCGGAGGCCATCCAACACATAGTGGCATAGTGTAAGATAGAGTCAGGAACAGCATACACTGAATGGCACAAACAACTAGCTGACATTGTGTATAGGAACATCTGTATAGTGTATGAACTAGATACTCCCAAGTCCAGCTGGGAGATCCCACAGAAAGTCATGGAGAATAAGCAGTTTGAGATCCTGCGGGCTTCCAGATTCAGATAGACATACAGGTACAAGCCAGTCAATCAGATGTCATTGTAGTAGACAAGGACCAGAATATAGCAGCTGTTATAGCTGTAGCAGTGCCAAGTGACAGCAACATCAGGAAGAAGAAGCATGGGAAACCGGAGAAGTACCGGGGCCTGAAGGAAGAGCTGGAGAAGATGTGGAAAGTAATGGCCAGAGTGGTCCCAGTGTGGTAAGAGCACTTGAGACGGTGACTCCTAAGATGGGAGAGTGGCTCCAACAGATCCTAAGAACAACATCAGAGCTCTCTGTCCAGAAAAGTGCAGTGCTAGGAAGAGCAGGGATGCGGTGGCTCAGTAGCTAAGATGCTGAGCTTGTCGATTGAAAGGTCAGCCATTCAGCGGTTCAAATCCCTAGTGCCGCGTAATGGGGTGAGCTCTCCTTACTTGTCCCAGCTTCTGCCAACCTAGCAGTTCGAAAGCACATAAAAAATGCAAGTAGAAAAATAGGGACCACCTTTGGTGGGAAGGTTACAGCGTTCCGTGGGCCTTTGGCGTTCAGTCATGCCGGTCATATGACCATGGAGACATCTTCGGTCAGCGCTGGCTTTTTGGCTGTGAAACAGAGATGAGCACCGCCCCCTAGAGGCGGAAACGACTAGCACATATGTGCAAGGGGAACCTTTACCTTTACCTTTAGAAAGAGCTAAGATAGCTGTGTAGAAGTCTCAACTTCCTGGGCCTCTGGTAGAGGACTAGAGATTGTGGGACACATATGGGGTGAGAAGGTAATTTTATAAACTTTGTGTCTTCCAACGATTCCAATCAT
>WNWU01000001.1:79755317-79834864 GCA_012654045.1 Ptyas mucosa
ATGTATGTATATATATATTAGAATTATTATTAATATGTATTTATATTCCAAGCCAACTTCCTGACCAAAAAGGAAGTAGCTTTTTTTTTACGTGTTAGGGATAACTGTGGAAGTTTATTCACATGTTCTTTCTTCTCAAGCACATGGCAAAGGCAAGCCCACCTAAGTGATGTAAGGTTCACCGACCAACTGCTTCTTTCTAAAGACAGAGAAGGTGGCTGTGTCTAAACATGGAGCTCTAAATGATGACATCTGGAGAGCAGGCTAGCTCTCTGTTCAGAAGATCCACATCAAAGAATAACTTGCAAATAACCTCCCGGAGGGGACCCTAGCCTTGCAATTCATGTGCCAGCAGACTCATGATTCAAATGAAAGATAATGCAGTCACCATCTGTCTGTGAGAATGACAAGAAAGGCCTTTGGAGAAAGTTAATAGAGAATTAACACTGTGGGTTAAATGCAAAATGAAGCATTTGTCATGGGTCAATATATCAGTCTGGGCAGTTGCAATCCAAGTGAGGCCGTGCATGGATCAACTTCTGGGAGATTATGTGTGGGGTGGGGTAGGGATACACACACACACACATACACACACACACACACACACACACACACACACACACAGAGCAGAGGTGGGTTTCAGCAGGTTCTGACGAGTTCTGGAGAACCGGTAATGGAAATTTTGAGTAGTTCGGAGAACTGGTAGTAAAAATTCTGACTGGCCCCACCCTCATCTATTCTCTGCCTCCTGAGTCCAGGCTGATCAGAAAGAAATGGGGATTTTGTAGTAACCTTCCCCTGGAGTGGGGTGGGAATGGAGATTTTACAGTATCTTTCCCCTGCAACGCCCACCAAACCATGCCCACCAAGCCATGCCACGCCCACCAAGCCACACCCACAGAACCGGTAGTAAAAGTTGTTGAAACCCACCACTGACACAGAGGCTTCAGTTCCCCTACTAGAGATTACATAGTGATTAGTAGCCTCCTTCTGGCACTTAAAACTTACTATCATACCTTTTTCTGTCCCTACAGGCAAGGTTGCATGCTTGACTTTCCATACTCTTGGATACAGATGGACAACCCATGAGCACATGGGTTGCCAATCTTATTTCTGCAGCTTCCTTCCAAGCATACAGTTGGAATGCACCAGTAAATAGGCAGCTACTGTATTTCCAAAATACAAAAGTTATACCAGTATCCATGGTACATTTGGAACCTTAATTCAGCTACCTTTGTAGGTATTATTTACCCATAAATGATATTTGTAGGTATCATTTGTATATAATGTAGTCCATTTGAATCTTAATAAATGTTATAAATCCCAATGACAGTACCACCAAATATATGTTAGCTATAGCACAATAATGTGTATTCCGCCATATCATCTGTGCCTTTGAGCATTCAAAAAGGGATTACTAATGTTTTATAACATTGAAATTAGCAGATTTGACAGGTTTTTTGTGGGGTAATTTAGGCATGAATGACCCTTACTGGGCACCCAGAGATGGGTTCTACTTACCTTTACTACCGGTTCGCAGCGGGGCCGCGTGCACGCTCTTCTGCGCAAGCATAGAAGCTTATGCGCATGCGCAGAAGCATTTTGATGACGTCAGGGTCGGTGAGCAGAGCCTCCCGCCAGTTTTACTACCGGTTCTATAGAACCGGTGCGAACCGGGGGCAACCCACCACTGTGGGCACCAAATAATACTGTGTAGTACACCTGCATTCCAAATGCATTATATTGACTGTGTGGATTTTTTGATCCTCTACTTGAAATCTATTTTTCATTCATTATATAATCAGTGTGTGTGGGGGGGAATGTCAGTGTCACAAGATTACAAACAGGAAGTGAATTCTGATAATTTATGTAGAGAGTAATCCATGAATTAATGAATTTATATATCTTTAATATATCACAAGAATTGTTGTTTACACAATAATTCTGTACAGTATAACTTTCCTATCTTTGTGGCACTGTATATTAAAAGTTAAGGAGTTGAAACCAGTGTTAGTCATAATGGATGTGATAAAATCTGTAGACTTAAATCCCTCTCATTTCAATATTCAATGTTTCTACTCATTAGGCAATCAAATATAGAACCATCACATACATATGAAATAGTTCTTAGACCAGAATTCAGCTGTGTGAAATCTGGGCCATATGCCACAGATTGGCATATGGGCCAATTTCTTTAATATCTTTGGGCGTACCCAAAACTCTCTGAAGACCTACTTTGCTTAGGTTTCAGGGCACTAGGGCAGCTTGAGATGAAGGAGCCTGAAAGAAGGAATAGTTAAAAGGCTAAATTTTACAAACAGGTTTATTGGAACCTGTCCTAACAATTCAGTGATATATCTTTCCACATTTTAATATCAAGGATTAATTCCTATGAATGCAATAATCCAAGGACAATTTCACTCAGTAAATGCTCATAAGATGAAATGGCATGATGTCACCAAACAATAAACAACAAGATGATGCCACAGGAGGCGACACGATGGCTTAGCAGTTAAGACTCTGAGCTTGTCAGCTGGAAAGCCGATGGCCCAGGTTTGAGACCCAAGTGTCGCAAAATGAGTGAGCGCCTGTCCTGGCCCTACTCCTGCTAACCTAGCAGTTTGAAAGCAAATGCAAGTAGATAAATAGATACCACTTCGGTGAGAATGTGACACCACTGCACAATGTCATGCTGGCAACATGACCACAGAAATGTCTTCAAACAGCGCTAGCTCAATGGCCTTGAAACAGAGATGAGCACCTCCCTCTACAGTTGGCAACAACTAGAGTAAAATTCACAAGGACTCCTTTATGATGCCACAGGAGGTCAATCTATATATATAAAAGCGAAAACCATTCATGCATTAATCACGAAATCTCCAGAACCGTAAAGCCTACAAACTTGAAATTTGCCACTTATGTTCCTCTTGGTTTCTAGGTGCTCACTAAGAAAGGATTTTTCAAAATGACCATCAGAGCATTAGTATTTCCTATATTATTATAACAAGCTAATTAGTTAGGTGTTCTACTTCCCCTCCCAACTTGAAAATAACTCTGGAGAGAATGGGATAGCATAGGACAAGCTTCTGTGAGGCAAGCCTCATGGAGAGAAGGGGTGAGAAAGCCTGAGGGAGAGAAGGGGATAGGAGAGGAGAGGATTCAAGCCAGTGGTGAAATCTAAAATTTGTTGCTACCGGTTCTGTGGGCATGGCTTGGGGGGGAATGTGACTGGATGGGCGTGGCCATTTTTTTTAACTTTTAAAACCATTTTTTACATGTAAAACTATGTAAAAAATGCTTTCAAAAGGCTCTGACGATCCCAGCTGACTTGCCTGATCATCAGAGGGTTTTTAAAAAAACCCTCTGCCGATCAGGCAACTCAACTGAGATCGTCAGAGCTTGGATCGTCAGAGCCATTTAAAAGAAAAAAAGTTTTTTTCTTTTAAATGGCTCTGACAATCCAAGCTGAGTTACCTGATCGGCAGGCAACTCAGCTTGGCTCATCAGAGCTTGGCTCATCAGAGCCATTTAAAAGAAAAAAAGCCTCTGATGATCGTGCGGCTCAGCTGGGCATGGGGGGCGGGGCAGGGATTTTTGCTACCGGTTCTCCGAACTGCCCGCTGCCATCACTACCTACTCGCCTGAGCCAGTCCGAACTGGGAGCATTTCACCCGATTCAAGCTGTAAGTGTCGATTTATCAAGCCCGCTCACATAGTTTCGTAGTGAAGCACAGGGATCCAGCTAGTAAATAACATAATTTGGATCAACAACCAATTTAGGTGTGGAATGCCTTCATGTAACTCAAAGGATGCAAAAGTGAAACTTACTTGTAAGAAATCTCAAAAAATCATACACACAAAGTGGGGAAGACTTTTAAGAGCCTTGCTAAAAATGCTCACAGAAATGAATAATTTTAGCTAATATTTAATAGTTATATATATTTTTAAAGAAACCTTCCCCTGTTTCAAAGTCATGTGGTAGAGTGGCCTCTGTACGTTGTTAGCTCCTTCCCATCTGCTTTATTTCCCTTTGTGTTTAAGCACACAAAGTACAACAACCCCCATATATGCCTTCTACAATGTGGCACGAAACTGATGTCTTCTTTTTTGCATCTCATTTCCAAATTTTATATTTTTGAAGACATGTCCTAACTTCAATGTGCATCACAAAGGGGAAGAATAAAGACACTTGGGTTGAGTGTATCTGAGAGAGTTGGAGAGTTGAGGCAAAGGGAAGGACAAGGAGAAGATATTTATTTTTTTGCAGAGATTGGCCTGATGTTCAAGAAGAACTAGTATCTCATGATTCCATTCTCTGAAATGCTTTCTGAGTCTTGGGGCTGAGCTGCACAGAATTTTCACTTTTGAAAATTAAAAAAAAACAATCACTTATTCTTCTTATAATATTTTAGTATTCATCCCCATCATCACAGGCACACATGCTTGTATTTTCCTTGACAAGTCAATCTTACCCACAGAAAAAGAAGATTGGGGTAGAGTGTGGCAGTACATTTCTAGTGAAAGTACATTCCCTTAAAACCTCTTAATCTGCCCTGACAAACCATTCCTAAGTAAGGGTTGATGGACTGGATATTTCTGCAAACACTTTCCAGGAAGTCCACATGTCCATGTATTGTCAAAAATGAAGCTATAAGAGGGTGCAGCATTTATGACATATTTACACACTTCATAGGGATTGAATCTACCCAGTTTTGGCCCATCTGTGAACATGTGGCACGTGCTTTCAAAAACATGTGGCATATGTGGCTGATAAACTTAATCCACAACTTTTGGTTTGTGGTAGAAATAACTTTATGACCATAGTACTAGGAATCTGGGGTGGGGAGAGGGACTTTTATAAACTTCGGAGAACATGACTTCATTTTTTTAGGATTCAGAGAGTATCATGGATGTTATTAAATTTACAATCCTTGGCTTCTAAAAAGTCTTATTATTTATTCATTGACCAGTGACCAGAAATGACAAAAATTTCATAGTGTTTGAATTAGATCATTTTGGCCTTTGCCAATTAAAACAGCAACATGATGTTGAAATGTAATGATTTAATTTGCACAGTGATAGTGGAAGGCAGATGAAAAGACTCTGTATAAAAATTCTTCAGTCAGAACTGACAGGCCTTTAAATCATTTGGCTAATCCATTTTTATCATCATCATCATTGTTCTCACCTCAAGCATTTGCCACCAGAGAAGAATCCAGAAGTTTTCTGTTTATTTAGGCAAGCATTCAAAATGAAGGAGAAGGAGAAGGAGAAGGAGATGATGATTAGAACTGTCTATATTCTCAGATGCCACCTTAATAATTCTTAGGTCCTAGGTTGAAACTTAACTGATTTTAGACTCTGAATCTAATAATACTGGGTACCACAACAACAACAAAATCTTGTATGCTTGAGCTGAGAATGGGTTCCAAGATCAAAAATTTAATTTGGCCTGTTTTACAATCTGAGTCAAATCTGCCAATGTTTGGATAAGTGAGAAATGTGTATTTTGAAAAATGAAGTGGGTGATGCAGGATATGGAGAAAGACTACAGTAACAAAGAAAAATTCAAAGCAAGCTTTGTTCAATCACAAGTATTGAAGGTGTAATTTTCCAATCATGTGTGCAATATACCTTGAAGGATTAGATGAGGTTCAATCCTTTCCAGTTTTCTATCTCTGATAGTAGTTAATGAGATGCATTTGTAGATGTGTTCAAGCTGAATAAGATTTTTTTTATTTTTTATTTTGTTTGTCAAACATGTACAAGGTAGCAAGTATAAGTATGAACATAAGCATGAAAAAAAGGAGATAAATACAGATAAATGGGGACAGCAGTGATGGGTTGCCCCTGGTTCGCACCGGTTCTATAGAACCGGTAGTAAAACTGGTGGGAGGCTCCGCCCACTGACCCTGACGTCATCAAAACACTTCTGCGCATGTGCAGAAGAGCGTGCACGTGGCCCCATTGTGAACCAGTAGTAAAGGTAAGTAGAACCCACCCCTGTAGGACAAGGACAGTAGGCATGCTGGTGCGCTTATGCATGCCCCTTTTCGGACCTCTTAGGAAAGGGGTGATGTGACGAAGCGGGGTTGAGGGGTACCCCGGACCGTGAACCAGCTCATGAGCAAACACACTGAGACTGAAATAAATCCGACAAAGGAGTCTTGTGTAAAAAATAATTTAGTTTAAAATACTTAAAAGGACACTGTGCCTTTAAAAAACACATTAAAAGCAAAGTCTTATCTTGGTTATGTGAAGCCAGGCTATCTCCCTAGATTCCTCTCCACAATACTGAAACAGTTCACAAGAGATAAAGGTTAACATGACGATAGACAGCTTTGTCGTCGATACATCATCGAGGTAAACGAAGGGCAGTAGCAAAGGCTTCACAGCTAAAAGTCACCTGAGGAAAAAAGCAGTTCAAGCAACAACATAGCTTGAAAGTCTGTGTGGAGAAGAATGTCCAGCACTGCTCAAACGTTGGCTTGTGTGCTTCAAACAGCAAAACACAAGCATCCGTGGGAGTATCTCAGCAGCAGCATCTGGAGTCCTTATCTGCATCCTCCTTCCTTCTGCAGCGTTGTGCTGAGCTCTGCAATCAGCTCTGCATATAGGCCTAAAAGCATTTTAGGTCCGAGTAGCAAGTGGAAAGGTCCTTGCTTATATGGGGAGTTAACCTGCAATTAACTAGGGCGGGGAAGGCTTGCAGGTAATTGCAAACAGGAGATGGCTTGATTGAGACCATACTGTTTGTGACTAATCAAGTAGCCGCAGCAATCCTGGAAACACTCGTGACAGGTGAGGTCCACGGTAGACAGTTTAAGGTTGAAGCTGTGAGAGTTTGAGGATGTAACACCTGAGTCAGGTAGAGCATTCCACACGTTGACCACTCTGTTGCTGAAGTCATATTTTCTGCAAACGATTTTGGAGCGGTTTACCTTGAGTTTGTATCGATTGTTGCCCGTGTATTATTGAGGTTGAAGCCAAAGAAGTCGTTGACAAGTAAGACATTGTAGCAGACAATTTTATGTACTATGCTTAGATCAGCCACAGGCTGATCCAGTTCCAGATTGCCCAAGCCCAAAATTTAAAGACTGGTGGCATAAGAGATTCTATTGTAAGTAAAGGCGTGGAGTACTCTTCTCGTGAAATATCTCTGGACCCGCTCAATTGTATTAATGTCCGATACACAGTGTGGATTCCAGGCAGATATCGTTATTGGAAGGAAGGTATACATATTGTTTGGTTTCTTGCTGTAAGCTGCCCAGAGTCATTTGGAGTCAGGCAGCCTATAAATAAAAATAAATAAAACAAGCAAGCTACAGTCCAGCTCATGTGAAGGGCATCAGGATAGGATCACTCCTCCTTGACACTGTCAACAATCCCAAACCGGCTGAAGTCTGCTCATTGGCCAGTGTGAGGAGCTTTAATAAAGGATGACACCATCACCCACATCACAATAAGACAACTGCTGGATTGTTATTGGGTTTTTTAAAACTTAAGCTGCAATCTTGGGTATATTTACTTTGGAGTAAACCCCACTGAGCTCAGCAACATTTACTTCCAAGGAGCAATGCACAGGAGTGGTTTGTTAAAGCTACTAGACAGAGAGGCCAGTTGTACTTAATTTAACAGCACTTCAGACCTGTGAAATGAGCAGGTTCATTGGCAATGTTCATAATCGATCCACCTTTCGATTTAAAGATAAGAAAAGGTAAGTGGGACAAAGAAATTTATTTGTTTATTTGTTCAACTTGTATGCCGCCTTTCTCCGAAGACTCAAGGTGGCTTACAATGCATTTAAAAACCATATATAAAACATTAAAAGTTAAACCATTAAAAACAATTAAAACCCATTCACACTATTCATAGCCGGATCTCGCCAGATCGCAACAGCGAGATCAATGGCCCCAGGTCTGCCGGAAGACCAGGTCTTCACTGCTTTTCGGAAGGCCAATAGGGTGGGGATGGTCTGGACCTCAGGAGGTAACTGGTTCCAGAGAGCTGGGCAGCCACAGAGAAGGCCCTCCCCCGCAGGCCTGCCAGCCGGCATTGTTTAGCTGATGGGACCCTGAGGAGACCAACTCTGTGGGATCTTACCGGTCGCTGGGAGCTATGTGGTAGAAGGCGGTCTCGAAGATACCCTGGCCCTGAGCCATGTAGGGCTTTAAAGGTAATAACCAACACCTTGAATTGTGACCGGAGACCAATAGGGAGCCAGCCAGTGCAGCTTGCAGAGAATTGGTGTAATGTGGGGGTACCTAGGTGCACTCACGACAGCTCTTGTGGCTGCGTTCTGGACCAACTGTAGTCTCCGAACACTTTTCAAGGGTAGCCCCATGTAGAGCGTGTTGCAATAATATGATGACAGGATTTTTTTAGAGGGAGACATAGAACAAAACAAAACTTCATTTTCCAGGATCACAGAAATTAGCAGTTAAATACTCAGGGATGAGGTATCTCCTTTCAGCTCATGTTGAAGAACCATATTAATATAAAACTATTATCGGACACTTCAGACAAATACGTTTTCCTTTAAAAATACTGTATTCAACCCCTTCCAAAATAAGGACTTAATTATTATAAAGGTATCACCCAGAAATCCTTCTATCCCCAATCAGTACCTAACATGATATTGCAAATATTTTTAAGACATAAAAACTCAAAGTTCTAAAGAAACGGAAGGAGAAAAGGGATAATTTTCAAAGAGACTGTAAACCAGGGAGAAAATAACAGATGTTTTGCTGAATCAGACCAGATATCTATTGAGTTCATCTTAGGGCATTTGAATCGATGGGTGGTTAATGCAAAGTATGTGTCATATTGTGATGGAACATATAAAGTCTGCAACAAATCTATTTGTTTCGTGCACACACCTGTGCCCCATTTTGGGCCAAAGAGGCCTCCCTGCACTTACCTGGGAGCCAAAATGGGGTGTGTGGAGACTCCTTGAAAGGGTGGGAAGGGGAGGGGCAGAGCCAGGCAGTAATTTAACTACCGGTTCGCTCGAAACAGCCTGAATCGGCTCGAATCAGCTGAATCCCACCACTGATTTTATCATATAATAAAAAGGAAAGAAAAAGCTAATCTAGCCTTACTGAGAACTAAGCAGAGAATCCTAAACAATTTATATTTGTAAGATTCTTTGTGAACCCAACTTTTAAATTAGAAGGTAAGAATTGCATTCTAAGGATAAGTCAGTATGTGTCTCCTCTCTGGTGGGTTGTGGGTAAACAGTATGGTAGCTTCCAAATTGGAGATTCTAACTTTCTAACAGAAAATGAACTCATGTCTATTCTTGAAAAAGATCTACGTCTTTCAGAAAAATATATATACTGTCATGAATTGCCATTCTTCTGTCTCCATATTTTGACAAGCCCTAAACTGGTCTTTACATTTTAAAAAATGTAATTTGCCTTGTATAATTTTAATACTTTTTTTCTAAAGTTCAGTCTATTTGTGTGGAGATCACTCCATTCCAATCTCCCATCACATACCAATGTTGATTTAAGCCCACTAGTCTCTCCACAAGCCCCTTATAGAACAATATTTTGTCTTCATTAGGGACATAAAATCCCAATATCAGAGTCTTAGACCCATATAAATTAATTTCCACCCCAACAAATTTACCACCAGTCAATACAAGGTCGACTGTAGTTGCTGGGTTATGAAATGGCAAAATGTTCACTGTGTGACATCACAATGCAGGCTTACTTGAAATGTAAAAAATGTTTCAAGGCAAGTACACAATGGGAGGAGTTTTCATGGCAATATTACAACCTGCGTTTCATTTGCCCCTTCTTGCAGCCACCATGCCTCCAATCAAAGGAAAGCAGAACAGGAACAAAACAAAAAGCAAAGAGGGAGTTTATTTATTAAATTTATATGCTGCCCATCTGACCAATAAGATGACTCTGGGTGGCTTACAAACTACAGGAAGATAAATATAAAAACAGTTAGAATTAAAAGAGTTATATAAAAATTCTTCAAAATGAAAAAAGTCTTCTGCAGTGACGACATAAGCCTAAGACTGAAAATCAGGCTTGTCAGATGTTACATCTTTTCTATCCTGCTCTATGGAGTAGAGAGTTGGTCTCTGACAGAAAACCACTTGAAGAAACTAGAAGCATTTGAAATGTGGATTTACTGATGACTGTTACGTATAAGTTTGGTTAACAAAATCACAAATGAGGAGGTGATAAGCCGGCTGGGAAAGCAAAGGGAAATAATCAAAGCCATTAAAAAGAGAAAGTTAGAATATTTTGGACATGTGATGCGACACCCAGAAAAATATGGCATCCTTCACTTAATCCTCCAAGGAAAGATTGAAGGCAAACGAGGTCCAGGCAGAAGAAGAACATCATGGCTTCAAAACCTTAGGGAATGGTTTGGACAAAACTCAGCAGCACTTTTTCAAACGGCTGTTGACAAAAATAGAATTGCCAACATGATCGCCAACGTCCGATGATGGATATGGCACAAGAAGAGGAATATAAAAATTAGAACGAGGAGATGGGTAGCATAATGGTGAGATGATCTCATCCTGTCAGCCATTTCCAGCAAGGAGTGTAGTGCCCCCATTGGGGCTTCAAGCCAACAGGCAAAACTAAATTTTGAGGCCAGGAGGACAAGAGCAGATAAAGCCTCCAGCAATAGAATGTTATACAGGGAAGGGGCCACAGTGGAAAAGGCTCTTCTCCTAGATTCTACCAGGTGAAATTCCTTAGTGAATAGTATTTGTAACAAGCTCCTTCCACTGATGAGTGAGGCAGGATATTCCCATTGTGGTGAAATGCGGGGTGATATTCACTTACTTATGCTACCAGTTCACAAATGTGAGTGCACGCGCCACTTCCGCACATGTGTAAGGCCTTCAGTGCATGCGCAGATCATCAAGAATGGGACGTGATGACGATTGGGTGGGTGGGCGGAGCCTCCCACAGCTGCCACTACCGGTTTGCCCGTGCAGGGTAGAACCAGCTGAATACCACCACTGGTGAGATGGCTCATCAGGTCCTCCGAGTTCCTTTAACATTATTCCTGTTCCTCTAGTGATTAATAGAATAAACACTAGAAAGAAGCAAAGCTTTTGGAGTTGCATCTCCTATAAATGACATTGCACTAAAGACTGAGCAATGCAAGCAAAAATACAACATGACCACTTTCTCCACCCATAACTTTTACAGAAATTAATATGGTTTTCTGATGCCTACTGAATATACCTTCACTTCAGAGGTGGGTTTCAGCAGGTTCTGACTAGTTCTGGAGAACCGGTAGCAGAAATTTTGAGTAGTTCAGAGAACTGGTAGTAAAAATTCTGACTGGCCCCGCCCTCATCTATCCTCTGCCTCTCAAGTCCCAGCTGATCAGGAGGAAATGGGGATTTTACAGTATCTTTCCCCTGCCACGCCCACCAAGCCATGCCACGCCCACCAAGCCACACCCACAGAATCGGTAGTAAAAAAATTTGAAACCCACCACTGCTTCACTTGCCATCTTTTGAAATGATGCAGGTGATAATGAGAAACAATTTCTTTTTGCAGTCCTTGTTGGCATTCTCTCACTGCCAGTAGGTCATTTTCTGGAGAATTACTGGAGTTCTTACTCTGATATTACTTAGCAAGATTGCTTCTACTGTTTACACTAAGGATGGTGATCCCCCCTCTCCTGCTGTGATTCTAGAGAAAATACCTTGTTTTTCCTCCTTAAACTATTATTTTAGGTGGCATTTCAGGGATGAATAAAATTCCATTCTAGGAACAATGGAGAATTCACTTCCATACAAGTAGAAATCTTGGGATATGGGTTTTTTAAAAATAAAAAAATAAAAACTTTACAGTAAAAGGCAAAAATATCAATGTTTTAAATCAACCTTCCTCAATATGAAACCCTCTGGATATGTTGACCTGAAGGCCAGTTTAAATATTCCAGCAGGCTATGAAAGTATATCAAGATGCCAAGTTAGAAAAAGAAGGCTTAGGGAAGAAATATTGGCTCCTGTGAACTTACAGAAACATCATATTATAAATTGCGTCTCTAGGTCAGTTCAACATGCTCTGAAGTGAGTCATACTTCTAATAATATAAACTGTCTAACAGCTTTAATAGTAACACCGTTATTATGGATCTTTGTTATGGGCAAATCATCAGGCCCTCTTCAAGGGTGACACTCTAAAGTCTTCTTTGTTACTTTTCAGAGATTTATGATTACATCTACTCCTATCTGGAATGCCTGCAGAATGCTGAGCAGGCCGCTCAAGACATCAGCATGATGGCTGGGAAACTTAATGTCAAGTTGGCCATCAATATTTTGGCCCAGGAGATGGTAAATGAGGTAGGGTCTGTTGCATAAAACCAACACCATGGTGAGTCAAAGGCTTTATAGCACACGTTATCTGGAAAACTGTTTTCATCACTCTTGGACTGACCTTGTTGTTAAAAATGTCCATGTTGTGCAAGCAGCTTCCTCTTAGACCATAGAAAGGGTAAGAGATTGCCATTGAAAATGGCAGTTCTGTGCTTAGCTTCTTCTTTTCTCCCAACTAATAGAATACAGGTAGTCCTTGACTTATGATCACGAATGAGCCAAAAATTTCTGTTGCTAAATAAGACATTGGTTAATTTGAGTTTTGACCCATTTTACAAACTTTCTTGCCACAGTCGTTAAGTGAATCACTGCAGTTATTAAGGTAGTAACACAGTTGTAATATCATCAATGTGATCAGTTGCCAAGCATCTGGATTTGGGTCACGTGACCATGGTGATGTTACAACAGTCGTAAGAATGAAAAATGGTGATTAGTCACTTTTTTCCATGCTGTTGTATCTTCAAATGGCCGCTAAGTGAACTGTCATAGGTCAAGGACTACCTGTAACAGAATAACAAAGTTGGAAGGGACCTTGGAGGTCTTCTACTGCAACTCCCTGCTCAAGCAGGAGACCTTATACTCGTGATGGCGAACCTATGGCACGCGTAGCCACAGGTGGCACACATAGCCATATCAGTGGGCACGCGAGCTCAACTCTGGCGTGATGTGCATGCTGGCCAGCTGATTTTCAGGTCTTCTGGACCACCAAAAGTTGGCTAACGGGCCTCCGGGGGGGGAGGCAGTTTTTGCCCTCCCCAGACTCCTAGAGAGGCTCTGGAGCCAGGTGAGAGAGAAAAACAGGCCTACCGGGCCATTCCATGCCAGGAAGGGGGGGGGGTTCTGCGTGCATGCGTGGGGGTGGGATGCATAAAATTATGGGTGTAGGTACGTGCGCGCATGCCTCCCCAGCCGCCCACTGCTGGCACGCAATGACAAAAAGGTTAGCCATACCATTTTAGATAAATGGCTGTCCAATCTTTTCTTAAAAGCCTCCAGTGATGGAACACTGTTCTATCTACTTCATGTTAGAATACCTTCCTTATTTATTGAGAGCTAACCTCATTTTAATGGTCTTGAAGAGCTAAGTGGCTGACAATAATTCCTATTTTTTTTTTCTGCCTTTGTAGGAAGTGCCTCTGAAAATCAGTGCCCAAGCCAGCATGATCCTTCTAGCTCTGGCCAACTCTCATTTCAATGACGTCATGTACGAGCTTCAAAGGAATATGAAGACTGGGATGCTCCCGCACCATATGGTACTGACCACTCTGGGAAACCTGGCATCTCACTATGGTATAGCATTCTCTGGCAGTTCTTCCTTCATTGTTGGGTGTTTTGTTTCAAGCAGGAACTGAGCCTTTCTCTGTTAAGATTGGAGAATTAGTGATCTAATATGCTCTGCAAACTGGTCCCAAGGAATGATCTGAACCAAATCCTATGAGGTTCAACCTAAGAATGAGCCACATTTCAATAAAACATTGAAATTTCACTTAAACCTTCCCCACAAAAAGAGACTTTGGCGGACTCAGAACGATACAAAACAAATGGTTGCTTCATATTTAGGCCAGTGGTTCTCAACCTTTTCCCGGACCCCCTTTAAATTCTTTTGTGGCCATGGACCAGTGGTGAAATTCAATTTTTTTTAGTACCAGTTCTGTGGCTGTGGCTTGGTGGCCGTGATGTGGTGTGGTGTGGCTTGGTGGGCATGGCGGGGAAGGATACTGCAAAATATCCATTCCCACCCCACTCCAGGGAAAAGATACTGCAAAATCCCCATTCCCTCTCCACTCCTAGGGGAAGGATATTGCAAAATCTCCATTCCCACCCCACTCTGGGGCCAGCCAAAGGTGATATTTGCCGGTTCTCCAAACTAAAACATTCTGCTACCAGTTCTCCAGAATCTGTCAGAACCTGCTGAATTTCACCTCTGCCATGGACCCCCAAGTCTTAAGATTTAAATCAAAACATTTCTTCAAGCCTTCACGGACCCCCTTTGATGACACTGTGGTTCCCCGGCGGTCCGTGGACCACAGGTTGAGAAACTCTGATTTAGGTAATAACAGAATTGAAATCAAAATTATTTTGACTACCGGTAAATAGTATCTACATGTATATAGACAAACATTGACATTAAATATGCAATGTACCAAATCAGTAGAGAAATTCTTCCAGTGGTCTTTTTCATTCTAGACCCTGTTTAATTTCTGGATGATTTTTCTAATTTCTCTGTAGTCTTTTTATTATTTCCTCTAGCCTTTTATCTTATAATCATTCTTTTAAAAGCATGGATTCCTGATATTTCCAAGTAATTAGTTATTTTTTTTTTTTTAAAAAGGAATGATCAAGGGCATCATCGGGTTTGATGATGGGCTCTAGGCAATGTGACATCGAGCCTTCTAGCTCCTTTCTTCTATTTCAAACTGGCAAGATGGCTGCTGCTCCTCCTCCTCTCCCTGTCACCTATCAGTATAAAAAGAAAAGGCCATGGAACGATATAGCAGTTTAAAATATATTGTATTTATGTGGTCTCATAGTTGGCTGAATCAATTAGCCTTGGAATGGGCACCTAGTTGGACAAGGTTAACTGGAATAAGGAGAAGCCTGCCTCACATTTTCCATGGTTGCTTCACTCATTAGCATCTAACAGACATACGTATGTTTTTTTTTCATTCCTGCAGCACTTAAGTGTATCCCATTTTTGTCTTTAACTTTTGTGTATATAAGAATGATTCTAAGGATGCCCATGATAAGCCATATGAAGGAATCAGTGTGTTATGGTAAGTCAGAAAATGTTCTCCTTTTTTCATTTAGCCAAGACAGTCAGTTCTTCCTTAAAGGTTAAGATCAATATCCTTTCAGCTTTGGATTTCACCATTAGTGTTAACTCTCCACTTTAATCTATTCACTCCAACAGCTAATAGTTAATTAAAAATAATTAACCTGACTTTCCATCCAGGAACTCTTTCACAATTTTGAGTAGCAGAAGTAGGATTTGCAGAACCTAAGGAAAATAATTGTTGTGGCCCGTCAGCTGCCTGTGCAGTTAGTAGCTGATTCCGATAGTGAGGAGGTTGGTGTGGTGCTGCACCAGCAGCCTCTGCAGATGGCACTCGAGTCAGACAATGAGGAGGCTGGAGAAGATGTGGTGCCAGAGGCGGGGATTCAGCCAGGGCCTTCAGAACCTCCAGAACCTCCCATAAGTGAAGAGGAAGAAGAGGAGGAGCCTCTTCTCGATGCATGAGCGTGCAGAGCTGTTAAAAGGCAGGAGTGGCTCTTCAGGAAGAGGTCTCCTTGAGAGTAAGGCTTGGGGCTAATTGGCCACTCCCCTAGCCTATTTAAGGAAGGACGATGACTGATGCAATTTGCAGGAAACAACTTTGTTCACATTCCTTCGCGTCTTGATTCCAGAAATGTTTGATTCGGCTCTTGTTCCTCTCTTGTCAATTTTCCTGCAAATTGCTTCTGGGCATTCTGCCAACCACAGTAAGATTACGGTTATCTGAAATACTGTGCCTCAGAATTGAGTTATTATTCTTTGGATTCTTGTCGGCTGTTAATGAAGTTAAATTAGCAGCCCTTGTTCAGAAAAGACTGATTTAAACTGTACTTGTATTCGAACAACTACTAAAAAAGCACATTAGTAGTCCTTAATTCGTAAACTAAGGTTTGTACGGACTTTGTGTGTGCTGCGTTCTTTGGGGTCCCTAGCTGGGGCAGAACAATAATCTAGAAGAGAGTCTGTTAGGAGCAGTGGTGGGTTGCTACTGGTTCTCCCCGGTTCGGGGGAGCCAGTAGTGAAAATCTTAATGTGAGAACGAACCGGTTCGCTCTGACTTTCAGCTGGGCCCTCCCGCCCTCCCCTGCCTGCCTGCCCGCCCCTGCACTATACCTACCTTTATTCCTTCATTTTTAACCCAGCTGTAAGGCGCAGCAGAGCAGATTGCCCTGCCTCAGCTGTATTGAAATTTAAAGTGCTTGTGCAAAGTGCAAGTTTGGTGTGCATGCAAGCGAAGCGAGCATGTGCGCACCAATCGTGCACAAAGCATGTGTGCGAAGCGAAGCGGTGGTAAAACCAGTTAGAACTCACCACTGGTTAGGAGCCAAGATTTACACAGGCATATAGACTCTCACCTAACTCCTAGTAAATGTATGGAAAAATGCCTTCCATCGGGACTTGCCCTCCATTGTCAATCTGGCTTTCTTTCAGAGACATTTCTGAAAGTTATATTCCGGATCTCACCCATCTGTCCAGCTGTTAGCTTCCTGTTCTTCTACTGCCCTCAGCCTTGACAAGCATAGCCATTTGTTTTCTAGTCTTTCATCAGCTTGCACCACGTATCCAAAGTGTGTGAATTTCTGTTTGATAATCTAGTCTCTATTAGTTTAAGATTTTATTAGCTTCAAACAAAAACATACAATGGGGTGAATTTTCAGACTGATTCAGGTCTAAACAACCATTCCTTTTTCTCTTGGTTTTGCACAATCTCATGCTGGTCTGGGAGCATATACGCAAAGTAAAAAATAAATATCAGCATTGAATAACCATTAACAATATTAGTGATAGATCCTCTGCCATTTTAGGTGCACAGCAGGTTGCCTATCAGTCCTACCAGTTATAAGAAAACAAAACAAAAGATTTTAATTTCTGTAACATGGAAATCAAAATGACAAAGATCAAAAGATAAGATGCAAATCAGAATAAAGAAACTGGAGAAAAAGAATCTTGCTGCAAGAGAATGCAAATAGTGAATAATTTAGCAGTGACATTTAATATAACTAGGTTGGAAATATAAATGCAAATATTGGGAGTTATAACTAATATAATGATTTTGTTGCCTTATTGGTGAGAGGGGCAGTATATACATTTAATAAATTCATGAATAAATAAATGCATTTCCCTGGTTATCCTACTGTGAATGAATTACTGTACGACACAAGTAGATTATTCCAGGAAAATCATCTCTCAGGCATTTTGCTTCTTTCTGTTTCATTCACAGTTATGGAAAGTTTCTGCACTGCTATAAACTTTTACTATAAAAATTGGAAAATGTGTTCATTCCCCAGAGAGGTTGAGGCCCAACTCTGTGCTCCTGTCATTCCCATCTATCAGTGTCTGGTTAGTGATTGGATGAACGATGAGGAAACAAAAGTAAGGATCTGGCCAATTTATCTTTAGTTCTTTTTTTTTAAAATAAGGGTAATCCTATCAATTATAAGTCAATTGGTCTGTTATCAGTCTTGGGAAAACTTTATGCAAGATATTTAAATGAAAGATTATCCTCTCTCCTTGAGATGACATAAGATAAGCATTGCATGTTTTTTTTATTTATATTACTTTAATTTTTTTTTTAAATGATGGGAAGAAGAAAATGGGGAGAGGAAAAAACAAAACCCGGAAAAGCAAGCAGAGGGGGGAAAAAAGAAAACCAGAAAAATACATTTTAATATAGACCAGTGTTTCTCAACCCTGGCCCCTTGAAGATGCTCACTGGGGAACTCTGGCAGTTGAAGTTCACACATCTTCAAGGGGCCAAGGTTGAGGAACACTGACATAAGCAATTATTTAGCCTAACTTTAAATGCATCCTTAAATTGTCAAGCCTAGATTATAGCAAAAGGGACTTGGCTACACAAAAGAAACATGAATTTGAGGCATCAAAAGGAAGTGGGAAATGTTCTTCCATACCATACATTGTTGGTTTTCTTTCATGCCTGTTCATTATTAGCTTTTGTAACTCAACCTGGTCTTCTCTCTTGTTTTTCCTTGGGTCTGAATCTCTGATCCTTGCCAATCAGAACAGGCTGTGACTATCAAGACCATCAGAGTAGCCAGTCACAAATGAGTGCATAGCAATATCACAATCAAAAATTAAAAATAAAGGAAGATAGTATTGCTGTTGTTCTGAACACATGCAAGGAAGAGGAGGATGGACTGGGAACATTTCTGACTCTTTTTTGCAGACTCAACTTCCTCCCCAGAGCATGTACATGGATAGGCTGTAAAAACCATAACAGACAGCCTCAGGAATATTTTAGTATAATTTGAATTGTGTACAAAGTGGCAGCCTGACTGTGAGCTAAATGTCTATGGAGATTCTCAGTCTTCCAGATCAGGTGTCTCCAACTTTGGCAACTTTAAGACTTGTGGACAGCAAAGCTGGCTGATGAATTCTGGGAGTTGAAGTCCACAAGTCTTAAAGTTGCTAAGATTGGAGACCCCTGCTCCAGATCATGGTTGTCCCAAAAGAGTTTTTTCAAGAGGCAACTGGACTTTCTTTGTTTTTCCTTGAAGACCTTTCGCTTCTCATCCAAGAAGCTTCTTCAGTTTGAACTGAAGAAGCTTCTTGGATGAGAAGTGAAAGGTCTTCAAGGAGAAACAAAGAAAGTCCAATTGCCTCTTGAAAAAGCAGCCTGATTCTGCTTTCCCAGATCTTAAAGCAACAGCTCTCACTGTGAAGTTCTTCTTAGGATTCATGATGAGGGCATCTGTTTGCTTTTCCGCAGGTGAAGGAGGCATCTGTGAAAGCCCAGTGGCCAATGCTAGCGGTGCTGGTTCGTCGTACAGAGCAGCAAGATGAAATTATACGGAACATTCCCAAAGTCCTTATGGACAGCAGAGTTCTTGACTCTTTCTACATAGCCAAAGTAAGCACTTCCAGCTGTGAAGTGACCAGGGCATGAGTGACTCTCTGAAGGCCCCCACCCCCCACCCCCGATCTAGGAAAGAGCACAGCTGGTGTGCCAGATGATGCTATTAATTTTACTTTAATGGTGAAGCTATGCATGATTGCTCCAATGTACATTGCCTAATAGATACGGCTTCCTGTTTTTAGAAGCTTAACCTTTTCTTGGATGTCTGTGAAGAGTGTAAACCCCCCATACCGAAGAAGATATTCCAGGCCCTTTGTGACTTTGTATTCAAGCAGGTAAGAAAAAGTCCTGTGACAAAAACATTTTTTGGGAGGAAATAAGGAGATATTGATTGTAATGCCCCGCCAACAGATCCAAGCCATGTGGTTCAAGGGTGGGTTTCACTTACCTTTGCTACCAGTTCGCAACCCACCACTGATGTGGTTGACCTTTCATACAGCAGATTATGATCTCACCATCAAAAAAAGCCAAACCAGGACTTCCGCTTCCGGTTCCGCTGGCGACAGACTCTGATCGGGCTAGCTCTGGCCCCAGAGTCCGATCCCCCCCATCTGGAGGCCCTTTGGGCCAAGCGCCCCATTATTGGGGCGTTTGCCGTTTGAGGGCGGCTCGCCAGGGGTCCCCTGCCTCACTTCCAGGGGCCGGGAGGCCGATGCTGGCGCGCCCGAGGCTCCAGAGGGGGTGGGAGGCGATCGGCGGCTTTTCTTTGAGGCCGCGGAGGCGCCACAGCGCCTAAGGGGACCGGTGCTAACTAAGAAGGCACAACGGACTGAACTGATTGGTTGGAGTTGGAGCAGGCATCCTGGAGGCGAGAGGGGGGGGTTGGAATTCCCCCCCCCCTTGTAGCTGGAAAGGAGCCATGGCAGAGAACTAGGGGGAAGGAGATGGAGTGAAACCCCTTACCTTGCTGACTTTTCCTTGGAGGATGGCTGTGGCAGAGTTGCTTGGAGAGGTCTGGTGGCCTCTCCTCCCGGTAGGCAATGGCGGCGGTCTGACTTCCTGCTTCTTTATTTATGATTGAAGACAACATTCTCCTCTGGCTTCCTGTTTGACCTACTCTATACTTCGGACTCGTTGCTCCTGTGAGCGCCCACTGGTGGATAGTTGAAAAACTACTCTGATTGCTAATCCCTCTTTCTTCTCTGGAGGTTTGCCTTTTGATTTCTCATCTTCTACTGATCTAAGATGGCTAAGGGCCACAAACCAGCAGCAGCTGACATGGGGAAAATTTTGGAAAGACTGGCAATATTGGACCAGAAGTTGGACAAGTTAGATGACGTGCAAAAAGGATTATCTGAAATTAAATCTGAAATGACATTTATGAAAAAAGATTTAAATGATGTTCAACAGCTGGCAGAGCAAAACAAGAAGAAGATGGGGGGTCTGGAGGGGGAGGTACGGGCACTCCAGAAGGTGGAGGACGGGAGAGGAAATGCAATGTTAACTTTACAATTGGATAAGATGTCTTATTTTCTCAGGTTCCAAAATGTGGAACAACTTGACCAGGAAAATTTGAGAGAAGTGATGGTTAAAATGTTGGGTGAATTTTTAGAAAGAGATTTGGAGTCTATTGGAAGGGATGTGGATTTGGTCTACAGAGTAAACTCACAATTTGCAATTTTACATAATTTACCAAGAGAGATTCATATTAAATTTGTGAGAAGGGAACTGAGAGATGAGATATTGAGAAAACAAAGACTGGGGGCGCTGGTGTACAGGGGCAAGGAGATCACCATCCTGAAGCAGATTCCCAGACAGGTACGAGAATTAAGAAGAAAATATTATTTTTTATCAAATAAGCTGTACCTCAAGGGAGTAGGTTTTAGGTGGCTGATTCCGGAGGGTTTGATGATTTTTTGGGAGGACAGTAAGAAGAAAATTAATAATGTAACAGAAGCTAAGGCTTTTCTTGACCAACATAAATCCTTCCTAGGTGGAGAAGATACAGGAGCCGAAGAGGGGGAAGTATTAGATGATCAAGGAGCGGAGGCGGACGGGGCTGCTGCGGCCCGGGAGGGGGGGGGAGGCCAGACCATGGTTTTAAGAGCCAGAACTAGGAAATGAAGAAAGGAGGGGAATCTATTGTTTAAGGTTTTTTTAATTGACATTTTTCTTTTTTCTCTCTTCTTTTATTGTATTTTGTATAACACTTTTTTTTTGTTTATATAATTTTTATATAACCTGGTTGTTTGTTTCGATTTAAGATAATAATGTCTGTTGTGTGAGAAATTAAAAAAAGAAAATAATAACTGAAATATCTTTATATAAAGATATTGAAAATTCAACATATTGTAAACTATAATATTGTATATTTTTAACCAATAAAAACTTTTTATTAAAAAAAAAAAAAAGCCAAACCAAATAGCTGGTATTCCATGTAAAGTGGCTCCTGTGTGATTTGAATGAATTTTCCATGAGCCTTTCAGAAATGTTCAGCTAAATGACAAGCTAGCTTTTTATCGAGTGGATACCTCCAAGCCCTCTTTGTTCAATTTTGATATTGAAACTACTTGATCAAAAATTCTAAGACCCTAAAGCAGTGGTGGGTTTCAGCAGGTTCTGACCAGTTTTGGAGAACCGGTAGCAGAAATTTTGAGTAGTTTGGAGAACCGTAGTAAAAATTCTGACTGGCCCCACCCTCGTCTATTCTCTGCTTCCCAAGTCCCAGCTGATCGGGAGGAAATGGGGATTTTTCAGTAATCTTCCCCTGGAGTGAGGAGGGAATGGAGATTTTACAGTATCCTTCCCCTGCTACGTCCACCAAGCCACGCCCACCAAGCCATGCCACGCCCACCAAGCCACACCCACAGAACCGGTAGTAAAAAATTTTGAAACCCACCACTGCCCTAAAGTGAATACAGGGTCCACAACAGAAAATATATAACAACAATAATGTTTTTCCTATTGATATGTCTTGCTCTATTTTAGGTTCTACCACTTGATACTCCATTACATAAGAAACCCCAGATGTTTTCACGACAGGATTGGAAACCCAGTATCCAAGTGGCCACTATGGGAAGGCAGGATTCTGAAGGGGAATCCGTTGTGTGTGATCTGGTGGGTAGTACATTGTTTTGTGGCGTGTTGAAACCAGACAGGTAGCCTGATTAGAACATTTCAGCTTTGCAGCCACCCCCAATGGAAAATACAATACATTGCTTATTTAAGTGAGATATTTAATTTTTAAGCAATGGCGGGAGAGAAAAATATGTGTTTACTCTCCTAGGCTTCCAAAAGGCAGTGAAGTCTTGACTTTTCCCCCAAGCACTGGGATAAGATGAAGTGACGGCTTGCCAGAAGTTTGACTTGGTGCCAGGCTTTTATTTTTAATATTTATGATTTTAATAGTTTTATGTATTACATATATGCTACTCATCTCATCATCAAGTGACTCTAGGTGTCTTACAATAAGATAAAAACAACATAAAGTATTAAAATGATAAATATTAACTTTAAAATAAAAAAGGTAACCAAGGAAGGAACCAATATACAATGTGGTGGAGGTGCAGTTTTCTTTTAACCCATTAACCACCTCTAGTATGGGACATCCTCATTGGGACCCCAGGCCAATTGGCAGAATCAGGTTTTAAGGCCAAGAGGGTAGGAACCAATCTCACCTGGAGGGGCACAATGTAATATGTTTCTTATGTTGTTTTAATTCTTGATTTAATTCTTGAATTGAACCGAGGTGGCACAGTGGTTAGAGGGCAGCACTGCAGGCTATTTCAGCTGACTGCTAGCTGCAGTTCAGCAGTTCAAATCTCACCAGCTCAAGGTTGACTCAGCCTTCCATCCTTCTGAGGTGGGTAAAATGAGGACCCAGATTGTTGGGGGCAATATGCTGACTCTGTAAACCACTTAGAGAGGGGCTGTAAAGCACTGTAAAGCAGTATATAAGTTTAAGTGCTATTGCTATTACTATGATGCCCAGAGTTTGGTATAAGACGAGTGGCTATATAAATGTTTTACATTAAATAAATACATTTTATTTAAATAAATAATTTTTCCTTCAGTCTAGAACTTACTGAGGAAAAAGGCACCTGCCAACTGTTGATTATCTTGAAATCACTATCAGCGGTTCATTTAACACAACTTCTTCCCAAGTGGGTGAATCTTTCCCACAACTTTACTACCGGTACAAAAAAAAAAAAAAGAGCGGGAAAACTAAGGAATGGATTTGATCTCAAGCTCTACCAAAATTACATAAATCTACAGGACCCCAACAAATCAGATTGTAAATTGAATTCTGAACATTGTCCAAACTAGTATAGTATTTGAGAACCAAATTAAATAAATAAAGACTTCTTTGTCCTTTTTTTACAGTCTTGTTATGAGCATCAAGAGATCTGCAAGGATCATCGCTCTATGCTTATGGATGCTTTTGGTCACCTTGGTAAGGATCAAAATCATGGAAAAAGTTTCTACAAGTATTATTTGTTTCTTGGTTTTCATCAAAGTGCCATACTTCACCTACACAAACCTACACGTGCACCTACACCTATACTCCTACACCTGCACAGACAGTAACAAATGGATTTTATGTGTAGGACATATCCATCAAGATATTATAGTGTATGTTGTGGCATAGAATGCTTTTGTTCAAGGTTTCTGTCAGCCATGCCCTGTTCCAGGATACGCCACTCCTTAGAATAACTTTATTGCCACTTTGAATGTACACTAATCGGCATGCATTAAAATGAATTTTCGTTGCATACAGCTCTCAAAGGGTCACCACCTTCAATATACACTACATAAACATGACCAAAAAATAAATAGATAAAGAAAAATAAAAAAAAATTATGCATATACCCACATACCCACGTACATTATATGACACAGAGAAACAACAAAATCATTTCTCCCATTCAATTATTGGCTAATTTTCTCCAAGAGCCCCAGTGGTTCCATGGTTATAGGGTATGTATTGTCTTCATTGTGCTACTTCAAACATTTATTTTCTTCCCCTCCACCACCAATAATTTAGAGACTTTTTTTGTTCTCCTGATGCATGGATAGTGCAATTTTGACTACAATTTGCTCAGAAGACTGATTTGAAGAATTCTGTATGTATATGCATCTGTCTCTGTCTGTCTATCATCTGTCTGCCTGCCTGCCTGCCTGCCTGCCTATCATCTCTCTCTCTCTCTCTCTCTCTCTCTCTCTCTCTCTCTCTGTCCCTATCTACCTACTTACCTCATATATCATCTTTCATCTATGAATTCAAGAACAGAGAAATGTACATTCTCTTTTTCATTTTTATCTCTATCCCTATCTCTCATTTTTCAGTCTCCTGCTGTCCTGTTGATGCACAAGACTTCTTGCAGAGTCAGATGAAAGATGCTGCAGAAGATATTCGTGTTGGATTCTTAAATAATTTAAAAATGATTGTGAGCCATGATGTGAGTAAGTAACAAGTACTACTCTCCAAAGAAGCTCTTAGACACCAAAAAGAGAATGCATCACATTTACACCCTTTACTTTATGCACAAACAATCACTGGCCCTGCAATTACTGCTATATTGTTCCCAGGAGCTCTTGCCAATGTGAACAATAAGGAGGGATGCTGTGAACTATATAATTCAGTTACATAAGGCCAACTTCCCAATTCTGCTGTAGAAAAAAGTGTAGATGGATGTGAGGATTTAGTTATTTTGTTATTAAACCATCACCATACCAAGATGCACCAAGGAATGCAATCAATAACTCAGATGTTACAGAACAAAATATCTCTGCACATTAAACTTTAACCAGGAAGTAACCAAACGAAACATATTCACATTAATTCATGATTATCGGTCAAGCACCCTTTGTTTCCAAACAATTAAATGTTTGTGTGTTGAGAGCCTTTTATTGCCACTGTGATTTAAACAATGGGAGTCAAATTGTTCCTGGTAAAATCCAGGAACTTAAATTCATGGTGGATCTTTGGTTATTTTCAGTATACGAAGCAAGAAACAGAAAACGCCCAGTTGTGGAAGCTGTGAAATGCCTTCTGGATGACCATAGTGAAATGGTAAAATAGTAGAAACCTATGAAAAACTAAACAAGTTCAGACCAAAAGCCTATAGAAAATTGCACCAATTCATGGGAGGGTAATTCAGAAAACTTTCTTTAGATGGCATTCTTTCTGGAAGAAAATCCCAGAATTTACTATGTACTTTGTGAAGTAGCATAGCACCCCCTTGGTGATAGGTAGTCCTTGCTTAGTGATTGCCCATTTAGCAACCACATGCATTTCAGACAGTGGGTGAGAAAGTAACTCTGCAACTAGTACTCTCATTTTACAATTTGTAAAGGTCTGTAAAGCAAAGGAAAGCCAAAATAATATTGTAAATTCATGATATTTCGCTGCTTTGCTTAACGACTGAGTTACCAGTCCCAATCATGGTTGCTAAAAAAAGCATTGCCTTTATTGATAAAGACTGGGGATAAATGGATTCATTAGGAATGCTGCATTAAGTTTACGCATAGTCTTGTTTAATTGTGCATGGGATTTTTTTTATTGCATTTAGATTTTGTCAATTTTTTTTATTTTGTATTTTGAATACAAAATAAACACACACACTGTGTATGTGTGCATGTGTAAAATTTCTCCTACCTACCTAAGCATCCACTATGCCCCCAGAATTTCTTGAATTCTTCAAACTCTTGGCTGCAATTCTAACTTTTGTTGCCAAATTACAGTTTATTTCTATATCAAATTTAAAGACGGGCAACCCCACTCTCAGAGCAACTAATCTGACAGAAGAACAAATGATTCAATATGTGACTGTGTGATCAAATTAATTGTATTTAATGCTAATTAAGTGAAATTTAAAATTAAATTAAAATATTCAGGTCCTACTGATTTCTTTTGTCCAAGTTCTGCCTCCTTTTCTAAGTGTGGACCATCAAAAAGATTATGTCCCCTTGCTCCAAAAGAAGCATTCTCGCAGTCTTCTGAGCTAAAAAAAGGTAAAAGTAAAGGTTCCCCTCGCACATATGTGCTAGTCGTTCCCGACTCTAGGGGGTGGTGCTCATCTCCGTTTCAAAGCTGAAGAGCCAGCGCTGTCCGAAGACGTTCTCCGTGGTCATGTGGCCGGCATGACTAAACGCCAAAGGCGCATGGAATGCTGTTGCCTTCCCACCAAAGGTGGTCCCTATTTTTCTACTTGCATTTTTTATGTACTTTCAAACTGCTAAGTTGGCAGAAGCTGGGACAAGTAACAGGAGCTCACCCCGTTATGCGGCACTAGGGATTTGAACCACTGAACTGCCAACATCTTAGCCACTGAGCCACCATGTCCCTATATTCTGAGCTAGTGTCCTATTATTTCTCCAGGGGAGAGGAATTGCTTTGCAGAAGTATTCAGCCCTAACTATCTTGATTTGCATTGTGAGCTGGTTCAACGCAGACAGTGCACCTTTCTCAAAAGACTACTGTCATTATCCTCTCTAGCATGGCTAATAACTCATCATTTGGCAAAAATTTATGAAGGCTACTTATGGGGTCCTATAAAGATTCTGCAGCATTCAAATGTAATCATTACCATCCTCATCTACCTCATCATCTTTCATTCTTTGACAGGTGAGGAAAGCTATTCTGTGCTTTATTAAGGAACTTCTTCGCTCTCAGAGTGTTGAAGGCTGTGCTGTGTGGGATATGGTTGACTACATCTTCAAGCAGTTTACCGTGTCAGTCAGCCTGTCAGTGAGTTGAGCGCTAGCACTAGCAATTTTGGTAGAGCTTGAGACCAAATCCATTCCTTAATTTTCCCACTCTTTTTGGGGTTTTTTGTACCGGTAGTAAAGTTGTGGGGAAGATTCACCCACTTGGGAAGAAGTTGTGTTAAATGAACCGCTGATAGTGATTTCAAAATAATCAACAGATGGCAGGTGCCTTTTTCCTCAGTAGGTTCTAGACTGAGGGAAAAATTATTTATTTAAATTAAATTTATTGATTTATTGGTCATGTGATCCCCTTTTGCGACCTTCTGACAAAGTCAAAGGAGATGCCAGATTCACTTAACAACCGTGTTACTAATTTACCAACTGCAGTGATTCACTTAACAAGAAATGTCATAAAATGAGGCAGAATTTACTTCACAAATGTTTCACTTAGCAACATAAATTTTGGACTCAATTGTGGACGTACGTTGAGGACTACACATGATTTGAAATCCTTGGAGGAAGCAGGACTTTTGGCTTTTTCCTTGGAATCCCTTTACCGCTCATTGTAGAAAATCAACTATCCCAGTTTTTGTCAGCTGAATGCAGTGTTGAAGCCAAGGTAACCCAAGACATTTGCTTCCTCAAGAGAAGGACATGGTGGCATCTCCCACGTTCTCAATTCCATGTGCAAAAGCTGACTAGCCTGGTAACTGCATCTGAATGTAATCTTATCTTGCCCATTTTGTCCATTTAAAAAACCAAATGGTGCCAATGTGCACCATTTAAGCAAGGAACATAGTGATAATCACAGTACATGCTGGAGTGTGTGGTCAGAGTTGGCTGCTTCCTTGGCTGCCTGTTCATTCAGAGGGCCTTCTTAGTAACAATGGGAACCATTTCTGCTGTCCCTCGAAGCCACCATCTGAGCTGGCCACCTCATTTTGCCTAATGGAAGGGTCTAAAATCGCTAGCCTTGTGTGGTAGTCCAAACCAGAAGCACAACCAGGAGTACTAGCTATATCTTTATTGTAAGGTTACTTACAAGTCTGAAAGTACCCCTACCATCTGTCACTTCTACTCTCCCGAAAACTAGGGAGGGTTCATTCTGTGAGACTTTCACCACCCTTCCTCATTCACTTAAATTACATTTATTACACTGTTGTCTGGACACTTCCTCCTGTCTTCCAAGACCATTCCCACCAGTGGTGGGATTCAAATAATTTAGCAACCAGTTCTCTGCCCTAATGACCAGCTGGATGGGGTGGGCATGGTGGGTTTGGCCAGGGTGTGTGACAGGTAGTACTCAGCCTCCTGCACCTCCCGGAGGTGAAAATGGGCATAGGGGGGCTGCACCGCACCCCCACACCCCATTTTGGGCCTAGGAGGCCTTCCAGCAGCCTCCTGGGAGCGAAAACAGGCTGCGGGAAGGCCGCACCACACACTCCCATGCCCCTTTTTGGGCCTAGTAGGCCTTCCTGTACTTACCTGGGAGCCAAAATGAGGTGGGTAGGGACTCTTGGAAGGGGCAGGGTGAGGCAGGGTGGGGCAAGCCAGCAACTTAACTACCGGTTTGCCCAAATCGGCCTGAACCGGCTGAATCCCACCACTGATTCCTACTTACCATTATAATAAACCAATACCTCCAGTGTAATATATCCTAGGTCAGATCTATTTGCATATTTCTTTAAAGCAATTGAAATTAATATTCAGGTTGACTTACTTGAATCTAACCTTACAATGCATCTTCTTTGTCAAATTATTCTCTCATGCATGTTACTATCACAGGGGAAAGACCCTGTTGCGATTCAAAAGGAAAAGCTAAAAGAGGAGCATATTCAAGATATGTGCATTGACACTTTGGAACACGTGAACGCTTCTGCAGAAGGAATGAGTAAAGTAAGTATCTTTTATGTAGAATTTTTTTTAAAAAAAGAACAAATGTTCCATTTAGTTCATCCGTCATGCTCCCTTAATCAAATTATCTGAAAAATGTAGAAAAAACAACATTTCCCTCCTGTTCTATTTTGGGACGTGTCTGTACCTTCCTGATACTTTTGTATTCCAGTCAAAGCACTGAGTAATTAAAATAGGATGTTAACAAAAGAAAAATACCACTTGTGGTGTAATTAAATTAGTGAAGTTTTTAATAGTATAGATCCATGATGGTGAACTTTGGCATGCGTGCCGCAGGTGACATGTGGAGCCATATCTGTGGACACACAAGTGTTGCCCTAGCTCAGCTCCAGCACGGATGCACGCACTGGCCAGCTGATTTTTGGGCCTTCTGCAAGTCGGGAAACGAGCCGTTTCTGGCCTCCAGAGGGCCTCTGGGTGGGTGGGGAAGGCCGTTTTCGCCCTCCCCAGGCTCCAAGAAAGCCTCTGGAGCCTGGGGAAGGCAAAAAATGAGCCTACTGGGCCCACTGGTAACTTTTTGTCATCACATACCAAAAACAGGAGGAATGGGGGGTCGCATGCACATGCGCGGAAGGGCATTGAATTATGGGTGTGGGCACGCATGTGCACCGCGCTCTCTCCGCTTTTGGCACGCAACAGCAAAAAGGTTAGCCATCACTGGTATAGATCGATTAGGCAGGGGACAGAATGTATCTGCCCTCAGTGTGGAAGGGATTGCCACTCTCGAATTGGTCTTTTTAGTCACACTAAAGGACCTCTTTCCAGAGCACGATACCATAGTCTCTTGAGACTGAAGGATGCCAATGAGATGGATTGAATAGTATAAAAAACACTTATTCACTATACACTTATTCTGGTAGCAGTAAAAGATGCTTGCAATTACCTATTTAGTGATGGGCCTGATGGATTTATAGTAAGATCTTATGGAAAGGCATCATATATTTCTCCTTGCATCATATATTTAGGAGATGAATGCTGAGTCTCTAAAAGGGACTTTGTTTTTACACAGTAGTGCCATAGCTTTTGATTGTTCTTAAATAGCTGCCTTAAATTTCGTGAGGTTTCAGTGTTAAGTACAGCTCTTGCTATTGTTGCATGATAAATAAATAATTGTGCCAGATGTCAGGCAGTCCAGCTTCATGGCTAATTTTATAATCTGTTTAATATTAAACATGCATAACAGCAGAATGAAGTCAGAATTACTGACTTCATTGAAAGTCAGGCCAGGTTTTGCTGTCTGGCAATGTTAAGAAAACCAGATCAAAATGAAGGCAACATTTCCTCCCCCGACCTCATCCATCAAAGGAAAAATGGGCAAAGTAGCATTTAACAAAGTGTTGCTCATTCTTCCCACTTTTGTGGAAGAAATTTTTGCTTTCAAATACAGGTAATCCTTGACTTAGGACCATAATGGAGCCTGCCTATAATGGTTGTAAGTCAGGACACTTGTAAAGTGGATCAGCCTCATGACTGACCTGCTTTTGCAATCTTTTTTGTGATGGTCAATAAGCAAACACAGTGGTTGTTAAGCAAACATGGCAGTTGTTCTGTGAGTTTGCCCTCGGGTGATTTTGCCAACAACTGGAATTACAATGCTGGGTTTTGCAAAAACATAGTCAATCACAGACACATGATTAAGGGATGCTGCAAATGCGGTTTGATTGCCGACTGTCCAAAAGTCACATGACCGTGAGAAGGGCCCCAGCCCTTGGAACTTCAGAACTGGGTCATAAATACCTTTTAGGAGGCAGCGGTCCATCGTAACTTCCAACAATCACTAAGCAAGTAGTCATAAATCAAGGATTACCAGAATTCAGTTCAATCCTAGAAGTCTGGTAGAAGAAAATGGATTGTGAACAGAATAAATACTGACCCTCCTCTACCTTCTTTCTGCAGGCTCTGTGGCCCAAACTCTTAGTCTTTGTGGTACCAGCTCCTTATACTCGCACTCTGATCCCCCTCTGCAGATGTTTGAAAGAGCTGGCCATCCTTCGGCCAGACGAATCAACTCTTTTCCTGGGCTCATGTAAAGGAGGTCGGTGGATGACGGATAATATTATGTAGGCTTAAACTAAGATGGTGCTTCTGTGCAGAGCAATGTGAAATCTGCACCTTCCCCATTAGAAGGCTGCATCGCTGGATGTTAGGGTGGGAAGACCTGCCCTGCTGTCTCTTGTGTGGTGGTGTAAGGATGTGATGCTCAAGGTGTAGAGCAGGGCTGTCAAACTCGCGGGCCAGGTGCATCACACGCTGGCCACGCCCAAGCCCGGTTTAGTGAAGGGGGAAAAAGTCATGATACGTCATATGATGATGCTGTGACGATGTGAGTTTGACGCCCTGGTGTAGAGGAAGCCACCAGGTAAAGAGGAAAAATTATTCAGTAAACATCATTGGATCTGCCCACAGGAACAAATACGAACATGGGGATGCTTAAAATAGTTACAAACATGCATAAGTCTATGTATCCATATAATTAATTAGTTTATTGTATGCTTTTGCCTAAATTTTAACCAAGTAAGACAAAAGCATACAATAAACCAAAGAAATGGATACATTGCGCTATGCATGTTAGTAACTTAAAAAGTTAAAACTGTTTTTTATTTCGTGGTACAGAGGAAAATTAGTTCAATATATTGTATTTTAAGATGCTAACTGGATACTTCTGCCTCCTGCCATGCATGCTAATTTACTACTTGGCTTCCCTACATTCAATGTGTCCATTTAGAAATAATAGAGAAGGAGTTTTATTTGTTCCTATCCTTGTAACTCTAAATAAATATCTAGATGTCCCTATTAAAATGATGTTTATAGGTACAGGGCTGTTTACCCCTACGGATAAGCATTTCATTTGGGGAATCCTCTTGGAAGAACCTTCTTCATATAAATCAGAAGAGATATGGGTAAAGCTTGGCTTGCCTTCGCGGTGAGAATTAGCCTTTTGGACAACATATTATCACTACCTTAAATTTTAATGCTAGCAAATATGTGAGATCTTCCATAACTTAGTCACGGTCAAAATCAAATGGAGTCCATTGACATTTGTCTTCGCCGATCGGAATTCCATATGCTAAAATATTATATCCAAAAAATGAAACAGCTTTGGAAAGGCTTATGTTTGGGAAAACTCCCATTTTAAAAATCACGACTATATGACCAGAGAGAATAATAATGAATCATGTTTGGCAGCAAAGTTCTAAGTGGGAAAGAATGACCAGACCAGCTGTTAGCTGAGCTTTATATGTTGAAAATGGGTCTTGATCGCAAGTGGTGTGTCTTGACAGCTGCCTAGTTGCTCATTGTGTATAATTGAATGATTGGTTCCTGCTGAGAAAACAGAGATCACCTCAGGCAATTTAGAGAGTATATACCAGTGTTTCTCAACCTTGCCAACTTTATAACGTGCTGACTTCAACTCCCAGAATTCCCCAACCAGAGTAGCTGGCTGGGGAATTCTGGGAATTGAAGCAGGGATGGGTTCTAAATTTTTTTACTACTGTTCTGTGGGCGTGGCTTATTTTGTGGGTGTGGCTTGATGGTCATGTGACAATTCTTTAGGATTTAGCAAAGCTTTTAACTGCTTGCAGAGCTGTACCAGTCTACTCATTTATTTTTGCAGGCACCAGTCTACTCATTTGTTTTTGGAGGCACTGGTCTACCCATTTATTTTTGCAGGCGCCAGTCTACTCATTTGTTTTCTTTTAACGCTGATCAGCTGTAGGGTGGCCCTTTGAAGCCCCACGGCAAGAATTTAAACAGGTTTTTTCCCCTCTAGCCGATCAGCTGGGACTCAGGAGGCAGCAATAGATTGGGGGTGGGGCCAAATAAAAGGTAAGAATAATGCAGGGGAGGCGGGGGGCGGAACCAGTTCGGTGACATCATATTGTCACCCCTACCGGCTGGGCTGAACCAGGCGGAACCGGGAGGAACCCACCACTGAGTTGAAGTCCACACATCAGATCTCCAAGGTTGAGAAACACTGGTATATAAGATTTGGATACGCATCAAGTGCAGATCACTGCACGTCTAACAAAAAAGTAGGAGGACTGGAGCAGCAAGTCCTGCTTGGGAAATACTGATATAGACCCATAAGGGAGGTGACATAAATTATTGTTCAGGATGGCGAGGTGCTACAGCAAAAATGAGGAATACTTCTTGACAAGCAAGAAAAGTAAATGGAACAGTAAGTATCATGAATAGGGCTGCTTGTAGCAGAAAGGAAATATGAAAGATATTCTGCAGAAGCTTTCAGGACTTTGCAGAGGAAACTGGCATAAAAAGAAAGTTTGCTGAATAAGAAGCAAAAAAAACTGGCCCTGAAGAGCAGATGGAATATAAGACTTTTCTTAACTTCATTACAGATAGTCCTTCACTTACAAATGAAATGCCATTATGGTTGTAAGACACTATGGTCATAAAGTGGTTCACCCATGTGAGCAACCCAATTTTATGATTTTTTTTTTTTTGCAGCGGTCATTAAGTGAATGCTGTGATCATTAAGCAAACCCATTGTTTGCTATGGGGCATTTTTGCTAAAAACAGAAGTAACTGCTGGTTTGGGGCAACTGCTGGCGTGGCCAACTTTTTTTTTTTTAAACTTTTCAAAGCATTTTTTCCAAAACATTGGATATCACAATCACATGAATGTAAGACACCACAAATGGCTCTAAATCAGGGGTGAAATGCTCCCGGTTCAGTCCGGATTGCCCAATCCGGTAGTGATGGCGGTGGGTGGTTCGGAGAACCGGTAGCAAAAATCCCTGCTCCCCCAACCATGCCCAGCTGAGCTGCATAATCATCAGAGGCTTTTTTTTTAACTTTTAAAAGCATTTTTTCTACAACCTCTTCCAACAAAAAAATGCTTTTAAAAGTAAAAAAAAAATTCCTCTGATGATCACGCGGCTCAGCTGGGATCGTCAGAGGCTTTTCAAAGCATTTTTTTCTGCAACTTCTTGGCCAAAGAGGAGGCTTTAAAAAATGCTTTGAAAAGTCTCTGACGATCCCAGCTGAGTTGCCTGATCGGCAGAGGCTTTTCAAAGCATTAGAAAAAATGCTTTGAAAAGTTTAAAAAAAAAAGTTGGCCACGCCCACCCAGTCACATTACCCCCACCACCACCAAGCCATGCCCACAGAACCGGTAGTAATACATTTTACATTTCACCCCTGCTCTAAATGCAGGCCGGTTGCTTAGTGCCTGAAATGCAGTCACATGACCATTGGTGGTGGGATGGTCATCAAAACTTCAGAACTGGGTCATAAGTACCTTTTGGAGGCATCCAGTCTTAGTCAAGGACTATCTGTATTTTGCAATTCTTTACAACAAGGATCATATATAAATGATGCTAGTGAATCTAGTAGTTCACGAAGAATGAACTTTCTAAGGAGCATCAATTAGTGATTTGATAGGAAAAGCATTTTGACCAGTTTTTTTCCAAAGTTGACAGAGATTCATGGGCTTCAACTCTCAGAATTCTGGCAATTGAAGTCCACACATTTTAAAGTTGTCCAGTTTGAGAAAGTGACCACCATCTAGAACAGCGATCACTTCCTATTTATGCATATAAGTACAAATTTCTGTATCGCTTCGGATTTTGAAGCAAATAGAAGAAATTCATCCTTCTTGAAAGTTATCCTGGAGAGCAAATTTGGGTATTACCGGTATATGAAATGAATAGCAAAACATTACTGCAGTCTTTCGAATCTTCTATAACATATTTTTGTTGCTGTTCTCTTTTTAGTAAATCTTCCAAGTGCCCAAGGATTGGTAGCAAGGCTTCTGGTGAGCAATGCTTAAAATAAAATATTTTCCTTTTCAAAGTTAAGTATAAATAATTGTAATATGTTCAACGTATTAGATTAGATAGACAATGTACCACTTAATAATATAGTAACTTCAAAAGAAGTTTGTTACTGTGTATTATATCTTGTGTCAGACCAGACATGAATTTTGGAAACTGGATATTCATTTCAAAAGTAATCCATAGCAAACTGAGATCAAACTGCTTTCTTTTACAAAGACTGTTGATTTGTATTCTGAAGACATTTTGAAGTGATATAGACCCTGTTTTGGTGACTATTGTTTTGTCACAGTAAATGCTAGATGACTCTAAAATCACTAGAATAAATCAATAGTGTGGAAATAATTGAAACATATTTGTGAAAGTATGATTTTTGCATTTTCTTTTACATTCATCATATTCTCGGAAATCTTAGCCCATAACAATAAAATGGCATTCTGAAAGCAAACCGTCTAGTGCAGTATTTTTCAAATTTGTCCATTTGAAGATGTGTGGACTTCAGCTTCCAGAATTCCTCAGCCAGCATGCTGGCTGCAGAATTCTGTGAGTTGAGTTCCATCTTAAAATTGCCTAAATGCTCTTCTAAAGTGACATTGTATGCTTATCTCTTCAAACATCAGATACAAGAAAGCAATGATGGCTTTTGTATGATGACATCATCGTTGTATGTCATCATATTGGGGACCATCATGGTTTGTTGCAGACCCATTGCCTTCTTTTATATCCTCCTCCTCCTGGACGCATGGCTGTCTTCAGAAAAGCATATGACGGCCGTGGCCAGGGGGGCCTTCTATCAGGTCCGCCTGATTCGCCAGTTGCAGCCCTTTCTGGATCGGGATGCCTTGCGCACGGTCACTCATGCCCTTGTCACCTCCCGGTTGGACTACTGTAATGCTCTCTACATGGGGCTCCCCTTGAAGAGCACTCGGAGGCTCCAACTGGTCCAGAATGCGGCCGCACGGGTGGTTATGGGCGCAACCCGATGTGCCCACATGACACCCCTCCTGCGCGAGCTGCACTGGCTCCCAGTGGTCTTCCGGGTGCGATTCAAGGTGTTGGTTACCACCTTTAAAGCGCTCCATGGCATAGGACCCGGGTACCTTCAGGACCGACTTCTGCCACCAATAGCCTCCCACCGGCCAGTTCGCTCACACAGAGAGGGTCTCCTCAGGGTGTCATCGGCCAAGCTATGCCAGCTGGTGACACCCAGGGGGAGGGCCTTCTCTGTGGGAGCCCCAGCTCTGTGGAATGAACTGCCCCCGGAAATGCATAAGATCTCCGACCTCTGGGTTTTTCGCTGTGCTCTTAAGATCCTGTTGTTCCGCCAGGCCGGGTTATCAATGTAATAATTTTAAATCGTGTGTTTTAAATTTTTGGGGTCTTAAACTGAGCTGAATTATTTAATAATTTTAATAATTTTAATTGATGTTTGTCTTGTGCTTTTAATAGGCTGTACACCACCCTGAGTCCTTCGGGAGAAGGGTGGTATAGAAATAAAATAATAATAATAATAATAATAATTATTATTATTATTATTATTATTATTATTATTATTATTATTATTATTCAGAAACTGGGGACAGGAGATTCAGATTTGATTGCTGATGTCCCAATACTTAATCCTGCTACCTGTAATATTTATATCACCACCAGGTTCTTTGGATAGTATGAAACTCTATTGTCATGGCAAACATTCAGTTAATTGGAGATTATGCATGAATTGCTGCTTAGCCTTAATAAGGCTTTAGTCCCAGCCTCTGTTTAAGATTTCAGTCTTCGTAACTCATGTATTTATGTTTTATATTTAAAAATAACTCTGGGACTCCAACTCTTTGTTCCATTTCCCACCAACAGGTCTTGGCCTCAAATCCTAACCAAAGAGGTGGCTGGGCCCTTCAACTTTTACACATCCTCCATACCAACATCCACCCAGCAGTCAGAAAACTGTGGGCAAAACAAATCCCCTTTCTTTGGGAATCCTTCCAAGGTTAGTAGATGATGAAAATAAAATAATAAAATAAAATAAATTGATTGATCCATTCCGACTGTTACCCATCCTAATCTTACTTGTTGTACTAAGGTTCTTTGTCTGTATGGCCAGGGACCCAAACGGCATGACTTGAGGGTCATATTTAGGTCATCAGTGGTCCTCAGAATCAAAGTGCACACAACTAAACATTTATACCTTCTTGGTTTGGGAAGGGGGGGGGATAAGAGGCATAGTGGTATTTTAAGATTTTCAGGTGCATAAGACATTCCTAAAGGGACGCGGTGGCGTAGTGGCTAAGATGCTGAGCTTGTCGATCGAAAGGTCGGCAGTTTAGCAGTACAAATCCCTAGTGCCGCATAACGGAGTGAGCTCCTGTTACTTGTCCCAGCTTCTGCCAACCTAGCAGTTCAAAAGCACATAAAAAATGCAAGTAGAAAAATAGGGACCACTTTGGTGGGAAGATAACAGTGCTCCATGTGCCTTTGGCATTTAGTCATGCCGGCCATATGACCATGGAGACATCTTCGGACAGCACTCGCTCTTCGGATTTGAAACGGAGATGAGCATTGCCCCCTAGAGCTGGAAACGACTAATACGCATGTGTGGAGGAACCTTTACCTTTTTTAAAAGACATTCCTGTCATTGAAGATTCTTGAAATAGCAAGAAAATCAGATGCAGCAGAAGAAAGATACTGAGAAGATGGGGTGTGGGGGAGACCAGGCAGCAGTCAGTCATCACTATTAATGACTGCTATGAAAATAATAATAATAGCAAGAATAGGTAGATTCACATAAATCTATGGGGATTCTCAATCATCCAGGTCAAGATTGTTGCAAAGGTGCTTTTCCATAAGGCAACTGGACTTTCTTGGGTTTTTATTCCCTTGAAAACATTTTGCTTCTAATCCAAGAAGCTTCTTCAGTTCAGAATGTTTTCAAGTCTCATTCAAGGCCTTTTCGTATTTCATTTAAAGGCAGCCAAGGAAGAGGCAGTTCAACATCCCCAATGTCTATGAGCTTCAGGGTTATCACCAGGGGTGGGATTCAGCCAGTTCGCATCTATTCGGGAGAACCGGTTGTTAACTTTCTAAACAGTTCGGAGAACCGATTGTTGGAAGAAATCTTATTTTGTTTTTTCCCACTTTACAGGGCTAATCCTGTAAGGAAGGCAAGGAAACATTCCGGTGTTGTTTCTAGCCTCATCTTTATTGCCCTTCTTACAGAAACTGCCTCTCTGGTTAACCCGTATTACATTGTAACAGCTAAGGTGAAGCACCCATCAATGTGAGTGACGTTGAGTTGGCCACGACCACACAGTCACATGACCACCGAGCCATGCCTACCCAGCTGGTCGTTAGGGCAGAGAACTGGTTGTTAAATTATTTGAATCCCACCACTGGTTACCATCACCAACTCAGCAATGAAAACCTCAGGCAGCAATGTTGTGCTTCATGGAGGGAGGTTCAGCACCAAAAACCTATGCTCCTTAGGTTGCAACAGCAAACACAAGGTCTCACATTATGTACGAATATTGTAAACAAACAAATAATTTGTATCTTCCAATCATTCTTGACTCCTGGTGACTGCCTGGACAAGTTCTTACAGTTTTCTTGGCAAGTTTTCAGAAGTGGTTTGCCATTGCCTGCTTCTTTGGGCTGAGATAGAATGACTGGCTCAAAGTCACCCAGTTGGCTTTTGCCTAATGTGGGACTAGAATCTACAGTCTCTTGATACTAGCTTGGTGCCTTACTTTACACCAAACAGGCTTTCATAAGTAAATAGTACTTTACTATATATTATAAATAAAGTACGTGGATTGTTACTTTCATGGTTAAAGAGGAGGTAATGGATAAATGTCATAATCCAATGAAACATTTATTTTTTATCATTTCTTGCAGGAAGAATAGAAACCAGCAGAGAACAATGGGAGCAGAAGTTGCTGCAGGTAAAATACTCCTAATTTTTCAGTGGACACAGGCTTGATTACTAGCCTGTTACTCCTTCAAGAGCTGTGATACACTTTCCACCTTAAATGAGGAAGACAAAGATGATGCTGAAGAAGAAGAAGATGGAGACAGAGAAGTAAGAGGAGGAGGAGAAACTATATAAAATCCCACCGGTCTGTTATCAGTAAAAATTTAGATGGAATACTGTATGTTGCCTTGAACCTAACCCTAATTCTAACCATTGGTCACTGGCTATTTGTAGAGAATATCCAGGCCATTCCTGATTTTCAGATATGCTACTTCTATTGCTAGAAAAATTAAATTACAAGGGATTTTTTTGATGCATGGACTGCAATGGCTGAAGTTTTGTAAGTTTAGGAGTTTTTGCATTAGGACTTCTGTGCTTTTCAGCCATTGATTTGGGACATATATTTTCTGCTTTGAGGGAGTAAAAGGAGAAACTAATGCTATAATTTGAGAAAAAGCTAGGTCCACGAAACTCGTTTCTTTTTTTAAAAAATTCCTTTTTCTTTTCTTTTTTTTTCCTGGTAGATGGTTTATCTTTAAATAATAATATAATGGAGATACTGGCATTCAAATCAGAAATTTTAAAAGCCCTTTAAAATTCATTCACAGAAACTCATTTTCTTAAAAATAACTTTTCCATAGTCAGAGATATACTGAGCACTAACTATATAACCTTACAACTTCTTTGACTACTTTCAGATATTGTCTATAGAGTTTCAGTCCAGGTCATGGTTGTCCCAAAGATGCTTTTTCCAAAAGGCAACTGGACTTTCTTGGTTTTTTTCTTTGAAAACCTGTTGCTTCTTATCCAAGAAACTTCTTTAATTTTGAAAACAGAAGCAGCTTATTGGATGAGAAGCAAAACATTTTTTTTAAAAAAGTCCAAGTTACCTTTTGGGGGAAAAAAGTACCTTTGGGACACTTTCTGATATTATATCTTTGTATTATTTCTTTCTCTTTCACTTATCTGTTCTATTTTTTAAAAAAATAATAATTAAAAAACAAAATTGGTAAAGAAGCATTCTTTCACTGCACTTTTTATTGCCAATTGATTTTTGTATTGTTTTTAGTTTCTGTTTTTAACATTTCATGTTCTGTTTCTGTTTTTTAAATTCTCTTAGCCCCTTGAGTGCTCTATGGAGTAGAAAGCTATGGTATAAACCTAATTGCTTGTATGATAGATGATAATACTAGAGCACAGGGTTGCTTGGTCAATCAATAACAGCGATAATCCAAGACATGTGATTGTTTTTGTTCATAGTTTCTGAGAAGATCTCTGGAAACTATTGATGATAGCACATGGACTCAGAATCTGAGTAGAGAATTAGAAAGTCAGATGACCAGTTATGCCGATGAGTCAACTGAAAAGGTTTGTTTGTTTGTTTGTTTGTTTGTTTATCAGTTCCTCTCTGAAAGCAGCATTTCTAATTAATTTGTTCAGAACTTACATATGATTTGAAGCTTTGGTTCTCATATATGAACCAATCTCTTTTACCAGCTATTTAGAACACCAACATAAAAGGTTTTGCTTAGAAGTAGACATTTCTTGCTGTTGTTAAAATGGGGAAATTATCATGCTCATGTATTTAGTTAAATAATGCTTAATTTCAATTTTACATGCAAATTAATTTTAATGTTGTGCAGCCGTTATACACTCTCCTTTTTCACTTTTTTTTCAGAGTTTCCTCTGTAAATGTTGGGGAATTTCTCTGACAAGTTGTGAGGATTTAACTTTTGTTCAGAGTACAATACAAAACTTGATAGAAAATGCGGATTATGTGAAAGCATCTGAGAGAGATGTAAGCTGCCTGTTTGAATTTTTACTTCTTCTCAATTGTTGAAATTATGTTTCTTTATTTGACCTGGTGATGGCACACCTGCTTTTCAGCCAAGAAAGGAAATTTTGTGGTTTTGTAGTTAAGCAGGACCTGGAGCCCACCAACTTCTACAACTAGAATTTTAAAAAGCCACACAGCTTTTTAAAACTGATTAACATGACCATTTCTGTGCAAGAACAATATCTAAGAGGTATGGTAAGCTGAAGATGTCTCTGAAAACAGAGTTGACAACCACAATAATGACCAAGGAACCAATGAATAGACCAATTCTTTGGAATCTCTCTGAATAAGGAGAGTATGGAAGATTGCCCACATGTGCTCCAGATGGCTGTTGGTTCATGAGAAGACTATAGGATAACAACTTTCTGCAGAGTTCAGCAAGGGAGACAAGATTAGCCATCGCGGATACTTAGTTTGCAAACCTCACTTTCTAATCCCCTTCAGAAATTGCTCAGTAACTACTTCAGAGCAATTAGACCTTAAGAATGACAAGTTTCAAAGTGCTGGGTAGGTCTGCCTTCAATCCTAAATGGAAAAAAATTCTAATCATAAGCTTAAAAATTTAAAGAATCCAAAATTTTAAAAAATCTAAATAAGATTTAGTTTTTGGAAAGTTATAAATGGACTATAAAGCAGATAAAATTGGAATATTGAAAATTATACAATAAGATTTTGGATTACTTATAAATGAACAGCTTCTTGGAGGAGATAGATTCTGTTTTGGTTTTTGCAAGGCACAACAAGGATAAGCCTTTTCAAAAATTCTGAGGTTTCCAATGGACTCATGTGAACATTCGGATCTTTGGTTGAAAGAATCACTTTCTCAGTAAGTGTCAGCGATCTAATTCATTCTCTTTTCATCGCTGCCATGAAGATCCAAGAGAAAAGAAAAAAAAATAGTTAGCAGAAGCAGTTTGAAGTTTTAGTAGCCTGACGTTTGACCTAGTATTCTTCTCCCCTTAGCAGATAACGTAACCCAGGTGATGGAGGGAGGGGGACATTCCTGTGATCTGAAGCAGTTGGCAGAAGAGACTGACTTGGAAGATGGCCAATGAGGCACTGGGGTTTTGAGAAGCGGAAAGGGAGAGGTTGGTTTCAGAGAATCAGTTTTGGCTGCACATGAGTTCAGGTCGGATCGTAAATTCTTCAATAAATGAGAGATTCATCAAAGACTTTGTGTTTGAGAATGAAATTTATTTGAGTTTACATCGAAACCTGACAGTGAGTGGACTACATGTTCCACTTAAAGCAAACTTCTCTAACTTCTTCTCCAATCCCAATTTCAAGCATTGGAACTAGAACTTTCAAGAATTCTTATCAAGTACATTCCCAACATATGAACTTTCCAGGAAAGCTGCAGGACTCATCATTCTGGACAATATGGTTTTTTCTCCCTTTACAGAAAGTCATCCAGATTCTGTCCTTTTCTGCCATGGGTCATTTGGATCTAACATTGGCCATACTTCATGAATTTGGAGCTGGGGTACACTTGACAATCAAGATGTCTATGATTATCAATCGCTATAAGGTAAATGAGCTGGTAGTTCAGCTCTAATACATGCCTATTCAATAGTACATCACATTGAGTTTAATCTGTACTGTTCTACTTCCACTTTACAATATATAAACAACATTCTTCTTTCAGCCAAACCCTTTTTTATTTCCATCAGAATTTAAGACCCTTGGACGGAAAGTGATGATTCACAAATTATTTTCAGTAATGTGTACTGCTTTTATCACTAGAATTCATTCGTTGGAGTCTTACTTTATATTAAGCCATGATTGTTTTACCATGGTTTACTGAATAAACTATAAATGGTTGGTTTTTCATATGTTCAAGGTTCTAGGTTCACCCAGTATGTTCAGCCAATGCCAAATAAACTGCATCATGGTTTATGTGCAAGTCCAGCCAAGGAGCCTGAAGTTCATCAAGAACAGGAAACAAAACTTGCCAATTAAAGATTTTGTTAGAAAGAAGAAATTAGTAGGGCTGTGCAATGCTTTCCAAGAGCCTGAAACAGACATAGCTGTTTTTAAAAAGTCACCAAGTGTTACTGCATTTGCACTCTTACATACTCTGAAGACCATTCCTAGAACTGCCTACATATTCACTCTCATGATTGCAACTAATATATTAATGTAAAAAAATTGATTATTAGAAGCAATTAAGAGTCTGTTCGAGACGAAACAGTTTTAAAAAAAGAGTTGAAGTACAAGGAGAAAATTACAAATTAAAACGAAATATAGTTGTACAGTAACTCTGTAAGCTAAAATAGTGTTTTGCCAATTCACACTGATAATTGCCTGGGGCCACAATAGCAATAGCACTTAGATTTATAAACCGCTTCACAGTGCATTACAGCCCTCTCTAAGCGGTTTACAGAGTCAGCATGTTGCCCCCAACAATCTGGGTCCTCAAGGATGGAAAGTTGAGTCAACCTTGAGCCTGGTGAGATTCGAACTGCTAAATTGCAGGCAGCTGGCAGTCAGCAGAAGTAGCCTGCAGTATTGCATTCTAACCACTGTGCCACCACAGCTCTTAGACAATAATTTTATATGGAAAAAATCTACATATTTTCTACAGAAAACCAGAAGAAGGCAAACAAAGAAAATACTAAAGGGGTATGGGCAATAGTTGGCTGAAATCTATGCAAAAAAAAGAAGGTGGGGGGGGGGAAAGACAATCAGTCTTTAGATTAAAATTAAAATGTGAGGTAAGGAAGCAACCAAGCTGGAGAAAAACCCACTCTGCCTCTTAATTTTTTATGTTGATCAGGACTACTACCGAGGTAGACGAAGCTACATCCATCAAACTTTGATGCTTACCTATGGCAAAGTGGCACTGCGAGCACCAAAAGAGCTCCTGATCTCAAGGGTGGAGGAGAGCATCATGAAAAAAGTCCTCTACCATTACCGGAGTAGCTGTCAGGCAAGTTCAAGACCTTTGACTCCACAGTTGAGAAACAGACATTTCATGTCTTTTTTGCAACCTTCTTTTCTTCCCAGCAAACTTTCTGGTCTTTATGCTTGGCTAAAAGGGAGGACTTGTGGGTGAGTGGCTAAACCTGGACAATCCATTTAGAGTAGAGCAGAGTAGAGTAGAGTTTTACCGATAAGATAGATTTGTTGATGTAGAAATGGCTAGTTTATGCTATTACGTAAAAGTTAAAAGTTGAGGTTTGATCAGTGATAGGATTCAAATAATTTAACAACCGGTTAAATGCAAAAAAACCCCACATGGTTTAATGGTCTGTTGCTCTTCAAGGCCACCACTACTTACAGTCAAGGAATGGCACTACAACTTGACAGAATTCAAGAATCATAAACAAATTGCATAGCAGTAGAACCTCACCTGCATATTATTAACTATAGTAAGGGGGGAGCAGGGAAATTATGGAGGCCACTTTCTTTTTACAGTGCATTACTTGTATCATTTAAGTTGTTATTGGGCAAATTATCTCATTCTCCTTGGATTCTTGTTTCACTTTCAGGTACTGGGCCTCAGTATTGAAAACAAGGTAAGTCATAAAAGATCTGACCTTTGCTGACCACAAACAGATCAAAGTCTGTTATGTTCTTATTCTCTTCAAGAAAAAGGGGGGATGGGAAGAGTATTAGTGCCTGTCAGCCCAAAATATAGACCAGACTAAGAAACCAATGCACGTATGTCGGAAGTACCATTATTGTAAATTATATATTTAAATGCTGCCCAATTCCTAGCGGCAAAAATCGGAATGTGCTTCCTTCCTCCTTATGTTGCTTTTTTGTGATCTAGGAAGGAGCCTATCTGAGATTTTTTTCTAACTAGATTCTTGGAACAAGTTCCGTTATCTGAGTATTTGGTTGCAGCTCTTCTTCCTTTCAAAACCATTCCATATGACCTCTTTGGCATCAGACAAAGAAATTATCATGTCATTTTTTTCAACCAATCCTCGCTCAATCCTATGGAAGAAAATTTAATTCCTGAAAAAAATTGTACTGTGTGGAATGCAGTTTTCATTTAATGATGAGGTGACTATTGGCAATGTCCTGTTGGCACTTCCCTCTTTATTACAAAGGAGCTGTGTATGAATGTTCTCGCTTTCATTGTGCAACCATCTCTCTAGAGGTACTGAAGTGCCTGGCTTCCCATATATTAAAAGGTAAAGATAAAGGTTCCTCTTGCACATATGTGCTAGTTGTTCCTGACTCTAGGGGGCGGTGCTCATCTCTGTTCCAAAGCCGAAGAGCCAGCGCTGTCCAAAGACGTCTCCATGATCATGTGGCCGGCATGACTAAATGCCAAAGGCGCACAGAACGCTGTTACCTTCCCACCAAAGGTGGTCCCTATTTTTCTACTTGCATTTTTTAGGTGCTTTCGAACTGCTAGGTTGGCAGAAGCTGGGACAAGTAACAGGAGCTCACCCCATTATGCAGCACTAGGGATTCGAACCACTGAACTGCTGACCTTTCGATCGACAAGTTCAGCATCTTAATCACTGAGCCACCGCGTCCCTGCCCCCCATATATGCCCCCCATATATTACAGCAATTCAATTCAGAGGAAAGACATTTATTTATTTATTGGTTTGATTTATATGCCACCCTTCTCCGGAGACTCAGGGCAGCTTACAATGCGTTAAGCAATAGCCTTCATACTTTTGTATATACCTGTTAGTAGGGCTTTCGGCCCTCCCTAAGCAGTGTTCTTTTTTATACAAAGTCATCTTATTGCCCCCACAATCCAGGTCCTCATTTTACCTACCTAGAAAGGATGGAAGGCTGAGTGAACCTTGAGCCTGGTGAGATTCGAACTTGCAGTAATTGCAGGCAACTGGTGTTACTTAACAGTACATTAGTCTGCTGCGCCACCAAGGCTCTTAGGAGAACAGTGATAGAATGTGATGGACTGGATTCCCAGGAGGGAGGGGGTGCATTCCAGAGGAGTAAGAGGCAGGTCAGTTTAGATAGTTTGAAAAAATGAGGGTGAAGACAGCCCCTTCCTAATAGTTCTGAGAGGATATACTTGCAGACTGTAGGGTGCGTCAGTTGGCAAGTTTCTGCTATGTGGAATAATAAAGAAAACTACTTGGAAGAATTGCCACTGTCTTTCTTGGGTTTTGGAGCCTGATAAGAACTCTGCCTATCTGCTTTGACTTTGTGTTTGTGTGTGCGTGACTGTGTTTGTGGGTTCCAGTATGTGTTGCTGTCACTAGAAACGGAACGTTTCCCTTTCTCGGCAGAAATTCAGACAAATAATTTAATTTCTTTGCCCATAAATTTATTGAAGTTTGAAAGACCTCTTGTGTCTGGTTGTAGTATTGGTTCAGTATTGCTAATCAGTAAGTGAGTGATTAGTGATTGCTCTGTTTCCATGTAATATCTAGTTTCCTGATGAACTTTATTGACTAAATTTACAGTTGTCTTTCTTCTGAGGAGGAAAGAAATCAGACCGTTCCCCTTATTGTGTTATCTTCACAATGAATCTGTTTGGGTTTGTATGAGGCTGGTTCACAGCCACCTATACAACTTTACGAGTGAGGATTTGAACCTCAGTTCCTAGTCTAAAACTCTAACCACACTATCCTGCTGGCTCTTCTGCTAATGTAGGACATGAATCTCAAACTAGCCCTTGTTCAGAGCACAACTGATATCTGCCAAGCTATCCATGAGACTCGGAGCTTTCAGAATTTCACCTTAAGTTGCAAGAAAGAACTTCTTGGTATTTTGGTGGTGAGTAAAGTTAATGCTAGAGAGATGTAGATGTCCTTCCTAGACCATCACTCCTTTTTTAAAAAAAATAAAACATTAGTTTCAGTAAATGCCATTTTTAAGGCTATACATCAGAGGTGGGTTTCAGCAGGTTCTGACCAGTGCTAGAGAACCAGTAGCGGAAATTTTGAGTAGTTCGGAGAACCAGTAGTAAAAATTCTGACTGGCCCCGCCCTCATCTATTCTCTGCCTCCCGAGTCCCTGCTGATTGGGAGGAAATGCGGATTTTGCAGTATCCTTCCCCTGGAGTGGGGTGGGAATGGAGATTTTACAGTATCCTTCCCCTGCCACGCCCACCAAGCCATGCCCACCAAGCCATACCCACAGAACCGGTAGTAAAATATTTTGAAACCCACCACTGCTATACATCTACAAAGCTGTCCTTTAAATGCTTCTCTAAATTGCATTATGGGAATCCACATCCCCTTCAAACTGACTTCTTTCCTATAATTGTGGCAGCACTGATGTTCTGCTTTAAATTTCAGTAGACCATTACTGAGGGAAAAAGGGGGAGGGGGAGGAGGGGAGGAGGAGGAGGAAGAAGGAGGGTCCTACACACTTTATATGCTTTCAGCATTTGATCCCTTTTGATGTGTAGACCCTTAATCAGATCTATGAAGACATGCCTACTATAAATTCAAACCCATGGCAAATTTGTCAAATAGGTCATGATACCAATTCCTTCCCAGCTTTGCAAGCCAATTCTAGACTTGATTTGCAATGAATAATACTGCTTCTGTGCTTTTACTCCTTCTGCAAGCTTTCAGTAAGTCTACAAAATATTTATTTGTATCTGTTCTTCCATTGCCTTACTATTTTTTTTAAAAAAAACAACCCTACTGCAAAGATTATAAAAGGATTTTCTTTTTAAAATCATAGGGCATTAACCAGAAATGAGCAGAACCAGATTTTATTCAAACTGGCAGAATTGTGCTCTTGCTTCAGAATTTGTCTTTATGATGTATTTAGACAAACGCAGTTAAGCTCTCGTCTAAGAAACTAGTTGCTCCGAAAAATCACATATATTGTCTTCATCCCTGCCTAGATGATTATAGTATTCAAAGTCACCCACTGGCTAGCTTTATGGAGTGTAACTTCTGGCAGTCTCAGATATGGGGACTTCAGTTCCCAGAATTTTCCAACATCACTGCTGCAGCACTCTGCCCAAAGGCCATTCAACTGTAGGAATGCTGCCATAATTCATAGGGTTTTTTTTGCAAATCCCTTTGCCCATGGTGTACTTTTAATTCTTTTTGTCTTATGTATGTTCTTGTATGCTCAGGATTTCATTAGAGAGGAACCACTGGATTCTTTGGCAACGCCCCTTCGTCCCAAAGCCATCATTGCCATGGCATTCTTGAGGTAGATATTTCTAGTCTTTGCGAGGTCTATATGGTTATATAGTAAATATTTTATTTCATGCCAGGTTCCACGTTTGTGACTTATGAGATTTTATACCAAAAATCATAGATCAGCCTTGCCTAAAATTGGGCTTCCCCTAAACACATTGGGATTGCAACTCTTAGAATTCCTAGCTGACAAATGGGTGGGAATTTAGGAGTTATGGTTACAATTCATCTGAGGAAGGATGGTCTAATGTTTGATTAATGAAATGTTTTGTGACAGGAAATCCATAGAAAAATCAAAGGGATAATAATAGATCAAAATCAGACAAAACTTTAACTAATCTCCCACCATGCACGATACAGATTGTCCTTGACTTACAACTACAATTGAGTCCAAAATTTCTGTTGCTAAGTGAGACATTTGTTAAGTGACTTTTATCCCGTTTTATGAACTTTGTCATCACAATTGTTAATTGAATCACTGCAGTTGTTCAGTCAGTAACATGGTTGTTAAGTGAATCTGGCTTCCCCATTGACTTTACTTGTTAGAAAAGTGATCACATGACCAGGGACAATGCAACCGTCATAAATATGATGTCAGCTCACAAAGCATCCCTGGCCTGCTCTCAAGTTGCCATAGGCAAGGGGGGTGAGAAACCGACGAAGCAGCACTGCAACCAAAGATGGGAGCACATTCAGGACATATCTTTCTCAAGCCTGTCTCCCAGGGTTACCCACAGCGGCCAGAGGGGTGTGATCTCTACAAATTGCTCCGTTGGTGAATGTGATTGATGACACACCCTGGGGGGGAGAGGGAAAACAGGGTCATGATTGGGACCGTAAATTACATGGGGTCAGAGCTGGCTTCACTTGGGAATGTGCCAACATGAAGCTCCTAATAAATAACTGGATTTCTTTTGAAGCTTGGCTCAAGATTTATGATTTAATTAGAGCATCCGTTGGAACCCTGACATATAAATCAGTTGCCAAGCATCTGAATTTTGATCACAATAATGAGGATGCTTCAACAGTCATAAATGTGAAAAACAGACATAAATCACTTTTTTCAGTGCCATTGTAACTTGGAACAGTCACTAAAGGAACTGTTGTAAGTCAAGGACTATCTGTATTTTATTGTTCACTCCTTAAGCAATCGCTTGCAAATCTACAATTATCTCTGAAAAGCTGCTCCCTTTCCAGTGTGCAGAAAATCTCTAAAATACTCATTTATTTTCATACAATGCCCTCCCAAGTTCTATCACTAACCTTTATTTTCTCTTGGATCATGTAAGGTGGGTAATATAGTGCTCCCGTCTTTCAAGAAAATATTTTTATTATCTCAACAAATCAATGCATATCAGAGCGTGGGGGGGGGGGACAAAAGGAAAAGGATATGGAATTCCTGCATGTTGTGCCCAGCAAATTCCCAAGTTTTGCCTTATTCATTGTTCAGATGACAGTTCAAGTTACCATTCTATTAAGGGCTGATTTTTAGTCTTCAGCTTTAATATATGACCTCTCAGCCCTCTTTCTATGGGTAGCAAATTGAAGCCATCCTTGAACATGGAGGACATTCGCAATCTCCTAGATCAAAGCATCAAAAGTTTGTTTCCCCTCCGTCCCCTGGAGCAGCTGAAAGAAAAAGGAGAGACAGAAAGGGATGCTTTATATATTCAGGTAATTAGAGAGAGTTTTTTCTCTACAAACTTTTCTTTTTCTAGTCTGCTAATGGGTTTTGTAGGGGGAAAAAATCTCTAGCTCGCCACTGCCTGATATAGGATGCTGGTTTAATTAAACCCTCTGCTTTGAGGTCGAATTCTTACTATAAAAGATATCAATGTCATATCCAGTCCAGTCATGCCTTCCCCATGCATTTGCAACTTGTATCATTCCTAAGCATCTGGCTAAGTTATTAGAGATGACTAACATATCTGGGTATGGCATCAAAGTGGAAAAATAAATACAGTGGTGGGATTCAGCCAGTTCGGGCCAGTTCAGGTGAACTGGTTGTTAAATTGCTGGCTAGCCCTGCCCCTCCCCGCTCCTTCCAGGAGTCCCCACGTGCCCCATTTTGGCTTCCAAGTAAGAGCAGGGAGGCCTACTAGTCCGAAAGCGGGGCACAGGGAGGTGCAGCGTGGTCCCTCCGCAGCCCGTTTTTGCTTCCAAGAGGCTGCAGGGAGGCCTACTAGGTGCAAAGCAGGGCATGGGGGTGACGCACCCTCCTCCCGCAGCCCATTTTTGCTCCAGGGGGTGCAGGAGGCCAAGTGCTGCCTGTCACACACCCTGGCCATGCCCACCATGGCCACACCCACCCAGCCAGTCATTAGGGCTGAAAACCAGTTGTTATATTATTTGAATCCCACCACTGAATATAGATTATTTTAGCGATAGGATATTTGTTGTTTAGGATTGAACTGCAGGGTCCTTGGTGCTCTCTGAGCTTGGCGGTTTTTCTTGTAAATGTTTCAGTATCAAACTAGATAAATCATTCCCTGTTAGTAGGGAATGGGATTTGTTTTCATTTGATATACTAGTGGCTTGCCCGGTCAATATTGGTCAATATTTATTTATTTATTTATTTGTTTGTTTGTTTGTTCAATTTATATGCCGCCCTTCTCTGGAGACTCAGGGCGGCTTACAATGCACTTATAGCAATAGCCTTCATTCTTTTGTATATACCTGCTTATTAGGGCTTTTGGTCCCCCATAAGCGGTGTTTCTACAAAATCAGCTTATTGCCCCCACAATCCGGGTCCTCAATTTACCTACCTCAGAAGGATGGAAGGCTGAGTCAACCTTGAGCCTGGTGAGATTTGAACTCGCACTAATTGCAGGCAGTTGGCAGTTAAGTGCTACATAACAGCACTTAGTCCGCTGTACCACCAAGGCTCTTAATATTGCTTACTGTGAGCTTAACCCCATCCCCCACTAGCACTGATGATATTACCTATTCTGTTACTGAAACATCTACAAGAAAACAACCCAGCTGAGAGAGCAGCAATGATGAGAGAGTAGCAATGATATTTTTTCCCCCAAAATTACCTTTCTGCTTAGGATTTGACTAATCACACTCCCCCCCACAAATTCTGAAAAAAATAGATTGGTGGATGAGCAGATGGATGGGGTGTGTGTGTGTGTGTGTGTGTGTGTGTGTGTGTGTGTACACAAGTGTGGGTTTGTAAAGAACAGATTCTAATGCAGGTTCACACATAACCTTGCCTGGCTGATGTGTCTTCCTACTGGAGAGAAAAGTCAGTGTCTTGTCTTCAGCAGAATAATTCTTGGGGAGATAATTCTGACTGGAAAAAACAATTTTCTCAGCAAGAAAATAATTAACACCTGCAGGACAAAATATAGGAACTTTGAAAAGGGACCTCAAGATAAGGCCAGATCCCTCCCCTAGGCAAAGATCCCTCCCTTCTAGAACCATTAATCAAGTTTGAAAAAAAAACCCAAACAAGTGATTATGGCAAGCTAATCAGAAGAGAATGATCGTCTGATGGATCTCCTAATATTATATTTAATTTAGCTCCTAGATCTCACCATTTGCATTGTGTTTTTAGTCGCTCTACACTGATTCAATGGATGCTTTTGGGAAACTTGTGAAGAGCATGGTTGAGGAACACCCAACGTCTGAGCTAATGGATGAAATGTTCCAGGTGAGTAATGTCTGTTGGCTGGCATTAGGTAATCTGGAAATTTCAGCCAGTTTAGTTGCTCAGCCACTGCATATTTTCTGATTTGTTGATTTCCAGTTAGGAGTTCATCACATTCTGTATACAAAAGGTTGATCCTATTGCAGCTGGGCACTGAATCCAACTCATGTAATAATAGCACGATAAAAGGGATAAAATCATTTGGGCAAGACAGCATCCATGAAAAGCTAGCTGTCAGAATACCACACGATGGGTGACTTGAAGACTGATTTATTCATTATAATTTTTCCCCCATCTGATTTAAACACTTCCTAGCAGGAAAGCGAGGTAGAAATGTTTGAAATAAAAGTAAGAAACTACTCCTGCATTACTCAATCTATTAGGGCCACCACAGTGACTAGTATCCATTCTTACATTCAACTACAAGATACAAATAGTATAAAAATAGCAATCTGATGTGATCCCAATAAACACATTTTCAGTTAGACCAACATTTTTATATGTGCAGACAAATGTTAGTCCTGAAACATGACGTTTCATGAAATGCAATCATAATGCATTTGAAAGATTATTTCTTCATCCAATCCTCAATAAATCTGTCAGACAATGGTACTAAAAACTTGAAAATGCCAATGCAAATAGTTTTGTCCAAATACCATGCTTTTTTTGGCCAAAGAGGTTGTAGAAAAAATGCTTTTAAAAATAAAAAAAAGGCTCTGATGATTGCGCAGGGCAATGGGGGGGGGCAGGGATTTTTGCCACCGGTTCTCCAAGCCACCCGCCTCCATCACTACCGGATCGGGTAATCCGGTCCGAACCGGGAGCATTTCACCCCTGGTTTCCACCCATTGCTTCTTGTTCTACCCTCAGGTGCTTTGAAGAATAGTTTGACTCCCTCTTCTTTGTGGCAACCCCTGAGATATTGGAATACTGCTATCACGTCTCCCCTAGTCCTTCTCTTCATCAAACTAGACATAGCCAGTTCCTGCAACTGTTCTTCATATGTTTTAGCCTCCAGTACCCTAATCAGCTTTGTTGCTCTTCTCTGCACTCTTTCTAGAGTCTCAACATTTTTTTACATCGTGGCGACCAAGATTTATTTATACTAGATTTATTATTATTTATTATTATGTTATCCCCCATAATTGACTCAGATCTATATCCCTAACATCTACACCTTGATTCTCTCCCCATCAAGAAAACACATGCTCCCATAGCCAAGATGGGAGAAAAATTAGAAAGCTTGGGGGAAGCATTCTATTGTCTCCAGGTGGAGGTTTTCTACATCTCATATCACTCAGGGTATCTAACAGAAGCAAAGAGTGGGTTTTTTTTTTTCTTTATTCACTCTACATGACCCTCCATCCCAAAAGGTCTGTCTCTCTAGATAGCAATGTGGAAAAACCTGATTTTAAAAATGGAATGAAATAATTAATAAAATTACTGGGGAAAAAACTATGACAGATTCTAATATCATCCTTCCTGTCTCCTTGCTTGATCAACAGCTCATAGACCCTTGGTTCACTGAGACAGAATGGAGCAGAGAGCGGGCATTGCAAGCTATTTTCCATGCCCTTGTTGCATTTCAGGAAAAGTTTCATCTCCCTGTGAGTTATCTATTCTTCTCCTTGCTGGCAATCTGTGAGGGGTTAAGGGGCTCCTCATTGGTGAACTGTATCTTGGGGTGTAGGCTGTTGAGGTGTGTGAGGAAGTTGTCTAGTTTTTCTTTCCCATGTGGTCAGATTATGAAGGTGTCATCTACGTATCTGAGCCAGAGTTTGGGTTTGTGATCAGATTTTTCTAGAGCTTGGGTTTCAAAGTGTTCCATGTAGAGGTTTGCAATGACAGGTGAGAGGGGTGATCCCATGGGTGCTCCTTCTATTTGTTTGTATTTTTGTCCATTATAGATGAAGTATGTGTTGGATAGGCAGTGGTTGGTCAGATCTAGGATGTGCTTGGGGGGTTGTATTTGTTTTGGATAGCTGTCAAGGCTTCTTTGATTGGCACTTGGGTGAAGAGGGATATGACATTGAAGCTCACAAGTAGGTCGCTGAGCTATACGTTTTGTTTCTTTATTATCTCTATGAACTGGAATGAGTTTTTTACATGTGAGGTGATGGATTCTGCATAGGGCTGTAGTTGTTTGGCGAGAAATTTGGCTAGATTTTGTAGAGGTGAGCCTATGGAGCTGACTATGGGTCTAAGTGGGGTTCCTTCTTTGTGCATCTTGGGGAGACCATAGAGCTTAGGGCATCTGGATGATTTCTCTCTGGGAATGATTCTTTGCTGGATCTCTTCGCTGATGGGGAAGGCTTTTATTTTGGATCTAGTGGTTTTTTCCAGGTAGGTGGTGGGGTTGTGTTTAGGAGTTTGTATGTGGAGTCTTGGAGTAGGTTGGTTAATTTGGTTTGATAGTCAGATGTGTTCATAACCACTGTGGCACCTTATCTGCTGGTAGGATTATTATGCTGGTGTCTTCTTTCAGGTTAAGTAGTGCTGTCTGTTCCTCTTTGGGTAAGTTGCTTTTGGGTGGCTTGCTGGTGCAAGTCTGATTCTGTTAGCGTCATTGGGGTTGATGAGGCATGACCACGGACCAGAAGCCAGACCGCAGCTGCATCATTAGCCACTTTAAACCCCACCAATCCATACATGAAGCACACTGACACCCACCATCAAGATGTGGCATGAACACGAAGCCAAACAACAGCAACGCAGCTCACCAGCTCAAATCCCCCTGCAACTCAGACTAACCCGAGCACAACCAAGCCCCCACCCAAACAGAACACACTCCCAGCCAATCAGAGCACAGCCAACCCCCCATCCAATCAGAGCACAGCCAAGCCCCCAACCAATCAGAACACACTTCCACCCAATCAGAACACAGCCAAGCTCCCACCCAATCAGCTCACACCCCCACTAGCAGTTAAAAGGAAGAAACAGCTGTGATCACACATGGCTCCTAGAAGCACGAAGCCGAAAACACCAGCCTGAAGATGACGAATGAGACTTCGTCAAAACGTCGCCAAGACACTTCCAATTTTACGCGGGAGAAAACCCGAATAACCAAATACCTACATACAAACACCCAAGAAAAACTCAGAAAACATATACATACATACATATACATATACTGCACATATACATACACACACACATACACACACACACACATATCTATCAATGTGTTCTGTTTTGCAGTGGCTTGCTGCAGATAATATCAAATAAAATTCAGCCATGTCAAAACAACCCCATTAGATCAGGAACAGAGTCATAAGCAAGTAAAATTAAGCAATAAAGCCAACCCCACCAAATCTCACAACTTATTTCAAAAAGTCTTGATAAAATGTATGATTTCAGGTGCCTTCTAAATGTTGGCAGCACAGGTATCTCATTTGCTTTTTTAAGAAGGTCATTTCATAAACTGGATAAAAGATAAGGATTCTCTTATCTCTTGATGACTTCATAAGCATACCAAAGATTTTGGAAGAAGTTAAGTATATCAGGATATGAGAGGTAGTGTGGTGTAGTGGATAAAGGCACCAGACTAGAAAGCAGGAGAATGTGAGTTCTAGTCATAACAGGCACAAAGCCAGCTGGGTGATCTTGTGCTGATCAGTTCCTTTCAGCCTAGGAAGCAGGCAATGGCAAAACCATTTCTGAAATCTTACCAAGAAAACTGCATGGATTTGTCTAAGTAAGCCCTCATCTGGAGTCAATAATTACTTGAAAGTGTTCACACACAAAAATCAGAACCACTACACCTAAAAATAGCAATAGCAATGTCCACCTCAGAAGGATGAAAGGCCGAGTCAACCTTGAGCCTGGTGAGATTTGAACAACCAAATTGCAGGCAGCTGGCAGGCAGCAGAAGTAGCCTGCAGTACTGTGCTACAAGATAAATGTGGAGGGAATGGGATATTTTGCAAGTGAATAGACTGAAATAAAGGGGAAGACAAGAAAGCATGATTCTATGGAACTAAAAAAGAGCGGTAAGAAGTTTAAAGAATAAAAGGCAACGCATGAAGCAGCATATGTATGTGGTAGAAGCAAGATCCTTCTCAAGGATGGAAGGATATGGAGAGGTATAGCAGTTGGTGTTTTAATCACAGTTTATCTCATACCTTATTGTTTATGAATGTAGGTTATTTGGGAGAAGGGCAATTTTTCAAATATTCTGAATTTCCCCACTTTATTGTAAAACAATTTTTCTTATTTCCTTATTCTTTTTCTCCTCCTCCTTTGGCAGGAGAGAGAAAATTTTCAACAATTTGGATCCCGAGTCGCATTCCTAGCTCCATACACATGTGACAGTTCCGTGCAATGCCGACAGTGGGCCGCCCAATGCATCACCTGCCTCATTCGTATACAAGGTAAGGGCATGAAATGAGTAAAGGGTCTCCAACCTTTGTTTGCTCTCCTTTGCAAGAATCAAAGGCCTAAGGACCAGTGAACCAAAGGTATTCAGTTGATCACTTACCTCATCAACACAACTCTAATGGCAGTAGGATCAGAACTGCTGGCATAGAAGATATGGGAGGCTTAGAACATTTAAATTTGCGTATAATCAAGGGTATGGTTTTCCCAGTTGCACTGTATGGTTGTCAAAGTTGGACCATAAGGATGTCAGGCTTGGAAACTATCTTTTACATTGGAACTTCAGGCCTGCCACATTTTCCCACAGTAGTAGTTTTCTTTTGTTGGGGGTGTTACTTGAAGCCCTGACAAAGGAAAGCTGAGCATCAAAGAATTGAGGTCTTTGAACTATGGTGCTGGAGAAGATTCCTGCGAGTCCCTTGGATCTCAAGGTGATCAAACCGGTCAGTCCTAGTGGAGATCAACCCTGACGGCTCTTTAGAAGGCCAGATCCTGAAGATGAAACTGAAATATTTTGGCCACTTAATGAGAAGGAAGGACTCACTGGAGAAGAGCCTGATGCTGGGAAAGACTGTGGGCAAAAGAAGAAAGGGGCGACAGAGAGTGAGATGGCTGGATGGAGTCACTGAAGTAGTCGGCATGAGCTTAAATCGTCTGCAGAGGATGGTAGAGGACAGGAAGGCCTGGAGAAAAGTTGTCCATGGGGTTGCGATGGGTCAGACACAACTTCACAACTAACAACCGCAAATTTATTTATTTAGAAAATGTATACCCACAGTGACTCTAGGTGGCTTACAAACAATAAAAACATAGCATAGAACATTAAAATAAATGAATAAATAAATAAAATAAAAAACAATAACCCACCACCCTTGGTGGTAACACACAGTCAAATAAGCATTTAATGGGCTCCCTCACACTCTGGAATCCTCAGACCCACTGACAAAAATCAAGTCTTCAGATGGCCTGCGGAACCCAGAGTGTGAGGGAGCTATCAAATGGCTTGTTTGACTTTGTGTTGTTGTTGGGATGGGTGGGTGGTTATTGTTTTTATTTATTTTTTAAAAAATAATTTTAATTTTTTTTTCTATACTGTGTTTTTGTTTGTAAGCCACCTAGAGTCACTGTGAATAGGTGACTATATACATTTTCTAAATAAATAAATAATAAATAAATGGAAGCCAAGAGACCTGCAAACAAAACAGTCAGATCTGCAAGGCTGGATCATTCTAGCAGATCTCTGCTGGAGATCTCATTCTAATAAAATAGCACCTATGACTCCTGAAGGAATGTTAATTGATGATTCTGCCTAAGATGTAATAATCACTCAAAACCAAAACAATATTTACTCTTTTATATTTAATAAAGTATACCTAGCAGGACCTGAACTAGTCAGAAAACAATTCAATCATTCTTCTCTTCCTTCTCTCAGCTAGGTCACAAGCTACATATGTGGAAGATAAAGAAATGGAATCTGCTTATGCTAATCTACAGACAGAGGTTTTGGGGGACCTTCTCAGGGCATCTTCCAAAATGGCCAAGGTGATTGTGGTTTGGGCTTCCAGGATTTCTCTTTTGGAGGGACAGGGGGGTCAGGATACTGAATAAAATGCTATCTGGTTCTCACACACATACCTGCTTACTTCCCTTCTACCATCTCTCTCACACTCTCTTCCTCTCTCTTCCCATTCAAGATTTTGGGTAGATCAAAGCAGTATTTAAAGCTGGAGTCTTTGTTCATCTTGGGAGGGAATGATGAGAATTAGCAAAGGCCTACCAAGCAGGGATGGGCTGCTGGGGGTTCACAGGGGTTCAGGAGAACATCTAGCTAAGATTCTGTGCAGTTCAGAGAACTCCTAAATCCAACTCCTGGCTGGCCCCACCCACCCCACCCCTCCCAGGAGTCCCCACATGGCCCATTTTTGATGCAGGTAAGTGCAGGGCACATGCGGAGGCTCAGAGAGGGTGAAAAACTGGCCTACCGGAAGTTCATGAAGGCCAGAAATTGGCCCTTTTCCAGCCTCCAGAGGGTTTCCGGAGCCTGGGGAGGTCGTTTTCGCACTTCCGGAGGCTCGAGAAAAGCCACTCGAGCCCAGGGAGGGCAAAAATGCCTCCCCACCATGGTGCAGGAGGCTGACTAGGCCACACCCACCATGGCCACCTACCCAGCAACTGGGCAGAGAACCCCTTGCTAAAATTTTTGAAGTCCATCCCTGCTACCAAGCTACACTTTCTTAACATAACCTATTTAATTATTTTGGTAAAAATTCTCTTTAAACCCTACTTTAGGGAAGTAAAGGAAATGGAGGCTAGAAGCTGGTTCTCAGTAGCTCTTACTCTGCAGATCATATTAGTTCGCTACCTGATTGCACTCAGGAAGATGCTGAAGACTGTTCAGGAAAACATTCTCAGGAATTAAATTTCACAATCTTGTTGTTTTTATTGATTAATTAGATGGGGGTTGATTTTGTTTAATTGGCTTAATTGTTATTTTCATTTATATCATGGGCGTACAATTTTGGATATATCTGATCTATTTCTGGTATGTTGACAGGTGGTCAGTGCTTATTTTCCACCGGATCAAGGTCTTGATTTTGTCAAGAGCATCCTGGAAGTTTTAGTATCTGGAAACAAAATGTGTGCCATTGCTGCTGGTCACTGGCTCCTAACCATCCTCCAGGATTGTGGAAATGCAATGGAAGGACAGGTGATTCTTTGTCACAAGATGGATCTTTTAAAACATTGCTTCACATAGAGTAGGGTGGACATTTTTTTAGTGGCCAGGAGTTAATTCTAACACATTATAGGAGGTCAAGTGTCCAGTGGGTAGAGCAGGATTTTCCTCCTGTCTCAGATGTGGGATGGAGATTTGGCAGGCAGATTCTGACGTATCTATTTATGTGTCACCAAGTATTTCCTATTAAGGATAGTTAAGACAAGATACTCTTACATTTATATAAACTTTCTAAGAATTGCAGTTAATCAAGTTAGAGCTGTACACTATTTTCAGACTGCTTTAGAAATTCCTATGGAAGAGATTAAATATCAGGCAAGAGCCATTTGTTAAATTTAAGGGAATGACCCAAGTCCCTTATGTGCAATTATTATTTGATGTGCTTAACAAATGGGAGTGCAGGTATCTATGTTGCTCCTTCTAGATCTCAGCAGTCCTAGATGTATTCTACAGTCACTTGCCTATTATCAAGCAGGATGACTTGAGACAGTTTCTCATGGATGCCTTGTCCATTGTAGCCCATTTTCATTTGGATGCTGTGTTCAGCAGCCTATTGTGCCGGCGCCTTCCAATGGATAGGTATGTGACCAAACTTAAATCAAGATTTATAATTGTTTGAGAAGGTGGCTTCTTTATGTCTCTATGAATCCAGCAAACCTTTGGATTTAAGTTAGTGGAGTTTAAGGAGGTGAGTAATCAACCTTTGATCTTTGTACCTAGATTTCCAGGGGAGAGAAAAAACTGGGAAAATGTAATCACTATTTTTGAATATTTAGATTATATTAACCTACAGTATCAGGAAATGCTATTCTTGTACATCAACATCTGATTGATCTTTACTTTTTCTAAAAAAGTAAAGGGAGGAATTATTTGTTGCATGCATGCCATCACTCATGTGCTTAAGACTGAGATGTGTATTTTGTGTCAGGGTAGCTATCAATCTTGTGAATATTCATTGGCATCAAAACTGAAATATGAAATAAGCAAATAAGTGTCACTATACATTCCGCATTAAATTATCTTGGTACCCCATATAGGTGTTGACAATGCATATTGTATTTATTGAATTGATGCAAAGCTTATCAGATGATGATTTCCTTTTTGCCTTGCTGAATTTTAGTGAGACAGGTGAACTTTGGAGATCTCTGGGTAGAGATGCATCCCTGGCCTTGCTCATCCTTCCAAAGCTAGCAAGCAGAATAACAAAGGCCACAGACTCAGGAACAATTTTGCACTTCACAAATGAAGATATCATGGAATTTGCAGAAGAAGATCCTCTCAAAGTAAGTGGGGAAGAAGAAAATTTAGGGTTTTTTTTCCTGTGAATCTTTTCAAGAAGACATTAGGGACATTAAAATTTCTTTTATTCTGAGTGATTCCTAGAAAAATGGAGATAAACGATGTGGCTGCTGAAGGATGTTGAATCATCACAGCTGAGCATTGGCCTCCATCTAGGTAGTTGGTTTACTAACACTCTCAAACTCCAACGAACAGTGTTAAAGCAAAAATACTTTTGTTGGTTAGTTATAATCAATCAATGCTAACAATGTTCTCAGGTAAGGATATGGGAAGAAATGTACAGAAGACACAAAAATTGGTTAAAAGATGGGCAGCTATATAAATATAGTAAATAAATAAATAGGAGAAGTTCTATTTCTGTAAATAACACCAGTTTTTAAAAAGGTTTAATGTGGTGCTGTAAAGAGAAATGGCAGCGTGTCCTAACTATTTAATCTAAAAATTCCAAAGTGTCCACAATTCTTAGCAGGAATATTGAAACTGCATCCTGCCTTTTCCCTAATCATTCTCCTTCTGTTCAATAATTAACATTTAATGTTTTATTTCTATAAATATGAGATACGTTTGACAGAGAGAGTCATGCATTTTGTGGAACTCTCTTCTCCCAAGAAGCACAGCACACACAGCTTTTATAGCATTTTGTCACTAGGCTCATCATCTGTTTTATTGGGCATCTATCATGATAAATATTGCTTCTGCTTTTCTGTGCTTTATTGTTTTGATACCTTTTTTTATTTTTTTATTTTTAAATTTGATTTATATGCCGCCCTTCTCCGGAGACTCAGGGCGGCTTACAATGCGCTAAGCAATAGCCTTCATACTTTTGTATATTTTATACAAAGTCAGCTTATTGCCCCTACAAACTGGGTCCTCAATTTACCTACCTTAGAAAGGATGGAAGGCTAACCTTGAGCCTGGTGAGATTCGAACTTGCAGTAATTGCAGGCAGCTGGTGTTAATAACAGTGTGTTTTAGTCCATTGTACTACCAAGACCTTTGTTCTTTATTAACGTTTTACTTTTGTTTGTTATTCTTACCAGCCCTTAATTATTATTTCTTTTAGTGAAAGGGGGGTGGGGATATAAATAGAATAAATACATGAATAAATCCAAGTGTTTTCAAAAATTTAAAGTGTCCCAAGAATGGAGAGAGACCACAACACACAGTTCCAGTGTTACTGGGTCTGATCACACTGAAATACTTTGGGGACAAAAAACTGACCTTTAACTACCAATCCTGTGGCTTGTCTGTGAATCTGTGGACTTAGAAAATAAAGGGTGCAGTTAAGGGTTAGCCCCTGCGGTTCACAAATGTCCCTCCCAATAACACTGGAAACAAAAATTGGCCACCTTGTATTGCCTGGAGCAACTTTTGGTAAAATCACAATTTAATAGAATAGAATAACAGAGTTGGAAGGGACCTTGGAGGTCTTCTAGTCCAACCCACTGCTTAGGCAGGAAACCCTACTTCAGACAAATGGTTATCCAACATCTTTTTTAAAACTTCCAATGTTGGAGCATTCACAACTTCTGGAGGCAAGTTGTTCCACTTATTAATTGTTCTAGCTGTCAGGAAATTTCTCCTTAGTTCTAAGTTGCTTCTCTCCTTGATTAGTTTCCACCCAGTGCTTCTTGTTCTACCCTCAGCTACTTTAGAGAATAGTTTGACTCCCTCTTCTTGTGGCAACCCCTGAGATATTGGAACATTGCTATCATGTCTCCCCTAGTCCTTCTTTTCATTAAACTAGACATACCCAGTTCCTGCAACCGTTCTTCATATGTTTTAGCCTCCAGCCCCCTAATCAGTGGTGGGATTCAGCCAGTTCGCACCACTTCGGGAGAACCGGTTGTTAACTTTCTGAGCAGTTTGGTGAACTGATTGTTGGAAGAAATCATTAGGGCAGAGAACCGGTTGTTAAATTATTAGAATCCCACCACTGCCCCAATCATCTTCGTTGCTCTTCTCTGCATTTGTTCTAGAGTCTCCACATCTTTTTTTTTTAAATTTGATTTATATGCCGCCCTTCTCCAGAGACTCAGGGCGGCTTAACAGTGCATTAAGCAATAGCCTTCATACTTTTGTATATTTTATACAAAGTCAGCTTATTGCCCCCACAATCTGGGTCCTTATTTTACCTACCTTAGAAAGGATGGAAGGCTGAGTCAACCTTGAGCCTGGTGGGATTTGAACTTGCAGTAATTGCAGGCAGCTGATCTTAATAACAGTTAATGACACTGCTTTAGTTTGTTGAGCCACCAAGAGCGCCTTTTACATCATGGCGACCAAAACTGAATGCAGTATTCCAAGTGTGGCCTTACCAAGTGGTATTAACACTTCACATGAATGAACCATATGGTTGGAGGAAGGGTCCCCACGAATCCCAAATGTCCATTACATTAAGCTTTATCTTCCACTATTTGTTTTGCTTTCTCAAGGATTGGAAAGAAACTTCCAGATTTCAGTCTCTTCTTTCTTTTCTCAGGCCACCTGTGCCATCTACGAAATCCTTTCTGTTCTGCAAGTGAAAAAAGTCCTCCAACAGGTGTTCCCAGAGCTCTTTTGTGCTCTGCTGTGGCAGGTCAGCAAAACCTTGGGGCAAAAGATGCCTTTATCGGAAGGCCAACGGAAGCTATTTCTAAGAGAACAACAACTGTCTGAAGGCAACCCGTGCAGGTAAACCTTCCTCTCTCAACAGCTCATCTTTTCTTTTAATAGTGGAAAGAGAACTTCTTACAAAGTAAATTTGCTTCCATCAAAGATTTTCTACGTAGCATGACCAGGACAGACATAAATTGCTATTGTTAAAGGTCACTCTTAACACACAAGCAGAGTGGGATGGAGGTTTTGATATTCTAGACCCGTGATGGCGAACCTATGGCACGGGTGCCACAGGTGGCAATCAGAGCCATTTTGGTGGGTACGTGAGTGTTGCCCTAACTCAGCTCCAGCACGCATGCGCGCAGCAGCCAACTGATTTTCAGGCCTTCCAGTCCCACCAGAAGTTGGGAAACTGGCTGTTTCCGACCTCCGGAAGGCTTCCAGGGGGGAAGGAAGGCTGTTTTTGCCCTCCCCAGGCTCCTAGAAAGCCTCTGGAGCCTGGGGAGGGGGAAAAACAGGCCTACCGGGCCCACTGTGCCAAAAACAGGGGGAAGTGTGGGGGGTCACGTGCGCATGCACAGGAGGGCGGGGCACATTGAATTATGGATGTGGGCACATGCACCCGTAACCCCCCATGCTCCCCCCGCTTTTGGCACACGACGGCAAAAAGGTTAGCCATCACTGTTCTAGACCCATGATGGTGAACCTATGGCACGTGTGCCAGAGATGGCATGCAGCACTCTCTGATGGCATGCAAGCCGTCACCCCAGTTCAGCCTCACTGAGCATGCGAGTGCACCTCCTGCCAGCCAGCTGGTCTTTGGGTCTCTGCCATGTGGGGGGGTGCGTGCACATGCATGGGGGGGCGGGGTGCGTGCAGGGCATGGGGTGTGTATGCATAGGGGACCGGGGTATGCACGGGGTGCGTGTGCGTGCAGGGGGCACATGCGGGGGGCATGCACAGGGGCAGGGGGCATTCACGGGGGCTGCACGTGCATTGTATTTTGGGGGTTCGGCCACGCACATTCACGCACGCTTACCCTTTGGGCACTCGGTCTGGAAAAGGTTAGCCATCACTGTTCTAGGCTGATGTTCTTTTTCTTGGATAGACTTTCTGTGTCAAGCCTGAAAGCTCTAGTATTAAAGCTCACCTGTGACCCATCGTTGGCAGAAATCAGAGAAGTGAGTATCTGGGCATTACTCAGAGATCCTAAAACCCATCAGGAAGGTGTCTGTCTGCTAATACGGTAAGAGAATTGTCAGTGATTACCTAATGGCTTTAAGTACAGGGACAATATAGCTCTTTGTACCAGTTTTGGAAAACACAGTTGAAAGAATGAGTTAATTCATTTGTGTGCTTCTTCTGGACACCAGCAAACTGGTGCTGAATTATAGAAGCCTTGCTCTGACTCAATAGCATAACTTGTCTTGCATTCTTAAGCTTTCTGTAAGGCCTTCACTCACCATTTCCCCTAATATTTAAAGGAAAATATTAGCTACATCAAAAACATTTAAATAAAAATCTTGAGTTATTTCAACTATGAACCTACTATTAGATATGGATGGATGGATGATAAATAGGTATAGAGATAGAAATAGATGATATACTGTAGATATATATGATGTAGATAGATGACAGATATAGATGTAGATATAGATAGATATAGAGGTAGATATATGGAGATGAGGGAGATAGATAGATAGATAGATAGATAGATAGATAGATAGATAGATAGATGATAGACAGACAGACAGACAGACAGACAGATGGATAGATGATAGATAGATAGATAGATAGATAGATGATAGATAGATGATAGATAGATGATAGATAGATAGATAGATAGATAGATAGATAGATAGATAGATAGATAGATAGACAGACAGACAGACGGATAGATGATAGACAGACAGACAGACAGACAGACAGACAGATAGATAGATGATAGATAGATAGATAGATAGATAGATAGATAGATAGATAGACAGACAGACAGATAGACAAACAGAGACAGACAGGCAGGCTGAGACAGACAGAGAGAGAGATACATACATACATTGGTGTTCTCTGACCTTGGTTGCTTGCTTACAGAAATATCTTCTTTCCCAACCACCATGATCTCCTTCCTTCCATTACAATGAAAGAAAAGTAAAGAGGGTAGCCACATCATCATCCAATTCTTTTTTTCCCTCTTTTCGCCAATTGGTCTTCATTCTGTCTCTGTATTGGCAAATATAAAAGGAAAACAACACATGCATACCATTTGCATATCCTGGGAAACTGCAGAACACCTCCTGAATCTAAACAACACTCATACCGATGGAGAAGGAGAACATGGAGATGGCTCTACAGTTGAGTTGCAAATAAGTAAATAAGTTTCACAGACAAGAAGGGAAGCTGCAAAGCAAGAGACAGGCAGCATAATAAACAAGGTGTAGTAATCCAACTCTTCCAGGGAGAGGTCTTGTCACATATGATGCTGCTTTGAACTAAATGAGTTCCGTTTTTTAAAAAATATATTTATAAAAAAACCTTTATTGTTAAAAAAAAAAGTAGACATGGTGGAACCGTCTTGGCGATATCTCTGCCATACACAGTGTAACACAAGTCTCTTATGTATTCAGTATACATTACTACTTACTAATTATATACACATACTTAACCTCTTCTACATGTTTACAATTACAGTTACATAATATATTACATATATTGCCTCTTGTTTCACTCTACGCATTCTATGAGTTCCATTTTTGAACTTGGCCCATATCACTTAATCAGTTTTTCTTTATTTTTCAGTTGTTTGTTTCAGAGTAGACTTCTTCACTACAAAACTATCCAGAATATCTTACCATGGATAAATTCAGACTGCCAGAAGCTCCGACTAACAGGAACTGCCTTCTTGACAGAAGTAAGGCTTAGGACCTAGAATGCTGACAGCCTTAAAGGATTGGAGACAAGTTAGCATGAGAGGGACCTTTAATGTATGTTTGTTTGTTTGTTTGTTTGTTTGTTTGTTTAGTTAGTTAGTTAACTAGTTAGTTAATCAAATTGATGTAGATACCCATCTCACATAAAGTGACTGGGCAGCATGCAACATTAAAATAAAACAATATAACACAGTAATTATAAAAACAATTATTATAAAAACAACCATTATACAAATATAGTCAAATCATTTTTTAAAAATTAAAATATTATTAGTAATTTATACAAGTCATAAATGGAGTACAATAAATTAAATCACATACATATTTTCTCCACAGAAGGCCCACAGAAAAGGGCAAGACCATTTTTTCCTCACCATTTTAAACATGGATATTAGAGCAGGAAGTCTCTAATTATCTATGTAATATTTATTCATTTATTATTTTTTTATTGTTTTTATTTTATTATTTGTTCTATTTTATTTATGGTCACCACGATACAAAAAAGATGCTGAGGCCCTAGAAAGCGTGCAGAGAAGAGCAACAAAGTTGATAAGGAGTCTGGAGGGTAAATTGCACAATGAATAGTTGAAAGAACTAGGTATGTCTAGCCTAATGAAGAGAAGGATTAGGGACGGGTGAAATGCTCCTGGTTCAGACCGCATCACCCAATTCAGTAGCGATGGAGGTGGGTGGTTCGGAGAACTGGTAGCAAAAATCGCTCCCCCCTCCCATTGCCCAGCTGAGCCATGCAATCATCAGAGGCTTTTTTTTTAATTTTTAAAAGCATTTTTTCTACAACCTCTTTGGCCGAATATTTAAAAATGTTTTTAAAGGGAAAAAAAGCCTCTGCCAATCAGGCAAGTCAGCTGGGATCGTCAGAGACTTAAAAAAAAAAGAAAGCCTCTGCCAATTGGGCAAATCAGCTGGGATGTCAAAGGCTTTAAAAGCATTTTTTTTACAACTTCTCCAGCCGAAGAGGTTGTAGAAAAATGGTTTTAAAAGTAAAAAAAAAAAAGTTGGCCATGCCTAGTCATATTACCCCACCTCCACCAAGCCACGCCCACAGAACTGGTAGTAACAAATTTTACATTTCACCACTGATTAGGGAGTGACATGATAGTCATCTTCCAGTATCTGAGGGGCTGTCACAGAGAAGACAACGTTGACTTATTTTCCAAAGCACAAAAAGGCATGACAAGAAGCAATGGGTAGAAGCTTATCAAAGAGAAATCCAATCTAGGACTAAGGAGAAATTTCATGCCAATGAGAACAATTAATCAATGGAACAGCTTGCCTCCTGGAGTTGCACATGCTCCATCACTGGAGGTTTTCAAGAATGGACTGGACAACTATTTGTCCAGGATGGTATAAGGTCCCCTGCCTTGCATAGCAGGTTGAACTAGAAGATCTTCAAGTCCATTCCAGCCCTATGATCTTATGACCTCAACTCTTCCAAACTTTAGCAAAAAAACCTGACCAAAATTCAGCAGGAAACGGACCAAAACTTGGTGGTATATATTAGGCTTGATTTGTGCTCTGCCCGTATATATTCTGTTTTTTTGATAAGAGTTCAGACTTTCCTCTTCAACCAAATCTAAAATTGAACTATTAATATTATTAGAGTAGAGGGTTTGATCAGTTTTGAGTTATTTATATTTTAATCTAGCCTGTTAGCTACTTTAAGTACCCCATGGATAGATGAATTGGGGGGGGGATGAAATTACCTAATGTTGGAGCATGATATGAAACACATTGACTTACTGTAGGTGATTCAAGATCCCATCTTGATAGAAAAACTGCAGATAAAATCTCTCCTTCCAACCATGATGCTAAGAGCAGGAGACTGGGATCCTGGCATCCGTCAGATGGCAATCCGCAGTCTTGGGAACCTTCTCCTTGTGGCTCCTGACAAGGTCAGCTGTTGCCTGTTGAGGTTGTGTAAAATGTATGAAATATGTTGAAGGCAGGAACACGCTCTTGCCCCTTCAGTGAAGTAGATCTAGAATCCGACACTGGACTGTTGACTAGGAAAAATGAGCATGGAAGGTTTTCATTTGATGTTACAACTTGCACATGGATGGGGTTCACACTCCATAGATTGCATGGCTAATCTGATGTGATTAGCCATGCATGTGATTTAAATCCAACCAGTGTGATTTGGAAATCACAGTTTGGAACAGTGAACTCAAGCAGCTATAGTTACTCAACAAACTAAACAAATTATGGTTTCATATTTATTTATTTATTATTTTATTTATTTAAATTTATATACCGCCTTTCTCCTGCTGGACTCAGGGCGGTGCACAGCCAGAAATAAAAAAAACATTCCAATACAAAATTTAAAAATTTAAAAGAATTATAAACTTTGGCTGAAAATTTAAAAAACCTCCCAACTAAAACCCATTAGACAATTAAAAATCTAATATCTCAAAAGGTTTTGTATATGATATACAATATCAACCTGATTATGGTGTCTGCCTTGATAGATCCCATAAATGTGCTGTAAAATCTTTTTCTACGGGTATACTCACAATTACCATCTTACCTGTATCCTTGTAGGTGAAAGGACAGAAGAGGACCATTGTAGCTGTCCTCATTGGAGCTTTGTATGATGAAAAATTGGTTCTGGAGAGTCTCAGGTTGCTTGCTCTGATTTTTCCACGCCTGAAGGGGAAAGATGTGGGTTTCTTATTTAAGGACATTTCTCTGAAGACCACATCATACTTGGCAGATGTAAGCAAAGGATACAGCTCCTGTTTAGGAACTGGTGAGAGGGCCAAGATCTGTACCCAGTATATTACTAGGTATGGTCCTAAGGAGGTTGTTTGTTCAGTTTTAACAAATAACAGGCTTAAAAAATACTGACAATTGTTTCTCACAAATTGCTCAGCATACATAGGATAAAATCCAAGTAGCAGTGCCATCTGAGTAAGATTTGGGAGTAAATGTCTAAGGCCCTACTTACTTACCTACCTACCTACCTACCTACCTACCTACCTACCTACCAGTACAAGGAAACAAGTAACAATATAGACATAGACATGGACACATGAAAAAAAATTGGCACAAATAAAAGGATATAAATAGGTAAAACATAGCCATAAACACATAGAATGATTACATATAAATGGGGACAGTAGAACAGGGACGATAGGCACGCTGGTGTGCTTATGCACGCCCCCTTACGGACCTCTTAAGAAACATGAAAGATCCACGATAGACAGTTTAAGGTAAAAGGTATGGGGATTAGCAAGACTAACAACAGGATCAGGTAGAGTGTTGCAGACGTTTAGCACTGTATTGCAGAAGTTATATTTCCTACAATCAAGATTAGAGTGAATTACATTGAAATTGAATCTATTGATAACCCCAGAGTTATTATGGTTGAAATTAAAGTACTTAGCTTAATTAATGTTCCATCTCTCAACACAACAAACTGTTTCCCTACACATTGATGTACACAAAAGAAAGTTCATTATCTTTAAAGGGGAGGCTATTCAAAGTGAAATTTCATAATTGCACAATTGATAGTTTTACCCTTCATGAATGGATCTAATTCCAATTTGAAGCCACCTGTTATGGCTTTTACTATATACTGTATACTATGGTAACAAATGCCACAATTTAAGATTTTTCAGGGTTGATATGTGAACCTCCATATGGTTTTCAGCCTAAGGTCAATGTATTTTCTGCAGCAATATTACAAACCGGGAAGTCTAAGCTTATGGTAAAAATATGTCTTTTTTTTCTGGCTATAGGACAATGCTGACCTGCGTGAGGCTGCACTATGTCTCTTTGGCATACTGGCTGCTTCGACAAAGTTTAGATACAAAAGATTTTTTACTATCCATGCCAGAAGGAATTTGGCGTCCCTTCTAATACACCAGCGTGATCCCAATCCCAGAGTATCTGAGGTAAATTCCAGAGTAAATTTTATAGTTGATAATCCTTGAACATGAAAAGAACTAAAAAGTTTGTTATCTCATTGAAGACTGCATAGACTTTGACAGTGGTGGGTTTCAAATTTTTTTACTACCGGTTCTGTGGGTGTGTTTTGGTAGGTGTGGCATGGTTTGATGGGTGTGGCTTGGTGGGAATGGCAGGGGAAGGATACTGTAAAATCTCCATTCCCTCCCCACTCCAGGGGAAGGTTACTGCGAAATCCCCATTTCCTCCTGATCAGCTAGGACTCGGGGGGGGGGGGGGCAGAGAATAGATGAGGGCAGGGCCAGTCAGAGGTGGTATTTACTGGTTCTCCAAACTACTCAAAATTTCCGCTACCGGTTCTCCAGAACTGGTCAGAACCTGCTGAAACCCATCTCTGGACTTTGATTGTAACTCTCACCTGAGTGTGGCTGAGTTCCAATCCTACTTCTTATCCCTGTCAATTATAGCAATAACCTGTTAATTCAGGCCAGGACTCATTTTAGTCCTGCATTTTGATTGTATTATGCTCAACCACCAGCTCCCACATGGCACACAAGCAGTATGTGGAGATATAACCCCATCTCATTATTGCTCCCCTGCAACTGGTATTTTATGGCTGACCTTGTTGTGCAATTCAGCTTTAGTTTATCAGTAAATCATGGTTAAGCAAATTACGGTTTGTTTAGGTGTATGAACACAATAATTAAACTGTGCTATTCTTGAAGTTTCATGAAGATTTGGAAGTATTTGGGCTAAAAAGAAGGTAGTCCTGGAATTTTGCAGGGTTCCCCCCTCCAAAGCCAGCACCACTCAGTCTTCCCCGATTTTGGAGAACATATTCTGAAACTGTTGGGTTAGGCTGAGGAAAAGTAGTGAGTTGGATAAAAATAAAAGTGAGAGATGGGTTGTACCTAAGTTTGACAAATGAATAAGTAACAAGTTATTCATAATTTAAAATACTTGCTACCATTACATATGATTTGTATAAGAATACCACTATCTTTTTCAGACATGCAGGACTGCTTTTCTGCAGTGCGTGACATTTTTAGTGAGAAGGAAACTAAGAATCTATATTGAAGAACTTTACCGTACCACTAATTTAACTCTCCCAAATCTACATGCTCATGTGTGCAGGCAGATGGTAAGAGAGAGATATCCTTGAATTAGCATACTCTAAAAACAGTTGGTATGGTCATTCAGCAAATCTATTCTGAAAACAGTTTCTTTGCTTCCATATGCTTGCCACCTTTTTGAGGAATTACAAAATAAAGTCTCACTTTATCCACTTAGAAGCAAAAGAAACATTTACCAGTACTGTACAGCAAGCCAACCCAAACAGGGTCTCATTTAGTCTCTTTCAGCATCTCTGTAGTGACTTTGGAAATCTGATTTTTTGATGAGGCAAACAAATACCATATTTTTTGGAGTATAAGATGCACTCCCCCCCCCAAAAGAGGGTGAAAATTTGGGTGCATCTTATACATCGAATGTAGCCCTGCCCACCCGCTGGCCTCTGCGTTTTATAATCCGGAGCATCTTATACTCTGAAAAATACAGTATATTACATCTTTCTCATAGGTTTAAGGTACCTTTTTATTAGGTAATTATATCAAATTTGGAAATGATGCAATGGGTGGAGGATAGCAACACCATAGAATCTCATTGACAAGATTCAGTAGATCTTAACCCGCAGGAACAATGGGAAGAATCTAATAACTGTAAAATGAACTTAACAGGGCAAATGCTGTCTCTTCCATTTGGTAGGAAAAATCAACAGCATGAGTAGAGAATGGGAGGGGGGATCATATTGGTTAGCAATAGATGAATCACAATCTGATCATGAACCAAGAATATGACATACAATCGCTACAAATTCAATCCCAGATTGCATCAACAGAAATGTCAGTTGGAGGTATTGGTTATCTTGAACCTGAAACAGAGAAGACTTTAGGGAATGTAATAGCTGTCTTCAAGTATCTGAAGGGCTGTTAATTTTGAGAGTCAATCAGATTGTGCTCAGATCACATCTCCAAAATAAATAAATATTTCCATAATTATTATCTGTACTTGTTGAGATGATATTTTTATTTTAACCCTTCTGCCACATAGAGCAACATAGTTTCCATTGAAGTAGAACTGCAAATACAGTAATATGGTGTGAGACAATCTGTTCCATGGTAAGGTATAAATCACCCCAAGCTTTTAAATAAGAAAATAGGAAAAGTCTGACTATTACTATCTGAAAAATGAAAAGTCCTGGAGAATAGAGCAGTTAGAGTAACCCTATATCAAATCCTATCAGTCAATGTAAGTATCTATATTATATTATTGTAAACCACCTAGAATAGAATAACTTAGGTGAGATGAGCAATGTAGAAATGTGAAAGATAAATAAACAATTTATAGTATAATATACATAATTTAAAGAGATAGATACTTAGTAGTGGAAAATCTTTTTTAAAAATGTGTTTTATAGAATATGGTTATAAAAAGTTACAGGAATAATGTATAGGAATAATAATGTACAGGAATAATACAGGAAAAGTATGGTAACACCACAATGGGATGTGTTTAACTATGGCTTCAGTAAAGAAAGACTTCAAGCTTCAGGTTTATGTTGGGCTTTGTTGCTGCAATAAAATAAAATGCAATATTATTCTCGGTAAAATTTAGGTTGAAAATACCAACCCAGAAATAAGGAAAGAACTGTTGAAAAAGACAATGATCTATTTCCAAAGCACCTGGGAAGAGATCCAGATTAGAGCTCTTGAATTAACAGGTAAGAGCCAGAAGAAGGAAGATCTAGGGTGCTTCAGCAAAGTTCATAAAATCAATAGAAGGAGAAATTGAGTGGAAAAAAAATGAGATGTGCCACAGTGTGAGAATTTTTAGGGGACCACATTTTTAAAAATATATGCTATTGGTTTATTTCAACAATTCTTCCATGCAGGTTTATGGTTAATATGCTAAAGGGGGAGGGGGAAGAGTCCCAGAGATTGGCGGCATGATTGTTCTTATCATAGTACTTCTTACATGTTTTAAAAGATTGAAATGTATTCAATATTTCTTTCCCTTCCCTTTTTCCTTCCCTTCAGAAATCATTCTGGAAAGTATGCAGATAGCAGACCTGGATGAGCCTATTAAGCAAGTTCTGCTGAATTGTAAGCAATATGAATGAATGAATGAATGAATGAATGAATGAATGAATGTATACACACCTAAGTTTATAGTTTCCAAGGAGATCAGCATTAGATCTATTCAAGAAAGTTAATAGAATAACAGAGTTGGAAGGGACCTTGGAGGTCTTCTAGTTCAACCCTCTGCTGAAGCAAGAAACTCTATATCATTTCAGACAAGTGATTGTCCAATCTCTTCTTAAAAGCCTCCAGTGTTAGAGCAACCACAACTTCTGGAGGCAAGGTGTTCCACTGATTAATTGTTCTAACTGTCAGGAAATTTCTCCTTAGTTCTAGGTTGCTTCTCTCCTTGACTAGTTTCCATCCATTGCTTCTTGTCCTGCTTTCAGGTCTTTGGAGAATAGGGTGACCCTCTCCTCTTTGTGGCAGCCCCTTAGATATTGGAAGACTGCTATCATATCACCTCTAATCCTTCTTTTCATCAAAGTAGACATTTTTTAATAGGCAGTTATAATTATAGAAATAGAGAATTGCCTTGATGTTTGGCATAGACCTGAATCTTTGGAGATCTTCGCACAAGTGATTCTTAAAGCATGTGTGCTTTTTCTCAGACATGGACAGTGATTATCGGCATCAATGCAATGCTCAGAACTCAGAGTCACTGGGAGTTGGACAATATGCAAATTCAATAAATCCAGTTCAACTCAATAACATTCAATAAATCAAAAACTCAGGATATTATTTTGAGCCAGATCCAAATTTTTTTTGTGATGTGGACATGGCAAAAGCAAATCTGGAACCTCACAGAGAAAGGATAGAATCCAGATAGTCTTGCGTATAATGTTGCCAAAATGAGGACAACGTTGGCCCAGGTCCATTCAGAATTAAACCGTGATCTCTGGCCAAGTGTTTGGAGTGGCAAAATGGTACAATCAATATTTTAGAACAGGAGTCACTGTAATTTTGTGGAGTTCTCACGCAAAGAATGAGGGAAAGGTGAGGTTTGTTTAAAAAAAAAAGAAATACATGAAAAGCAGAAGAAGGACATTCTCACCCATTTTTGGCTCTCCGCCGTCCATTTAGGTTTAGTCATAACTAATATTCATGCTTCCTAGAAAATTTGATTTGGATTGCATAGGCTGGGGTCATTTGTTATCTCTTACATTAATTTATTTCATTCATGTTTAGAGCCACGGTGGCTCAGTGGTTAGAGTGCAGTACTGCAGGCTACTTCTGCTGATCACTGGCTGCCTGAAATTTGGCAGATCAAATCTCATCAGGCTCAAGGTTGATTCAGCCTTCCATCCATCCAAGGTCGGCAAAATGAGGACCTAGATTGTTGGGAGCAATATGCTGACTCTGTAAACCACTTAGAGAGGGCTGTAATACCACTGTGAAGCGGTATATACGTCTAAGTGCTATTGCTATTGCTATGTTGCACAATAAAGGGAGGATAAGACCACATATGTATAACCCTTTGCTCTCCTCAGTCAGAGATTTCAAAAGACTATAAATAATGTGGTTGCTCTTTTAAGCCTGAGCACATATTTTTTGAGATCCCTTCGCATGAGTGATATAAGTGATAAGCTTTTGTCTGGCTGCCTAAATGAGTCTCTTTGTGTATAAGAGCCGTGGTGGTACAGTGGTTAGAATGCAGTATTGTGGGCTAACTCTGCCCACTGCCAGGAATTCGACCCTGCTCAGCTCAAGGTTGACTCAGTCTTCCATCCTTTCAAGGTAAAATGAGGACCCAGATTATTGGGGGCAATTTGTTCACTCTGTAAACCACTTACAATGTGCTGTAAAGCACTTAGAAGTGGTATATAAATTTAACTTTGGTTACCACCTTTAGAGCGCTCCATGGTTTAGGACCTGGTTATCTACGGGACCGCCTGCTGCCACCAGTAGCCTCCCACCGGCCGGTACGTTCTCATAGAGAGGGGCTCCTCTGGGTGCCGTTGGCCAAACAATGTCGACTGGCAGCCCCCAGGGGGAGAACCTTCTCTGTGGGGGCACCTACTATCTGGAATGAGCTCCCCCCAGAGATACGGAGAATCCCGGATCTACGCACCTTCCGCTGCACTCTCAAGACCTTTTTATTCCATCAGGCTGGCCTGGCCTAATTTTCCCTTTTTTCCCTTTTTAATAATGTAAATTTTAATCTGTTCTTAATTATTGGGGTGTTTTAAATCTGTCTTCGGCCAAATTGTTTAATTCAGTTTTATTTTGCTTTTAAATTTTGTATTTATGTGTTTTATCTTGTGGCTGTTCACTGCCCTGAGTCCTTCGGGAGTAGGGCGGTATATAAATCAAATAAAACCTAAAAACCAAACCTAAAACCTTAAGTGCTACTGCTACGTGCTATGTGTGTAAATGTCTGTGTAAATAAAATAAACGTCTAAGTTTTCATGAAGCCAACAGGAGGTTCCTTCTCACAAAATCTTTCAGCCTTAAATGTTCAATGCTTGTTTTCAAGATCAAAATGAAAGAGTTGACATGTCATCTTAAGATAGAACAATTATTTGCCATATTTCTAACATTGTTGAAGATCTGTTTCATTGATGCCATTCACCTGTTCCTTCTTCCAGCTCTTGCAAGGCTTCAGAAAAACCCTAGCTATGGTTTCAATGAACATTTAGATGTGCCCCAGGCGAGTGCCGCTGTGGAAGCTTATATCATCCAAAAGTGGGGAGAAGATCTGTCTAGAACAGAATCCTTTGTCAGTGGAAGCAATGGAATCCAAAGTTCTAATCTGTCTTCTGTAAATCAGCTTGGAGCAACTTTAGATACCGCACCAGTCTAGGACTTGTATGAGTAATTTTTCTCCTGTAAGTATGGCCATAACATCAAGGCAAATAAATTACTCCCTTTTGTTTGGTTAATTGGTAAATACTAAACACTTTCCCTCTCTGTTTTCCACTCATTGTCCCTCTCTGATTCTTGTAATAAATACAATAAAAGAGGCCATGTCACAAATGCTGGTTTTTGCTTTGACTTCGCTCCTTAAGTCTTAGGGGTCCTTTTACTTGTTTTCCATACATTGTTAAGGCTCTACAGGAAAAGCTGATAGCAGTCACTGAGTTGTCAAAAGAAAAAAGAAAGAGAGGGTTGAAATTTACAACAGCTAAAATAGAATACCGTATTTCTCGGAGTATAAAATGCACCGGACTATAAGAAGCACCTACCTTTTTTGGCGAGGAAAACAAGAAAAAGAAATCTGGCTCTGCCGCTGCCTCCCAGCAATTTTGCCTCGTTGCAAAAAACAGCAATCAGCCTGCTTTACTTTCATTTTTGTTTTCAACATAGCTTGATTAGCACAAGAAAAAAAAATTGCTCCTAGCAATTTACCTCCTTGCAGCAAGCAGCAGAGACCCGTGCAAAACAGCTGAGAGCAAAACAGCTGAGAGTTGGGAGGCCGATCCAATCAACTTCTGCTAATTAGGCTGTGCTGAAGCTGAAAGGACCTTCTTCTTCTTGCTGCTTGCTGCAAGGAGGTAACTGCTAGGAGGTAGAGGCCAAAGGTAGGGGCCGATGGGTGGGTGGGGTTACATTTGGTGTATAAGACACACCTAAATTTTCACCCCCTTTTAGGGGGGGAAAAGGTGTGTCTTATACTCCAAAAAAATATGTTAGTTAAAGCAATCACTCCCTACATTGGCACAAGAGACAAGAAACAGGACCAAAATGCCTGATAGAAGGCCAACTATGATCATATATTTATGCAGGTAAAATATTTATGCAGGTAAAATCAGAGTAACATCAGAGTTTCCTACAGAAATGTGGTAAAACAATCAGTGGTTAAGGACAGGTTGAAGTAAGAAAATGATGTGACATCTTAAAGCAGGAGTGTCCAACCTTGGCAACTTTAAGAACTGTAGACTTCAACCCCTATGCTGGTGGGGGAATTCTGGGAAATCCACAAATGTTAAGGTTGCCAAGGGTGGACACCAGTGGTGGGTTGCCCCCGGTTCAGACAAGTTTTATAGAATCGGTAGTAAAACCAGCGGGAGGCTCCGCCCACTGACCCTGATGTCATGAGAAGTGATCTGCGCATGTGCAGAAGTGCATGCGCAGAAGCAAGGCACATGCGCGAGCAAAGCGAATGCATGTGCACGATCCTGTTGCAAACCGGTAGTAAAGGTAAGTCGAACCCACCCCTGGTGGACACCCCATCATAAAGGTGAGAAAAGGAGATAAGCTCAGAAGAAATGTACAATAGATTCTTGGCCTCTCAGTCAATCCGTGGGTTTCCTTCTTTTTCAGCTCCCTTTCTTCACCCAACACTGCCCTAGAGAGATCAATAAAGTATTAAGAATCAGTAAAGGATGATAAAAACCAAGCAACAATTTTATATTGGCTTGGGAAGATTTCTAAAAACTGGCTCACATCCCTGCTTTCTTTTCTCTCCTTTTCTGTTCCCTATCTTAGATTAGCATGCTGAATTTTGTAAATATGTGCCAGTTTGAGAGCCAGTTATTGTGTAGTAACTAAGGAATCAAGCTAGGATGCTAGTTGTAATCCCAATTTAGGCACAAAGCCAGCAGGGTGACCTTAGGACCAGTTCTTCTTTCTCAGCCCTAGAAAAGAGGCAATGGCAAACCACTTCTGAAATCTTGCCAAGAAAATGGCAGAAACCTGTCCAGACATTTGCCAGGAGGTAAATGAGCAGGAAACTGGTGGTGCCCATTCCATGGGCAAGAGATCATCAGTTCCTTAGCGATAGTGATCAACAGGCATGAAATTGATGGTCTCCAATCAAAGGGCAAGAAGTTCATCAGTCCCTCTTTGATAAGAATTATGCTAGACAACATGACTCTGATGTAGGACGAAGAACTTTCCTTCCCTTCCCAGTCATCTGTGAAGACATTCAACAGAACACTTATTTGTCTGAAGTGGGTCATGACTTCTGGGCTACATGCAGTTTTGTCTATTGCCCAGCTAATCTTCATCTGCCCCTTTTTTTTTTTTTGTCTTTTAATGACCCCATAATCCTTTACATCGGAGTGGAGCCTAGGCAACTGAATGTTTACTGACTGGATGCCCTTCCTGTCGCCAGTGCAGAGTTTGCAGCAGATAATTACTCACTGTGCCAAGAGAGAGAAATATCTGCTGCTACTTAGGATCGAACTTACAGCCTCCTGATTGTGAGGTGAGAATTCCACCTCTAGACCACTGCATCACTCTAATCTTCATCTGCCCATGCCTAAATTAAATCCTAGTTCCAACAGCTCCGAGATTCAAAACAAAGCTAATCCCTAATATCATTAATCATTGTGAAGTATGTAGAAGATTTTGCATCTATTCTATTAGGACCTCGTTGGATATTCTATGTTTGCTATTCGTCACAGCAACACAAACGCTAATATCAAATAAAGCTAAGAAACCTTTCTACTTCTCCAATAAAAAAGTTTAAATCCCTTGAGTTTGAAAAGCTACTTTGTAATAAATAATTAAAAAGATTTAAATTGGGCAAAGTTAATTTAAAAATCTTCACTTGGGGTGTATACACAAATCTTTCACTTGTGAAAGAAAAGCAGGGTGATTTACATTTAAAATTAAAGGTATTTGGGCAATTTAAATTTATGGATCAACTAGATCAGGGTCACCTATTTTGGTGCCAGTGGGTACAATTTGAAAATTTGAGAATGTATTTTGTAAACTAATACGGTTGTCAGGGTTCCAAGTAACACCCCCAACAAAAAAAAGACTCCGAGGCTTGAGTTTCCTCAAAGTTCCATTTTATTAGCGATGTCATATTGGCACATCTGGGAAAACCCGAATCTGAAAGTTTCCAGGTTTTCCTCAGCCAAAAGAAAGTTCAAGTCCCTTCCCCTGCACCCACATGTCCATCACATGATCCAATCAGGCACCATCCAAAACTGGAGATGCCTCCCAGTCACCTCATTGCAGCTTCAGGGCAAGGTGGCCTTGACTCGCTGAGAAAAGAATGTTATTTTGACTACATATCACCCATACCCTATGCAATCCCCCCTCCCGTTTTCCCACAGTAGAAAATGTGGCAGGCCTGAATGTAAAAGATGGCTTCCAGACTGACAACAGTCTTATCGGGCTTTCAATATATAATATTCATTCCTATACTCATAGTTCTCCTTATCATAGAACCTGAAAGTTGGAAGAGATCTTGGTTGGAAGAGATCTTGAAGACCTTCAAGTTCAATGAGCAGGAATTCTCATATTTTCCCAAATAGTTTTCCAAGCTTTGCTTGAAAACCTTCAGTGACTGAGCCCCCATGACTCCAGGAGACAGGCTATTCCACAATATATGGACTATCCTGGTCTGGAAAATCCTCCTTATTTCAATGTATATCTTATCATTGTAAAACGTCTTAATCTGGTCCTACTGTCAGGTGCTATAGAGAATAAACCTTCCCTCTTCCCTATGACAGCATTTCAAGTGTTGGAAGACTGTTATAACACCTTCCCTTAGACTTCTCTTCTTTACGATGAACGTTTCAGTTTGTTTAACCATTCTTGATAGGCGTTAGCCTCTTAGATTGCTTGGTTTTCCTAGATCCATGATGGCAAACCTAGAGAGGCTCTGGAGGCTGGGGACAGCAAAAAACAGCACTTTCTGTCCAACCAGGACAGAAATGGGCCGTTTCAGGCCTCTGGAGGGCCTCTGAGAGGGTGGGGAAGGCTGATGCATAGAGCGGATCTGGAGCCAGGTGAGAAAGAAAAATGGGCCTACTGGGCCATCGAGTGCCAGGAGTGGGTGGGAGGGGGGTTGCATGTGTATGTGCAGGGCAGGGCAGGGCAGCATAGAATTATGGGTATGGGCACACATGTGCGCAAACCTCCCCCGCCCCCCCCTCCTGGCACGTGATGGCAAAAAGGTTAGCCATCACTGTCCTAGATTATCCCTGTTTCCACCACTCACAATCCCAGGGCCTTGGCTGATGATCAGCTGACTTTGCTTTCATTTATTGATGTTGGAGGGATGGTGACAATTTTCCATTGGCTTAACAAGAGAGACTACAATTTGCTTTGGTTATTTCGTGCTTAGATTACTACAAAATTTTCCTGGCGGGTACTCCAATTCTCTCCATCCTCTTGATCCTAGATCAGAACAGTCTCATTTGGGCTCATTCTCGATTCTTTACACAATTACCATGTTCGTTATATTACAGAGTTATTCATTGGCTTCCCATTTGAACAAGAACCCATTTCAAGGAACTGGTCTTTGTGTTCAGAATCAAAATCTCCCCAGTATCTATTTCTTCTTGCTTCTCATTCCAGGATCACAGGTTTCCGGTTTCAAACTTTGGAATCAGCTCCTTCCTTTCCTTCATCACCCTGGCAAAAGGTAGATGCTTTCAAGACATTTTCATTTGGCTAGTTGGTGAAATAGTCCTGGCTATTTTACTCTTGTTTTCATTAAACTAGGTTTGTATTTGTTTTATATTAACACATATGTGTGCTTGCAGTGTCATACAGAGCTCCCTAAAATATATATGGTGATTGGATTGAATTTCCTTTAGATAGAAATTGTTAACTTGTGTTCTGATTTGAGGAGGAGGAGGAGGAGGAGGAGGAAGAAAGAAAGAAAGAAAGAAAGAAAGAAAGAAAGAAAGAAAGAAAGAAAGAAAGAAAGAAAGAAAGAAAG
>WNWU01000001.1:79834874-79899310 GCA_012654045.1 Ptyas mucosa
AAGAAAGAAAGAAAGAAAGAAAGAAAGAAAGAAAGAAAGAAAGAAAGGACCACTTTTGTTGTCCCAAATTTAAAATAGACATAGTAGCCAGTTATGTATCATGGGATGCAGAAACCAGAAGATGGCAGCAGAGGGCTTATGAAAGAACCAGATAATTCCTTGGATGAGTTCTATGCAGACTGATATATCAACTCCATAAAGGGTTCACATTTATGCTGGTCGTAATAAATATTTGACTGATACATGTTCACAAAAGAGCCTCTTGAAACGGTATATTGCAAATGAAGGAATCCGAACTGAAAATCACGTCCTGTGCAAATACTCCCCCCCCCCTTGTAGGTTTCTCACCAAAGAAGATCTTGCCTTGCCCCTTACGTATCTTAGCAATACTCAAGGTCCTCAGATCTTGTGTCAAGGTAAAACCATATTTAGAAAATGAGAAAATGCATCATTCTCTATGCTAAAATAAAGTTCGGCTTTCCAAGCAGAGTGTTCTTTTAGTCAAAATGTCACCATGTGCAAGAAAGGAAAACGGCAAGTGTGGGATAGATAATCCCAAGATTTGTGGAACCATATCTGAACATAGTTAAAGAGAGCAGAAGCCCAGTGAACAAGCAATATGCTCAGTGGCCATAGAAAACTAAGTGATTGTTAAAGGTCATACATGGAATAGAACTGGGCTCCAGCAGAGATTGAGTAACAGAGCATTGCTTAGTATCTTGTATATTCATAATACTTCAAATTATTTTTATTACTGAAAGTTAACAAAGGTAAAATGATGCAATAATGGTAACATTCCATGTAGCATTCATAGCATTTTAACATATTATTAAATCTAAATCATATAGAGAACCAGTTGGTTCAGTGGGTAAAGTGCTGGATTGGGGAGTCCTAAATTCTAGGTCCTGCCTTAAGCACAGAAACCAACTGGATGATTTTGGGCCAGTCATTCTCTCCCAGCCCAAGGAGGAAGGCAATAACAAATCCCTTTCAAAAATATTTTCAAGAAAACTGCATAGAAATGTCTGTGTAATTGCAACCTGACTTGAAGGCACACCCACACAAAATAGAAGCATACTTGCATAATAGTAAAACAAGCATATGTATAATACCGATAGTAGAATAATATAATATTCCTTATATTGCCCAAAGAGTGCAGTTCCTACATGTGCATTATTTGATTTTCAAAACACAGAAATTTGCTATCATGATTCATTTGAAAATGCACCAGGAAACAAAAAAAACCTGAGCATGTTCATTGGACAGAAAGAGAACATTAAAAAGAGAGAGAGAGAGAGAGAGAGAGAGAGAGAGAGAGAGAGAGAGAGATGAAATGGAACATCCTGGAAGATAGTATGACTCGATGGGAGCAGTCAATAAGCCAACCTTCTGTTGTAGTTCCACTCAGGAAGCAATTATCAATGAAATCTCAGCTCCAAATCCATCTTTGGTTGAAAAATGGCAGCTATGCATTTTTTTCATTCATTAGTGTTATTCATAAATAAATAAGGGAGGAGGTGCATCTCATGAGGATTAGTTGATAGAAATGGAACCTCCTTCTTCTATTACTTTACCTCCTGTGGCCTTCTCACAAAGCTTATTTCCTTTCTTCAACTCCACCCTAATTTGTTTATCTATCTATTTAGAGGTTGCCCATCTCCCTCATAGAGCAGCTTAAAAAGAGCCTTGGTGGTGCAGCGGACTAAGTGCTGTTATGTAGCACTTAGCTGCCAGCTGCCTGCAATTAGTCCGAGTTCAAATCTCACCAGGCTCAAGGTTGACTCAGCCTTCCATCCTTCCGAGGTAGGTAAATTGAGGATCCGGATTGTGGGGGCAATAAGCTGACTTTGTAGACACACCGCTTATGGGGGGCCAAAAGCCCTAATAAGCAGGTATATACAAAAGAATGAAGGCTATTGTTATAAGTGCATTGTAAACTGCCCTGAGTCTCCGGAGAGGGGCGGCATATAAATTGAACTAATAAATAAATAAATAAATACTAGATCCATCCTTTACTACCAAAATCTTGTGCATGGGAGGGGGGAGGGGGGAGTGAAATAAATATGCCATAGAGATCAGGAAAACTTTCCTCTCCCATAATCTTTGTGCTCTTTGATGTTAAAACTGACGCACCCTCATCCTACCCATAAATCAATAAAACTGAAGAAAATGGGGTACTCAAACAGATGCAGATGCTCTCCAGTTTTGATTCAAGAATAGGAACAGCTTTGCTGGATCAAACCAAAGGCCCATTTCATTTTAATTTTCATTGCCCTTTTGGTGAGATGACCGACCAGATATTTCTGGGAAGACTTCACTCTGGAACAAAACGGCAGTAATCTTCTCTTATTCAACAATGTGATCTGCCAGTTTGTACTTGAAAAGCTTGGAACATTGCAACATTGCTTTACGTAAATCTTCTTGTAATAATAAGACTTGCTGAATACTGTCTTCTATAACTCATTTAACAATCACGTGAGAAGTTTAAAATCCTTCAGGGAGTGTCTGTTACAGAGTTAGAAATCCAACAGAAATTAAATACAAATTTATACAGAGATGGGAGACACAATCTGAAATTAGATTTTTTTAAAAGAAAGTTTATATATCTTTTCCAGTCGGTAGAAATGTAAATGTCTCCTGTGTCAGAATCCAATAATCCACCTATTAGCCTATAATTATAACAGCTGCATCTATTAGCATCCTAGTCTTTTTAAAAAATGATTGGATGTGTTTCGTGTCTGTGAATTTTTAGCATCAAAAGTTCCTTTCCATAAAGAGAGATCAGCTATGTCACATAGTGGCAAAATAAATCCCCTAAATACTTCGTTAAGCTTTAGAGATTTCCTTGGCTATCCTGGATAACATCCCCTAACTATGTAGGTCCTTCAAATGACCTACATGGATATTAGCAAAAGAAACTAAATCAACTAAATCCAATGAGGTGACGAGTTCCGCAAATGTTGTTGAATTGTAAACAGATGGATGGAGCTAATCCAAACAGCAGAGCAGATCAAATTAAGCTTCTCTGCAAAAAAGATAACATTATTGCTGAACATGCTAGAACTTTGCTTTTATTTTTCAGCAATTCAGACTAGAAACCCAACTCTAGCTGACTGCTGTGTAACATCTTTCCAGGGCTGCTTAATTGGTTCTGAACTCTGATTCTGCAATGTTGTACATTTTATGGGCCTTCTTTTAGTGAAAACGCCCTGTTAACCTAACGAAGGGTCAGGATGGATAGACTAACACAATGAGTCCAGGAGTGGGTTCTACTTACCTTTACTACTTATTTGCATCGTGCCCGCGCTCCTGCGTGCGCAGATCAACTTTGATGATGTCTGGGTCAGTGGGCAGAGCCTCTCGCTGGTTTTACTACCGGTTCTTGCGAACCAGTCCAAACCAGGGGCAACCCACCACTGAATGGGTCTATTTATAGGATTCTGACTCATGAGAAAAATGGATGGAAACTAATCAAGAATTGATGCAACCTAGACCTATGGAGAAATTTCCTGACAGTGAGAACAGTTATCCAATGGAACAGCTTGCCTTCAGAGGTTGTGGGTGCTCATCACTAGAGGTCGTGGGACGCTACTGTGGCTTCCCAATATTAAGAAACCTCAAGGAATCAATTGGGGGGGAGGAGGCTGGTAAATTCTTTAGATATTATACCTGTTTATTGATATCTACTGCAAGCTTGAATTTTAAATCATTAGCAAAATAAAATTATTTCTAAAATGTTATATCTTTCAAGAACAATAAGACTATGCCCAAATCATGTTTAGTTTCACAGCATGGAAGTATGTATTTCTAGGCAGATTACACTTACTCAATGACAAATGTTAGACTCAAAACCAGGTTGGCTTCTTTTATTAATTTGCAAATATACAGCTAGAACATAAACAAAACTAGTAGTAGGACTTCCTTAGTTAACAGAAGCAAGACTTGCAGAGAAGCATAAGAAAAACCAAATGCACAGGTACAGAATAGGTGGTACCTGGCTCAATAGTAGTAACTGTGAGAGGGATCTTGGAGTCCTAGTGGACAATCACTTAAATATGAGCCAGCAGTGTTCTGCAGCTGCCAAAAAATCCAACACAATCCTAAACTGCAGTAACAGAGGGATAGACTCAAGATCACATGAAGTGCTGATACCACTTTATAATGCCTTGGTAAGACCACACTTGTAATATAGCATCCACATTTGGTCACCATGATAGGTAGAATTAAGGCAAGTTGATATGGATGTGCCTTTAAGAAGTAAATATTGGAGTATGTTGGTAGCATAATTAGGGGTGTATGTGAAAGAACCCATGTGTATTTATCTCTATTACAAGTAATAGGGCATAGTTCTTTGCTCAGGATTCCTAAATGCTGGCTGGGGAATTTTGGGAATTGAAGTCCATTCCTTTTAAAATGGCCAGGTTTGAAAAACACTGGTCTAAACCAGTGGTGAAATCCTCCAAGGTTTGCTACTGGTCTGCTGCGCGCACACATGTGCGGTGCACGCCAAACACGTGCTTCGCGTGCAGGCACTACCGTGCAGCACTGAAAAAGAAGGCTTAAGCCTTTTCTAAGGTAAATAGAACAGTGAGGGGGGGAAACAGCTGTGCCACACGATTTAGATTCACTAGAAAGCAATTTCTAGATTTCCTGCTTTCTAGCGAATATAAATCGCGCGGCACAGCTGATCGTCAGAAATACCAGTTTGTCTGAACCGCTTCGAACCGGTAGCATTTCACCCCTGGTTAATATCAATCAGTTTCACTGCCAGTTCTGCTCTTCTCAAACCATTCTACCTTACAGAAGAAGCAGCTAATAGGAACTGCTAGCCTCTCTACCAAAGTCAGTATACGGTCAAGGGCTCCCATCCCTGGTGCTATTTCTTTCTTTCTCTTTTTATTTATCCATAATTACTAGCCTTGCAATGGTCAGGTGACCACTCAATAATGCATAGGCAGGTGGGGTTTTTTTAAACAGGGAAAGAAGAGGAAGTGGGAACATTTGTACTGCAATATATATATATATATGGCAGGATACTTTGAAGGGGAGAAATGGAGTTTTCTTCTGGTGTATTTATTTTTAATCTTCTGTTAATCTTTGTCATCTTTAATTCAAAGCAGCCCCTTCATATATCCAAGTGCCAGGAAGATTTTCATAGCTCCCAATGTCCTTTTACATTTTCTTTCTTTCTGTTTACAATAATCCTCTGATCAAGCAATGATCAGCTGATAATGTATGATTTGTCAAGAAAAGGGGGAGGGGAAATGGGAGCAATAGGATAACTGGAGATCAGGTAGTGATTCCTCCCTGCCAATGAGAATGGTTTAAAAATCTGCTTCTCTTTTGAATATAGCCATTCCATAAATTATTGGCTTCTGATTCAGCCAGCATTAATTATGAAATGGATTTCTCTTCAGAATGCAGAGCACAAATATTTTTCTGAATTACGCAATGTATTTCCTAATATTTAGATCTGCAAGCCTAAAAATGAAAAAAAAATATGAAAGGAGGTATGAACACACACACACACATACACAAATACACAAAGAGAAATTAATGTGTTAAAATTGCATGTTTGCCAAAAAGAAGGTATCTATAATGAATAAGGATACCGTATTTTTCAGAGTATAAGATGCACCGGAGTATAAGACGCACCTTAGTTTTTGGGGAGGAAAATAAGAAAAAAGCTGATTGGCAGTGGATCGGCCTCCCGGAATACCCCCAATCAGCTGTTCCCAGAGGTGAATTTTAGCAACAGGTTGCTTGGTTGTGAGCTCTGTGCCTTGGGGGTTTTTTTGCTTTTTTTCTGCCTCTAAAACTTCTGAAACTCCGTTTCAGAAAAAAACTTTTTTCCTGCCTCTGAAAGCCTCCGAAACTGAGCTTCAGAAAAAAAGCCTCTGAAGCTCTGTTTGGGGACTTCTTTTCTGAAGCTTTTTGGGGGGCTTTTTTTCTGAAGCTTCGTTTCTGATGCCTCTGAAACCTCCATTTGAGAAGCTGGGTGGGGCTACATTCGGAGTATAAAACGCACCCAGATTTTCACCCTCTTTTTTTGGAGAAAAAGGTGCGTCTTATACTCCGAAAAATACGGTAACTAGATATGGCAGATGTGAATTTTACAGAAGAAACATTAAAATAAGTTGAAGATAGTAGAAATGGGTTTCCTTGTAAGTGTCAACAATGAACAGAAGTTGAATGAATGAGAACCAAATACAAAAGTAACCAGTAGAAAAGAAATATGCTGATGTGGTGGTTTGATGGTAGAGAAGAATGAATGAGATTGAATTGCAAAGCAAATGCATGGAAGGGGGAAAAAATGAAAGGAAAGGATAGAGGGAGAAAATCCTGATTGGATAAAGTTGATGATATCCGCAAAAGGAGAAAGGTGAAAATTTTTAATAAGAAAGGTAGGTAGCGAGCAGTGTACAATTTAGATAACAGCAAGGACAGTTTGCAAAATGGAAAAATAGGGAAGAATAGTGCTGGGGTACACAAGATTTACCAGTAGAAGATAATATTTGTAGCTCAGGGTTGAACTGTGGAATCCTTGGTGGTTCTCTTGCTTGTTTCTTGCAGACGTTTAATAAAGCAACTAGGGAACAGTGCCTTGCGGAAGATGTTACCTGGTTGGGTAATAAAACATCTGCAAGAAAACAACCATGCTCAGAGAACACCAAAACTCCACAAACAAAACTTTGTTGTATTTCCTTTTAACTCATGTATTAATTTGTCACTATTCCTTACTGCTTTTCTACATTTTGGATAATATGGATTAAGAAGAGTTGTATGATATCCCCTCCAAGAGATCCTGAAGGCTTCCAATGATGTTCAGCAATGTATTAAAGACCTTCTCTCAGGCTTTGGGGAAGGGTGAAAGTTGAGCCCTTGTTGTAATAGTTGGAGGTTTTTTATTGTCCTTGAACTACTCCTGACCTTTATTTCGTCTTGTCCTTTTTTTTTTTTTTTTACTTATGACTGTAAATCACCCAGAGTCACTGGAAGTAGGGCAACCATAGAGATATGACATAGAGAGGGAGAGAAAGAGAAGGATACACCCATAAAGGAGTTTTGGAGTAACTATCTGATTCAGTGGTGGGTTTCAAAAATTTTTACTATCGGTCCTGTGGGTGTGGCTCGGTAGGCGTGGCATGGCTGGGGGCGGCATGGCAAAAGGATACTGTAAAATCTCCATTCCCATCCCACTCCAGGGGAAGGTTATTGCAAAATCCCCATTTCCTCCCAATCAGCTGGGACTTGGGAGACGGAGAAGAGATGGGGGCGGGGCCAGTCAGAATTTTTACTACCGATTTTCCAAACTACTCAAAATTTCCGCTACCGGTTCTCCAGAACTGGTCAGAACCTGCTGAAACCCACCTCTGATCTGATTATATAAAAACACTTCGAAGTCAGGCAATTAAGGAGCCTGGTGGCATGGCAGACTAAAGCACTGTAATTAACATTCAGCTGCCTGCAATTACTGCAAGTTCAAATCTCACCAGGCTCGAGGTTGACTCAGCCTTCCATCCTTTCTAAGGTAGGTAAAATGAGGACCCAGATTGTGGGGGCAATAAGCTGACTTTGTATAAATATACAAAAGTATGAAGGCTATTGCTTAACGCCTTGTAAGCCGCCCTGAGTCTCCAGAGAAAGGCGGCATATAAATCAATTTTTTTAAAAAAAATTAATGTTTTCAGCCAATTACAGGCAGCCCTTGACTTACAATCCTGTTCGATTAGTGTCCGTTTGAAGTTACAATGGCATTGAAAAAAGTGACTTATGACGATTTTCATACTTACTGCAGCATCCCTGTGATGCTCAAATATGATCAAAATTCAGGCGCTTGGCAGCTGGCAAGTATTTATGACAGCTGCACTCTCATGAGATCATATAATCACCATTTGCAACCTTCCTAGCTGGCTTCTGACAAGCAAAGTCTATGGCAGGGGTGTCAAATCCGCAGCCCGTGGACCAAATGCATCACATGCTGGCCATGCCCACCCTCGTTTTAGCAAAGGGGGCGGGAAGTCGAGTTATGTCATGTGATGATGTGACAATGCGAGTTTGACATTCCTGGTCTATGGGAGAAGCCCAGTTCACTTAACGACCACGTGATTCACTTAACAGCCACAGGGATTTGCTTAACAATTGTGGCAAATGTTGTAAAATGGGACAGTGAACAACGAACTTGCTTAGCAACAGGAATTTTGTGCTCAGTTGTGATAGTTGAGGATTATCCGTAAAGGACTTCATCTTTTTCTGTTGTCCTCTTCTCTCCTTCCACTTTTCCCAGCATGAGCTAGGGCTTCACCTAATGTGTCCAATATATGAGAATTTGAGCATGGTTTTGTTCTTCTGGTAAGACTTCTGGGTTGACTTGTTCAATGATTCCTTTGTTTTCTAAGCTACCCATGTACAGTATTCTCATGAACTTTCTGCAGCAATAAGTTAAAAGCAGTCAATACTCTTTTTAACCTGTCCAAAGGGGGCTTTTTAAAAGTTGCCTCTAGTCCAGTTGCCTCTAAAAAAAAAAAAAAAAAGCGCCATTGGGACAACTGTGACCTGGATGACTGAGAATCTCCATAGACATCTTTCTATCCTGGGTCTTCAAAGTCCAACTATCACTATCATTTATCTGCTTGGGGGAATTCTGTGAGATCTTTGTCTCATATATGAGCCTTTCCCCACTGCTGAGTTAGTGCCATCTACCCATCCTTCAGCTGGCAGAAAACTAAACTGCCATGAAATTGTTGTACTTATTGCTAATCCTTGACAATTCCTATATTCTAATTTCAGCATATCTCATCCAGAATTCCCTATACCAGTGATGGCTAACCTCTTCTGGACCGAGTGCCCAATTCACGCGCACCCGCCCGAACCCCCAAAATGCTATGCGTGCCCGCCCCATGCATGCGCCCTGCCCCCACACATGCACCTGCCCCCTGCATGTGCACGCTCCCTCATGCGCCCCACCCCTGTGCATGCACGTGTGGCAACTTGGACATGCCTTGCCTGCTTGCATGCGTGCGTGGCCCACCACACTTGCTCCACCTTGTGTATGCACATGTGGCCCATGCACATGCCCCCCTGCCCCCCACACATGAACATGTGGCCCCCTCGCACATACCCTGCCACCTGCGCATGCACATGTCCCCCCCGCATCCCATGCATGCGTGGCAGAGACCCAAAGACCAGCTGGCCGGTGGGAGGCATGTGTGTATGTGTGGCAGAGCTGAACTGGGGTGACGGCTCGCGTGCCCACAGAGAGGACGCTGCATGCCACCTCTGGCACGCGCGCCATAGATTCGCCATCCTGGCCCTATACCGTTATTTTTGTCATATCAGAATGTCCATACTATGTGATGGAAGCAATTCTCAGAAATTTGCAGCCTGTTAAGTTCCTTCCTATGTAAAACACACATATTTTCTTAATTAATAAATAATGGGGAAGTATTTAGAATAAACACCCAACCAGCTCGTCCTTTGTACAGGAAGGTGACTAGGTCAACAGGGCAAACAAGTCTGGGCTAAGTAAGAATACATGATTCACCCAATGTCATCTTCTCCCTGTGTGAACAAATGCTTCTGATGGAGGATCACCTACACAAGATAGGACATGCTCTCTGTAAACAAAAGTGATAACACAAGGAGTGGTTCAGTTGACCTGAGTTGTACGTTGGCTCAGTTCTCTCAACACACTCAACCTATTGGAGGAAAAGCCTGGCATCCAGGTCCTATCTCCCTTTCTTTTGATTAACATATTTGTCGGGGTCTCAAAGATGCCTCTTTAAAAAGGCAACTGGACTGGACTGGTTTTTTTCCTTGAGGAGGAAGGAGAAAACATTTTGCTTCTCATTCCAGAAGCTTCATCAGTTCTGATGGGGGGGGGGGTGTTGGGGAAGGGATGGAAACATTGCATTTCTTTGCAATCATCTGGTTGTTACCACTCTGAGAGCTGTTGGTTTATCTGTGCCAGTAGGGTGACCTGAATTAGGGTGCAATTGGTTGTGGAGTTTTCTTGGAACATCTGAAAAGGCTTTGTTGTAGACTGGAGATAGGTGGTGTCTTATTCCTCCCCCTCTGTTGAGGGAGGGGTGTTCAATTCTAACATAGATGGATACTTTTACCCTTCTTTCAAATCAATGGTCCTCTCTATCCAAAATGTTGCTTTGCCAGTCCACATCTGACATGGCTCTCAATAGCAGGTGAACTGGGTTTATTACAAGGTCACAAGTCAACTTACCATTTTTTACATCAGATTGATCTTCAAATTAGGCCTAGATTGAGCAATTTTTCTTAGATCAAGCCCAAATTTAAATACTTAAGTGACAGGCAAGTAAATAATCATTAAGGAAAGAGAGGGCAAGCAATCACTGGTAAGTAAGAGCAATGAGTCCAGCTAACCTAACATTCTCATTAATCAGAATCAGCATTTTCTTACAAATCTACAATCAATTTGTTTTATATAGCTATCCTACTCAGCACATGACGCAGGGTGGTGTATACCATCAATAAGAGAATAACCAATAACAACCACGTAATAAAGCACAATGTTACAAACACAACCCAAAGGAGCAATGTACAAACATTTAAGTGTTGGGGGTAAAATTTATCCAGCAGATCTTAACACTCCCAGACTCCTTGGCTGGGGGAAAACCAGGTTTTTAATACTTTCCAAAAGCAGGCAGGCTTGGGGCTAACTCAGTCTCAGTGAGGATGTGGTTCCAAATGGCAGGAGAAACAACAGAGAAACGTCCTTCCCTGTTCCACTAGATAACATTGCCTGAGTGATGGAACATGAAGGATGCTGACTTTAATAGATACTACTGGATGGGCAGATGTAATGAGATCAACAACTCCATAAATGATCATCTTGGCCTATGAAGGAATGGGTAAGAAACCTCAATAACAACTTGAATCACACCCAGAAGTGCACTAGTAACCACTGCTGCTTGTAGAGTAGGATATTATACATATACATCAAAGTCAGTACCCATGACTACTCATGTTGCTGCATTCTGGACCAACTGTAGGTTCCAAGTAGTCATCAAGGATAGCCTCATGTAGATCATATTGCAATATTCCAAACAGGAGATGATTATGACATAAGTGACTGTGAGCAAGGCCTCATAAACCGGGAGCAACACAACTGACACACAAGGTGGAGCTGTGTTGACACTCTCTGTGCTACCATAGCTACTTCCACTTTCAGCAGAAGCTGTTTGAGCAAGAAGACCCCTTAAAATTGAAAATCCATGACTCTTGTGAGCAATGCAACCCTATCCCAGAATCAAAGCCCCTGGACCCAGGATGTCCCACAAATCCATAGCTGCACAATCTTATAAAGGTTGAGTCTAAACACCCTTCCTAATTAGGGGATTCAGATTCCAAGATTCTCTTGAGTTTAAACAAAATACGCCCTCCTCTATAAGGGACTTTGAATTTCATGATATATCCAGAGGTATCTAGTTGACCCCTATAGGGGCCAAATGCAGAACTAAATATAGACTACAGTTGATCTGATGCAGGAGGTTTTATTATGTCCTCATGAGAAGAAAAGTTCCCGTTTCTTAAATTAGCTAGTCAATTGAAGGAAGCACTGGAAAAAAAATCTGTAACATGCTGATAGCATCTGTGACCAGTAGGGTAGCTTCTGTTAAATAATTAATTAAAAAATAAATAATTGATGGAACCCAAAGATAGGTCAGTTCATGTACAGTAGTTCTGACCTGGATTGGATTAAACTGCTTTGCACGTCTCAGCATGTGTCCCAGATGTGAACCAAAATGTTCTCTGCTCGATCACCACCACCCCACTGGAGCAAGAAGAGCCTTTCCACTTATGGATGAACAACAGAGATGTCTGCTAGGCTTCAGGATTCACACTACAGCCAAAGCTCTTTCAAAGACAAATCCTGGATCTTTTTTTCAAGGAAACCATGCAATCATGAAACATTAGCCATACAGGAGATCTTTACTACAAACTCTTGGTGAATGGTTGTTTTTCTCCTCTCTTTCACCCCAACTTATTGTACAATGGAAAGTTTAGGGTTCTCCATAGACAGGCTCTGTTTACAGATTCCAGCATAATGATGTTACTGCAGTACACACCCACTCCCCTCCAAAGTTTTAATAAGAATGGCCAAAGGATGTTTACTTAAAGACTTGCGCTCATCAGGAAAAAATGAAGGCTTCTCTCTAACTGAGGAAGGTGGAGGAAGCTTTGATTAACTTTCCCAGCACAATCTAAGCATGTTAAGTTTCTTTGTGTGCAGTAGAGGAAATTAATCACATTCCTCTATTCCTCTATTCCTCTCTCCTCCTCCTCCTTCTCCTCACCTGTTTCCTTCAGTGTCTCCTTCACCAATCAAAAACAAAACACAAAACACAACCAGTTCTGGTCTGGTCTTCAGAATGGAAACATGTCTTTCCCAAACCAACAGAGCTGGGCACAGGAATGTTGAAGTGCTTTTAAAGGCACGTGGACTTTTAAACAACTGAAGGATTGCCGCTATTGCAAGGCAACTAAATGGAAATGAATGCGAGGCATCTGTAGAAAACATACTTGGGGGATTAATTCAAACTAATACATGGAATTTAATATTCTTCCTCCCTATTTCTGCTCACTGAAGACTGCAAAGCTCCCAAAGAAAAGGCGAACATGTGCTATGCTGCTGCCCATGAAGACTGAAAGCTGAGGGATTGCCATGATGGTGAAGTAACGCATACCAGAAATTCTCCAATCTGGGCCATGGAAGTATCTGCAATGGGAAAAATAAAAAAAAATCAAGATGGCAGCCATGGCCATGTCATCTAAAACCTGCCCCTTAAAGAATGGAGCTTCAGTCACACAATTGTGGCCATTACGTTGGCTTTTTTGACTCTTCCCTGCAGGAAAGACCACACAAGTTCTAAAAGCAAACCTAATACCCTTTCTAGTTACACAGCATGACTATTTAGTTCAAATCTTCATCTTTCCTCATTTTCTTTCCTCAGCTGTGTGTATCTCTGCACCATCTCTAACCTCCTAGATTCTTAAGCTGCTGGTCGTACAAGGTATCTTTTTGGTAAGCTTAGCCTTCTCCCAATATCTCATTTCTTAGGATTTAGGTGATGTTTTAATCCTAGCAAGGTAATAATCTTCTAGAGAATCAAAATGCTGAACTTTTATTACTGTCATCATCTTTGTTGCCTGAGAAGTTTGGATGTAAGGAACATTTGGTCCTGACACACTTAGCTGATAGATACTAGAATTTCTTTGACCACAAATACAGTATAAATTGGACTGCTGTCAGTTCCTGCAGCCACAACAAAGTGTGCAGAGCAGCTGTGTGGTTTAGGCATTTTAGCCAAGAGGAAATGCTCTATCCGCTTATTTCTGTTAAGGAAGTGGATACTTCCGAGGTCTGTGTCCTGTTTAGCCATTTGGGGATTCTTTCTCCTAGAATATCCCACCCATTTTAACATATCTGATTTCCCTTCTGAGATCAAACAATCAAGGCTTCCCTGTTATCACCAAGAGTGACACAAAGATACAAAAAAGTGATTCACATAATCAAGCTGACATGTCTGAATTATGCAGCAATTGGATAGGATCATCATCTATCCCAAACACCCCTTTGCTTTTCCCTTCCCTTAAGGAGACAGTAGTTACTGGGAGATTGTATCCCTTGCTTAGAAATAATGCTAGTCAAAACAATCCACCTGACTTTTTTCAATCAGCTTTTTCAATGTGAAGAAAGAGTGTTTGATCTTCAAACATAGGAGGAATTTATTTGTTTATTTATTCACAGGAGGAACTTCTCAAAGCTTTCTTCCCTGTGAAAAGTATTTCTGATTTTCCACCTTATTGTCAGGAAGCTTGAGAATCTCTTGAGAATTTCTACAGTTTTGGGTAACTTAATGGCAACTCAGTAGTATTTGCTGTTTTGGTCATGCATCTTTCCATTACACCAGGCTTTTTCAAATTGGGCAACCTTGTACTGGCTGGGGAATTCTGGGAGTTGAAGTCCACATATCTTAAAGGAGCTCTGGTGGCTCAGCAGACTAAGGCAGTTATTAACATCCACTTACATCTGCTGCCTGCAATTACTGCAAGTTCAAATCCCACCAGGTTCAAGGTTGACTCAGCCTTCCATCCTTTCTAAGGTAGGTAAAATGAGGACCCAGATTGTGGGGTCAATAAGGTGACTTTGTATAAATATATACAAAAGTATGAAGCCTATTGCTTAATGCATTGTAAGCCGCCCTGAGTCTCCGGAGAAGGGCGGCATAAAAATCATTTTTTTAAAAAAAGTTGCCCAGGTGAAAAACACTGCATTGTACTGAGGCATCCCTGACTTTCATATCTTGTAATAAGGCATAAGGATAGCAGACCATAATATTTCCTTGAAATAAACTGAAAGCTGGGGAGTTTACAAAGCTGTGGGCTGCTGGAGAATTTTTTTTAAACCTCCCTCCTCCCCCCTCTCCTTAGCTAGCCTATACATAAACACAAGAACACCCCACCCTTCTAATGGGAAATCCACCCAAACTATTATTTCTTTCCAAGAAGTTTCAAAAGCAAATTTTCCTTCATCAAGTTGAATATGAATTAAAGTGAATGCTTGTCCTGACACTGACTAGCTGAAGCCATGTGGGAGGGATTACAGCTGTTAAAGCCTGACAGCTCTTGAAAGAACATCAAATTTGGGTGAAGTTTCCAGGGGCTCATCCATACTGGGAAAATGAGGGTTCATTTTCTCTTTAAGGACAGCCGGAAACAACATCTTGAGAAATGCTGCGATAAAGCCAATTCTGCAGAACTCAGAGCAACAGTCAGAAGCTGATTGGCAAAAGGCAAAAGGCTCTTCTCTTGCAAATGTGTCATTACATCTCTGAGCACTATTGCTTTTACTCCTATCTTTCTGAAAAGAGCCAAATTTTGCAGCTGCTTTAAAGAGGAGAAGGACTGTAATGGCAAATCAGAACCTATCCCAGAGATCACTTTTCCTGGATCAGCAACAAACAGGAATCTTCACCCTTTTTTCAGAGTCAGGAACAACCAATGCAATGTTGGGGGAGAGCGGATATGCATTTAGGCCAAGCTGGAATTTACAAAGGAGATGTATCTGTGAATCGTCTGTCATTAGTTGAAAAACAGCCAAAAAGAGACTGTTAGTTTTAAACAGAAGCATTGGGGGTGGGGGGAATGCTTTAGCCTTTGTCCTTTTTCTCAGTTCAGTATTGTCAATCCTATTTTATCAACCTCAAGAAATATCTAAAGCGCCGTCCCCTGTGTTTTCCTTTCCTTTCTTTTCCCTTTCCTTCCAGAAGAAAAGCGATTTGGGGAGAGAAATATTGAGCTGAAAATTATAGGAAATGGTCAACTAGCTGATCCATATTTTCCTCCTGTAATAAAACTGGAAATCTCAGGAAGTTCCTTTCAAGCTTAACTAAATACAGAGCCTATTCATACTTTCTGGCATTAAGTTCAGCTTGCTTCTCAAAAGTTCGCATCAAATCTCATCTTCAGAGTTTTAAAGATTATGACTTGCAACACAGACACTCATCCCTGTTTACTCTTGAATAAATTTTGACTGCCCTCAAAACCTGCAAAACTACTATTTGTCCGGAAGATACACCAAGTCCCTAAAATAAGCATGCCCACCATGGAACACACCCTGGCAGCCAATTTCCATAAATCTTAGTTTGTTATTTTGCCTCCATCTCTCTTTCACAAAAGAAACATAAAAGTGTAGTCACACTCATTTGACATTAACATAAAATTGTAGCAATTATAGCAAGAGGGCATTGTGAAAAAATGTTGCTTCGAATATTAGTTGTGCTTTAATTGGGAAAATGTTGTGCTATGTTTTATTTGTCAACTTATCTATTAGTTCCTTCTCAAAGTCAAGACAACACCTGAATAGCAATAGGTAGAAAACAAGGATTGTGTCCATCATTCAACTTGGCAATGATAAGAAGAAAGATGCAGCACAGAAAGTCTCAATGAATCTTTTGGGTATTATCAGTAGAGTCTTAGATCTTTGAGGAGGTGAAGGAGAAAGAAGTGAGATTGGAGTAGAAGTAAAATGATACCTGTCTGGTGTGGTGTATGTAGCCTGTAGCCCTTGGGCTAATTCCCCAAAACCATTTTGCAAGCAACCCCTCAAGTCTTCAGAAGGAGCAAGATCCATCCCTCATCTCACTGAACAAAGAGAGAGAAGGAGGCACGAGAAGGAGGGAGAATGTTCTCTTGACACACATCTAGCTCTGACCCTATTTAACTCTGGCTTTGGCGTCATCTGCAGCAAGTGGCTTCAATAACAACTTTCTTCCATCTCCATCCAGAAAATTTCCTCCATCACTTTCCATCACATTTTTGAGCAGGAGTAATTAATCCTTTGGACCATGTAATGCTTTTTTCCAGCACCCTGAAATCCTGCAGTCAACAAGATCAATATTTGGTATATTTGAAAGAAGGAATAAGGTTCTTTAACTCAGGGAGAGAGGGAGATTGGGAAAAGAGTGCTCTGAGCTGGAAGGAAAGAGAAAAGTAAAAGAAAGCCAAATAGATGGGAAATAAGAAGAAGGGAAAGGGAGTTTTAAAAGAAAAGGAAGCATTTTGCCTTCCATGTGAAATTGCATAGGGTGTTCTTTGATAGAGAAATTCTCCATCCATTTTTCTAGTCTTATTCCCAGGCAAAATAACTTCTCTTTGTCAATATGTCTATCTGTATTACAACAACCCATGACACCCTTCAAAGATAATTGGGAAACATACTATCTTTATATATAAATATTTATACCAAATATGAGAAGATAAAAATTGCAAATATTGTCTGTTTTTTGCTTCTAAATTTCTTTGAACTGTACATGACTTAAAGCCATATACAAACTATGAATTTTAATCAGTGGTGGGTTGCCCCCAGTTTGCATCAGTTCTATAGAACCGGTAGTAAAATCAGCAGGAGGCTCCGCCCATCGACCCCGACGTCATAAAAATGCTTCTGCGCATGCGCAGAAGAGCGCGGCATGTGCTTGCACGCGCACGACCTTGCTGCAAACTGGTAGTAAAGGTAAGTAGAACCCACCCCTGATTTTAATGTTAATAAATACATGGTTTGGGCCTTTCTGTCAGAATCTGAAAGCTTGGGGAATGTTTTTTGATCCTTTAGAGAAGACCATGCAACTGGTCTGCCTATAGGGCCCTTGTTTCTTTTTTCTGCTTCTTGAATGAGAAACAAAACATCTTTAAGCAAAAACAAGGAAAATCTAGTTGCCTTTTGAAAAAGTACCTTTGGGACAACCATGACCTGGATGACTGAGAATATCCATAGACATTTTGTCTGCCTTGTTTTATTGTTTTTAAAATTATGTACTTTAAATAATATCTGTATTATTCAGAATATTATTTTATGATTTTGTAAGCCAACCAGGAAATATCTGATTTGAAACTGGCACCAGAAATAGAATGGGATGAAAGAGAACAGAAGAAGCTGCATTTTTGAAGTAAGAGGAAAAAGTGTTTATTTTGAGGTCCTTGGTGCTCTCTGAGCTTGATGTTTTTTTGCAGACGTTTCAATACTAAACTAGGTAACATCAACAAGCTGATGATGCTACAAAACTAGCTGTTTTAATTTTAAGATATTCTCTCTGCCTGCATGACACAATTTTGGCCATAGACAGAATCCAAGATGTTTGGGATGCCGGCTCTTTTTGACCACTTTGATGCCTTTAGACTCTTTTTGACCACTTAGGCCAGGGGTGTCAAACTCAAGGCCCGCGGGCCAGATCCAGCCCATGGGGTGCTTGGATCTGGCCGCAGGGCTGCCCTGGAAACAGTGAAGGACCGGCTCATGGTACCTCTGCCAGTGAAAACAGGGCCGGGGGCAGTGGTGGGATTCAAGTAATTTAACAACCGGTTCTCTGCCCATATGATTTCTTCCAACAACCAGTTTGCCAAACTGCTCAGGAAGTTAACAACCGGTTCTCCCGAAGTGGTGCAAACTGGCTGAATCCCACCACTGCCTGGGGGGCATGTGTGGCCCGAACTCCGTATTCACTAGCAGAGGACTGCAGAAGGTCGTCATGACCAAACACAGAGCTCACAGGGGCTGCATTCAGGCCCCCAGCTCCATTTTCACTGGCAGAGGGCTGCAGGAGGCTATCGTGGCCGAAAATGGAGCTTGGGAGCCTGTTTTCACTGGCAAAGTGCTCGGGACACCACAGGTGTCCCTGACAGTAACATCAAGCTGGCCACGTCTCCTGACCCCCTCAGGATCAAACACCACCCTGATGCAGCCCTCATCGAGTTTGACACCCTTGACTTAGGCTCTTCTGTCCTCCACTTGCTTGAAGCTGGACACACAGCTTCTACAGAACTATTTGTCCCTAAGCAGAACTTCTCAAATAACTTGTCTAGTCTTATATGGTCCCCTTATAAACATATGTTTTGTAGTAATTTCAAAGAGCACAAGACTTGTTTTTCAATTATTTATTCAACACTCTTTGGAGAGAGCAGTAGATCTATACTGAGCAGAGGGTCAATTTGAACCTTACAGGAGATCGGAGTTTGGCAAACTCAATGTTGCTAATTCTATCACCAAGTTTTCTGCTATATGAAATTTGGGGGAGGCACCATTCTTCATTCATTACCTGCGGCCTTTTAGCTGGATAACTTACTGGGTGATTAAATATGCTTCCAAGCAATTGCCAAACAACCACTTTCATATTAAGGAGAATGAATGGTTGTTGTTTCCCATCAGCAGGTAATGCTTGCCTGGCAAGGGAGAAACAAAGCCAGAGAATCCATCAATCAATTTGATGGATTCAAATTAAGGAAATCTTCAAATTACTTCACTTGTTCTGCAATAAAATAGTGAAGACAGCCCAGAAGGCGGGTTGCAAAACCCATCGCTACTGGTTCGCTTGTGGGCGCGTGCTCGCGCACCCGTATGACGCTTCTGCGCATGCGCAGATGTGTCTGGTTGGGTGGGCGGAGCCTCCCACCACCGCTACCAGTTCGCCCGTAGGAGTCGGGGAATGCACCACTCCTTAACTCCGGCCTTGCCGCGGAGCCGCTGCCTGCTCGCCCTTTGCCACATGGCTCTGCCCACCTGCCCCATTGCCCGGACTCCTACTGCTCCTTTCTCCTGCGGCCGGCTGTCAGGGAAGGCAAGCGCCTGAAAGGTACCAGAGTCGCTCACTCTCCTTCTTGAATGAGCCGCTCTGGTCCATGCACCGGCTGCGCAAGCGCACACCCAACCTGCCGCTGAATTAAGTAAATGGTGTGCGCTTGCACAGCCGGCACGTGGACCAGAGCCATGTGGCAAAGGGCGAGCAGGCAGCGGCTCCGTAGCAAGGCCGGAGTTAAGGAATGGTGCATTCTGCTGCCATTGCTACCGGTTCTCCGAACCACTGGCCATCATCGCTGCCTACTTGCCCAAGCCGGTCCGAACCAGGAGCATTTCACCCCTGTGGTGAACCTATGGTACATGTGCCCAAAGTGGCACACAGAGCGATCTTTCGGGCATGCGAGCTGTCCCCCAACTTACCTGCAACTGCGCATGCGCGCACACCCTAGCGAGTGTTCAGGCCTCCAGTGTGCATGTGCACAATTCAGGGGACCCAGCTGGTCTTTGGTGCTCTCCTGTGGCATGTGTGCATTTGTGCATGCATGCGAGAGTACTTACGTGCAGCATGCGCATGCATAGACAGCATTCATGCATGTGCTTTGCAAGTGCGAAAACTGTGTGCATGCCCAGATGGTGCAGTTGCTTGCACAGCGTGTGGGAGAGCCATGCGAAAGCTACGCACATGGGAAGATGGTGTGGTTGCATGCGCAGCACACAGGGAGGAGCCACACGTTAGAATGGATAGTACACATGCAAAGCATGCGAGGCAAGTACCTGTTTGGCACCCGGTGAGTAAAAGGTTTGCCACCACTGTGATATATGGCAGTAAATAAGGGTTTGTTTGTTTTTCTTAATGACACAGCTCATTCTTGTTCCAGTCTCCCAGCAGAAACAAGGCGGGAGATTTCACAAGAAAAGAAAGTGACTTTCAATATTTTAGTATAGAGCAGGAACCGTTCCAGTTTATGAGCAGAAAGAGAAGAATCACACTGGAAAAAAAAAAAGCTTTCCTCTTGGGGAATTTCTGTTCCTTCACAAGAGCTACTCATATGTGCCACAATTGAAAGCTTCTTATCAGCACCAAAGGTTTAAATATTAATAGAGTCCACTTTGCTGGGCAAAACAGTTCCGCAACTGTTTGAACATTCCCCAAATGTCACTGCTGCAGTTGGCAGGGCATTTGGTCATTGTTTCCTTTCTAAAATAGAATGTCCAAACCATCCACTGAAGGGACATTCCACTAGAACTGAGTCGTTTATGCCAGGGCTCTTGCAAATAGCTTTCTTCTGAAAATATCACTACCATACACTAATTTTTCTCTACCTAGAAATGTTGGGACTGTTTTGCCAAAAGGATGTTGTGGGCAAAGCATGCTTTCAGCTGGTCAGTATGGAACAGTAACATTGACTGCATAGTTGCAAATTCAATGAATCGGAAGCCTTGTTCACGGAACAAATGTACTTTGTTGAAACAAGCAACGCTGTTGCTGGTGGTAGTCTTGAAATTTAACAGAATGTAAAATAACTGAATTCTAACACCAAAGTGGCTGATGGATGCATGAATTATAACCTGGTCTGAAAAGTTACAAGGTGAATCTTCTGCAACAAAAAAAAGGGTATTTCAGAATGTTAAAACCAGAATGTCAGGTTCCAATTAACGTGTCCATCACAAACTGAACTCTGAGACATTCCGATTTCTCAAAGTACATATTTATTTTGACACACCATATTGGCACTAACTGGTGAAAAGCTAGTACTAACGTTTCCGGGCTTTTCACTCCAATATAAGTTTTAGTTTTCTCATGCTTCCAAAACAACTGTCACATTGTCCAACCAAGATAGGTGCTGGTTGCTCGGCGAAATATCTCCTCCTTTTCCTCTGACCAGCCAGGTAGTGGAATGTGGCTGACTCACTGGCTGGGAATCTTGCTTTGACTGAAAGCTCCATCCCCCCTTCAGCTCCAATCTGTGTCAAGCTGAATTCAGTTCAGAATGCCCAAGGATACAAACAATCCCACACCCCAATCGAATTCAGGCTTGACCTTCTAATACAGATGCTTAAATGACCCAATTCAACACATTCTATTGATGCAAGTATTGACGTTTCAACCAGTGGTGAAATCCATATTTTTTTACTACTGGTTCTGCGGGCGTGGCTTGGTGGGCGTGGCAGGGGAAGGATACTGCAAAATCCCCATTCCCTCCCCACTCCTAGGGGAAGGATGTTGCAAAATCTCCATTCCCACCCCACTTTGGGGCCAGCCAGAGGTGGTATTTGCTAGTTCTCCAAACTACTCAAAATTTCCACTACCGGTTCTTGAAACTGCTCAAAATTTCCACTACCAGGTCTCCAGAACCTGTCAGAACCTGCTGGATTTCACCCCTGGTTTCAACCCCAACACTATTTTTTGCAGATAATGAGCATGGCAGAGCTCCACTTCACAATTTGGTTGTCTCACACAATAAAGGACACAGACCTATGCGTTATCACAACTTGTGTGGGACTTTATGTTGCTGTTGTTGTTATATCTTATTTTGATTATGCTTTTTCTCCAGGAGATTCCATCTTTCTTCAGTGGTGTTCAACCATTGTATGAGGAAGGTGGAATTGAGAATGAGAGACTGTTGCGAAGGAACCAAGTTTGGGTCTACTCTTTCCTACAACCACTGTGTACCAGTATCTGGATAGCTGCTAAGGATAATGTATTAAGGTTATCTGAAGTGCAAAGATCTGCAAGTTTGATTTCCATAGAGAGCTTGAATCCCATAGAATAATATCTGGTTACTCATGTGTAAAAAATCCACCAAAAGAATGAAACTGGTTACCAAATGCCTCCAGATTGTCAGTGTAACTCAGTTGTATAGTGGAAAGTACACTTGCCACAAGAACTCCTCGATCGCAATCCAACACAGTACAGATAGTCTCATTTGGTGACCATAGCTGGGACTAGCAATTCAGTCTTTAAGCAAAGCGATGACAAAGTAAAACTGAAACTGTGCTTTATGATCTTATTTCAACTTTCCTTCACTTTACAGAAGGAAAAAGTCATAAATAATGAGAATTGATTATAAAGTTACTTTTTCGTCACCATCAGAATTGTGAATAGTTGCTAAACAAGACAGTGGCGAAACAAGGACTACCTATAGCCACTACTGGTGGTTCGCTGGACAAAGAATTAATATCACTGCATTAAATCCTAGTGTTCAACCATGAGCCTTTGGAAATGGGCCTGCCTGAATCTTTGCACATGTGAATACTGTAAAAGGCTGAGGTCACTTTGAATTGGTCCATTGGTGAGTTAGTGTTTTAAGTAGTTCAGCCAGAATGAAAAAGACTCGAGTTCTGGGAGGCTTTAAATCAGTGTTAGTGAACCAGCCAGCAGGGGAATTCTGGGAGTTGAAGTCCACATATCTTCAAATGGCCAAGGTTCAGAAACACTGCTTTAAACTATTCAAGATTGGACCCCTCAGTGTCCCTCCATCTAACTTACCTCAAAGATTGTTGTGAGGGTCAATTACATCAAAAAGGAGACAGAGTCTGGGATAATACTATAACTTCCTGGAAGAGTTGGAGGAAAAAGGGAGATAAAAATGCCACTAATGTTAGAAGAAAAAAGACAAAGTACTTGTAATAAAGATTCAATACCTTGAATCCGAAGGACGAGTTCAGTTTTCTACAAAGGAAAAGCAAAGATGTTGATGGGCAGGTTGAAGCATCTTAAATCCCAGAAATATGTATTTCTATTTATAAGAGGAAGGGACACGGTGACTCAGTGGCTAAGACACTGAGCTTGTCGATCGAAAGGTCGGCAGGTCAGCAGTTCAAATCCCTAGTGCCGCATAACGGGGTGAGCTCCTGTTACTTGTCCCAGCTTCTGCCAACCTAGCAGTTCAAAAGCACGTAAAAAAATGCAAGTAGAAAAATAGGGACCAGCTTTGGTGGGAAGGTAACAGCATTCTGTATGCCTTTGGCGTTTAATCATGCTGGCCATATGGCCATGGAGACGTCTTTGGACAGCGCTGGCTCTTCAGCTTTGAAACGGAGATGAGCACCCTCAGTAGTGGGATTCAGCCAGTTCGCACCACTTCAGGAGAACCGGTTGTTAACTTTCTGAGCAGTTTGGCAAACTGGTTGTTGGAATAAATAATTAGGGCAGAGAACAGTTGTTAAATTACTTGAATCCCACCACTGAGCACCACCCCCTAGAGTCAGGAATGACTAGCACATATGTGCGATGGGAACCTTTACCTTTATTTATAAGAGTTGCATTTGTAAAGTGAATGAGTTGGCTTCTCTCAACCTCCCTGCAAGTCTGGTGGGCATCTGTGTCATCAAGATGTCTCCCCTGAGAATTGTGAATAAGCCTTACCTCACTTCCAGCTATATGCATCAGGCCTGGCATGTCTGTTCTAGGCCTTAAAATCATTTCTAGTTACTCACCGAAGGCAATGTTTCAAAAATAAGTGTTTGTGCATAAAACATCAGCCATAGAGCCCAACAGCATTGGTTCTGGAGCACTTACTCAACAGGACTAAAAGACAAGTTAAACATGGGGTTGATTAAGAGCTAAATCATTCCATTAAGCCAGAGAGTGAATAACTTGTAGGAATGTTCTTGGATCGAGCCCAATGAAGGAGATACACAGGCATGTGTATAATCAAGTTTGTTTATTTACATAATGTTTCTCTCTTACAGGTTTGCAGCTAGAATGGAGCCCAGACCGCATGGATGACCCTTAAGTACTCCAGGGGCGGAGTCCAGGTGAGGAGGGGTCAGTGGGTGAAGGGATCCCTGGGTAGTTAACCCTTACAACACTAGGTTTGGAGGGCAGGCATTTATACTTAACAAATCCCCCTCTAGATGCCTGGCCGTAAGATCACAAGTGGATTGATCATGGTTTATCGATTTGTGTAGTATGACACCTAGTTTGGATGTCAAATAGGTATGCTGTTTGTTTAACAGAGGTTTGGTTAAGATGTCAGCAGTTTGTTCTTGTGTATCACAATGTAATACTTTAATAAAGCCCATGCTGGAGAGTTGCCTAACGTGTTTGTGTTTTATATCTATGTGTCTCGACCTTTGACCCACAGCATCAGCTCTAGATATTTCGATAGCTGCCTTGTTGTCTTCATGTATGTGGATGGGGTATGTGGGTTCGGCCCAGATGTTGGAGAGCAAGTCATCGAACCACACCAGATTATTCGCAGCTTTGGATAAGCATATATATTCGGCCTCAGTAGTCGATGTAGCCACTAGGTTTTGCTTACCAGTGTACCAATGTACAGGGCTGCCGTTCAAGAAAAATATGTACCCTGATGTACTTTTTCTACATTTCACGTCCCCAGCCCAATCTGCGTCTGCATAACATGAAAGAACTGGCTTACCGGATGTTTCCGGTTCTAGACATAGGCATGCTTCTGTACTATGCTTTAAGTATCTAAGTATCCTTTTTGTGGCATCCCAATGATAATTGGTGGGCTTGCCCACATGCCTCGACAGAAGGTTGACAGTTAATGCTATGTCAGGCCTCGTCCAGTTCGCTATATAAAGTAAGGAGCCTATTATGGATCTGTATAAGGTATTGTCATTAAAAGGCTCTGACTCATCGTACATGTTTTTTAGGAAGTCTGGTGTCATGGGGGTTTCGCATGGTCTGGCATCAAACATGTAACATTTATGTAGCAATTCCACTATCTTTTCTCTCTGTGATAGTCTGAAGCCTTTGTTGGTTTTGGTAATTTGTACCCCCAGATACTTGTCAACCTTTCCTAGTACCTTCAAGGTGAAGTGCTTTCCCAGTTCTTTAGCAAATGTTTCACACTTATGATCTTGGTCACCAACATATAGAATGTCATCAACATATACCAGAACGTATTCTATGGATTTACCCAACCTTTTGATGAAAAAACAGTTGTCGGCAGAGGTGGCTTCAAAACCCATTGACCTTAATGTTTTTGACAAGCATTCATACCACCGTTTCCCAGACTGTTTTAGTCCGTATAGACTCTTGTTCAATAACCAGGTTTCCCCTTTGCGTGTGTTTTTACTATGTGGAGCCCTAACATAAATTTCCTTATCTAGATCAGCGTGGAGATACGCTGTCTGCACATCGAATTGGTGTACTTTTAAGTTTAGAATCGAGGCTATCACCAATGCACACTTTACGCTTTCTGCTCTGACGGTGGGGGAATATGTGTCTGTGTAATCGTCTGGGAATCGTTGGGCAAATCCCTGGGCTACCAATCTAGCCTTATATAATGATTTACCTCCCTCTAGAGACTTTATTTTGTATATCCACCTAGTGCCTATGGTGGTCTTATCACTAGGGGCCTCTGCGGGCGTGTATACCTTTAGCTCACGCAGGCTGTTCATCTCTTTCTCCATCGCCTGTTCCCACTTTTCCTTCTCGTCAGTGGGTAAATTGAGGACTTCATCGTAATTATTGGGGGTTACTTGGTTAGCATGGAGAGATAGCACATAGTCCTCTAGTTTCTTGGGGGTTTTATTTCTAGAAGTCCTAACTGGCCTTTCGGGCGTGGTTTCCGTATCGTGAAGGTACCTGGCTTCCTTTTCCGTGAGTGTTTCTACTTTTAGGTCTGGGTGTCCCTCTTTCCACTCTCTGATTCTTATCCTATGCTCCCTTGGTTTTGTAGCTTCTATGTCATTGTTTATTGGTCTGCCCTGTTGTGTTTTGATATGTGAACGGTTGGTGTTTTCCCCTTCTGTGGTTATTTCATTAAGATGTATTTTGGACCAATTAGAGTTTTCATGAAATACTGCGGTGCGTGAAACTATGAAATTGTTGTTGCTGTCAATGAACCTAAAACCCTTGGTGCCCGGTTCATATCCCATGAATCTTAGTCGCCTGGAAACTTTGTCTCCCTTCCTGCGTATCTGTCTGGGGATATGAACATCGGCGGTTACACCAAATATGTGAAGGTGTGCTATCTTTGGCTTCCTATTATACATGACCTCGTACGGTGTTTTATTTATTACGCTACACCATAACCTGTTAAGCGTGTAATTTGAGTATAAAACGGCTTCTGACCAGTAGTGTTGTCCTAACCCTGCATCCTCTAGCACACATCTCATCATTGTCTGTAGGGTTCCATTTTTTTTCTCTGCGACTCCATTTTGAAATGGCGAAAAAGGGGCCGACGTAAAGCGCAGCATCCCTTGCGCCCTGAGCCAATTTGAAAATTCTTGAGACATGAACTCGGACCCTCGGTCTGTCATTATTTGCTTGATTTTAATATTATGTTGCAGTTCTATCTTTTTATGAAATTCTTTAAATTTCTGGAACACCTCATGTTTGTGCTTGAGTGTATATATATAACCGTAGCGACTGAAGTCATCTACGATAGTCAGGAAAAACCTTTTCTTATATTTGATGGATGGCCTTAAGGGCCCAACTAGGTCCATGTGTACCATTTGAAACAAGGAATTTGTGGTGCGTTCTGATTTTTTTGGTCTGGCTTTGGTCTTCAACTTGGAACATTTGCACACCGAACACTCTAAATAGTTTTTGCAATTTTTAACCTTTAATCCATCAGAACAATTGACCATTTTTTGTACAACCGGAAAACTGCTATGACCCAATTTTCTATGCAATAAATGGGCACACTCATCGTGAATGGGTTTGCCTAACGATGGCTTCTCTTTTTCTAAAGTTTGGTTCATGTCTGGGTCACTGGGCGTCGGGTCGTGATTAACTTCCTCTGTCTCCTCGGTGTTGGGTGCAGTGTCTATCATGTCGCTAGTGTTGGTGTTTATCCTGGGGGGGCTGCTACAGTTAGGCTGGAAGTATGGTAAACCCTCGCTTATTATAGTTCTACCGATGATCCTCTCATCTCTGGTCAAAAATACCTTCCCTTCCTTAAATGTTATTTTTGTTCCCGTTTCCTTGCTTAGCTTCAAGGTGGCTAGTATGTTATAGGGTATCTCCGGAACAAGCAATACCCCCTCTATTTCCCCTATCTCTGGGATGTTTATGTTGCCTTTTCCGGTTACTAGCACGTTGCTTTGGTTAGCCACTTTAATGGTGAATTTCTCTTCTGTGAATTTAGTAAATAATTTTGTGTCATAAGTGGTATGGTTTGTGGCTCCTGAATCTAGGAGCCATGCATTTTTGGTGTTGGTGTATCCCAGTGTGCTGTCCCTTGCTCTCAGCCCATATAGTGAACCCTTGTGACTGTCCCGGGAACTGTCCCGGTATCTCCTCCCGTCCCTGGGTTTGGGTGAATCTCTGCGCCTATATCTGTTCTCATTTGTCTGTCTTTCGGGGAGTCTATGTCTGTTTTCAGTCCTGTCTCTAGATTGTGAGTGTCTCATGTCTCTTATTCTCCTGGGGCAATCTCTTTTATAGTGTTCCCTGGAGCCACAATTGAAGCATTCTATGTCGCTGTAGTCTCTGCTGTGGAATTCTACTCTTTTGCTAATCCTTGGTTCTCTGTGGTTCTGGTATCTATCCCTCCTGAGGTTGTCTTCCGCGATAAGTTTACTGGTTAGCATATCTAAGGTGATGCGTTCTAGGCTGGAACTGTCTAAGTGCATGATGAAATCATTCCAGCTGTGGTCTAAGGAATTTATGATCACGCTCACCATGTTCCCTTCTGTTATGTTCTCCCCCCTCTGAATTAACTCAGCTCTGGTGGCATTGAGTGACAATATGTGTTCACTCATTGAAGTTCCCCCCTTGAGTTTGGCTGAGTAGAATTCCCTTGTGATTCTTGTGGTAGTGGCTATACTTCTGCTGTGGAACATTTTATGCAAAAAGGTTACTATTTCTGACACTGTCAAGTTGTGGCTGATACTGGGATACATACTGAGTGATATGCTGGTTAGTAACAAGTGGTAAGCCTTATGATGCATGCAATCTAACTGAAAAGTCCAAGGCTTTTCAGGTGGGTTAATTATAAAAAATAGTAAATGTTCCTTTAAGAGGACAACCTGTAACTGTTGGTTCCATTCAACAAAGTTAACCCCATCTACCCTGAGTTTGGGAAAGTCATTTGGAAGTGTCCCTGTATTGTGAGTAATATTACCTATTGAGGGTTGCTGTCCATGGTCCAAAGCAAAAGGGAACTCACAATAAGGCAGGGGAATGCAGGGAGTCAGTCTGTAGTGACTTGCTTCTATGGTCTGCTGTTTTTTTATTGCAGGTCGGTTCTGCGCATGCTCCTGGGCCATTCTGTCTCTGCCGCCGTCGTGGAAGGAGCTCGTTCCTGCTGCTCCCGGGTGAAGGCCTTGCCTCTCGAGTTGGACTTCTGGCTCCGTCTTTGGAGGTCCTTGGAGGCCGAAGTTTATTTGGGTCGCCGTCTGGAGCGTCGTGGGTCTCGTTGCGCCGCCTGGACATCGATGCGGGTCCGCGAGGCTTGGGTGAAGGCCCTGGGGCTCCGGTCCGCTCTGGAGGCCGAAGTTTAGGTACGGGCCGGCGCCTATGCCCGTCGACAACCCCGGAGGTCTCGGCTGAGTCCTTTGGTGTGGTAAGTATTCATTTATTTCTCCCGGTTTTATGGCGTAGCTTAGGGGATGCATGGCGAGGTTTCCGGCGTAGAAGGTGGGGGGCTGTGCCCACGCCTCGGTATTTCTCTTCCATAGTTGGTCTTCGTGGCTGCCCTTATGCGTGTAGGACGTCACTTTATTTCCCCCTGCGGTATCGGTATCGGCATCGGAACTTATTATTTTTATTTTGGTTCCGAAAGCCGCAGTGATGGTCCGCATGGCCTTTTCTACTTCGAGTTCGGTAGGCGAACTTGATGTCACCTGTCCGGTATAGTTCTTGGCCTCGTGGTTGTATTCGTAGGCCTTGTGGTGGTAGGCCTCGTTTCCCGCCGGGTTTTTTAAATCTCGGGATCTGATTGGGGATTGGTCGGCCATCTTGGGTGATGTCACCATCCAAGATGGCCGTTGTGGGGAGCGCGCGAATCTTGGATCGGCTTCATCAGTGAGCGAGTGGTAGGGGTTTAAATCGCTTACCACGTTTTGGTCTCTGCACTCCGTTTTGTCATCTTTCTTCCCGGTCGCTGCCCCGCAGTCATCAAGGAGGTTGCGGAGTTCCGCGATGAGACTGGACTTGTTTGATGTCGATCCGGCTAGGCTTAGTAGCTTTTCTTTTAGCTCCTTTTCTTCGCGTAGCTCGGTCTCTGATTCATCCTCTCTTTCGTCTAGGCTTCTCTCTGTTATTCTTGAGTAGCCAGGGCTGGAGAGTCGTTCTTTATTCCTTTGCATTTCTGCTAGCTTGGCTTCAGCTGAGGCTAGCATTTCTTCCATCTTCTTTTTGGATGCACGGGTGTTTACTCTTTCGGTTTCTTCGTTCAGCTTGATATTTTCAGACATCCTTTTAGTTTGGTTTGGGCTATTTAGAACCATCCTCTGCTACCATATTTGTAGGAATGTTCTTGGATCGAGCCCAATGAAGGAGATACACAGGCATGTGTATAATCAAGTTTGTTTATTTACATAATGTTTCTCTCTTACAGGTTTGCAGCTAGAATGGAGCCCAGACCGCATGGATGACCCTTAAGTACTCCAGGGGCGGAGTCCAGGTGAGGAGGGGTCAGTGGGTGAAGGGATCCCTGGGTAGTTAACCCTTACAACACTAGGTTTGGAGGGCAGGCATTTATACTTAACATAACTGAACTGAGAAAACTCTTGAATTAGAAAATACTCAGCAAAGTCAATTTGTTAGACATTGTTGTTTGGGGTGGGGGGGAGGGGCTATGCAAATGAATCACATTATAGATGAGAAGGGAGAACTGGCCCCTCCCTCAAGCATTCTACTCTTTTAATGTTATTAATTGTTCAAACCTGTCCAACTTTAGGGGATTTTTACAAATCTGTAACATTACATTTCCCCTTAATTATATTGAGTTTCTATATTGTACATGACCTTCCCTAATAAATATAGTTAATATAAATTTTACCACTTTACCTTTTAAAGTAAACTCCCCCAATGTTTTATATCATTTTTTCAATCTATTCTAAATTTTGATCAGTGAATGCTGTTGGAAAACAACTGTTCTAGTATATACTTTTTTTTAAAAAAAAAAAAAGCAGCATTCCTTTGGATATACTGGGTTAACATAAAGCTTGTTATTTATATCTTCTGGTACAGATTTCCCCAGTGTATGCACTTTAAAAAAAAAAATTATTCCACAATGTGACTTAGAATTCATTTTGATCCAAGCATGACAAATGACAAATGAAGAGTCTGTTCTGCTGGATTGGACTGATCTGCATGGAAGTCTGCGATGGATATTTTTTTAAAAAACACACCGCACCTTGAACTCTTGTCACTTCCCAAACCATCAAACTGTCTGAATGGAAAGCAAAGGCATCCTGGTTTTCCTCCTAAATACCATCATCCAGTAGGGCTTCAAAACTGCTTACTAGAACTCACAGGAAGACGGGGAGTGGAGCAGGAAAGCCTCCTTCCCATCCGACAATCAAAAACAGCACACGAAGAGCTGCATTACCTCCAGTTGTGAAACAAAGGGGACAAGATTCTCAGGAAAGCCGTTTTCAATCCTTAGAGATACATCACAGCTGCTTTGGTGCTGCATCTTTCAGTTATCCTTACCCATCCTATAGGATCCAACAGGGCTAGAGGGCTTTCAGGTCCCATAATGCTACCTTATGGGATAGGTCAGGCGTGTCAAACTCAATTTCATTGAGGGCCGCATCAGGGGTTGTGTTTGACCTCAGGGAGCCGGGGTGGACATGGCCAGGGTGGGTGTGGCCAGCTCAATGTCACTTGTGTCGAGGGCGCCTGTGGTGGCCTGAGTACTCCGCCAGTGAAAACGGAGCTTGGGAGAGCTGCACACAGCCCTCACGAGCTCTGTTTTCGGCTGCAACAGCCTCCTGCAACCCTCTGCCAGTGAAAACAGAGCTCAGGAGAGCCGCACACGGACCTTGCAAGCTCTGTTTTCGGCTGCAACAGCCTCCTGCAACCCTCTGCCAGTGAAAACGGAGCTCAGGAGAGCCGCACACGGACCTTGCAAACTCTGTTTTTGGCTGCAACAGCCTCCTGCAATCCTCTGCCAGTGAAAATGTTGCACGTGACCCTCCCAAGCTCCATTTTTTCTGGTACAGGCACCACGGGCCAGTCCTTTGTTGTTTCCAGGTGACCCCACAGGCCAGATCTAAGCACACACTCCTGGGCCTTGAGTTTGCCCCCCCCCCCCCGGGATAGGTGATGTAACAACTTCCTCCCACAAATTTATTTTGACCTGTTCTAAATAGTCTTTAAGAAAACCCTGAAGACCGACATGTTTTACTTCTTTGTTTTATTTTTATCATTTTTCTTGTACCGGATATTTTTAAATCTGGTTAGCTGCTCAGAACCTCTGCTAAGGGGGAGACATATAAATATATGCAACAAAATAAATGGAAATGTCAAACTAGCTCTCCTGAAAGAACATAAGCCCTTTCTCCACAGCTGAATTCAAGGATCATCCATCTGTTCTTAATGTTAGTAGAAACATATATATTCCCCTGAGTTCACGTATCTCTGTATCGTTCCAATTTTAGTATATGTACTGCATATGTAGCACACATTAAGCAAAATAAACCTTCAGCTTTGCTGCCTTTCCAGTTTCTGAGTGTCATCAGCCAATACAATGATGGAGCAGTGATAGGGAGGAGTACAGAGGATAATAGTGGAGGAGAGTCCCCAGGGTTCAGAGTAATGAACGTGTGCCCACATCAGCCTGAAAGGGCAAATAGGAACCAGATTGACACAGGCATCACCCTACATGATATGGGTCCAGGTTATTTGAGGGACCGCTTCTATCTAATCACATCTATCTATCCTATCATGTCAGCAACAGCAGGGGTGGGCTTCAAAACTTTTAGCAAGGGGTTCTCTTCCCGGTTGCTGGGTGGGCATGGCCATGGTAGACATGGTCTAGTTGGCCTCCTGCACCACGGCAGGGGGTGTTTTTGCCCTCCCTGGGCTCTGAAGGCTTTCATCAAGCCTCCGGGAGGGCGAAAACAGCTTTCCCAGGCTCCAGAGGCCCTCTAAAGTCCGGAAATGGGCCTTCCTGAACTCCTGGTAGGCCTGTTTTTCACTCTCCCTGAGCCTCCGCCTGCACCCTGCACTTACCTGCATTCAAAACGGGCCGTGTGGGACTCCTGGGAGAGGCGGGGCAGGGTGGGTAGGGCCAGCCAGGAGTGGGATTCGGGGGTTCTCCGAACTGCACAGAATTTTAGCTAGAGGTTCTCCCGAACCCCTGCGAACCCCCAGCAGCCCAATCCTGAGCAACAGGGATATGTTGTAGCTTCAATCTGCTAAAGAGCTTCATCTGATGGGACCCTGACAACATGCATTTTCTGCTGTGGTCCCCACCCTCTGGAACACCATTCCCCCCCACCACCCCCTTCCCAGTCCCAAGATAGTGTTAGCCTCATCCCTATTAGCTTTTTGAAAGATTCTGAAAATGTGGTTCTTTCAGCAACCTTGTAGATCACTTGGGGAAGCTGTATAATGATTCTGTTGTGTTTAGATGGGTGTTCGCCTACAACCTTTTTTTTAATTATATTTACATTGGTTTTTAGTTATTTTTAAAGTGTTTTAATAGTTATGATTTTCTTTTAATGATTGATTGCACACTGTCCAGATGGACAGCTATATAAAATGTGTGAAATAAATAAATCACCTGATGGGTGGTGTAATCTTAGATAAGCCACTGTATTCCTTCTTCAGCTTTAGACTCAAATCTACTATCGGCAATATGGGAATAATAACACAGCCCTGTTTAATCAAGATAATACACCATTCTTTGAACTCCCCCAAACAATGACATGTATTATTAGTACATTGGTTGGTTTTGTAGAACTATTTACATAGCAAAAAGAAAGATTTCCTATGCTGGGTTAAGCAAAGTCTTGCAAATCCTTGCCTTTTAAAAAGATTCCTAAGATTCCTCAGAAACAGAATCCGAACCATTATTCCCATTTGCCCTTCAATCTCTGGATCAGAGCTCTATCCAGAAATCCAAAAGTATTCTTGTGGAATAATGGTATCATAAGTGGTAGTAGACTTAAGTTTGTTTTTTTTTAAATTTTATTTATATGCCGCCCTTCTCCGGAGACTCAGGGCGGCTTACAATGTGTTAAGCAATAGTCTTCATACTTTTGTATATTTTATACAAAGTCAGCTTATTGCCCCCACAACCGGGTCCTCATTTTACCCACCTTAGAAAGGATGGAAGGCTGAGTCAACTTTGAGCCTGGTGAGAATTGAACTCACAGTAATTGCAGGCAGCTGGATGTTAAATGCTGCCTTAGTAGGAGGCATTAGCCTCCTATGCCACTCAGGCTATGGAATACTACGTCCAGTTTTGATCTTCATTATATAAAAAAAGATGTTGAGACTCTACAAAGAGTACTGAGAAAATGATTAGGAAACTGGAGGCTGAAATATATGAAGAATGGCTGCAGGAATTGGGTATGTCTAGACTCTAGTTTAATGAAAATAAGGACTAGGGTTGGCATGATAGCAGTGTTCCAGTACCTAAGGGGCTGCCCAAAGAAGAGGGGGTCAACCTAGTCTCCATTGCACTGAAAACAGGACAAGAACCAATGGATGGAAACCAATCAAGGAGAGAACTAATCTAGAAATAAGAAGAAATTTCCTGATGGAACAATTAATCAGAGGAACAGCTTGCCTTCAGAAGTTGTGGGTGCTCCATCACTGGAGGTTTTTAAGTAGAGATTGGACAACCACTTGTTTGAAATGGTGTAGGGTTTCCTGCTTGAGTAGGGGGTTGAACTAGAAGACTTCTAAAGTTTCTTCCAATACTGTTATTCTGTTATGTTGCAGGAAAGTAGATGCCCACTGAGTGTTAGAAAAAGACAATCTTAAATAATAACTCAACAATGAAAGCTGGGTATCGTTCTTTGCAGGCTCGCCTCTGTCCAATGACTTCTGCCCATCTGACAGGACCTGACAGGGATGGCACACTCCAGGTCCCATCACTTAAGCACCAGCATCTGGCAGCACCCAAGAGACATGTCTTTTCTGTTGCTGTGCCTGTCCTATGGAACAGCATTCCTCCTAATATTGATTTTGCTTGATTTTGTCTGCCTTCCTAAAGGCTCTGAAGATCTGGTCAGGAGATTTTGTGAGCCTTTCATAATTGATTGTTTCTGGTGGTTTGAGCTCAGTAGTGGGTTCCACTTACCTTCGCTAGAGTGGTGGGTTCCTCCCGGTTTGGCCCGGTTCAGCCGAGCCGGTAGCAGTGACGATATGATGTTACCGAACCGGTTCTCTTTGTTCGGGAACTGGGCCCTCCTGCCCCTGCCCCCTACATTATTCTTACCTTTTATTTGGCCCCGCCACCAATCTATTCGCTGCCTCCTGAGTCCCAGCTGATCAGCTAGAAGGAAAAAAACTGTTTAAACTCTTGCCGCGGGGCTTCAAAGGGCCGCCCTAAAGCTGATCAGTGTTAAAAGGCAGTGTGGTGGTAGACCGGTGCCTCCAAAAACAAATGGGTAGACCAGTGCCTCCAAAAACAAATGAGTAGACCGGTGCCTCCAAAAACAAATGGGTAGACCAGTGCCTCCAAAAACAAATGAGTAGACAGGTGCCTCCAAAAACAAATGGGTAGACCGGTACAGCTCTGCAAGCAGATAAAAGCCTGATAGACCAGTTACCTCTGCTAAATCCTAAAGAATTGTTTGTCACATGACCATCAAACTGCACCCACAAAATAAGCCACGCCCACAGAACCAGTAGTAAAAATTTTTAGAACCCTCCCCTGCTTCGCTACTGGTTCGGAATCGGGGGCGGGGGGGCTCATGTGTGGCAGTTCTGTGCATGCACAGAACCCTATGGACATGCGCAGAGCATCTGCGATGATGTCTGGGTGGGTGGGCAGAGCCTCCCGTCATCGCCACTACTGGTTTTCCCAAACCGATGGGAACCGGTAGAAACCCACCACTGTTTGAGCTGTCTCTGGTATAATATAATGCAATATATTGTATTTTTTTGCTGGTTGCTATTTCCTTTTTGTGTACACTGCCCTGAGTTGCATGTCAGGTGGGTGGCCCTCTAAATGGGACAAATAAAGAAATAATAAAACCAATTGCCCCAAAAGTGGTAGGCTTGCCTTCCCTGGAGGTGTTGAGTGCAGACTAGACAACCATCTGTTGGGAAAGCTTTAATTTGGATTCCTGAATGGAATGAGGTGTGAGACTAGATAGGCTAAATGGTCTTGCCTGGTGTTTGATTTTATGTTTCTACGATTCTAGGTTTTGCATTAAAGGAAATCTCCCAGAGGGACTGTAGCCAGTAGTCCAACCATTTATAAATAAAAGGGACTCATTCATAATTGAAGGACCAGATGGCTTTCTTTTTCTGAATTATTTATACTGTAATAGCATATGGCTGTGAGATCCCAGTAGGATATCAACGCCAGAAGGTGCGAGACTCTCTGTAGACACAGAGAAATAGAGACATTCCTTTTCAAGTGACGTGCACCCCACGTAGGTAAGAATTGTGCAGCAACAATACGGAAGGAAGGTGAGTACTACCATCTCCCAAGGCTCAGGCAGTTGCATTTCACTGCTCCTGCAGTTTTAACATCCACGTCAATAAAGGTCCTTTTGATGTAGGAATGTCATTTGGTCCCTTTTTTTAACAGTGAGGAACACAGGATGTTTTGAGAAACCAGAATTAGTTATTCCTTTTTCTTTTTGTGGTAAAAAAAGAAATAGACATTCAAAAACTACTGGATATATTTGCCTATGATGCTTTTCAGTTTCATTTCAGGAGACCGAAACATCTCCCTTATTCTGACCAAATACTGAGAATATGTTTTTTTAGTGTTCCTTTTCAATCTTGATTTTCCTTTTTAGGCTGCTTTATTTCTATTTTTCTCTGATTCTTCCCTATCTCAGAAATAAGGAGGCAATCAATGCAGTGAATTTATGGGCTTTCTAGTGCTGGCTATGTCACAGCATTATGTAAGACCAGGGTTTCTAAATCTTGTCCTCTTAAAGATGCATAGACTTCAACTCCTCGAATTCCCCAGCCAGCATGGGGAAAAGCAACATACCGGTAATTCATTCCCATCAGTCGGGAAACAGTGAAGGCCAAGATGAAATGACAGTTCTGCCCAGTGTAGAGAATATTGATGAGCTGGACATCTGATTAAGTGGTAAGTTTACATTGTTGTGGCCCGTACGCGGCCTGTGAAGCTAGTAGCTGATTCAGACAGCGAGGAGGCTGATGTGGTGCTGTGCAAGCAGCCTGTGCAGCTGACACTTGAGTCAGACAATGAGGAGGCTGGAGAAGATGTGGTGCCAGAGACGGCGATTCATCCAGGCCTTCAGAACCTCCAGAAGCTCCCTTAAGTGAAGAGGATGAAGAGGAGGAGCTTCTTCTTGATGCACAGGCGTGCAGAGCTGCCAAGAGGCAGGAGTGGCTCCTCAGGAGGAGGTCTCTTTGAGAGTAAGGCTTGGGGCTAATTGGCCACTCCCTTAGCCTATTTAAGGAGGAATGCCGACTGAAGCAATTTGCAGGGAACAACTTAGTTCACATATCTTCGTGTCTTGTCTTTCTTATCAGCTTCCTGCAAATTGCTTCTGGGCATTCTGCCAACCATAATAAGCTTTCAGTTAGTATTCTTGGTGGCTGTTAATGCAATTAATTAACAGCCGTTGTTGTAAAAGACTGGTTTATTCAGTAAACTAAGGTTTGAATGGACTTTGTGTGTGCTACGTTCTTTGGGGGTCCGTAGTTGGGGCAGAACATACATACAACACTAAACTTGAGGGCCCTTGCACATGATCTCCATCATGCAGCTTTAAAAAAACACTGTCCCATTCACAGACCACCTTGGAGGCTGCCTAAATTTGTCCTACCAGTTTTAAAGTAGTGTTTGCCACCTTTTCTAACACAACTAGTGTACAAATGGTCTGTGATGCCTCCTTCACACTCTTGGTAATGACACTGTCAGGAGCTGGTATTTGCTGCATTCTTATTGGATGGCTGGGGCTGCTCCAGGCATGAGTTTTCTCCTTACATATTGGTTTAGTGGCCTTCTCAAAGACCACCAAACCTGTTATGAAAGACACGATCAGTGATTTTTCAAAATACTGTAGATCAATCTGTTTAAAAAAAGAAGGCTTCCGAATTTAAACTAGAAAAGAGATGTATTGTTGATTCATCCCAAATGAGTGCATTAAAAGTTTTCTTCAACAGTTCTCAGCATGGGATATATTTGGCGCTGTATGAAAGTGACAAGAGTTTTAACAGTTCCCCTTTTAGTTCCTGGGACAGGAAGATCAGTAAATCTATCAGTAAAAATAGCCTGGCCATTAGTGAGGAGGATAGATGAATGAAGTGGGAATGGAGCTTTTCCAAAGTGTTATGTGAGCATCCTCCCACTGAGTCATTTACTTTCTCGGACTCACTGATCAGTGGTGAAATCCAAATTTGTTTACTGCTGGTTCTGTGGGCTTGGTCGGTGGTAGTGTGGCTTGGTGGGCATGGCTTTGTGGACATGGCAGGGGAAGGATACTGCAAAATCTCCATTCCCACCCCACTCTAGGGGAAGGATACTGCAAAATCCCCATTCCCTCCCCACTCCTGGGGGAAGGATATTGCAAAATCCCCATTCCCACCCCACTCTGGGGCCAGCCAGAGGTGGTATTTGCCGGTTCTCTGAATTGCTCAAAATTTCTGCTACCGGTTCTCCAGAACCTATCAGAACCTGATGGATTTCACCTCTGCCACTGATATGTCACCTAGGGACATATTCTAGCAGTCTTCCAAAAATTCATTAGGTACGTGTTCAGAAACTGGCTGAGTGATGGGTTGCCAGCCTTCAGTGTTTTAACAACCTCTTACTCAACTAAGTAACTCTGACCCCAGCACCTGACCACTCTTACCGAGGCTCACCTTACAACAATGGATAGTGTTTTTTCCTGTCAGCTGCTGGTGGTGGGTGTTAAAGGAAATAAAGCCAGGGGACTCAACCAACTGATGTCCTTAATTTATCATTGATTAAAGCAAAGAGGATAGGGACACTTGCAAGCCTTGTTCTTGAGACAGATTAGAGTACAGACTGAAGCAGCACAAATTTTGTAATTTGCCTTTCTTTTATTCCAAGACTGGAAGAATGCATGTTGATTTAGCTATGAGGAAGAGTCCAAAGCTAAGAAGGAGTTGGGTGTCTTGTAGTTCAGGGTATAATAGGAATGCTACCCATTGTCTCAACATACTGTGTGAAATGATCCAACATGTTGAGTTCTTTAAATATCACACACGATGTGAACATCACAATTTTATTTTCTTATACTGGAAATACAGGAATCTTAGTGTTTAGGGATGTGGAACATAAAACCAGGCAACTGCTATAGTATTAACACTTTATCTGAGGAACAGAAGGTGAGAAGTCTGTTGCACAACTATAGACTTGGGGGAAAAAGAGGATGTTGTATTGGAATTAGGAGCAACTTTATGTTCTGGTTCAGAGTCATGCCATTCAGGGATTGCCAACTGTTGTAACGGCTACAGATCCTGAGCTACAATAAGGATTTTGTTCCTTGTTTTCTCTCTTTGAGTATTAGCCAACTATGTGACTGCCTTAGGGGAGTCTGACACCAAGTTTATGATATGAAAAAGCCATAGATCTGGAAGAATCCTTAAAGAGCCAAATTCCTGCCAATTCAGGAAAGCAACATGCAGCAGCCTCTCTGGTGGGCTGATCTTATATAAAACATATATTCTTATTCTATGCTCGGCTTGGCCTTCAGCTAAAGAGAGCAAAATCTAAAGCCTTTAGTTTACTTTCCAGGGTATTATCTTCCCAGGCATACACTTGAACTCTTATTTGCCATGAAAAGTTGCTGTGTTACATATCTAGTAAAGAACAGTATACAAGAGAATTAAAAAACAAAGCTTAAGTCTGGTTTGATCTGCTTATGCTGTTCCAGTCAGCCAAAGAAAAGCAATTATCCTACTGCTTGAAACACATTGCAACAGTTAGGAAGAAATGCATATATAATACATGTTAATTTCACATAGGCTCATTCATAAATCCTGTGTCCATCTACTGCTGTTAGGTGCATTTTTATTTTATTTTTTTAAAAAACCAGCAAATTCATATTTCAATTTCTGAATGCATTTGTTTGCAAAAGATTCACATGTATACATTTTCTCACGAAATGTTTCAGATGTATTACATTCTTGAAAGCACCTTTTATATGTTTTAAGCTTGGTTCTGAACTCAGAACTGCATTGCAAGCATCCAGAGAATTTCTGCAAAACTCTAGGGACACCGCATTCAAATACATGCATTAATCCATACGTTTATGCAGACTGAATGTTGACTTCAAGCATGCTGCTAAAAATTGTTTTTAAGAAACAGATGTCCTTCTGGTAGTTGGAGGGAAGGGTGTGAGACATATGAAAGCTTCTTGTGGGTGTCTACTGCTGCTTGCAGCCTAGCTGTATTATTTGGGGAAAATTCCCAGGCATTGTGTATTAAGATCCAGGTGGCTGCTGGCTTCCAACCAGTTTAACTGGTTTGTAAATCAGATTGAAAGAGGCTTGGTCCATTCAATTAGTGGAACTGAAGTGTGCACCTAGGCAGGCAGAGATCACACAAAGATACGTTTTGCCTGGAAATATGAGAGAATGGCCACTCCAAATTCAGGGAGGGTTAAAATGATTAAGTACTATTTCTACATTAAAATGAGTAGAGAAGGGGGTGTTATGTCAAGTATTTTGATCATCTGTGTTAAACATGATTCCTGAGAAATGCAGTGTGGGGAAAAATCACAATGCAACAAGTGATGGAGAAGAGTTACTGAATTATAAATGTGAACATAGCAAACATCCAGATGTTGATAATACATGGAGTGAACAATGCAAAACAGCGGAAGCACTTTTAAGCAAAGATCTTGCACAAAGCTTCCTTTCAACATATTACAAAAGAGCAGGAACAAAAATAAGACAAACCTGCTTTGGTAGAAAAGTGATGCTAAACACCTTGGGAATTAACCACACGCAACAGATGGTATCAAACACTTCAGCTGCCCTAATTGGTTTGAGTTAAGCTTGGGAGCCGCCCAGAGTTGGTTGAAAGATGGGTGGCTAAATAAATAAATAAATAAATAAATAAATAAATAAATAAGCACAAATAAACAAACAAGCAAACAAGCAAGCAAACAATCTTGGCTCTAGAACAGGGGTCCCCAAACTTGGCAGCTTTAAGACTTGTGGACTTCAACTCTGGAATTCTGGGAGTTGAAGTCCACAAGTCTTAAAGCTGTCAAGTTTGAAGACCTCTGCTCTAGAATCTACCACTTTTGGGGGACAAATCTTGGGGTTAAAGGGGAAGTGGGAGCGCCATTCATATTTACTAACCTCCTGCCTCATTAAATCATCAGCAGCCCATCCTGCTTTCAGTAGTTAAGATGGGGGCTGCAATTGCGCAATCCAAATCTTCCCTCTTTTTTACATGCCTCTGATCCAGTGGTGGGTTGCCCCCAGTTCGCACTGGTTCTATAGAACCAGTAGTAAAACTAGTGGGAGGCTCCACCCACTCACCCCGATGTCATCAAATGCTTCTGCGCATGTGCAGAAGAGCGTGCATGAGCAAAGCAAGCACATGTGCACAGCCCCGTTGTGAACCGGTAGTAAAGGTAAGTAAGAACCCATCCCTGCTCTGATCAGAATCAAAGTTTTTTGTAGGCAATGCAAAGTATTGCTAGGCTATCAAGTTTCTCACAGTAGAATTCAGTCATATTGAGTTCTAGCAGGAAAGTTTTCCATTCATGGATCTTCAGAAGGACTTCATGTTGTGGATTTTCATGAAGTATTTACACAAGACAAGGGCCAGAGCTCCCCACCCAATATTGCAATGAGTTAAGCGACATTCCATAGAATGATGCGCACACGATTTTAGAAACATAGAAAACTGACAGCAGAGAAAGATCTAATGGTCCATCAAGACTGTCCTTTGAGAATTTTTTTTTTAAATTTTTGTTGGATGATGGGCATGTGTTTATCTTGAGCAAGTTTAAACTCAGTTACTGATGACTGACCCACTACCTTTGCTAGAAGTTGGTTCCAAGCTTCCATTATTCTTTCTGTAAAGTAATACTTTCTAAAATTACTTTTCAACTCCCCTCCTTTCAGTTTGAGGTTGTGCCCCTGGGTTGTTGGATTTTGCTCAATGTTGAAAATACTACTTTCTAGAACCTTATTTACACCTTCAATATATTTTAAAGTTTCAATCAGGTCGCTGCCCTTTTCCTTCTGCCCTCTGTACATATTCAGTTCCTTCAATCTCTCCTGATATGTTTTGTCCCTCAGACCACGTACCGTTTTTGTAGCCTGTCTCTAGACTTGCTCAGTCTTACTATTTTTAAAGTGAGATCGTCAGAATTGGACACAGTATTCCAAATGGGGGTCTAGCTAAAGCCCCAAATTCAGCGGTGAGTTTCAGATATTGTTACCACCGGTTCGCCCCGCCTGTACAGTCTCGCTTCGCGTGTGCACGCACCTTCCACGCATGTCCCTGGCCTTCCACCAGGGGTGAAATGCTCCCGGTTTGGACCGGATTGGGCGATCCAGTAGCGATTGTGGCAGGTGGTTCGGAGAACCGGTAGCGATGGCGGTGCAAGGCTCCGCCCACCCACCCAGGTGTCATTACTTCCTGCTTTTAAAAGGTTAAAAAAAAGGCTCTGGCTGTTGCGAGGCACAGCTGTGATTGTCAGAGCCTTTTTTTTACCTTTTGAAAGCATTTTTTTACAACCTGTTTGCCTGAATAGGTTGTAAAAAAAATGCTTCAAAAAGTAAAAAAAAAAAAAGTTGGCCACACCTACCCAGTCACATTATCCCCCCCATCAAGCCACGCCCACAGAACCAGTAGTAACAAATTTTACATTTCACCACTGCCTTCCACACATGTGCTTTGCTCATGCGCGCACCTTCCGTGCATGCGCCCGGTCTCGAAAACGTGGCTAAATAGGATGGCATAGCACCGGGCCAGGTGGGCAGGCCAACCCGCTATCTCCACTACCGGTTTGGGTAAACCGGTCCGAACCGGCTGAATACCACCTCTGCCTGAATTGTAGGATTACGACCACCTTTATAAAATCTCATGGATTATGGGAGATACACTAGACTACTTTCTCTGTGGGCGCATTCAGTATAAGCTTTCCACAAAGCAACTTAAAAATATGTTAGGGTAATATGCTTTGGGAGGGTGGAGGTTCATTCTCCAAGCTTGTGGGTTGGTTTCCAAACGTTTCATTACCAGGTTAGGTACTGTAACATCTTCAGCAGAATTTAGGGGATGTTAGTTTCAGTGTTCTTCTGGTTATAAGGGCTTTGTGCATGTACAAGCCCTCCACATGAAGCCCTTATATAGAACACCAACCGACACTGACATCCCCTTAATTCTGCTGAAGATGTTACCTAACCTGGTAATGAAACATTCAGAAACCAACCCACAAACTCAGAGAATGAACCTCCACCCTCATCCTCCACCTGAGCTACAGATATTCGCCACTATTAAAAATATGCTTTGTTCTGACAGCTGAACTGTAATCTGCCTGAATCAGAAGGTAAATGAGTGGTGCTGTCCTGAAAGCTTTAGTGTTTGTGACAAGTTAAGGAATGCAGTTGGTGGATTTCCTGTCAGTGGGAGAAAAAATAATGCACTAATGTCAGGATTCCAAGTAACACCCCCAATGAAAGAAAACTCCGAGGCTTGAGTTTCCTCAAAGTTCCATTTTATTAGAGATGTCATTCTGGCACATCTGGGAAAACCCGAATCTGAAAGCTTCCAGGTTTTCCCCACCCAAAGGAAAGTCCAAGTCCCTGCCCAACACCCACATGTCCATCACATGGTCCAATCAATCCACCGTCCCAACTGGAGATGCCTCCCAGTTCCAACCATCCAGATGCAGGGCAAGATGGCCTTGACTTTCTGAGAAAGGAATGTTATTATGGCTATATATCACCTTGCTCCATACAATCCCCCCTCCCAGTTTCCCACAGTAGTAAATGTGGCAGGCTTGAAGATCCAACGAAAAAGATGGCTTCCAGGCCTGACACTAGTCCTTCTCACTATCTTGGAGTGGTTTTGGAGCCGGAAGGGGAGATTAGTTTTAAAAGTGGCCAGATCCATCTGTCAGAAATGATCTGTGGTGTGAGTGGGGCTGTTCATCTCTCCTGATTTACCTGTAAATTCCCAAACATGTGGTCAATAATTGGAAGATTATTTCTCTCTCTTGATTGCTTTCTCTCTCTTATGTTCTCACTTGGCCTTTTCCTTGTCCACTCATTCTTCTCCCTTTCTCACTTGCTTTTCTCTCATCTTGCTCATCTGCCTGTCTCTTACTTGCCTCACAATATTTTCTGGTGCTCTGCTTGTCAGCTTCACTTGCTTTACTCATTCTGGCTCATTCTTCAAGCCCTGAGTTGCTATTGCTCACTTTGTCTCATACACATACTTTCTCTGAAAACAGCTGGTGTGGGAAGTACCCCACTCCAGAAGAGATTTCCTATCTCAACCCAGACTACGCTGGCATGTATGATGCACAAGATTGCTAGGCATGTGTAAAATCATGTTCTGGCTGATAGCGTGTTTAGCAAAGTAACTGTGTCCACCAGTGCTTCAGCTTGCTCTGCAAGCTGCCTATCTGTGGGGAAACTTTTTTAAACCTGTCCTGGTGTATACAGGGGAGACATAGGTGATGTGTGTCACACAATTGTAGCAAAGTAATGGTAGTCACAGAACTTTGTTCCTCTCTTTCTTTACAGATGGAATGTAATGGGATGGGACCAATTGTGAAAGAACTCAGTATCTTAAGTTCTGAACATTGCAAAATAACTCAGTATCACACATTGATTTGGGAATAGTACCTTGAAAACACCTTACTATCTCCAGTAAAGAAGATAATTGTATTCTAATCAGTATTTGTTTAACCTTCTCTCTCTTTCTTTTTCCTCCCACTTTTATTTTCCTCTTTTCACCTTTGGTGGTTATCTCACAGTCAGATGAAAGAAAAGCCTAAGGAATGCATGGCCTTGCACCAGTGGTAGGTTGCTACTGGTTCGCCCCGGATCGGGCAAACCAGTAGCGGTGGTGGCAGGAGGCTCCGCCCACCCACCCGGACGCTTCTGCGCATGTGCAGAAGTGTTGCATGCGCACACTCATGCGCACGTGCCCACGAGCAAACCAGTAACGTCAGGTTTTGAAACCTGCCTCTGCCTCCAAATCTATCAGTAACTATGTCTGTTATGCATTTCTTCTCTGAAGTAAATCCTTTTGAGTTCAGTGGAGTCTACGCCTAGATAAGTTGGTAGAAAAATGCAGTGTAAAAGATGCAATGCTGGCAGAGATGCCTAATTATTATTATTTTATTAGAGAAAAGACAATATCTTCATTTATGGTTGACTGGAAATGCCAATAGACTTTTTGCATGAAAAGAAAAAAAATATGCACTTATGATTTGTGATTCTGATGATTAGAGGGGAAATGGAAAATAGAAAAATTTCAGCTTTTTATAATCATAAGAGTAAGAAATTTGTAAACATATATGCTTATTTTTCCTATTTTTCTTTCCCACTGCATTTTTGTTTACTCCCTCCCTCCCTCCCTTCCTCTCTCTCTCTCTCTCTCTCTCTCTCTCTCTCCCTCCCCCCCTCCCTCCCTCCCTCCCTCCCTCCCCCTCTCTCCTCTCTATTTTGGATTCTTTTTTATGTTCTCTGTAAAAGTTTTAATATTTTTTTAAAGAAGAAAATTGCAATGTAAGATTAATGCCCAACCACAAACACGTACAAGTTATCAAGTACCTACCTCTCTGTTTTGCCTTTCTAAATGATAATGGTGATTTTTCAATATTTTTTTTTCCAAAGAGAAGACTCTGACTGTAGATAGACAAGATAACTACTATAAGACAGACAAGATAACTACAAAGATTTCTATTTCAGGACTAAGCTGTCCTGAAATGCAAAATAAAACCTTTTCAAATACATTGCTCTGTGTTATTCTGCCATTTTATGTGCTGTTGACTATAATTTCCAATTCCTTAAAAGAACTTCTATCTTTTTCAAATGGACAGTTTAATCATTTATCATTTAGTAATTCTAAAAGCAGAGTCACATTGAGAACCTAAGAAGATACCTGTTGGATCAGAATGTTACTTCTATAGTCCTACAGCAATAAGACAGATGTCCAATAATCCTTTTTCACACTATAAATAATCTTCAGTGCAACACCTAAAGTAATGTTGATTTCAAAATTGTGAGAGATTACTGCAAGTGATTACAAATAGTCCTCAACTTGCAACCATAATAGAACCTCCCCATTACAGTCATAACTCATGATGGTCATCAAGCAGATCACCCACATAACGAACCCTATTTTATGACCTTTTTTGTGGTGGTCATTAAGCAAACACCATGGTCATTGAGCGAACCAACTGTTCGCTATGGGCCAGGTTTTCCGAAAGCTAGAAGTAAATGCTGATTTACAACAAAATCGTCATAAATGTGGTCATATGGTCATGTTGTGCTGCCAAAGGCTATACATGGAGATTTGTTGCTGAGTACCTGAAATGAGGTCATGTGACCGCAGGGGGAAAACCATCAAAACTTCAGAACTTCAGTACTTCTGGGACAGGGGTGAAATCTAAAATTTGTTACTACCAGTTCTGTGGGCGTGGCTTGGTGGGGGGGTAATGTGACTGGGTAGACATGGCCAATTTTTTTTTTACTTTTAAAACCATTTTTTACATGTAAAACCATGTAAAAAATGCTTTCAAAAGGCTCTGACAATCCCAGCTGAGTTGCCTGATTGGCAGGCAACTCAGCTGGGATCGTCAGAGCTTGGATCATCAGAGCCATTTAAAAGAAAAAAAAGGCTCTGATGGTCATGTGGCTCAGCTGGGCATGGGGGGTGGGGGCAGGGATTTTTGCTACCGGTTCTCCGAACTGCCCGCCACCATCGCTACCTACTCGCCTGAGCCGGTCCGAACTGGGAGCATTTCACCCCTGCTCTGGGAGCTTTATCGTAAGAAGTTAACAGAATAACAGAGTTGGAAGGACCGTGGAGATCTTCTAGTCCAACCCCCTGCTCAAGCAGGAAACCCAATACAATTTCAGGCAAATGGTTGTCCAATCTCTTCTTCAAAGCCTCCAGTGCTGGAATCTCCTGGTGACATTGTAGAGAAATAGAAGGGGTCAAATTTTGGCTTTTTATACCAAAATTGATGTGAGTTTAAGGGTAGATATGAAACACAGAATTGTCCCTTGGTCATCTTTAAACCATCACTCCTCCCCAGCATTCCCCAAATGCCTCAAAATCAAGCCACTGAAATTCAGGAGCAAAATGGCTAAATTTTAGAGCTCTTGGGCCTCAAGAGTAGAGTTTTAAGGAGGGAAGACCTTCTACTCTCATCCCCACCCATAGTTTTGAAAGAACAAAACACCACCATAAAAAACAGGCTACTATCTAACTAGAGTTTAGCAATGAGATTCTAGGAACTGATCATCAGATCTCCAGTACTGGGGCTGGAACATGCTTGAGAGAGAATGGAATGCTGTGATAGTGATAGCTTTGTAGTGGGACAGACAAGACAATGAGATAAATCTGGGTGATTCATAAGAATTGCCAATTTGACAAGGTTTTGTTTCTATACAAAGGATATTTATTTATTCATACGTAGATTAATTCACACATACACATACATGCATTCATACATACATATATCATATTTCTATATTGCCCATCTCACCTAAGTGGCTCTGGGTGGTTTACAATAAAAAAAAAGTTAGCAGAAGAGGAGATACAGTGAATTGCTTTAGCTCTTGCTAGAAGAGGAGTCACTATTGTCTAGGGTTGTGAAGGAGCTGGCAGACGTGATCTCAGAATCACTCAATCATATCTTTCAAAAATCCTGGTGCACCAGAGAAGTGCCAGAGGACTGGACAAAAGCTGATATGGTTGCAATCTTCAAAAAAAGGGGGGGGAAATGGATCCAGGGAACTATAGACTAGGGGTGTCAAAGCTATAGACTAGGGGTGTCAAAGCTATAGACCAGGGGTGTCAAACTCATGGCATCACGTTGTCGTCACATGACGTATCACAACTTTTTTCCTCTTCACTAAACCGGGGATGGGGGTGGCCAGCGCATCCAGCCCGTGGGCCACAAGTTTGACACCCCTGCTATAGACCAATCAGCTTGACGTCAATACCTGGGAAGATCCTGGAAAAGATAATCAAGCAGTGGATCTGCAAACACCTAGAAATAAGCAAAGCTATTACTAGAAGTCAGCATGAGTTAGTCAAAAACACAACATGCCAGACAAACTTTATTGCATTCTTTGACAAAGTAATTGAATTAGTGAACCAGTGAAATGCTGTGGAGTTCAGCTAGGCATTTCACAAAATAGACCACAGTTTATTTCTTGGTAAGATAGAAAAATGTGGAATAGACAGATACAATCAACTGTCTGACCAACCACATTCTATGTGTGGTCCTCAACAGAATTACATTTATATGGAAGATAGCATGTAACAGGGTACCATGAGATTCTGTCTTAGGCCCAATACTCTCCAAAATCTTTATAAATAATTTAGGGATAGAAGGGAAACTCATCAACTTTGCAGATGACACCAAGCTGGAAGGAATAGCCAACACTTTAGAAGAGAGAATCAAGATTCAAAATTTTGACAGAACTGAACATCAGGCCCTATCCAACAAAATGCAGTTCAGACTCAGTGGTGAGAAAAGTAAGGTTTTACACTCAGGCAAGAAAAACCAAACACACAAGTATAGAATAGAAGGTAACTGACTCAACCGCACTAACTGGGAAAAGGGATCTAGATGTCCTAGTGGACAACCACTTAGTGTAGGTATGAACCAGCAGTGTGCTGCAGATGCCAAAATAAGCCAATGCAATCCTAAACTGCATCAACAGAGGGATAGTATCAAGATCACATGAAGTGTTAATACTGTTTTAAAAGGCCTTGGTAAGACCACACTTGGCATACTGCTTCCAGTTTTGGACATCGCAATACAAAACAGATGTTGAGACTTTAGAAGGAGTGCAGAGAAGAGCAACAAAAATGATTAGGGAACCGGAGGCTAAAACATATGATTAATGGTTATGGGAACTGGGTGTTATTCTGTAATTCTGTATTCTGTAGCAATAGCAGTGGTGGGTTCCTCCCAGTTCGACCCGGTTCGGCCGAGCCGGTAGCGGTGACGATATGATGTCACTGAACTGGTTCTCTTTGTTCGGGAGCTGGGCCCTCCTGCCCCCTGTCCCCCTGCCCCCTCCCGCGTTATTCTTACCTTTTATTTGGCCCCACCCCCAATCTATTGCTGCCTCCCAAGTTCCAGCTGATCGGCTAGAAGGAAAAAAACTGTTTAAACTCTTGCCACAGGACTTCAGAGGGCCGCCCTACAGCTGATCAATGTTAAAAGGCAGTGTGGTGGTAGACCGGTGCCTCCAAAAACAAATGAGTAGACTGGTGCCTCCAAAAACAAATGGGTAGACCGGTACAGCTCTGCCAGCAGTTAAAAGCCTGGTAGACCAGTACCTCTGCTAAATCCTAAAGAATTGTCACATGACCATCAAGCCCACAAGCCACGCCCACAGAACTGGTAGTAAAAAAATTTAGAACCCATCCCTGAGCAATAGCAATAGCACTTAGACTTATATACCGCTTCATAGTGCTTTACAGCCCCCTCTAAGCGGTCTACAGAGTCAGGATATTGCCCCCAATAATCTGGGTCCTCATTTTACCCACCTCAGAAGGATGGAAGGCTGAGTCAATCTTGAACCTGGTGAGATTCAATCTGCCAAACTGCTGGCAGCTGGTGAACAGCAGAAGTAGCCTGCAGTACTGCACTCTAACCACTGCGCCACTGCGGCATATTCTTGTCTTATCACAACAAGAGGAACCACAACAAGCAGTCAGTGCTATGCGTTTCCATTTTGGCTTATCAGAGCCTGATCAATTACCCTTCCCCTTCCTCAATAACCCCAGTGCACAGCCTTGGAGCCTCAATTGCACTACTGCATATCATCTGGGTTTTCTCTGTCTCAGGAGAGGAATCAAGAGGGAGGGGAGATATCCCCAACTGCCACAAATTCCTCAATGTTTGTAAGGAAACTATTGCTAAATTACAGTGCATGGAGACCACGGTTTCATTTGGAGAAGAGAAGCTCTCATGCATATCTCTTGAGGAGACTACTAAAAGCTGATCTCTGATTAAAGAAATTCTTAACCTTTCAGAAGGTTCCACGAAAGTTGCAAGTTTCTCAACTTGTAATGGAAGAAGAATTGGAGTCATACTGGCTGCCTGTTTGCATGGCATACAGAAGTAGTTAATTATATCTGGGCAAACATTTTGCGTAAATCCAATTGGCTCGATTAGTTTATGCTTTAGGACTCTCTCTGAACCCAGGAAATCAAATCCATTTGTAAAAGCAGGGTAATATTAACCACAGCTAAGTAGGCCATACAAGTAGAGCCAGCATGACCTTATTCATGCAATTTCCCTCCTAAGGGGAAGAAAAATATACTAGGACAGGTAATCTGCTAATGACATATTTTGATTTTGGAAAGAGGGTGTCCCAAAAGATGTCTGCTTCCTTGTTGAAAGAAGATTCCTTCAGCAGGTCAAACTGTATTAGGAAACTGCTGTTGGCCAGAAGTTTTATTATATTTTCAAATCAAAGGGCTAAGATGGAAGATTACATCACATCAGCTTCCAGGAATGTCCCATCCAGAATCTGTTTGGAGTTGGGTGGTGTCCATATTGTATATATCATCATCATCACCAATACCAAAGAAACATATCAACCTGCTATCCTGATGGTTCCCCAGACCTGCCATCAGCACACGGACCCATAGACTCCTAGCACAAATACAGCTAGTCCTGGATTTACAGCAGTTTATTTAGTGACCGTTCAAAGTCACTAAACATAAAGTTCAAAGATATGGCTTATGACCATTTTTCATAGTTGCAACCAGGGGTGAAATTCAGCAGGTTCTGACAGGTTCTCGAGAACCGGTAGTAGAAATTTTGAGTAGTTCAGAGAACCGGCAAATACCACCTCTGGCTGGCCCCAGAGCTGGGTGGGAATGGAGATTTTGCAGTATCCACGCCCACCAAGCCATACCCACAGAACTGGTAGTAAAAAAATTGAATTCCACCACCTTTGCAGCACCCCTAAGATCACGCGATCAAAATTCAGATGCTTGGCAACTGGTTCATATTTATGACCTTTGCTGTGACTCAGGGTCACGTGGTCACTTTTTGAGACCTTTGACAAGCAAAGTTGCGAGCCGTGGTATCGCAGTGGTTAGAATGTAGTACTGCAAGCTACTTTTGCTGCCTGCCAGCTGCCTGCAATTCAGCAGTTTGAATCTCACCAGGCTCAAGGTTGACTCAGTCTTCCATCCTTCTGAGGTCAGTAAAATGAGGACCCAGATTGTTGGGGGCAATATGCTGACTCTGTAAACTGCTTAGAGAGAGCTGTAAAGGAAGGATACTGCAAAATCTCGATTACCTCCTCACTCCTGGGGCCAGCCAGAGCTGGCATTTGCCGGTTCTCTGAACTGCTCAAAATTTCCGCTACCTGTCAGAACCTGCTGGATTTCACCCCTGCTGTAAAGCACTGTGAAGAGGTATATAAGTCTAAGTGCTATTGCTATTGCTAAAGTCAATGGGGCAGCCAGATTTACTTAACAACTGGGCTACTAACCTATCAACTGCAGTAATTCACTTAACAAGTGTGGTAAGGAAAGTCATAAAATGAGGCAAAACTCACTTAACAAATGTCTCGCTTAACAACAGAAATTTTGGCCTCAATTTGTGGTCATAGATTGAGGACTACCTGTATTGCCATTCTATCTCATAGAATGAATATCCTATGCCTTTCCTGTTGCAAAAGCAGAGTACATATCCGTGCAGCCTCTTTTTCAACCATCGCATATTATATTATGCAAACCATCCCTTCAAAAACAGGAAAAACCCAAACAAACAAACAAGCCTCTCCCTCCAATCCCTTGTGAAGGTTCTAATCTGACGGGAGAAATAAAGCTGAAAGATGACAGCTTGTTCGACAACATAAACATCAGGAAGTGTTTGTTTGGCCGGGACGATGATCCTCAAAATTCAGCTCTCCCACATTAGTCCTCACTGACTCTTTACATCGCTGGGATTTATGCTTGAGTGTGTCTTGTATTCCAGAGGATGTTGCATAATTCTCTCCTCACCACAATTCAAATCTGCCAAAATATGGAAACCGCCTACGTCAGCCAAATGAAGAAAAATATTCTGGAGTCTCCGCAACATAAAATTGTTGTTGCCTGGAATCTGTGTGTATTGCTTGGCTCAGACCTCTTGGCCTCTTGTGCCTCAGACCAAAAGGTTTGAATTACTGGGCCCAAGATACGCTGCATGTTGGCCTGTGGTGCATGTCCTTGACTATCCTTCCCAAGGGAAGAGCAAGCAAAGGGAGGGTCCTTGTTCCCACGGGCCAGTAAGAGGAGTCATTAAAACACCAGCCAAACCAGGCTCAGGAGATCTCATGTCTCCAAAGCACATCTGCTGCTTAATCCTATGGACGTTTGTTGGAAAGCAACTTCGTTTTTCTTTCTTCAAGCAAAAATAATAAAAAAAACCACCGAGTTCACTATTTCAAATCAGGAAATAAGTTTTTCAAACCGCAAAGATTTTTCTAGTCCACACAATGAAAATCCCTCACTGCAGGGAGTCCTCGATTTACAACGGTGACCGTTCAAAGTTACAACGGCACTATTGCTATAAAAAATGTACATAAATGATGAAACAGTGGTAATTATTACATAAAAAAGACATTGAAATGAAGATGTATATAAATAGAAAATCGGGGCTGCTCGAATACCATTTTAGATTGAATTGAAAATGGAAACAACAAGGGTGTGAAAAAGATAGAGGAGGAGAGAAAGGGCAGGAGGAGAGAAGAGAGAGGAAAGGAGAGTGAGGGATAGAAAAGAAGGAGAAGGAGAAGGAGAAGGAAGAAAGGGGAGGGGAAAGAAGAGTAGGAGAGAGGGTTAGAAAAGGAAGAAAAAGAGGGGAGTGGGGGAAGGGAAGGGGAAGGAGGAAAGGGAAGGAGAGGAGAGGAGAGGAGAGGAGAGGAGAGGAGAGGAGAGGAGAGGAGAGGAGAGGAGAGGAGAGGAGAGGAGAGGAGGAATGAAGAAAGTAGAAAGGATCAGAAGAAGAAAGAGAAGGGAAGAAGAAGAGGAAAAGTTGTGGTAAAATAAAAGAGAAGAAATGGTAAAAGATCAGCCCCGAACAATTAATTAATTAATAATTAAAAATAGTTAAAAGATAAGAGGAATGATTAACGATGGATAAGAGACTGTACATTTAAATATGTTTATGAGAAATAAAAATAAAAACTTTTCAGTTACAACAGCACTGGAAAAATGGACTTATGACTGTTTTTCATACTTACAACCGTTGCAGCCTCCCCAGGGTCATGTGATCACAATTCAGACGCTTGGCAACTGACTCATATTTAGGATGGTTGCACGGTCCCTGGATCATGGAGCTCTGGTGGCTCAGCAGACTAAAGCAGTGTCATTAGCTGTTATTAAGATCAGCTGCCTGCAATTACTGCAAGTTCAAATCCCACCAGGCTCAAGGTTGACTCAGCCTTCCATCCTTTCTAAGGTAGGTAAAATGAGGACCCGGTTTATGGGGGCAATAAGCTGACTTTGTATAAAATATCCAAAAGTATGAAGGCTATTGCTTAACGCATTGTAAGCCGCCCTGAGTCTCCGGAGAAGGGCGGCATATAAATCAATTTTTTAAAAACATGTAGTAACTTTTTGTGACCTTCTGACAAGTAAAGTCTATGGGGAAGCCAGATTCAATTAACAACTGAGTGACTAACTTAACAATTACAGGGATTCACTTAACAAGTGTGGCAAGAAAAGTCATAAAATGGGGCAAAACTGACCTGAACAATTGTCTTGATTAGCAACAGAAATTTTGGGCTGAACTGTGTTCATAAGTTGAGGACTAGCAGTACTGCAGGAGCTTCTTTGCTTGCAGACAACACATCTTCCTTGCCCCACTATCCTCTTGGTATTTCAGCACTTGCATGGAAAAAGTGATGCTTCCAATGGCCGTGAATTTAGGGTTTCCAATTCTGTCTCTCCTGCAGAATGACTAAAACTATCCATGTCTTTTAGACATGAACTGGCAGATTTCAACTCAGCAATGATTCAGTTGAATGGTGTATTGAAATCTAGGCTGCAATTTCCAGAAAGTTATTCTTTCTCCATAAAAATAAAAAAGTTTGAGGGGAATATTAATATGTTCAGGAGGTTAAGAATTTCTTCAGAATTTTAGTGGTTTGGGACGTTATTGATAGAGAATAAATATGGAATTTAGCCTAGCTGGAGGGTGTCTGCGAAGGAAGGAAGGAAGGAAGGAAGGAAGGAAGGAAGGAAGGAAGGAAGGAAGGAGGGAGGGAGGGAGGGAGGGAGGGAAGGAGGGAGGTAAAAGGAAGGAGTTTGGTGAGCTTTCTTTGTCACTTGCCCAACATACAAGTAATCCTTGTTTAGCAACTGGCTAAACTGGCTTGTTTAGTGATGGTTGTAGTTAAGATAGTGATGAAAAAGTAACTTTAGGATCAAGCCCCACATTTATAAGCTCTGCAGGTTAGTAAAGCGAAGGAAAACTAAAGTAAAATCATAAGCAGTGTCACAATTTTACTTAGTGACTACTTCACTTAATAACCAAGTTCTCAGTCCCTACTGTGGTTGTTAAACAAGGACTATCTGTATGCCTTTATCAGAACATCTTTGTCCTTTGTAGATGTGAATTTCCTGACATCACAGATTGTATGGCTCCAATAACCAAAATAACTGAAAGCAATCGGGGATTAAGATCAAATGATTATAAGATGACAATGCATGGGAAAATAGAAATTTTTGTTTTTCTTTGTGGATCAAACTGTAATTTGGAGGTTTTGAAATTTCAACAAGGGAATGTATTTTTACAAGGGAAAGAAGGTAGATCAATAATAACTGTTTTTGCTGTAGGATTTCTGCGGCTCTGATATTCTACAGTGGAACCCGTTTCCTTGCCAAGGACTGAATTTACCACTCTTAAATTCAAAAAAGGGCTGATTAAACCTCTCTCTCTCTCTCTCTCTCTCTGTATGTTCATGTGTGTGTTTGTGAGAGTAGGTATGAAGAGGCAGAAGGGAAGGGAAGAAAACAGCCTTTGGAATGATGATCCTTTTGGCAAAATGCTGAGAAATTTTTGTTCTGTTATCTGGATGGACTCTTTTTCATGGCAGCTGGAGTTACAAGTGATTCCGTTTCCTTCCCCCCCCCCCCCCCCCCCCCCAGATTTTGTTATTGTGACATTCTTCTTATCTCCAAAGGATCCAGGAGCTTTGAAATGCATAATTAAAACATTGAAGCCTGTTTTGTTTTGCATTTTAAATGGCATTTTAAATTGGGAAATCAAATCATTTCCTGCTGAGTGGCCATGAAATAATGCCCAGGGAATAAGGCTTTTAAAAATAAACAAATATTTACTCCACAATTTGGTCTATGTGCATGTATGTGTGTGTGGCCCAGTGTAGCTTCAGGGTACAGATACACCTCGCTGCAGTTGAAAACCAGGAATCTGGCAGCACATTTTCAAACCAACACATTTTTATTAAAAGGCAAAGGATTTTGTGAACTACAGCTTACTTCACCAGATGCATGTAGTGGCTAAACAGATAAAGGATTTAAAGGGAGATGAGACAGTAGAGGAGGATGGGAGGGGAAAGTAGTTTAGTTAAGCAAATGCAGACAACTTATGAGACAGATTAACTGCATCAATTAACAGTATCAATGTATTATTGTAACGAGTTGAAATCCCATTTATATAGCGGCCCATCTCCCAAATGTGATGCCGACTGGCAGGAACAATAGAAAGAGACCAAAAAAGAAACAAACTTCAAAAAATATTCATAATAAAAAAATACATTAATATTATTTTTTTAAAAAAACTAGGAGGGAGCATCTTTGATATTGCATGCAATGTAGCCATCTGACCAGTTCTCCATTTTCCTGAGATCTCCAAGTCTGTGGACACAGCCACATTTTGAGGGACATCTGGAAGGTTTGCAGGGATAGGGCCTAACTCATCTTGGGGGCAATGATGTTCCACAATGTGGGTGCCACAGCAGAAAAGGTCTATCTCCGGGACCTTGCCAGATGTTATTCCTTAACTGATGGGACCCAAAACATGCTGGACCTAATGGGAAGGGCATAAATAGGAAGAGGTGGTCTCTCAAATACTCTGGCGCGATGAAGGTCAAAAACAGCATTTTTAATTACACCTGGAAGTGAACTGGCAACTGATGCAACCCTCGGGGTGCAATATGGGCCATCCTAAGAGCGTACATATGGTAATGACCTTGAGAATGAAAGGAAGAGGTTCTGCAAAGGGAATTATTAGATGAAATGAGGAGGAGGAGGAGGTAGCCCATAGCTGAATAATAGATAAAGAAACTTAGAAGAGGATCCATCCTATTTATCAGGTGATAAAGAGATGGTGGAAGATTTTCTACTCTCTAATTTGCATCATTGATGTCAGCCTCCCAAGTAGGCCAGGCAGGAAACATGACCAGATGTTTCTACTTTATTGAAAATCTACATTAACAGAATCTTACAAGTTTGAAAGTACAAATTTCTCACCTCCTCTTTTTACCACCTGATAAATTTGGGTGGATTCTTTCTTTGCTCATTATTCAACTATGGGCCCCTCGCTTTTATCTGATCGTCCCCTAAACAGCATCTTTTCCATTCATTTCTCAAGATTATTCCTCATATTATTACAACAACTGCCGGCGCCATCACCTTGCATAGCAGCTGAAGTTTCCAAATACTCTTCAAAGGTGTAGAATGCATTGCAATAATCCACCCAGGAGGTGACCGAGGTACGAGTGACCATGAGCACAGCGTCCCAATCCAAGAGCAGGAGCAGGTGGTCCACAACAAAAAAGCTGCTAGCCAAAACTGCCACCTGCTCCTTGAGCAGAAGTTGTGAGTCCAGGAAACCCCAGATTGTGCATCCAGATTATCTATTGGTGGCTGCACAACCCCATCCAGTACTAAAGATAACAAAGTCTCAGGAATGGAAGGCCTGTAAACCCAAAGCCCCTCAATCTTGCCAGGGTTGGGCCGGTTAGAAAATTAAGACTTTCTAAGATGCTCAGAAATGTTTGATGTTTGTGAATTCAGCAATGCCTTGTTCAAGTGTGCTGGTGAGGTTTCCTCACCAGTGATCATGGTAACTGTACAAAACTATTTTATTTTATTGATTGTCGTCTTTGTGGAACACATCATAAGAACAAAAACAGTGCATTTTTAAAGAGTTCTTCTGATTTCCAAAGTAGCTGACAATCCTCCCGTCTGCACCTGGGTTGAACAGAAATACTTACTGGTCCTATCTTACAGAAGTAAAACTGAGGCTGATTTATGGAAGGTATGTCAGTAGCTATATGTGAAGAAACCCAGTTAATTCTGCAGAGAAATAACTATCGGAATGATGCTTCCTCTTCCACAAGCATCTTTGTAAAATTTCCTTCTGCGCACTTTCGAGCTTCCCTAATTCAATTGTTAAATATTTAAGACGTTAGTGAGTAAATGACTGTTTAAGAGGACTTCTGCAATTGTTCGTTTTTGTGGGGAAAGAGTTTGTCTTGAATACATGCTCTTGGGATACTAGATATGAACAAACAGGGATTTGATAATCCTCACATCCGTACTTGGATTGGAGAAGGGCACTATCTTTCCTATTGTCCCAAAGGTGCTTTTTCAGGAGGCAACTGGACTTTCTTGTTTTTTCTTTTGAAGACGTTTCGCTCTTCATCCAGGAAGCTTCTTCAGCTCTAACAGGATAGTGGGAAACGGAAGGATTTATATTCTGAGCTCTGGTGGCTCAGTAGACTAAGGCAGTTATTAACATCCACTTACATTTGCTGCCTGCAATTACTGCAAGTTCAAATCCCACCAGGCTCAATGTTGACTCAGCCTTCCATCCTTTCTAAGATAGGTAAAATGAGGATGCAGATTATGGGGGCAATAAACTGACTTTGTATAAATATACAAAAGTATGAAGGCTAATGCTTAACACATTGTAAGCTGCCCTGAGTCTCCAGAGAAGGGCGGCATATAAATCAAATTTTTTAAAAAAAGAAAAAACAAGGAAATCCAGTTACCTGGATGACTGAGAATCTCTACAGACCACCTTTTCTATTTTACAGAACCGAGACGAATAGACTTCATGGAAAGCGTGCCAGTCACAAAGGTGTAAGCAGGTGCTGAAAAACAAAATAAAGCAGGGTTCTTTTCTATCGGCATCTTCCCAAGGTTACTTTCTATGTACCTGAAAGCCCTCCAAGGTGTAGAAGCATTCCAAAAGCAGATGTTAAGTAGATAGCTCTGTAATCTAATTGTTTAATACAGAAAAAAAATAATAGAGAGTAATTGACTTCTTAGGGTGATTTCGTAGTTCTTGATCTCAGTGGGAAAGGAGTTTGCCTTGAACACACTATCTTAGGGTATTAGACATGAAGGAACTGCAATTACGTGTCTGTCATCATTTGACTCTTCCGTGTATGCTGTTCATAACTAAGCAAACTACATTCTTCCTAGCCTCCATAATCCCAGCTGTCCCTTCCCTTCTTTGGGGGAAACAAGTTACAGCTTGATTTGTGGTTGCCTACTAGTTGCTAATCTGCATCGCAAGAAATTAAGTCTATAGGCAAACTCACAGCGCCCATGGAAGCATAATACTTTTTATTTTCATTTTAGCCCATTCAAAAGACAGAAGTTGACTGGATCATGCTTCTCCGAAATCAGCTTCACCTGAACTCTGCTTGGATTCTCAACTTTTTTCTGTCTTCTTCTTCTTCTGTTCCACATTGCCATCTTAGCAGCAGGTAAGAACATGCCTAATGAGAATTTGGAACCCAACCAGAAAAGGGTTGGTCTTCTCTTAATAATACAGTAATTTCCATTGAATAACACCCCATTTGATGCTCTGCTAGCAGTAAAGATGGGGGTAGATGTTTCGTGTAACCTCCTTCCTCTCTTTCCCATGCCTTCCAGCTCTAGACACCTCTCAGTTATCAGAAAATATGACTGATCCAGAGGACGCTACCTTTCAAGGGAGATTCTGAAAATTTCTCCTGCTGGTTTTTGTGCCCATCTCAGTAGATCAACAATCTGGATTTAATTCATGAAGCCACGGTGAAGACCAAAACTTCTCTGGCACCAGGTAGGAAAAGAACTAGCTCATTTTTTTTAATAGGAACAGCTTTTCGGATACTCAAGAACCTTCAGATTCTCAGAGTTCTGAAGTACAATATTTTACTTGCTTCTCATAAATCCAGGTTAATCCATTCATGGCAAATGGGAAATGGAAGTTTCCTAACCAAAATGAGTCGACTGCAGAAGTATACATTAATGCAATAAACTCAGCGTATGCAACTTATCACAGAGAAGCTTTATTGCAATTAGTAATCCTTTTTGAAAAACACAGATTGTTCCACAATCTTTAATTAAATTATCTGTACAATTGATTTGATGAGTGCTTCAATCCGTTTAAGGAAAGTGACACATGTATAGCTTGCTTGGTATGGCACGGGACATATGCTAGAATGCACATCATGCTGTTTTAAGTATTATTTTATATTTAGACTCCGTGCTTGCAAAATGTACTTTGATATGAATGTTCAAAGATGTGTCCCCCTCCATTTTGTGGCATAGTTATAACTAGACCTCTTGAGAACAGAAATAGGGTGTAAAAAGCAAAATGTCTGAGATTTGTGAAATATTTGTGAAGCACCATCACTCGCCTCCCTTAAGCTTGACAGTTCAGTGGAGGGTGATATGCCAAAGGAGAAGCTGAAAGTGCTCCATCAAAACTGTTGTGAATGGCTCTCAAATCTAACAATCAAAGAACAGACACGGGCTCAGCGTATCCATATTTAAAGTGGGGTGGGTGTCTCTAACAAGTTATCTTTTCTTTGTCTGCTTTTTATTGTAAAGAAAAGAAGTTTGTTGGTCTTCTCACAATGAATTCTAGATGTGATTTCTTAATTTTGTCTAATGTGAAATAAGAGTTGGTCTTTTTTCTCAGAATGTTGGGACTGCACGTTCCTTGAGGTTTCGTAAAAAAAGTGCAGTTAAGGAACCATGAGTTAGAGCAGCTTATTTCCCCTGTGGCCGGAGAAGGAAATTGCAAATCCTTAGGACCTTGATGTCCATCAGGCACCTTAAAATAGGAGCTTGTCAGAGATATATTGGGAGAGACCAGTGATCCCTAAGAAAAAGGCTGGAAGTAGGCATGAAAAATTCTTCTGCATTGTAGAATTGGCATAATATCTGTAAACAGTAAGTGCCTTGCAATCAGTGAAGCTCTTTGTGTAGCTTTCGGTGTTTGGGGCTGTGGTATGCGTGATACAAAGTGTGGGGTTATTTGATTCAAGAAGACTGTGTTAATTTGATAAATATAGTTAACTATGGATAAATCTGTCATGCAAACCCAGCCAGAGATTCAGAACTTGTTGTTCAGGAAGATAGTTTTGCCCACATATATGGAACTCTATGTTGACAATGCTAACCTAGTAATTCATGTCACAGGGGTGTTGCTTGGTGAATGAGCTGGAGGAGTGGAGTCAAAGGTCACAAGTCTCATGGTGACAATTGGAACATAAATCTGTAGGTTTCTTGACTGGAAGGAATATTGGCGTCTCAGAGACTCTGGACTTGGCTCAGAGCCATAAATAGCCTTAACTCTAAGATACAGCACTAAGAATGCATCCATTTTAAAAGCATAACCTAAGAGTATTTTGACATATTTGTCTGGGGCTGAAGGAGTTAGCAGCTGTGCAATGGAAGCACAGCTACTTTTGGGGTATCACGAAGAAGAGTCAGGGCTCAAACATACGAAAACAATGTCAGTTTGGGGCTATGTCACACTCTCCCTTCTCAAAAGGATCTGTCTGAAGCCAAGTTCATGCCTTGTTTATGTCCCAGAGCCAATTTAAATTTCTCCTGGGAAGGGTCTGGGATTTGTGCTTGCAAAATGTCAGGACTGTCTGTTGCACTGTATGCAACATATAATTACAGCTGGAAAGGCCTCAATAGCAGGAAAACATTCCAAACCCATAATTTTTCAAGATCCTTCTTTGCCCAAACCATCTTCAGTTTGTCAACAACCCTGGCAAAACTGTCTCCAGCTTGGACGCAGCTGTCTTGCCAAGGCTGTATTATGTGCTAAGGGGACCAATTACAGGCAAGAGGTGGGGTGGGGTGGAATGAGGAAAATCCTTCAGGCTGGCTAGCTCAGTCTGGGTTAATTATTTTATGGAGTATTTTAGCCCAGGGTTTCTCAACTTTGACAACTTTAAGATGTGTAGGTTTCAAATCCCATCATGGTTGGGGAATTCTGGGAGTTGAAGTACATGCATCTCAAAGTTGATAAGGCTGAGAAACAATGTTCCAGTCTGCCTCTAGCTTCTGTGCAGCCTTTTCTTTGTTCAAAACTGGAATCCCCTGGGAAAGGAGAAAACAAGTCACCTATTTTAACCATCTGTTGCCTTCAAAATGTGCTGAAGTGATTACCTGGAAGTTTGGTGCTTGAAGAGCTGTGCATTACAAGAACACTGGATTGGGGGAATCTAAGCTAAGGCTAAAAAAGAGGTGCATATTTTTCAGACTGAGGTACATCCTTGGCTTTTGAATGGTGTGCTATTGCTCATACTCCAAGAAAATGCTGGTCGAGGTCAGGACAAGGGCTTACTTTTGATTTCATTTCATTTACCCTTTAAATGAGTAAAATTAGAGAGTTTAATACTGTTTTCTGTTTCGTTGTGTTTTTTATTGTTACCTCAGGGGGAATGGGGGGAGACATATGTCATGTTTCATAAAAGACTTAAATCCACCCAATCTTCAGCTAGACTTAAATACCCCTAATATTCAGGTATTTGTATAGAGGGGTTTTTGGTGCTCTTTGAACTTGTTTGTTTTCTTGGAAATGTTTGATTACCCAAATTAGGTAACATCATTGGGACATCTTGTTGTACAGTCAAATGAACTGCTAATCATTTAAGAGGAAAAAATAAAGAAGAACATGTGAAAAATAGTGGAAATAGAAGGTCAGGTTTTGAAAGCCAATTACTCATTATCTGGATATTTTGCTTTAATTATCAACCTAATTAACTAATAATTAGCAATTATCACTGGTCTGTCCCCTCCCATTTTTCTCTGCAGGTTGTACATGCTAAACATTTTACATTGTCTTAACAGTTCTTTCCAGTATCTTTCTCAATTGGTAGCTGTTTTTCTCTGATTTGCTAGGTATCTTGTTCAAAAGACTGGCAACTCACCGTACAAGAGGAACTTCTATAATATTTTATACCAGTTTGTAAAGGATGATAGAGGTTAACTCACACAAGTAGCTCACAAGACAAGGCAATGAATGCACATTTCTTTTCTATAGTTAAATGCTGGCTTCCTCAAAATCCGCGAATTGACAGGTAAAGATCAGAATTGGGTAGGCAATGATTTTCCCTGTGATCCTCTCTAGAAGTGAATGTTGGATTTGAAGAAGCAGTCTAGAAAAAGTATTGATGCTTTTGTGATGGAGAAGACTCCTGAGAATACCATGGCTAGCCAAGAAAACAAATCGATCCTCAAATAAATCAAATAGACTTATCACTTGAGGAAGATCATACTTGGACACATTATGCCAAGACCTAGGTCACTGTGGAAGGCTCTGGTGTTGGGAAAGAGAAAGAAAAGAGAAGAAGGGGATGACTGGCAGTCAGGTGGACAGAATCAATTACAGCAGTAGTGAGTGCACAAGGTTGAAGGCAGATCATCCTGGAGAAAATCTATCTACCTGTCGTCCTCGACTTACAACCACAACTGAGTCCAACATTTCTGTTGCCAAGTGAAACATTAGTTAAACGAGTTTGTTCCCATTTTACAATCTTTCTTGCCACAAGTTGTTAAGTGAATCACAGTAGGTGTTAAATTAGTCAAACTGTTGTTAAGTGAATCTGGCTTCCCCATTGACTTTGCTTGTCAGAATGTCACAAAAAGGATCACATGCCCTGGGACACTGCAACCATTATAAATATGAGTCAATTGCCAAGCGTATGCACCAGAGCCTGGTGGCGCAGTGGACTAAGTGCTGTGAAAAGTAGCACTTAAGTTTCCAGCTGCCTGCAATTACTGCAAGTTCAAATCCCACCAGGCTCAAGGTTGACTCAGCCTTCCATCCTTTCTAAGGTAGGTAAAATGAGGACCCAGACTGTGGGAGCAATAAGCTGACGTTGTATAAATATACAAAAGTATGAAGGATATTGCTTAATGCATTGTAAGCCACCCTGAATCTCTGGAGAAGGGCAGCATATAAATCAATTTTTTTTAAAAAAATTGATCACATGATGCTACAACAGCCATAAATGTGAAAAGTGGTCATAAGTCACCTTTGTCAGTGCCGTTGTAACTTTGAACGGTCACTAAATGAACTGTTGTTAAGTCAAGTACTACCTGTATGTGGTTGGTAGGAGTCAGCCATGACTTGATGGTACATGATCAATCAGTCAAACCTTGATTTGTACAAATCTCAGAGCTCTTGTTCTAAATCAGGGGTGTCAGACTCAAGGCCCGTGGGCCAAATCCGGTCCATGGAGTGCTTAGATCTGGCCCGTGGGCCCGCCCTGTAAACAGCAAAGTACTGGCCCACGGTGCCTCTGCCAATGAAAAAGGAGCTCAGGAGGACTGCACGCTGTTCTCCTGGGCTCCATTTTCGGGTGCAATGGCCTCCTGCAACCCCTTGCCAGCGAAAACAGGCCTCCCAAAGCTCTGTTTTCACTGGCAGAGGGCTGCATGAGGCCATCGCAGCCAAAAATGGAGCCTCTATGAGTGATATCGAACTGGCCATGCCCCCCCCCCAGGCCCCCGATGTCAAACACAACCCTGATACAGCCCTCAATGAAATTGAGTTTGACATCCCTTTTCTAGATGTTAGCAACACAGGTCAGTAGTCTTCATCCAGCAATGCTCACATGCCAGGAAGTCAAAAAGTAAGGGGAACTGGGGTTGTTTGACAGGCCAGATTGCAAGACCATTGGCAGTAGGTTTTGGGTGAATTAGACTACACTTTCTAAAATGTTCTTTTTAAAAATAGCATAATGATGTTTGTTTGGGGTTTCTTTAGTTTCAGAAGGAAATATATACAAGGTTTTTATTTTTTCCTCTCAGTTGCAAACAAAAATATATTGTATACACTTTTATTGGAAAATCACACTGCACACATTTGAGAAAGGCAAATATAGGAGAATAGTCCAGCTGGAGAAGGGCGGTATACAAATTAAATAAATAAATAAATAAATTAAATTAAATAAATAAATAAATAATTGAATTTTGTTTGTTTACTTGATTCAGGAAGTGTAAAATTAAGTCAGTTCATATTTTCAGCACATACATTTTCTCCTAACTAAGATTAGTGCTTCTAACTCTTTGCTCGAGGCACTGCCACAATTCTTGGTTCTGACATACAGCTGAGCTGAAATGCTTTTCCTTATTTTGTCACTTCACAGCAGCCTGCAGAGAAAAGGCAGAGAGAATTGTTTTCATTCTGATTGGCTTGAGGGCAATGCCAGGTGATGACATCAAAGCAATGAGTTCTGCTTTCTGGGACCAGTACCAGTCCCTCCCAGTATAGCCATTGGCTAAGAATTGTAATTTCCCCAAAACTAACGAATGGGGTTCCTAGCAACCTCCAGAATGCAACATCCAGCATTATGCAGCATCCAGTGAAAATTTCACAACATTCTGGATGTTGCGCAATTCTGGCCTTCATCCATCATTTCCAATTGGCTTGTGGAAGTAGGCTAATGGACAAAAAGGGGAGGGGGGAGAGGCTCCATCTGGAGGGAGCAAATATAGGGTGGATGTTCATTGGCCCCACTTGCAATAATATTGCAAAATTACCCTCAGAAATGAAGCATTGGCATGACTGACATTCTTATTGAAGCAGACTATAGGGGAGGTACCTAATACTCTTTCATTGAAACAAATATTTCCTTGTCTTTCAGAAAGAAAGCAAGTCACAGTGGATGCTACGTTACATGTTTTCATCCTGGCATACTAGTGTATAGGATTTATGCACATACGAAGAGAGGGGGGGAGGGAAAGAGGGAGAGGGGGAGGGGGAGGGGGAGAGGGGGGGAGGGAGGGAGGGAGAGAGAGAGAGAGAG
>WNWU01000001.1:79899410-79916759 GCA_012654045.1 Ptyas mucosa
GGGAGGGAGAGAGAGAGAGAGAGGGAGAGGAAAGAATTCAGCCAAAAGATCCAAATTGCCCCTCTATTGAAGAGAATGAGCTATCCATTTTTAGTGGTGGATATTAATAAGAACAATGGCCAGCTTCGTAAACTTTCAGCTATTTTCCTAGACAAAAAGGAATAGCTGAGTATAACCTGCCATTTGCTTGTCAGCTAAGTTGCCATCTAGTTTTGAGGATAAACTCTTTCATTGATACTGCTGAGATAAGATTTAACTTTCAATCCAGAAGGCTAATAGATATCTTCTCAAAAGAGACACCATCTTTTTTTTAATCTCAAACAGTAAAATTATGGTGATCAGAATCTCCCCTTGATAGTTCTCTCAACATATTGCATTCAGTTCTCTCAATAAGTTGCATTTAGACAAGCTACACCTTGTCTGTGTTTGTTAGGTATGAACCTGAGGGGAAAAAGGGAGGGAGGGAGTAAGGGAGGGAGGGAGGGAGAGGGAGGGAAAGAGAGAGAGAGAGAGAGAGAGATCCTGCTCATTCATTGATAATGGTTGACTGCTTGAAAACCTGAGAGCCATGGGCTTTATGATCTGTCAAACATAACTAGGTGACTCTGATGTTATGGGTCATTTGGAAAAGCCAATTGAACTAAAAGAATACGTAGATATGTGAAACTCTTACAAGCCATTAGAACTGAAACTCAGCAGTCCCTCCGAGCCCCACTGGTTTCCCCAGTTGAAATGTTCTTGCTACCTTGAAATATCCTGAATTACTCCCAGGGCATTTTAATTAAATGTATTCCTTTCAGGGGTGCAAATGAAAAGAAGGATTGTGTATGCCAAACAATGTGAAGAACAGTCATTGAGCAATGCAGCTTCACAATAGGCTTTCATGAGAGGTAGTAGGGAAGCAACCTCAAGTTTTGGAGAAAGCTGGCCAAGAACATGTATGTTAGTTGGAGGTTTTGTACACAAAAAGCTGCCAGCAAGAAAGCTGTCCAGTCTAAATACAGAACTCAGCATTGCAAATAAAATCCATTCTTTCCAAGTAGGAATACATTCTTTCTTTTTTTTTAAACCAGGGATGGGCAACTCCTAACCTACAAGCTATGGTCCCAGGACCTGGAAGTTTTTCAAGATCAAACAATCAGGTCTTCACAGCAATTGACAATGTTCAATAGAGGGATGAGTTGGCCTTTTTAAGGATTAAAGAAAGCCTTCAAACAGATATGATAATCCTCTACCTCAGGGCTGTCAAACTCGATTTCATTGAGGGCAGCATCAGGGTTGTGTTTGACCTTGAGGGGCCAGGGTGGGCGTGGTCAGCTTGACATCACTTGTGTCAGGGGTGGCTGTGGTGACCCAAGTGCTCTGCCAGCGAAAATGGACTCCCGAGCTCGGTTTTTGGGAGGGCCTCCTGCAACCCTCATGGCCCTCCCAAGCTCCATTTTCACTGGCAAAGGGTTGCAGGAGGCAGTCCCAGCTGAAAACAGAGATTTCACGGGCCAGATCTAAGCATCCCGTGGGTTGGATCTACTCCCTTGGCCTTGAGTTTGACACCCCTGCTCTACCTGTTTTAATCTATTTTGCTTTAAATCATCATTGTAGTCCCTGTAGCCTCCAAAGGATGGGTGGGTGGGTGATAGAACATGTATTACCAGACCCCATTCTGGATAATATTTTTTTCTCAAATGGCTATGAACTTTATGTTTTGCGCATATTGTCCTGGCCACCCAAATGTGAAACAGGCATGTATGGCTCAATCAGATTCCCAGCAGCTATTGCCCCCTTTTATGAACACAAAGTCAGAATAAATGACAAGGAGAGAATATCAAAGTTGCAGAACTGTAAGGGTGACCATTTTTCTGGAGAAGAAATTGAATGACCTGGGAAGTTACTTTTAAAAAATGTTGTGACCTTGTATATTATGCTTTAGTGTGAAACACCCGTGGGGATTCCTTTGTTGATGCTCTTGTAATCCATGACAATCTGTGAGACTCATATCTGCCATCCCTCGTCACTGTTAATTGAGCAATCTGAACCAGGACAATAAACAGAGAGGTTTCCTTCCCTCACCAACGTCCCTTCCCTTCTGCTCTGTTAAGAGTAAAGAAGTAGCAACCACAAAGATAAACACCGTGGAGGGATGAGAATAGATGTTCTCCTTTATTCATTAGATTTATATCCTGCCTTTCTTCCATGAGATCAAGGCAATAGACTTCATTCACATCGCTCCTACCAATTTATTCTCTCCACAACAATTGTTAAGGTAGGATGGAGTGATTGGTCCAAAATCACTTTTATGGTTGACAGTGAACATGATGTTGAGTATTTCCAGTCCTTGTCTCATAATTGTGATCTTGGGATGCAGGCAGTTTGTCTCCATTAAAAAAAGCCATGATGGCACAGTGGTTAGAATGCAGTACTGCAAGCTTATTCTGCTGACTGCCAGCAGTTCAATTCTCACCAGGCTCCAGGTTGACTCAGCCTTCCATCCTTCCAAGGTCGGTAAAATGAGGACCCAGATTGTTGGGGGCAATATGCTGACTCTGCAAACTGCTTAGAAAAGGCTGTAAAGCACTGTGAAGTGGTATATAAGTCTAAGTGTTATTGCTGTTGCTATAGAATATGTGGAATTGTCAGCCTTCCATTTAGCAACACATGCTGAAAAGAGGGATGCATTTTAGCTAAGAGACAAACTAGTCTCTAGATGTTTTAAACTACAACTCTTGTTGACACCATTCAGCCCGGCCAGTGATGCAATGATGGGAGTCACAGTACCTGGAATTTGGCCTTAGGTGTGACCTATAGGGGTCTCTTCCTTGCAATATTTCGCTCCTTCCGTCGTGAGCTGAAGACTTGGCTGTTCAAGCAAATGGGCTGACTATGATTCTGGGTTTTATTATTTATTATTTAATTTGATTTTAAAAGGGGGTTTTATTGTTGCATGTTTTTAACTTGCGTACGCCGCCCTGAGTCCTTCGGGAGAAAGGTGGCATATAAATACATGAAATAAATAAATAAATATTTCTGAGAACACGTTGAGAGCAATGGGGAGAGAAATGCAGGAAAACTGAATGGCGGATCTTTGCGTGTATGTGGGCTGAGAGCAGCTCTTTATATTTTCTGGCAAGTGAAACCAACCAAACTCGTACTCCAAGAAGCTCTGCAGGAAGGAGGGGTTTGTACCTTGGGGCATCCGCCTTCATGTCCCCATGAAGATATTAAAATTCCTCTGAAATAATGGCATTCAGGTTTTCTGGCTGCAGTGTTCCTTGGGATTTGAAATGTGCAGTTGAAACATTTCCGGCCCATTGTAATGACATGATGCAACTGTCCAGGAGTGTTTACCTTCCAACGTTGTGAATCTCTGAGTGCCTAAGCAAATTCTTCCCCTAGGCAAGGACCCAGTTTCAAGGAATGAAATAAGCCTACTGTGCATAATGTGATCTGTGCCTTCTTCTCTTCTACTGTGGCAGATTGAGTGGGCAATACATGTCTCATACTGATACTTTTCCAAACAACCCCCCTTTACATAATCACTTGTTTTTACACACTTTTCAGATGTTTCTGCACTTTATTCAAAGTTAAGAAACTATTTTTGAAGAGTGTTATAACCTCAGGGATAAGTCCATTTGACTTTACAAACTAGAACAAGAGTGGTTTTGTTGTGGTCCGCCAGCAGGATGCAGATCTGGCAGTGGAGTCGGAGAGCGATGAGGCTTAGGAAGAACAGGGGCCAGTCCTGGAGGCTGGGGAAGGCCTGGATGAGGGCTCTGCATCAGAGGCAGAGATGGGCCAGGGCCATCAGGGAGTGATGTGTGGACACCGGAGCCTCCAGAGGCTGACAGTAGAGAGGGAGAGGAACAGGAGGAGCCTGTTCCTAGTGTACGTATGAGAAGAGCTGCCAGAAGATAAGAGCAGCTAAAGCAAAGAGGATGACTCAGGAGTAGGGCGAAGAGATGATTGGACCCTCCCATAAGGTTTAAAAGACCAGCAACGGCTCTTGCACTCTTTGTCGGAAAACAACGTTGATAGTATAGCTGCACTTATCTCTTGTCGGCGTCTTCTGCTTCTGAACTTTTGCCAAGAGTAGCCTTTGGCAGTTTGCCTAATTATACCAAGGTTGGTGATTAGACTGAAGAATTTGTGTTATGAAGAATTCTTTTGATTTAGTTTGGACTATGCTGAGAATGAGTTAATTCTCAGCTGTTTTAATAAAGTCTGTTTGTTTTGGAACTGTTTGCGTCAATTACTACCTACTTGGGCCTGGGTCACAACAGGTTTTGAAGATCGTACGTTGAATGAGGTCCAGAGATAGCCAGGTTCACCACTTCCCTCAGCTCCATTCTAATCCTACAGGGTTGTGTTAGTGAATAAAAAATGGAAAAGAGAACACTGCTTGCATGTGATGGTCGTTGAAGAAAAGCAGAATATACAGTATAACACATTCTTGCTCTGAAAGTGCAAATGGGTAACTTCATGTCCAACACAAGCCAAATTAAATTTCCTCCATCCCTAATTCAAATATGATTTTTTGAATATACTCTATACAATAGCAATAGCACTTAGACTTATATACCACGTCATAGTGTTTTACAGCACTCTCTAAGTGGTTTACAGAGTCAGCATATTCTTCCCAACAATCTGGGTCCTCATTTTACTGACCTCGGAGGTATGGCAGGCTAAGTCAACCTTGAGCTGGTCAGGATTGAACTCCTGGCAGTGGGCAGAGTTAGCCTGCAATACTAACCACTATGCCACCATGGGTCACTCATATGACCATCATTCATATGACCAAAATAGATTTCAATTAAAATTTAGGAAGCTGTGGTGATAATGTAGATTTTCAACATTGCAATGGGACTCAATAGTTGTCTGCAAGGGTACTTGTAAAAGCAGATTTCTTTCATCCACAGGAGTCAGACTATATAACATCCTATCAAATTCTATTATCCTTTAATTATAGACAAAATCCTTTCTACCTCCATGCGTTTTTTTAGCCATGGATAAGATCCTTTCCAACACCATAATTGAGTTCTTAAACACTATTATTTCTTTCCTTAAACAAGCTTTATCAAATAGAGGCTACCCAGTATGGTACAGTGATATTCCTCCTGGTTTGGTTTTTTTAAAAAATATTGCAAGTACAGCAGACTAGACTAGTGAATTTGATGCTATGCGGTAATGTTGATACTGAGCATGCTCATTTGTGTCTTCATTCATTCATGGAATTTATATACTCCGTATAACCAAGGTCTAAGAGCAACACGGTATCCTTAGAGACAACTCATATGACATAAAAATATGCAAATGTGAATCCCCACTGCAGTCTGAAATGGCGCAGCCCAGAAACAATTAATTCAACGGCAGATGAGACAATTGATTATGTGCCTTCAAGATGTTGACTCTTAGTGAGCACATCAGTAGTTTTCTCCAGGAGGGCCTGTCCTCCACCTGATCTTTCATCACTGCTGTAATCGAGTCCACCTTGTTGCTGGTTATCTTTTTCTTCTCTTTCCTGTCATCTTTCCCAGCATTATAACTTCTCCAGAGAGTTAGGTCTTCCTACATCATCTCTTAATAGATGGCCACACTCTGAGAATAATGCAGAAGCTATAAAAATACTCAAATTTAATACTGCGATTCATCTGCAGGCCCAAAGGCATATAAATCCCCATTTATCTGTAATTGGTCTCTATCCGTGACAGTGACAAGAATGGCCTCTGCAGAAAATACATCAGCTATTGCGTTATGAAGATGAAAAGAGAGAGAGAGAGAGAGAGATTGGGGGTTGCTGTCCCAAAATGTGTGAAGGTTTGGTCTTGTGCAAATTCATGTGCGTTTCTATAACGTTAAGGTGACCAATCGTCCTCCTTTAGGGAGGACAGTCCTTCTTTTGTAAGTTCTGTCCTCTCTTGAAAAGTGTCCTCCTACATGTCCTCCTTTTCAATATTTGAAGTCTAATCTGTAAATCTCCATATTCGATCTATGCCGATCCGATCCGTTGCGTGTGATGCAATGTATTTGACATGACGATTCATCAAGGCTCGGTACAGTGCGGCGAAACATGATTATGAGATGCATGCGCTCCGCACAGGAGAATTGTTTTGAGAGAGTGTGCCACGCGCAAGAGTGTGCCGCGTGCAAATGGCTTTGTTTACAACTTACCGAAATACGACACGGCACACACGCACACATTAGACTCACTTCTTTTTTTTCTTCAATTTATTTGTGTCCTCCTTCTCATTGTAAAAATGTTGGTCACCTTAATAACGGAGCCAGTTTGTAGTTGTGCAGTGTACAAATCACTTGTCTCTTGTGTCTATATATACAAAATCTGCTGCCAAATTTACAGTGTTTCCTCAGAGATCTTAATGATGCCTTATTTTGGGAGACCCAGCAAAACATTAAATTTGGAGTGAGGCAATAGCAAGGGCTATTAATGCCAACAATCTATGATCAAGGCACTCCTCCCTCTAAATTATATTTTTCCTCTCGCCTATTTAGCAGAAGGCCAACAAATCCAGTCAGGTTGCTGTCTCCAAGCGTATTTTGCAATCTCTCTCCTCCATGGAGGAAGCCACTGGCAATGAAAGCAATGAGTTTTCCAGTCCAGGCTCTTTGTCACCGAACAAGATTCCTCCTGCACAAGAAACATGCAGAACTTTACATTTAAATTAAAGTCAGGGAAAAATATTTAATCAGAGGTTATATAGCAGCATTCTATGGTTTCTGGAATAGCTTGGCACTCAGTTGAGATTGGACTGCCATCTGTCAGAAATGGTGTAGGATCTCCTGCTTGGGTCGGGGGTTGGACTAGATGACCTCCAAGGTCCCTTCCAACTCTGTTAATATGTTACAACTATTCCCAGAATACCTGGCCAATGTAAGTGCAATAAGTGCCTGTCCCTTGCCCACTTCCAGTCTTGGTTTATTTATATAGTTTTTATTTATTTTATTTTTATTTATTTAGTAATTTATTGGCTGACCATCTTGCCACAATTTATTGGCTGGCTTACAAGTTTAGAGCCTCATTGGACTAAAATCTTAAAATAACAAGGAAGACTATTAATTTGGAAAACCTGACTGCCTGCCAACATTTCCATACACTATCATTACTAGAAAATAAAAGGGCTTTGCATATTCATTTTATTTTTCTTAAAGACATCCCAGATACGAATAAAATCTCCCTGAACTAGATTCCTCTGTGCTAATCTGACCTCACAAGGGGCTTTAACAGCCCTGCATTACAGTCTTGCATCAGCTATAAATATTTCTGTATCAGTATAAATCCTTCTGGATGAACATCTATGGAGATTCTCAGTCAGCCAGGTCATGGTAGTCCCAAAAGGTGCTTTTTGAAGAGGCAACTGGACTTTCTTTGTTTCACTTCTCATTCAGAACTGATGAAGCTTCTTGGATGAGAAGTGAAATGTCTTCAAGGAAAAACAAAGGAAGTGTAATTGCCTCTTGAAAAAGCATCTTTGGAACTCCTGGATGCATGGAAATACAATCAGCAGAATGAAGCCAGTGCACAATTTACTGAAGATGCACATGACTGAAACGTTTAAAGCTCCCTTAGAAAGAGTTTCTACTTCAATAAAAACACGGTTGTTTAAGGGGACTGGATAGCTGCAAGCTACAGTTTCCCAAAAAGAGTGTGCTTTGGCAAACAAGCAGCTTGTAAATAGATAGAATTCACCACTAATGTTGCTGGAAATATACTATGTTTGAACTATTGAACAGAATATTTGTAAGGAGTATAGAAAAACAGACAAAAATACATACTCTTTCTTACGAAAGCGATCATGTGAGCCTCGGTGGTGCAGCGGACTAAAGTGCTGTTAAGTGCTAGCACTTAGCTGCCAGCTGCCTGCAATCACTGCAAGTTCGAATCTCACCAGGCTCAAGGTTGACTCAGCCTTCCATCCTTTCGAGGTAGGTAAATTGAGGACCCGGATTGTGGGGGCAATAAGCCAACTTTGTATAGAATAACACCACTTGCGGGGGGGGGGTGAAAGCCCTAATAAGCAGGTATATACAAAAAAGTATGCAGGCTATTGCTATAATGCATTGTAAGCCGCCCTGAGTCTACGGAGAAGGGCGGCATATAAATTGGACTAATAAATGTAACTAACCTACATCTGCCACTGTAACTCCACTTTTCCCTCTGCTCAAAGCACTTGTTTATTTGGTAGGTTTATACTCCATCTTTTCTCAGGGAGCTTAAGGCAAGGTACATAACATTCTATCACCTCTTCCCCAACACACACAAATTATCCTGTGAAGTTATGAAAGAGTAACAGCTCAGAATCATTCTGTGTCAGTCTTAGCCCAAGAACACAGAACAATCCAACCAGTGTTCAGGTTTTTTATTTGCTTACACACAATAGACAGAATCTTGCCAGACTAAATGATAATTATTCTCACCCTAATGGATATACCCTGAGAGATTCTAGGGAGTGGCTATCCTAACTCTTTCTCCGTCTCCTATCCAGCTCCAGGCTATGCTGCCTTTTGTCTTGCCCCCCCCCCTCCCACTCCTACATGGCAAATTGCTGGTTGACTGTAGTCCATCACACCATTTCCCTCTTTGTGGTACCATCTCTCACATCCAGTTACGTGATTGAGAGTAGAGCTGATTCTTCACAGTCCTAATTGATCGCCTAAATCTCACTGGACACTAATTTAAAATGGCAATTTTCAAACATCTATGAGTATTTACAGTGATTCCTAATTACTCATTGGTCTTTTGGAACAAGAACTTGCTCTTAGGAACACAGATGGCTGGTTGAAGTGAGGAACATCAATATATTCTATTTGAAAGAATTCCAAAACCCTCATTAAGTTCTGGATTCATTAAGTGATAGTGAAGGGACAATCAGGAGCTACTGAGCAATATAGGGGCTTGTAAAGTTGCTTCTGACATCTCTCAGTTTGGCATCATTGCCTCGGTTTTCTCCCTTTACATTTCACTCTTTCCCTACCCAAAGAGCTTGGGACAATCTCCAGGAAGACATTCCATAGCCTCACGATCCCTGCTGGGTAAAATACCACATGGCGAGCTCCAGAAGTGCAGGGAGCCAAGGGAATGAACCTCACCTCATCCAGCTTGCAGAAACTTGCTTCCTCCCTTGTTAAGATTCCTGCCAAACAGTTAATGACATGAATCCTGCTTTGCCTCATAACCATGTCCATTTTGATAATTGCCAGATTGCAGAGTTCTTTAAAAGGCATATTTCAAGGCTGGTTGTGGAATGAGTGATGGGAAATATTGCCCTTATTAAATTGCTCAATGAACCATCCCAAATATGCATAGTGTGTCTAATGTCAGGAGTATTGTGGCTGTGGCTTGTAGACTCTGCACTGAGCAGTGGGTGGGATCAGATAATTCCCAAGGAGCCTCCCAACTAAAAAAGAACTCTAATTCCTAATACCCATTCTCTTAATATATTGCAGCAATTTCTGCATTCATCTCATAGTGGGCATCCACAAGATAGGAAATAGCAATTATCTATGAGGAAAGACCAAGAGTATGTGATAAATTCCTATTTAGGGGAGTCATGGACTCTAATCAGTAGTGGGTTTCACTTACCTTTGCTACTGGCTCGGAACTGTCAGCACATGTGTACATGTTCTTGCATCACTTGCGCAGCACTTCTGCACATCTGTGATGACCTCCGGGTGGGCGGAGCCTCCCGCTGCCGCCGCTACCGGTTCTCTTGAACCAGGGCAAACCAGTAGAAGCCCACCACTGACTCTAATACAGTCAAAGAATCTCTGTAAAGCAAGCTTGGCTACTGGGTTCCTTGGGTTTCAATTTCATTCATAGGCTTCTGGGTTTCCATCATCCTCTCTCTGCATCCATGGAGGCCTCCTGAGCCAACAGGATCTGATGAGGGACATGATTTGAACCAGCAATTTTATCATTCATTCTCATAACAATTGCACCACCCCAGCTTGCAAAATTCCCATTGTGAAACCTGTCTTTAGATGTGGTTGGATTTGCAATTTCATTTAATAAATAAATCTAATATAACAGGTGTTTTAAGCAAGGTATTCTTTATCTTCAACAAAACCAAAGCAAAGGTAAATACTTCCATGCTGTTGCCAAGAATACTAGATGGACATCTCTATGTAGTTACCAGGATATAGATCTAACCTGAATTAATTTAAACATTTTAAGGAGATTTTACATCTGGAAAACCAAAACGTTCAATTACATACCCAACTGCAAACTAGAAGCATACAGTTCCACTTTGGTGGGTTGGCTCAAACCAAAACATTACATTCAACATCCAACCAAAACAACATTTTATACTGAGCCATTTTAGCCATGGTAACGTGTTGTGCTCTAAATTCTAGCAATTAGTTCTAAGTCTCCATTGATATATCTAAATCATGACAGAGTTGTATACATATTATGCAAAGAAATGTTCTTGCTTATGGTGGCATGTTCCCTTATAAGAATGTTAATATCTTCTTGCTTGCTTATTTCTTTGACTTTGGAGATAGAGAAGTGTCCATCCTACATAACACAAAAAGACAGTCTGGCTATACAGTCTTTGTCATCCCTCTTTGGGAACCAAAATGCCTTAATTTGCATGGCCACCATTGCATTTTCACTCGAAACATGTTTCCTGGTGAAAAACGTTTCCATTGCTTCCCACTGAAGGCATGACTCAAAGGCCTGGCTTCAGTTGAGGGAATTTCCAAATTAGATATACTGGCAGCCACCTTTAAGGTAAAAACTTGTGATCATCTGACTCCCTTCCCCCTGCCATGCTTGAGTCAACACCAGTGAGCGGTGCATAATAGCATCCCAAGGCTAAAGAGTAAATGGAGAAATGCAAACAACATTACTCAGCCCCCAGCAATGCTGGAAATGTGTTGCTGGATTGGCCCTGGTGCTCACACTTTTCACCTTCCTTCCTGAAGGCTTCATTGGCTCTGCTCCCACCAGGTGCCTCATTCCCCAGGGGAAGAAAGATGTTTTCCACTGCTGTTGCCACCAGCTATACCTACAACCTGTTACAGCTATCTTCCATCTTTATGACTGCAAAGAAACATTTGAGGATAGATAGATAGATAGATAGATAGATAGATAGATAGATAGATAGGCAGGCAGGCAGACAGACAGACAGACGACAGACGACAGACGACAGACGACAGACGACAGACGACAGGCAGGCAGGCAGGCAGGCAGGCAGGCAGGCAGACAGACAGACAGACAGATAAAGGTAAAGTTTCCCCCGCATATGTGTGCTAGTCATTTCCGGCTCTAGGGGATGGTGCTCATCTCCGTTTCTAAGCCGAAGAGCCAGCGCTGTCCAAAGACGTCTACGTGGTCATGTGGCCAGCATGACTAAATGCCGAAGGCGCACCGAACGCTGTTACCTTCCCACCGAAGTGGTCCCTATTTTTCTACTTGCATTTTTTACGTGCTTTCAAACTGCTAGGTTGGCAGAAGCTGAGACAAGTAACGGGAGCTCACTCTGTCATATGGCGCTAGGGATTTGAACCGCTGAACTGCCAGCCTTCTGATTGAAGCTCAGCATCTTAGCCACTGAGCCACCATGTCCTAGATAGATAGATAGATAGATAGATAGATAGATAGATAGATAGATAGATAGATAGATAGATAGATAGATATAGGCAGGCAGGCAGGCAGGCAGGCAAAAGAAAGATATCATTTTTTTAAAAAAAGTATGTATCTGTATATCTATTGGAAACGGTTGTGTTTACTCTTGTTGGAAGAAATGCTGGGGAAATCATAGAATCATGGGCTACACTGAACTAAAGTTGGGTAGTCTGTGGCTCAGTGTATCATGGAACCCTCAGCTCTTTATATAATTCAGGCCATCATTTTAAGGTTTGATACAGCCAGGGTGGGCTGCTAGGGGTTCGCAGGGGTTCGGGAGAACCTCTAGCTAAGATTCTGTGCAGTTCGGAGAAAAATCCCACTCCTGGCTGGCCCCGCCCCACCCACCCCACCCTGCCCCTGTCATGAGTCCCCACATGGGTCCGTTTTGGATGCAGGTAAGTGCCCTGCACACAGAGCCTCGAGGATGGGGAAAAATGGGCCTACCAAAAGTTCGGGAAGGCTGGAAATGGATCTGTTTCTGGCCTCCAGAGGGCCTCCAGAGGGCCTCCAGAGCCTTGGGAGCAGGAGTGAAATGCTCCCGGTTCGGACCAGTTCAGGCGATCCGGTAGCGATTGTGGCAGGTGGTTCAGAGAACCAATAGCGATGGCAGCGCGAGGCTCTGCCCACCCACCTGGGTGTCATTACTTCCTGGTTTTAACCCGGAAGTAATGTGTTTTTTACCCTCTGAGCATGTGCAGGTTTTGTGCATGTGCAGAGGGTCTGCATGCACATGTGATGTACATTCGTGTACACACGTGCACTTCCAAACTGGTAAGGAAGGTAAGTATATTTCACCCCTGCTTGGGAGGCTGTTTTCGCCCTGCCAGAGGCTTGAGGAAAGCCTCCAAAGCCCGGGGAGGGCAAAAATCCCCCCCCCCCCCCATGGTGCAGGAGTCTGACTAGGCCACACCCACCATGGCCACCCCCACCCAGCAACCAGGCAGAGAACTCTTTGCTAAAATGTTTGAAGTCCACCCCTAGATACGGCTTATCATTTACTGGGATCTGCAAGTCCCAATGGACCACTGTCTAAACATCAGCAAGCAGTACTATATAGGCATTTAATAAGATCAATGCAATCTTCAGCTGCTTTAACCCAAGCATTGCATCTAGATCACGAGGAGCAATCACTCTTTTATACTCTGAACTAATGCTCTAGTCCTTGTCCACTTCAGGGTGCTCCTCTTTAAAAGGGACATGGAGAAGCTAAAACAGATACAGACCACAGCCAATGGGTCTGTAAACTCAGCCCTATGAGGACCAGCTCAAGGAGGTGCACATTTTTAGTTTGCAAAAAGACTAAAGAAAAACATGATAGCAGGCTACAAATATCTCAGGCCTTGCAATGTATAAGAAGGCAAGGAATCTTTTCTCAGAGGCAATTAGGCAAGGACCAACAAGTTGATTTTTTTTTTTAAAAAAAAGGACATACAGACTGAATATTAGGAGGAACTTCATGATGGTAAAGAGCTATTAGGCAATGAAACAGGCTGCCTAGAAAAATAGTGGACTTCTGAATTGAATTTTTAAATGGGGATTAGAGGGCAACCTGTTTAGGATGGTTAGTAAATTCCTACACTGAACAAGACGTTGGACCAAATGACCTCTATGGCATTGTCCAACTCAGATTCTAAAATTCTATGTTGTATGAAATGGAAAGTATGTTTTCCTAATGTGAGTTTAAGGTTTAATGTGCTGTGTGAATCACAGTTGAAAATGGGACATTTATGCCATTAAGCCCCTCATACTTTTCCTCCTAAAGCAACATAGCAGATTATGATTCTGAAAGGTGCCAGATTTGGAAAGGTATTGAAAGAGAATAATTTATCCAAGGCAATCCAGTGAGTTAATGTGAAGCCTGAGTTAGCTTGGCATTGTGACTCTGGTGTATGTGTGTCAGCATCTTCTCCATAGCAATATCTGTATACTCTGAATTGTAAAACAAACTTCTAAACATGAATTTGAAATGACTGAAAACATGCAAGGTCATCACATCACCTAAAAAAATTTTTTGTGGTTCTTATGTGAGATTTCGCATCTCATTTAACTCAAAAGGTGTCGGATGAGAAGACAAACTTGGAAAATCTTGCGCAGTTTCTGTGTTTTTGTATGAGATCATGTGAAACCGCAGCAGTGAAATCACCAAAATGTTGCAATATACGACCATCTCATGAGATTTCAGGCAATATTTAAAAATTAAGATAACAGATGAAGGAATGTCTCATTATATCCACTGTATGATGGTGCCTAGTACCAGAAAAGCTTGTAAGTGAATGCCTTCCAACACATTCATATACTTCTACATAGCAGTCTAGCTGCACACATATACATACATTTCAAAAATGATTTTACTGATTTATGAGATTAACATCTGAGAACCTCTATGAAAATCTCCTAGGAGGAGGGAGAAAGGAATGGGGGGGGGGGAATTACAGAAATCGAGAATATGTTTTGTATTTCTTATTTCAATTTATGGTCCAATTTCTTGCCTGTAGGGTATGATGTTCCATTGGCTATACAGTACTTGTTATGTCTGTTGATCATAAAACCTCTTGGAATAGATCAGTCAGCAATGAAATGATGACACCAAACTTATTTGGGATGGGTAGTTACACTTTCTTCCTCTTCCTCTACCAGCTGTGAGTGGGCTGCCCAGAGAGTCCTGTCATCAAATTTTGTTAATAAGTAGGTTATGGAGAGACTGGGAGATGTCCTCAATAGGCGGGGAAGATTCTTCAGGCCAAAAAAGGCTTACCTCAAGATTGAGTCATCTTGGCTGGATGGATAATTTGCAACCCACTAACTAGGCAGGGTGCCTTCCCATAGAGGAATCACGAAGCTTTGTTCTTTGCAAATCTTTCTAATGGAAACAATTAGGAGGAGCTATCAGATGAAAACAGTTTCCTTCCCTGGGCTGGGTGGCTATTAACATGTGAGAATCTACTGGTGGCTTCTTATGTTGAGTTTGTGGCCATTTTAAGATCCAGGGATTTGTTGGAGGTTTGGCCAACAATGAAAGACTACTTTCAGGTGGTGGAGAAAAAAGCCATTAGGCTCTATCCTTAGAAGTCAGTAGGAAGCCAATGTCCTCGTACTATTAAGATTAAATTATGCTGGAACTATAGATGGCATTCTGTGCAAGTTTTGATTATAATACCTCATCCCACGCATATGGGATTGAAATGTTCATGTGAATGCATAATCACATACTCTGTAGAAGCATTAGTCCTGCATACTCAGATCTTCTAGTCAGTGTTTCTCAACCTTAGTAACTTTAAGCTTTGTGAACTTCAACTCCCAAAAATCCCCAGCCAGAGTTGCTGAGGTTAACACACACTATTCTGTATGATTAACAGAGGGGGACTTGCTTTGAAAAGAAACAATTATAAAATTAAATTGCACTTGCTCTCTTAGTCTGTTCTGTTGAGTTTCCCGTAGCTACCTATGGTTGTAAATGCTGGGTCTTAAAAAAAGTAAGAATGGGGAGGGGGGATGACTCATTTGAGCTGTGATGCTGGAGAAGGTTGCTGCATATATCTTGGACAGCAAAGGTGACCAACAAGCAAGCACTGGAACACATAACCCCGAATATGTCACTGGAAGGAAAAATCACAAACTGCATCTCCCTTATTTTGGCCATATCATTGGAGGAATTCACTGGAGAAAGCAATTATGCTGGGAAGAGTTAGCAGTAAAAGGAAACCAGGCTGGCAAAGAACACGATTCCAGGACACCATCAAAGCCGACACCAACCAGAGCATAAGATAAAGGTAAAGGTTCCACTCGCACATATGTGCTAGTTGTCCCTGACTCTAGGGGGCGGTGCTCATCTCCGTTTCAAAGCTGAAGAGCCAGCGCTGTCCAAAGACGATCTCCGTGGTCATGTGGCCGGCATGACTAAATACCAAAGGCACACAGAATGCTGTTACCTTCCCACCTATTTTTCTACTTGCATTTTTTACATGCTTTCAAACTGTTAGGTTGGCAGAAGCTGGGGCAAGTAACGGGAGCTCACCCCGTTACGCGGCACTAGGGATTCGAACTGCTGAACTGCTGACCTTTCGATCGGCAAGCTCAGCATCTTAGCCACTGAGCCACCGCATCCCTAACCAGAGCATAGAACAACTCAGAGAAGCAGTGCAAAATTGGAAGATGTGGAGAAACCTAATCCATAGAATCACCACAACTGAATGGATCACTTCTCCTTCTTCATCATCAGCATCAGCATCACTCAACATCAGCAAAGGGCAAAATCAAACTTTGCTTTAGAGGCACAGGATCATCCAGGGTTGGCAGTTCTACTAGTCTTACACAAGGCTCATGTTCTCTTTCCTTTTAACAAACCATATTGGAAAGATAGCTCTTGAGCAGGGGTGTCAAACTCAAGGCCCAGGGCTCAGATACGGCCCACAGGGTGCTTTCTTCTGGCCCGCGGGGCTGCCCTGGAAACAGCAAAGGCCTGGCCTGCAGTGCTTCTGCGAGCAAAAATGGAGCTTGGGAGGGCCACAGGGTTTTGGCTGACAGAGGGTTGCAAGAAGCTATCACAGCTGAAAATGGAGCTTGGGAATCTGTTTTCACTGGCAGAGCGCTTGGGCTGCCACAGGCACCCCCAACACAAGTGACATTGAGCTGGCCACACACCCCCCAGGGCCCCCCCTAAGGTCAAACACAACCCTAATACCACCCTCAAGGAAATTGAGTTTGACACCCCTGCTCTTGAGGAAGAGCCTTGGTAGTACAGTGGTCTAAAGCACCCTGTTATTAACACCAGCTGCCTGCAATTATTGCAGGTTCGAATCTCACCAGGCTCAAGGTTGACTCAGCCTTCCATCCTTTCTAAGGTAGGTAAATTGAGGACCCAGTTTGTGGGGGCAATAAGCTGACTTTGTATAAATATACAAAAGTATGAAGGCTATTGCTTAGCGCATTGTAAGCCGCCCTGAGTCTCCGGAGAAGGGCAGCATATAAATCAATTTTTTTTTTTAAAAAGGTACTATTCAAAATATGTTTATTTATGAGATCAACCACACAGGTTTGGGAAATAGCCAAAGGTGAGATTCGCTGCAAGGATTGGGCTGGATGAGATTAAATTTACCAGCAAAGCTACACTTCAGCTACCAAGAATTTTCACTTCCATCGAGAAGATTTAGAAATTTGAACAGATTACAGTATGTAAGCATTAAAACATTAAGGGCCCTTGGAAAAGCGCCTCATTGACAGCAAAGGCATAAAAAGCTATTTCAAAGGGATCTTTACTGCTTGTTTTTTCCTCCACTTTCTCAGCTACAAGACTGTCAGAACTGTTTCTTTTAGCGCGCTCTCCCTTGAAAAATATTATTGTAGCAGCCTCATGTTATGAGAAGCATGTGCATGATATTCTGAAGTTCTGACTACTCTCAGAATATAATGGCATTCCTATGCACTTTAGCAAGAACAGTATCTTAATGGTTCTTCGGTCAAAGGTGGAAAACAAAGAGAGGTTAGGATCTAATATAAAATTAGAACAGAGGAGAATTTTGCTAGAATTTTTGGGGGGAGAAAACTGGACAGGCTTCTTTCTTCCTTTGGTCTCCACAGAAATAAAAAATGCTAATGTTAGATCAAGTCCCCTGGTATTTCTAGTTTCCTGCTAATGTGTACCAATAATGTAGAATAGAATAGAATAGAATAGAATAGAATAGAATAGAATAGAATAGAATAGAATAGAATAG
>WNWU01000001.1:79916859-79953995 GCA_012654045.1 Ptyas mucosa
AGGGTAGAATAGAATAGGGTAGGGTAGGGTAGGGTAGGGTAGGGTAGGGTAGGTAGGGTAGGGTAGGGTAGGGTAGGGTAGGGTAGGGTAGAGTAGAATAGAATAGAATAGAATAGAATAGAATAGAATAGAATAGAATAGAATAGAATAGAATAGAATAGAATAGAATAACAGAGCGGGAAGGGACCTTTGAGGTCTTCTAGTCCAAGCCTCTACTCCAGTGGGTCTCAACCTTCCTAATGCCGCGACCCTTTAATACAGTTCCTCATGTTGTGCTGACCCCCAACCATAAAATTATTCCTAAAACCATTGAAAATATGTGTTTTCGGATGGTCTTAGGCGACCCCTGTGAAAGGGTCGTTCGACCCCCAAAGGGGTCCCGATCCACAGGTTGAGAACCACTGCTCTACTCAGGCAGGAATTATTTCTTAACATTATTGATAATGTTGTGCAAACAAGTTGATGCATTTTTAAAAAGAGTTTACATTGTGAGATTTATGTTTTAAATCCTGGGTCAGAGAAATGTATTGTGAAAGGAACAAAACAAGAAATTTGCATTTAAAAAAAAGTTTTCTTGGAAGACATATACAAAGTCTCTCTACATGTCCCTCTCTATGTAAATGCAATCCTCAATTACAGATTTCTGGAACTCTTCCAAACAAAATCATTGCAGGTTCTGAAGACGTACTACAGACCACCCCAGATTACGTTTTCTTAGCTTGTCTTTCCAGTATCTTCCCCTGGCTTCTTTTCAAATGGGTAGTGCTTTGCAACCAACTCTGCCCTCTCCAAAAGAAATGAGTTGGCCTTCTTTTGTCTTCTTGAGGCACAGAGTTGCTGAACCTCGGAAGAAAGAATGTGCATGAAAAACACACCCTTGCCAAAGCCTTGCAACCTGTGGCTCAATCTGATAATTGGAGAGAGGAGCGCCTCGTGCTTCTCTGTCCTGACTTGATTAGCAAACAAGTAGGACAGGAAATAAATGACATCCAAAAGAAAAGGAGATTGAAGAGGGAGAGCATGAGCCTACATCTGGCTCTGGAAGTGCCTTTGGTGCCACCCAGAGCAGCACTAGAAGAGAAGGAAGAAGAGAAGCAAAGTATACCTTGTAGAAATCCAAGTATTTTCAAGTCCCTTCAGCTTAGTCTCCTTGCTTTTGACTCTAAAAAAAGAAGAAAATGAAAGAGATATATTTTGGTTTATCACAGAGATAAATCAATCACAGTGGCAATTGTTTATCCTCTGGAAGACAAATCCATACAGATGAGGATTATAAAAAATTATTAATTATCACATCTCAAGAGATCACTAATGGCTGAAAGTAGAATATCAGAGCAATATGTGATGATGGAGGAAATTATCATCAACATCCTCCTCCTCCTCCTCACACCACCATCCTCATTTGCATAAGAACCTTCCAGAGGCTCCAAGAGACAATTCTAGATTAAGGAGTTACAGAGTTTTCAAGGATTATCTCCTATTTTTTTTGACTGCCCAGTTTGTTTTGGCACAGTGTTCTTGTCAATTAAACAATTAAAAGATGACAATTAAACATAATCATTTTATGGGGCTGACAAACTTGCTTACTCTGTCACTGACTTGCCCTCTGGAATGCATATGACGGCCATTCTTAAACTTAAATGGACTCTAGAGGATGGTAGAGGACAGGAAGGCCTGGAGGAACATTGTCCATGGGGTCACGATGGGTCGGACACGACTTTGCAACTAACAACAACAAAACACTGAAGCAGTAGGCGTGAGCTTAAATGGACTCTGGGGGATAGTAGAAGACAGGAAGGCCTGGAGGAACGTTGTCCATGGGGTCATGATGGGTCGGACACAACTTCACAACTAACAACAACAAAATACTGAAGCAATAGGCATGAGCTTAAATGGATTCCAGAGGATGGTAGAAGACAGGAAGGCCTGGAGGAACATTGTCCATGGGGTCATGATGGGTCGGACACAACTTCACAACTAACAGCAACAACTGCAAAGTGTGGTACTAGCTTATTCCTGTGGTTCCAATTCTAAGATCTATGAAAGCTCCTTCCCTTCTCTGATGTCTGGCGTATTACTATAGAGTCCACACACATTAAAATCCACACACCTTAAAGTTGCTAAGATTGAGAAACACTGCTATAGAGTTACGCCAGTGACTTCGGGAAACATGCATTTCCCAACACAACTTACTGTTACAATCCTAGTAAATTGAAGTTCCTCACATTCCTTTCCTGGCAGCGGTTGTGTGCAGATTCCCCTACTAAATCAGAAGGTTTCCCCCCCCCCTCATTCTATTCTTGCCTTTGGAACAAGATGAGGGGGCATGAAGAAGAAGAATGGGTGAGATAAGCAAACTCTTTTCTGGCTTGGATATTAATTTTAATTAGAATCTGATCCAGAGAAAAAGTGTTGGACTATAATAAGACCAGCTTGTACTTCTTTGAGGTAAGCACAGGAAGCTGCTGAAATGCATATTTTCAAGCCAAGAAATACAAATTTCAATAACCCCATTATTTAAAGCACAGAAACATCAAGCCTTGTAGTTCCTTTACCAATTATGTTTTCAAGTTTGTGCCTTGGGAAATAAGAGTCTCTGGCAATGATGAGAAAATATTCCATTGTAACCTGAAAAATCTCAGTTTTTCACTTCATTCTAAGATTTTGGCCTCTTTATAAAAGTCTTGGAAGGTAGAGATCATCATAGAAGGGGGCCTGAGTTTAGCCAACTATCACAATGGGTTCCAAATTTGCCTATGTAAGTTCACCAGCTTGCGCAAGGAAAGGAATAAATTTTAATAACTAAATCTATACTTTCCCTTTTTCTGGAATTACAAGTTTATCTGACTATCTGACAAAACCTGCTCTCCTGATGCCTGCAAAGTGTTGCTTATGCAAGCTGATTGATCATAAACTTCGTTCTGAATTAACTGCATGTACATGTAATGGTGTTTAGGCAATAACAGAATAACAGAGTTGGAAGGGACTTTGGAGGTCTTCTAGTCCAGTCCCCTGCTCAAGTAGGAAGCTCTATACCATTTCAGACAAATGGTTGTCCAATCTCTTCTTAAAAACCTCCAGTGTTGGAGCATTTACAATTTCTGGAGGCAACTCGTTCCACTGATTAATTGTTCTTATTGTCAAGGAATGTCTCCTTTGTTCTAGGTTGCTTCTCTCCTTGATTAGTTTCCATCCATTGCTTCTTATCCTGCCTTCAGGAGATTTGGAGAATAGGTTGACTCCTTCTTCTTTCTTTTTTTTTAAATTTGATTTATATGCCGTCCTTCTCCGGAGACTCAGGGTGGCTTACAATGCGTTAAGCAATAGCCTTCATGTATATTTTGTATATTTATACAAAGTCAGCTTATTGCCCCTACAATCTGGGTCCTCATTTTACCTACCTTAGAAAGGATGGAAGGCTGAGTCAACCTTGAGCCTGGTGAGATTTGAACTTGCAGTAATTGCAGGCAGCTGGCAACTTGAGTGCTACTTTTAACAGCACTTAGTCCACTGCGCCACCAGGCTCTTATTCTTTGTTGCAGCCTCTTAGATATTGGAACACTGCTATTATGTCACCCCAAACCTTCTTTTCATTAAACTAGACATACCCAATTCCAGCAACCATTCTTTGCGTGTTCAGTCCCTTCTTTGTTGCTCTTCTCTGTACTCCTTCAAGAGTCTCAACATCTTTTTTATATCGTAAGAACTGAGAAGCAAAACTGGATGCAATATTCCAAGTGTAGTCTTACCAATATTGCATGGAACCAATATTTCACGTGTGGTCTTACCAAGATTGCATCCAGCAATATTCCAAGTAAATAAAGCAATGACAGATTGACTTATTTTCATCCACTCCCAATATCTGTATACATTTTTCTTGTATGGAAGTTAACTTTTCTGGTCTCACATCCCAACTGTTGTAATATGCTAATATTGCCATAATTCAAAATCCAAGTATAGACTTATACACATAACATTCTAATTTTGATATTCAATTGTATACGAGGGATATTATTATCTAGAAATTCATTTTGCTTTAGAAGCATGAACTCCATGGAAGTTTAAAAATTCAAATCATTTTTTAAAAAAAAAAATCCAATAATAAATTCCTGGGTCCAATCCAGCAGACAGTCATAAGCATACAAGCCTGCAGAGCTCAATGAGTCCTTGGTTACATCAACTCTTTTCTGGATTATGGCCAAATCTGTATTGAAACGTTCCTTTTTTTCCAGATAACTATACACTGGAAAAATTATCCTGCAGTTGGGAATAGATAAACTATACATAATTTGAATGACATTTCAGGCAGAAAAAAATTGTATAATTAGATTGTGGAGACTGCAAGAAAAGAATAGATAAACTATACATAATTTGAATGACATTTCAGGCAGAAAATATATATATAATTAGATTGTGGAGACTGCAAGAAAAGTGCAAGGGGTAAGAGAAATAATGGATCAAATAGAGTTTAAAATGAGGTCCCTTTCTGGTGGAATTTTTCCTTTTCCTATCTGATTTTCTATTACAACTAGGTACAAAATCCTTTTAAAAAAAATTCACCACGCTGATGGGCAGAAACTTTGGGGAAGATAATTTTTCTGAATTTCTCCAAAGGAGAAAAAATTGCCTAGTAATTTCTGAAGGATAGGCCACCACTAAAAGGCCTAGTGGACAGATGACCCTAATGATTCTTTTGCAGGCAGGGCCATCCCAAACTCCCAGAATTCCACTTGCCCAGCCTGGCTGGGAGTTCTGGGACCTGAAGAATACTAGTTTGCCAGAGACCATTTATACAGTTAGTTCTTGACTTACGACCACAATTGAGCCCAAAATTACTGCTGTTCAGTGAGAACGTTTGTTAAGTGAGTTTTGTTCCATTTTACGACCTTTCTTGTCACAGTTGTTAAGTGAATCACCACAGTTGATAAATTAGTAGTACGGTTGTTAAGTGAATCTGGCTTCCCCATTTACTTTGCTTGTCAAAATAACACAAAAGGTGATCACATGACCTCGGGACACTGGAACAATCATAAATATGAACCAGTTGCCACGCACCTGAATTTTGATCACATAATCATGCGGATGCTGCAAAGGTCGTAAGTGTAAAAAAGGTCGTAAGTCGTTTTTTCAGTTCCATTGTAACTTTGAATGGTCACTAAATGAATTGATGTAAGTCGAGGACTATTTTTATAGAAGATCCAAGATGAGGCAATTCTGCTCTACAAATGTAAAACAAAGCTATAAATGTTATAAATAAGATATCTATAAAGCCCTACCATGTTTCTCTGAAAATATTTTTTTTGAACCCTGAAATAAGCGCTTGGCCTTATTGCCATGCTCTCAAAACCCCAATTATTATCAGGGGATGTCTTATTTTGGGGGAAACAGGGTAGTAAGACCACAACTAGAGTACTGCATCCAGGTTTGGTCACCACACTATAAAAAAGATGTTGAGACTCAGTGTAGAGGAGAGCAACCAGGATGATTAGGGGATTGGAGACTAAAACATATGAAGAACGGTTACAGGAATTGGGCCTGGCTAGTCTAGTGAAGAGAAGGACCAGGGGAGACATGATAGCAGTGTTCCAATATTTGAGGAGCTGCCACAGAGGGGAGGGGGGGTCAATCTGTTTTCCAAAGTATCTGAAGGCCAGTTAAGAAATAATGGATGGAAACTGACCAAGGAGAGATTTAACCTAGAAATGAGGAAGAACTTTCTGACAGTGAGAGCAATCAACCAATGGAACAGCTTTGCCTCCGGAAGTTGAGGGAGCTTCATCACTGGGAGCTTTCAAGAAAAGATTGGACTGCCATTTGTCAGAAATGGTGTAGGGCAGTGATGGCTAACCTTTTTGCCGTTGCGTGCCAAAAGCGGGGGGGAGCGGGGGGAGCGCTCATGCGTGCCCACACCCATAATTCAATCCACCCCGCCTCCCCCCCCAGCATGCGTGAACAACAACAACACCACCCGCTTTTGGCATGCTATGGCATGGTGGGTCCAGTAGGCCCGGTTTTTGCCCTCCCCAGGCCCCAGAGGCTTTCTAGGAGCCTGGGGAGGGCGAAAACAGCCTTCGCCAACCCCCCAGAGGCCCTCCGGAGGCTGGAAACAGCCTGTTTTCTGACTTCTGGTGGGTCCAGAAGGCCCCAAAATCAGTTGGCTGGCGTGCACATGTGCACTGGAGCTGAGTTAGGGCAACTCTTGTGTGCCCACAGATATGGCTCCATGTACCACCTGTGGCACGCATGCCATAGGTTCGCCATCACGGGTGTAGGGTCTCCTGCTTGAGCGAGGGTTGGACTAGATGACCTATAAGGTCCCTTCCAACTCTGTTAATCTGTTAGAGGAAAGTCTTGTTCAATGAGATAGTGTAGTAAAAGTGAAAATAACATTATTTTGGGGGGGGGGAGAAACTCATAATTCCAGGAGTGTGAAAAATGTTTGTTTGATAGAGCTCAGGTAACACGTGGCAAAAATAATGGGCTGAATTGGAATTGCTGACTATGATACCTCAACCTCATCCAGCAGCTGTCCTCTGACTATCCCTGATGGAATGTTATTTTGTCCTGCAAGGTTCCATTTTGTGGCTTTGAGGCAGATGGGATGGAAGAAATTACAGTTTTTTTATTCAGCCCCCACCCCTCCCTACCCCTGATACTGTCTTATTGGCCAGAAAGTTTAGTTCTGAAAAAGTCAGCTCTTGTTTTTTGTTTTTTTTCTTCTGTTGCTGTGTTTTAGGAGAACGCGGGGATAAAAGTCTCCCCTTGTTGTTTTCTTTCCCAGCTGTTTGGCTCAGTTTGTGGCCTGCCTGCCAAAATATTGGTGATGGGCCATCGCTGCCTTTGAACCTATCATTCTATCTTGAATGGAGCTGTTTGCAGAACTGCTTGGTCAGGATATGGGAAAAACTCCAGGGAAGCTATTGGCCTCAACGCCAGATCACTTCTCAAGGATTTTTCTCAGCCAGGGAAGATCTTACTAGTAACCTCGGGGGAAATGTTGCACACATTTGCTATAGTACATAAGAGCCCTTTGCTATCTAAGACCACATTTTCCAGTGAGATCTTCCAGAATGTTGGGACTATGGAGAAAGTTGATCTTAGACACTAAAAAGGCCTCATGTAGTAAAGCGGGAATGTGCAACTTTTCCCACTATTTAATTTATGTTAGACATAGTTAACCCAGAGCAGGGGTGAAATGCTCCAGGTTCGGACCGGATCGCCTGATCTGGTAGCGATGGCGGCGGGTGGTTCGGAGAACCAGTAGTAAAAATCCCTGTGCCCACGCCACCATGCCCAGCTAAGCCGCAGGATCATCAGAGACTTTTTTTTTTACTTTGAAAAGCATTTTTTCTACAACCTCTTCCAACGAAAAAATGCTTTTAAAAGTAAAAAAAAAACCAAAAACCTCTGATGATCATGCGGCTCAGCTGGGATAGTCAGAGGCTTTTCAAAGCATTTTTTCTGCAACCTCTTGGCGGATGAGGTGATTTAAAAAATGCTTTGAAAAGTCTCTGACGACCCCAGCTGAGTTTTCGGATCGGCAAAGGCTTTTCAAAGCATTAGAAAAAATGCTTTGAAAAGTTAAAAAAAAGAAAGTTGGCCACGCCCACCCAGTCACATTACCCACCCTCCCACCAAGCCACGCCCACATAACCGGTAGTAACAAATTTTACATTTCACCCCTGACCCAGAGTGCATTGGAGTAGGGCAGCTAATGACAATAATGAAGAAGCTAAAGTGTTCTGGGATTTTAGAATTCAAACAGACAAGCATCTGCCACAGAACACCCCAGACTTAACCATTGTTGATCAGAAAGACAAAGAAGTCTGGATAATGGACACCGTAATACCTGGAGAAAGCAGAATAGAAAAAGCATGGTAAAAGGTCCCTTCTTTTTTAACCAAGCATTTTACCATATTATTCATAAATAATATAAATTTCAACCCTTTAGGCACCTATTTCCCCATTGTTCCAATCTTGAGAGGACTTAGATAAAACTCTGTCTTTTTCAGCTGGAGTCCTAGGGGTGCTTTGAAAGGCAGGAGCTGTGGGAAGAGATTCATCTATGGCAGGGATCAGGGGTGGGTTCTACTTACTTTTACTACCGGTTCGCATCGCTTGCGCGCACAGATCACCCATGATGATGTCCGGGTCAGTGGGCGGAGCCTCCTGTTGGTTTTACTACCGGTTCTAGCAAACTGGTACAAACCGGGGGCAACCCACCACTGGCAGGGATCTCCAACCTTGGCAACTTTAAGTCTGGAGGACTTCAACTCCTAGAATTCCCCAGCCAGCAAAGCAAAGCTGGATGGGAATTCTGGGAGTTGAAGTCCACCAGGCTTAATGTTGCCAAGGTTGGAGACCCCTGATCTAGGGGGTTCAAATTGTCACTTAAATCCAAAGCTTCGACGGGCCTTTTACTTATAACGGACCTTTTACCATGGTAGAATGCATCCATCTCTCCTTGAATTGGGAAAGTTTTCCTTAATCTGTCATTAGTCTCCAGATGGGCTAATATGAACTGGTCTTCAACTAATCAGCTAGGGTTTTTGCACAAACCCTAGAGGTGAAAAGGATTTGGGCCTCTGAACCAATTTAGATACAGGTAGTCCTCAACTTGCAGCCATATTTGGGACCAGAATTTCCATTGCTAAGCAAGTTTGGTTGTTCAGAGAATCCTGCCCAATTTCATTACCTTTTTTGCTATGGGCATTAAGCAAATCACCACAGTTGTTAAGTGAATCATGCAGTTATTCAGCAAATCCAGCTAACCCCCATTGACTTTGCTTGTTGGAAAACAGCTGGGAAGGTCATAAATGATGTCCCAAAGATGCTTTTCCAGGAGGCAACTGGACTTTCTTGTTTTTTCTTTGAAGACATTTTGCTTCTCATCCAAGAAGCTTCTTCTGACAGGATAGTGGGGAATGGAAGGATTTATATTCCTTGCAGACAGCTGGTCATTTGCATCCTTTTAGAGGGTTGTAGAAGCACTTGGAGGACCTCCTGAATGACTGAGAATCTCTACAGACTCATAAATGATTATCACATTATCTAGGGATGTTGCAACCATCATAAATATATATATCAGTTGCCAAGCATCCAAATTTTGATCACCTGACCTTGGGAATAGTGGGATCATTATAAGTGTGAGGACCAATTATAAGTCACTATTTTCATTGTAACTTTGAAGGACCACCTGTACATCATGAGGGTTGCAGTGGGCCTTGCCATTACAATCCTTTTCCTTCTCCTCATTATCTTCAATGAAGCACACTGAAGGATATGATACAGGAAAGTACTTAAGTTCATGAGGAAATCAGATGGAGGAACTTTTGCAGTGGGGTCCAAGCAATTTTGGCAGGCATTTTACATTTTTATGTGTATGTATTCAAGGCATATAAAAAGGCTTTGTTCATACAGTACACTATGATCTACAGCAGGGGTGTCAAATTCAAGACTTGGGGGCTGGATCAGGCCCTCGGGGCACTTAGTCAGTGGTGAAATCCAAATTTTTTTACTACCAGTTCTGTGGGCGTGGCTTGGAGGGCATGGTGTGGCTTGGTGGGTGTGGTGTGGCTTGGTGGGCGTGGCAGGGGAAGGATATTGCAAAATCTCCATTCCCACTCCATTCTGGGGCCAGCCAGAGGTGATATTTGCCGGTTCTCCAAACTGCTCAAAATTTCCGTTACCGGTTCTCCAGAACCTGTGAGAACCTGCTGGATTTCACCTCTGCACTTAGATCTGGCCCATGGGGCTGCCCCGGAAACAGTGAAGGACCTGCCCACAGTGCTTCTGCCAGTGAAAATGAGCTCCTGAGCTCCGTTTTTGGCTGCCACGGACTCCTGCAACCCTCTGCCAGTGAAAAGGGAGCTCGAGCCCACCCGCCCACTCCATTTTCACTGGCAGAGGGTTGCAGGAGGCATCGGCAGCTGAAAAGGGAGCTCGGAAGCCCGTTTTCACTGGCAGAGCGCTCGGGCCACCACAGTGTGGTCAAGATAGCCATACTCACCCTGGCCATGACCCCACCCCCTGAGGTCAAACACAACCCTGATGCAGCCCTCAATGAAATCGTGTTTGACACCCCTGATCTACAGGGTTGTGCTACATAACACATGGTTCAAACAAATGAACCTCGCTGCTCTTAAAGAGAGTCTCATTATGTTACAGAGATACTTCTTTTTTTACTTGGTTGAGTGAGTCCAAGCGTCATATAACCTTCTTATCAAATCCTTTGCGGAGGAAAATCCTGCAAGAGTTTGTAGCTTGAGGCTGGGATAGACTGATGGATTGGTGGGAGCTCTGAGCATTCCGATTCTGTATCAGCAGCACATTTACTAGGTTTATGGCTATATGAGATATGGCTCCAATGCTCCCTATCTACAAGGCTCTAGCCTTGGCACCACAGCAGCGATCGAAAATCATTCATCACTGCAAATGCCTTTGCTTCAGATGAGCTAACTTGGAAGGAAAGCTTCACAAACTTTGAAACTTGAGGTCAGTTTGAGGAAATAGATTAAACATCCATAGAAATGTTTATTTCTCATTACATTTTCTCTCTCCCTTATTCAGATTGCTCTTTTCATAAGGTTAGTGGGAAAACCTTGAGTATTAATGATGTTCTCCAGAGCAAGCCTTTTGATAGATTAAAAACTCTCGAACCATGTCAGGATCGATAAACGAAACCTCTGGAGCAAATGCTGTTTTCTATTGTATCAGTTTACAGGTGTTTTGTATGCTAAGCCAGGAACTTTCTTATATGAATTACTCATTTGCAGAGCACATTTATAAAACCCAAGGAATTTTTTTTACAATAGAACTTTTATCATAACTTTCTATCCTGGCTTGTGGAGGATAGAAAGAAGCTTTCCCAGGCAATTGAAATGGATATTTCTCATGACTTCAACGAGCTGAGGTGGCAAAAAGATTAAATGTAACCCTTGGGAAGTATAAGGAACCTTGGATTGATCCTTTCGTAGATAAGGAAGTTTCACCAGTGGTGGGTTGCCCCCGGTTCAGACCGGTTCTATAGAACTGGTAGTAAAACCGGCAGGAAGCTCCGCCCACTGACCCGGATGTCATCAGAAGTGATCTGCGCATGCGCAGAAGAGAGAGCGCATGAAGTGAGCACACGCAGGCACGATGCGAACCGGTAGTAAAGGTAAGTAGAGCCCACCCCTGAGTTGCACCCTTGAATGTGTTCCAGGCTATACATTAGGAGTATGCTTAGCCTCTTTATAGTGGCACTTGGTGGCATCTGAGATTTTGCTTCCAAAGTAGGATATAGAAAGCATGTGGAGTCTCCAGTATGCACTTTAATTTTAACAACTCAAAGGAAGTAAAAAAAAAGGGGGGGGGGGGGAAAGAGTCAACATTTAGATTTGATGGCATGGCATGACTAGCCCTTATCCCAGGGGTGAAATGCTACTGGTTCGCTCTGTTTGGGTGCACTGGTAGTAAAAAAAAATGCTTTAAAAAGGTTTAAAAAAGGTTCTGACAATTGCGTAGTACAGCTGATTGTCAACTACCGGTTCGGGTGAATAGGTAGTAAAAGATGCTTTTAAAAAGTAAAAAAAAAAAGGTTCCAACGATCGCGCGGCACAGCTGATTGTCAATCAGCTGTGCCGCGCGATTGTTGGAACCATTTTTTTTTACTTTTTAAAAGCATCTTTTACTACCTATTCGCCCAAACCGGTAGTTAAAAAATGCTTTAAAAAAGTAAAAAAATATTGGCCATGCCCACCCAGTCACATGACCCCCGCCACAAAGCCACGCCCACCAAGCCATGCCCACAGAATCAGGAACAACAAATTTTACATTTCACCATGGCTTTATCCCAATGGTCTTCCCAATGGGCAGTAGCCCAGGAGTGTCAAACTCTCATCGTCATGGCAGTATCACATGATATATCGTGACTTTTCCCCCCTTCACTAAACTGAACATGGGCATGGCCAGTGCTTGATGCATCCGGCCCGTGGGCAGCGAATTTGACAACCCTGCATTAGCCCTACATCTATTTTTTTTTCTTAGAAATCTAAGATGCCATATTTGCCAGCTGTGTTAATTACAAACACCAGCACAGCTGAACCCCCCCACAGCTGTATTTATTCAATGGGAGGCCAAATATTTCCCCACCAATAATTACCCCATGAATGGGAATAGAAGAGATTGTCTTACAATCATTGATAAAAATAGAACAAGCTGCTGCTGAAAATCAAGGAATGAGCAAGAGTTGCAATCTTCCCTGTTGCAAAGGGTGAATTTCTTTAAAAGTGGACTTTTCTCCGAAAATGACGGAACGTTTGTTTTAGATAGAGGAGTGGTTTGCCTGTGTACAATTAAAAACAAAAAAACCTATATAAAATATATCTCAATAGCTTGCTATATTATATCTCTATTAATGCTTGGTCTCTATTTAAAACCATTCTGTGTTTGAAAGGCTTAAATCCAGTTGAAAAATCAAGAACTAAAGAGACTGGGGCTAAGGGTTTGGGTTTTGTTATTTTTTAGCTTTAACTTAAATTGATGTGCGTGTATCTAGCTGTCATGAATTGGAAACTTAGATTTATGTATAAACCCATCTATTTTGTCTCATTCAAGAAGCAAAGGTTGAAACTGTGTGGATGTTTTCTACCTGCAAGTCATTGTTATTTATTTATTTATTTATTTATTTATTTTATCAGACTTATATGCCGCCCTTTCTCCACAAGGACTCAGGGCGGCTCACAGCAATAAACCACAACAAGTCCAGATTAAAATTCAACAATAAAAAACTAAAATTCCCATTAAAACCCCATTCAGTCCAGGCCAGCCTGGTGAAACAACCATGTTTTAAGGTCACGGAGAAAGGAGTGAAGGTCGGGGGCTACCCGGAGCTCCAAGTGGAGCTGATTCCAGAGGGTAGGTGCGCCTACAGAGAAGGCTCGCTCCCTAGGGGCCATCAGCCGGCATTGCTTGGCTGATGGGACCCCAAGTAGGCCCTCTCTGTGTGAGTGCATGGGGCGATGGGGAGCTGTTGCTGGCCGCAGGTGATCCACCAAATACCCCGGGCCTAAGCCATTTAGGGCTTTATAGGTAATCACCAGCACCTTGTTAACTCCTGGTGATCATCTGGATCAGTGCCCAGTTTTCTTGGCAAGGTTATTTTTTTGGAAATGGTTTACTATTCCTTGCTTTCCAGAGCTGAGAGAATATGACAGGTCACCTAACTGGCTTTGTGCCTGAAGTGAGACTAGAATTCACAGTCACCTGGTTTCTAGCCTGATACCTTAACCACTACGCCAAACTGGACTCCTAATGCCTTTGAGTCACTGTTGACTCCTGGCAGCTACCTGGGCAATTCTGCAGTTTTCTTGGCAAAATTATAGGAGTGGTTTACCACTGTGTCCTTCTTAAAGTGAGAGAGTATGTTTGGTCAAAGCTGGCTTTATGCCTAAGGTAGGGGTAGAACTCGAAGTCTCCCAGTTATTAGCGTGATACCCTAATCACTATACTGGTTGACATTATATATATAAAACAAATATCTTTATAAGCTAATGATAATCTGGCTCAGTACTTTGCCTTTCAATTTATTGTTACAAAAGGTACTACAGTATTTTGGAAAGTATTCTGATTATTAGATTAATTGAGATCTTGATTATTTTCCTTGGATTCTAACGTATCAAAGTTATATAAATTCCTTTTTATGTAATGTGTTTGTTGCTTGTCCCCATTCTTCTTATCCAAAATCTCTGTTTGTTTTTCTATTGAATTGCAAGTGTTCTTTACAGCAAGATGTCAATACTGTCCAAGATCAATCAGAGCGATGTAATATTATTGCAAAATAAAGCAATGTGTCTTCCAAGAATATTTCCATTTTGACATCCCAAAGCACATTCCTCACCTTTGATCTGTAAAATATCATTGGCAAATTAAATAGATTCCCTGAGGGTTCAGAGAGAGAAGTTTCCACTAAACAGTACAATGAACATAAATGCAATCCTTGCAGCAAATAGATAATTAAAATAAAATGGTTCCATTCTAGTTTATAAGAGTCAGAGCATTCAATCAAAAGCCAAACATTTTGCTGCGGTGGTAAAATCGAGGGTGCTTACTGAGGCAACTTCATAGACCGATGCAAAACAAAGCACGTCTTAATGGATATGAAATTATACATTGGGATTATAGTCAATATTTTGCAGAAAGTGTATATACACCACATATCACAGCCTATCATTTTCCAGATGTGTTGGCAGTGGACTCTGGGCTATGGAATTTTAATGGACCTTGACACCATGGATTGGTGATAACTGACATTCAGCTTCGATAGTCCATAAGAACAGCTTCAGACTAAACTAATTTAACAAGTTTCAATTTAGCTAATCTCCCTTAAGTTAATATTAAGAAAGGAAGCTTCAAAAGAGGAGTGAACTTTCATCAGAGGCACACTCAGAGATGAGAAAACAAACTTTCCCAAGTAGTTGGTTGATCTGCTTCTCTGTTATGCAAATGCCCTCTTGCTCTTAAAATCTTCATGTGTAGGACCCTTTGATGAATTTTTACAACATACACAACTATGTTAATTCTTTTCACAGTGGAAAGAGATTTGTGTGGGGTTTTTTCCATACTATTTGTGCTCTTGGCCTCTGTGATTTAAAATGTTACTATTCTCCCTGTTTTTCATTAGCACACTATTGTATTTCATTGCTAAAACATTGTTTTAGCTACTCCCTACCCTGCTACAGCTGTGGAGAGAGGCAAATGTGGTTGCCAATCTCTCTCATTCTTGGCTAACTACCGTATTTTCGGAGTATAAGACACACCTTAGTTTTTGGGGAGGAAAATAAGAAAAAAGCTGATTGGCAGGTAGATTGGCCTTCCGGAATACCCCCAATCAGCTGTTGCCAGAGGTGAATTTTAGCAACAGGTTCCTTGGTTGTGAGCTCTGTGCCTTGCTTTTTTTTTTTTTTTTTTTTGCTTTTTTGTCTGCCTCTGAAAGCCTCCGAAACAGAGCTTCAGAAAAAAAGACTCTGAAGCTCTGTTTGGGGGCTTTTTTTCTGAAGCTCTGTTTGGGGGCTTCTTTCCTGAAGCTTCGTTTCTGATGCTTTTTTCAGCCTCTGAAACCTCCGTTTGAGAAGCTGGGCAGGGCTACATTTGGAGTATAAAACGCATCCAGATTTTCACCCTCTTTTGGGGGGGAAAAAGGTGAATCTTATACTCCGAAAAATATGGTACTTCATAATCACACTGAATGACCAATCCAGGCTACATTTTCCATTTCTCCCAAATGTACAGTAAGCAGGAACGGCCCTATCATTCAGTCAAAGGAGATAGCAAAGCCTGGACACTGGGAAAGAACAACAAATTATTCAGTTATTTAACTCGCTATTATAGCCCTGGACGAGGAAAGATGAATGTGGGCTTTTCTGCTCAATGAGCCAAATTAACATAGTCTGCTTTTGGCATGATGCATTTTGACTTGTGGGGATGAGGAAACATTTGTTGCTTCTCCTCTAAGGCAAAATGTTTTGGGTCAATCCTGAACCCAACCTGGTAAATGTGAAAACCTGCAGTATTTTTTTGCCCAATTAAAATTTGTTGACCTTTCAATCCCGTTTATTATGCTATGTGGCTCTCCAGGGCTCAGATTACCATTTGTGCATTTAACATTCCCTTAAAATTTGACACTGATCTGCCGCTTTCATTTGGGGTCACTGATCTCTCCTTTCTTTTGTTAAGTGGCTTCATATCCACTAGATCCGGGTCACCAACCTTGTCAACTCTGAAACTTGTGGACCCACTCCCAGAATTCCTCAGCCAACCATAATCCATAGAGAATTTGATTCAGTGAATAAATGTTAAGTTTACATCAAATTAAATTGATTTGACATTTTTAAGATTTGCAACTGTTGATGTTCCATTATTGGATGTTCCAATTTGTTAATCCATAAACTGTAAATGTCATTAATAATACTTTTGAAAATATTAATTTTTGATACAATTATGACACAAGAATTCAAAGCTTTATTTCCTGAAACACCCCAGTGAAATGGCAACACAGCATGGTCCAATCTGTATTTCCTCCCTGTGGCTTTTATCAGACATGTTTGAACAAGCTCATGGAACTAGAAGAATAGATATGGAGTAAATTTCCACCTTGCTACAGGCATTTGTATTCCAGTCAATTGTTGCTTCTTCGTGCAAACCTACTTTACACTTGATACATGAATTTATACTGTCCAAACATACACTCTAATCATTAAATACAATTACTGCTAATGGAGCTATGGTCTCAAATTTTGCTTCTAAATTAACTTTTTAAGATATTCTCTTTCCATCTGCATTTTATTAAGTACACTATGAACTTGCTTTGGAGTAGGTTGAAGTGGTGGCTGCTTTAATTTGGAACTGGGTTGTTTTATTGGTGTTTTTGTCGTTTGGGTTATGATTTTTTTTATTGTGTTTTCAAGCCTCTTTGGGAAGGTTTTGCCTTGGAAGGTAGCAAATAAACATCAAATAACACACTAGCACATTATTTCTGCTAGAGAACTTTATGTACTGTAGTCCTCCTTATAAATTGGAGATCTCTAAGAAGAATTTTCAGCACAAAGGTCATTGCCAAAAGGTTGGCAGCGGTCGGTAGCTATGAAAGCTCTAAGGCTGTGGTTCTTAAACTGGGGTAATCACCCCCAAAGGTATAATTTGGGCATATCCTGAAGGTAACGGAGCAATTTGTAGCTGCTTGTTTGTGAGATGAGGATCCAGTATGGGAAAATGAAGGGTAACTAATGCCCAACGGACCAGCCAACAATGATGCCCCTTGACAGAAATGAAATGCTCAGACCATGAAATAGAAAGAAATGTGGACACCTGGTAATAACATCCAACCATTTTTTTAAAAAAAAATTAGTCATTCATCCTGAGAAAGAAAACCTTTTTAACAATGCAGATTTAACTCAAACATGCCATATAAGGACAAAAACAAATTATTTGCCTAAAGTCAAGTGCAGCAGTGAAAGAGTTAAGGGCATGATACCGTGTTTCCCCGAAAATAAGACCTCCCCAAAAATAAGCCCTCCCTCCAAAAATAAACCCTTCCCTGAAAATAAGCCCTCCCCGAAAATATTTAACCGCATGCGCAGACGGTCCCTGCCATTTCCTCTGGTTAGAGTTAGGGAGACAGAGCTGGAAATCAAGAGGAGCCCCGTCTTGCTCCACACACCCCAAAATAATAAGATCTCCCCGAAAATAAGGCCAAGCGCTTATTTCAGGGTTCAAAAAAATATAAGACAGGGTCTTATTTTCAGGGAAGCACAGTAGCTAGGGGAAAAACTCTGTGGTGCCCTCCTTCCCTAAGCATTTTTGCTTACAAGTAGTCTTTGTTTTATAGCTATTCGTTTAGAGATTATTTGAAGTTACAACAGCACTGAAAATAGTGGTTTTTGACCTGCCCTCACATTTACAACTATCAAATAACATCCCCACAGTCACATAATCAAAATCCAGGAGCTTGTCAACCAGTATATAATTATAAGAGTTGAGCATCCCAGGTCATTCGGTCACCATATGTGACCTTCCCAGCCAGCTTCCATCAAGCCAACACAATGGGAGAAGCCAGATTAACAATTGTGTGATTCACTTAACAACCACAGTGGTTGACTTAACTGTTGCCAAAAAGGTTGTCAAATCGGGCATGACTCATTTAACAACTGTTTTGCTTAGCAATGGTAATTCTAGTCCCAATTGTGTTCGTACATTGAGGACTACCTGTATTTTACTTCATGGTTAATTCAGGGTTGAGTTTGGGACTGCCACTGCCAAGGCGATGAATGCCCCTGGTGAATGAATGGGTCTTGTATGATTGCCCCTGTGGCAGCCATTTTGTGAACAGCTAAATTGCTGCCATTTTCTTTCCACATTCTTCAAAATATGAAATGTACCTCTGAGTTTAAGATTCCTGCACTGAGTAAAGCAAATGGTGTTCTTATTTAGCATGAACCAGGTTTGTTGGAGGTTATTAGAAATCTTCCAGGGTTACAAAATATATCATGAACAGTTTTGGTTAATCTTCGGTCCTATATGACCAAGTATCCCACCTCATCATATGCTACATAGAGCATATACTTCTGTAGTTCATGGAAGTCAGTGGAAATGTTTCATTCTCCATTAATTTTGATTGTGCCAATTTTGTAATGTGCCTCCAGGCCCCACTCTGTTTAAAACGGATTTCTCTAGCTCTGCTAGTACTCCACTCCTATTCTTTCCACCAATGTAAACAAAATTAGGCTCTGCTTTGCTGGAGCTGGGATCCTCCATCTCACTGCCAGGAGATAAATATATGAGATGTTGCAGCCTCGGTATTCCTGGAAGTTGCTGCATAGTTTCAGCATTATGACAAATTCTAGGAAGTCTGCAAAGTGCAATGTTCTTTGGGGAAAGAAATAAAAGAAGAAGAAGAATTCAATAATTTCAGAAAAGGAACCTTTCCAGAAAGTAGGAAAGAAGACAAGATGAAAAAGGAGTCAGGGTTCCTGCTCCTTAATAGGTCACCAGATGTTATTATTATTATTATTTATTTATTTATTAAAATAGGTTACAACAACCCTGAAAACACTGACTTACGACTTGTCCTCACAGTTATGGCCATCACACCATTCCCATGGCCACTTGATGATAATTTGGGCAGTTGGCAACAAGCTCACATTTACCACAGGTGCAGCATTCTGTGGTCACATGATCACAATTTGTGGCCATCGTGGCTAGCTTCCAAGAAGCAAAGTCAACTGGAGAAGGTGGATTTGCTTAACGATTGTATCATTTACTTAACATTTGCAGTGATTCACTTAATGGGTGGTGGTGTCAGAGATGAGATGAGATGGACCAAGGATGAGATGGGAATTACAGATAGTCCTCAAATTAGGACCACAATTGATCTCAAAATTTTGTTGCTAAGTGAGATTTTTTACAATCTTGCAGTTGTTAATAGCAATAGCACTTAGACTTCACAGGGCTTTTACAGCCCTCTCTAAGCGGTTTACAAAAGTCAGCATATTGCCCCCAACAATCTGGGTCCTCATTTTACCCAGTGGTGGGATTCAAATATTTTAACAACTGGTTCTCTGCCATAATGACCAGCTGGATAGGTGTGGCTCGGTGGTCATGTGACCGTGTGGGCATGGCCAACTCAATATCACAACAGCGTCGATGGATGCTTCACTTTAGCTATTACAATGTAATAAGGGTTAACCAGAGAGGCAGTTTCTGTAAGCAGGGCAATAAAGATCAGGCTACAAACAACACCAGAATGTTTCCTTCCTGCCTCCCTTACAGGATTAGCTCTGTAAAGTGGAAAAAAATAAAATAAGATTTCTTCCAACAACCATTTCTCCGAACTGCTTAGAAAGTTAACAACCGGTTCTCCCGAATAGGTGCGAACTGGCTGAATCCCACCACTGATTTTACCTACCTCTGTAGGATAGAAGGCTGAGTCAACCTTGAGCTGGTGAGATTTGGTGAGATTTGAACTGCCAAACGGCAGCTAGCAGTCAGTTGAAGTAGCCTGCAGTGCTGCACTCTAACCACTGCACCACCTTGGCTCTTTAGTAACATGGTTGTTAAGTGAATCCGGCTTCCCTGTTGACTTTGTTTGTCAGAAGGTCACAAAAGGTGACCACATGACACCCCCCCCCCCCAGACATTGCAACTGTCACAAATATGAGTTGAATGCCAAGTATCTGACTTTTGATCATATGACCATGGGGATGTTGCAAAGGTGGTAAGTGTGAAAACTGGTCCCAAGTCACTTTTTTTAGTGTCATTGCAACTTTGAACAATCACTAAACAAACTGTTGTAAGTCAAGAACTACCTGCATTCACATGTATTATTAAAATACAACTGAATTGAACAGAATTACTGTAGTCTTTTCTTACAGAATATAATACTGTGATCTTAGCACGTTAGAGATATAAACTGCTCAGCCAGGCAGGCAAAGTAGTTCCTTTGGAGAGGTAGCATGGTTAGGGGCTTCCCTGCTTTCATTTCCTGACTGCATACCACATGAATGGCCTGCTAGCAATCTGATTCATATATATATATATACAGTGAGTCATTGTTCTTGCAGTATCGCTGCTTCCAAACACTTTTTTAAAAAATTATCTGCCTCTGGAATGTGGTGCAATTACTTACCTCTGGGTGAAAGAAAGGTAGCAATCAGGAAACGGAATGGGAAAAGAGGGCAGTTGGCTTTTGCAGTCTATCATGGAGAATAAAAGATGAAAAAAGGAAAAAAATTAGGCATGGATATTTTTACTTTATTGCATTTTTCAGCCTCTAAGGATTACACGGATGGGGTGATGACCCAGTGACATTCTCAGAATGGTTCCAATCAACAGTTTCAATGGATAGGTTGAAAAGGTATAAACACAAAATAGGAGCACTAAGTCTAGCAGGAATTTAAGGACATTTAGTTTAGATTGTTTTAAAAAAATGAAAAATCATGTGGTTGAATTGTTGCAATTTGACACTGAATTTTAGCATCATGCATGAGAGGGGGACCACAAACTGGAGCAGATAATGCAGCCTATGAACAGCAATTTTGCTACTGTTGTGTCAGAATGGAAAGTTAACTTTTTTTTTTTACTGGATTGAAATGCTGCAGATTCAGCTCAAGCGCACTCTAGGTATGTCATCCTACAGTACTGTGATGGCGAACCTATAGCACATGTGCCGGAAGTGACACACAGAGCCATCTCTCCAGGCATGCCAGCTGTCGCCCATTGCTCTTCCAGGTTCTGGTGCACACATGCGCGCTGGCCAGCTAGTCTTTGCGTGTGCAGGAGCACCGGAAACCAGAACAGCAACACCCTGGCGCACATGCGCACCATTGGTAGGTTGCTCCCAGTTCAGTCCGGTTCTATAGAACCGGTAGTAAAACCGCTGGGAAGCTCCGCCCACCCACCATGATGTCATCATGAGTGATCTGCGCATGTGCGCGCCCACTGCAAACCGGTAGTAAAGGTAAGTGGAACCCACTCCTGATGCACACACTGGAAACTGGAAGCTCAGTTTCCCGGTGTGTGCATGCACGCTGGGGAACTGCTCTTTCGGTTTCTGGCACTCCCAGGAGGCACATGTGCACCAGGGAGTTGCTCTTCCAGTTTCTGACGCTTCCCTCTGCGCATGTGCTCTCATTTCGGCACTCAGTGCCAAAAAGGTTTGCCAACACTGCTATAGTACCCATTAGGCCAGTGTTTTTCAAACATGGCAATTTTAAGATGTGTGAATTTGAACTCCCAGAATTCCCCAGCCAGGATGAAAACCACACATCTTAAAGTGACCAAGTTTGAAAAATACTGCATTAGGCTAGTGGAATGATGAGTACAGTTTTTAAAATAAGCTTCCTTTGGCTTTATTCTTGTAAGATAGAATGATAAATAATCGATCATTTATTAAGCACAAAACTTCAGTCTGCTCAGGAGGGAAGTGTTGAAACCTTATTTTCTGATACAATCGGCTGGTTGCTGGCTGATACAGACTAAATGGGGGAGGGTTTGAATTAATTAATTGCTAAATGATAGTAACAACTACACAAGAAACTTACTAAGAATATTTATCAATAACCCTTCTATATGGCTAAGTCTTACAGTTTACTGCATTTTATAATAATAGCTATCAAAAGAATATGTGATTAAAGTTTTAATAACATAACAATCAATATAATTTGAATAATAAGCAATAAAGAGTTAACAATACTCATTAACACCAATCAACAATCAAGAGTCCAAAAAACCTCAGCAGAAAAGTTTTTTTCAAAACATGCCAGGTCAGTGCCAAACAATTTAGGTTTATCTTGGGACCATTTCATCCAAAGCTGTCTGCAAGCCAGTTTCCAGAATTCACTGGGAGATAAGGGGTATGGCAGGAGCTGGCTGCTTTCAAGTTGGAAATCAAACATTAGGAACAACCCACAGATAGATGATAGATATAGATAGATAGAACAACCCACAGATATTGACCAGAAGATAGAAGAGCTTTAATGAAAGACACCGGGAGCTAGAATTGACCAATAGCATGCAATTCGTTGTCGCTATTTTGCAGCCATCACTGTATCAGGAGAGTCATCACTTGCAAATATATTTTTCTCTCTGTGTCTTAATCCTCATTAAAGAGCCCTTTTCTCACAACAGAAGGCTAACTAGTCCAACATGCTGTTCCACAAAATTATGTGGCCAACAGATGCCTGTGAAAAACCCAACCACAGAATAACTCCAACTTTTATTTTTGAATTTACATAGCTTCCCATCTTACTTTGGTTCTGGATAATGTACAGTTTACACAAACTAGTATAATGAAGAGAAGGATAAGGGTGATGTAATAGCAGTCTTCCAATACTTGACAGCATGTCACAAAGAAGAAGGGGTCAAACCAGTGATGAAATCAATTTTTTTTTATTTGTTTGTTGGCTTGTTGGGCATGGTGTGGCTTGGTGGACATGGCAGGGGAACGATACTGCAAAAACTCCACTTCCACCCCACTCCAGGGGAAGGATACTGCAAAATCTCCATTCCCCCACCCCACTCCAGGGGAAGGATACTGCAAAATCCCCATTCCCTCTTCACTCCTGGGAAAAGGATATTGCAAAATCTCCATTCCCACCCCACTCTGGGGTCAGCCAGAGGTGGTATTTGCCGGTTCTCCGAACTGTTCAAAATTTCTGCTACCGGTTCTCCAGAACCTGTCAGGACCTGCTGGATTTCACCCCTGGGTCAACCTATTCTCCAATGTACCTGAAGGCAGAACAAGAAATAATGGGTGGAAAATCAATAGAGTTCCAACCTAGAACTAAGGAAAAATTTCCTAACAGTGAGAACAATTAATCAGTGGAACAGCTTGCCTTCAGAAGATGTGGATGCCCCATTACTGAAGACCTTTAAGAAGAGATGCCATTTGTCCAGAAGGGCATAAGGTCTCCAGCTTAATTAGAAGGTTGGACTAGAAAATCTCCAAAGTCCTTTCCAACTCTATGTTTTATGTTCAAAACAATCAGCAGAATTTATCTATTAGAACAAGTTAAAACAATTAAAAACGCAGTAGCAAAAACACAGGGAAGAGTGCAGTCACACCTACACCAGCCACACCTACACTTTCATTTTGCCTTGGATACATGATGAGCACCCACTGAGGACCAGAAAGCCACAATTTGTTTTGTAGTTGTACAGTCCTCAGTATTAGTCTCACCCAACCTCCTGCCCCAAGGATGTATTGGGCTTCAGTTCAGCTCAACCAGCATGGTTAACATCTGCAGGGCATCAGGTTGTGAATAATTGCTGCATATTTCCAATATGAAAAGATAAATTTTGCAATGGAATTTGCTATTATTAAGATTACTATAACACCACTCTTGGTAAGCAGTTGTGTGGAAAATAAGTTCCTTTGTTGATGGAGAACTCCTGCAGTGCTGGGAACAGTATAAAATGTTGACACTCTCGTTGTTCCTCATGGATAGTTGTTGCTGCTGGCATGATACATTTAGAAAGATACTTTCGGATTAGAAAGATACTCAAAGCTAGCCAGGAGGAATCCAAAGCTATTTTGTCATAGTATTTTCTGCTCATCCTCTTATCTGGCCCTCTTAGTGAGACAACTTACCTTGGAAGAAATCTTCAGAAATATCTTTAAAGAGACTGCAAAAGTTATTTATTTACCTTAAGTGATTCTGCTACCATTCACTTTTATATCTTGAGCAATTTCAATTTTTGCTAATTGATTTAGATTGAAAGTATCGACACAAAACGGATCAATGGATGACGATGTGTAAAAACCTGTAGCCCATTAGTCCACTGACTGTGCGGTAAAAACACAAATCTCATGCTGATTTCCAGGCTGATTTAAATTGTCTTTCACTGAATTAAACCACTGTTTCATCCTTGGGTCCTTTAAAGAAAGGGTGAAATCAATTTCCCTTTGCCTAAAGGTAGCAGTAGTCTGAGAGCAGGGAATTAAATTTGCTTCTTAATCCTTGCAACAGCCCATTTGCTCTAACCCCAATGGAAAAAAATTGGTGGAGATCAATTTTTTAAGCAGTGGAATGAGTATGTCAGTGCTTTACAAGTTTTAAGATGCTAATTTTGTCTCTTAAGTAGCCATGCCCACTCTCAAAATGTTTCAAGATTACAGTTTTACAATTGGTGGCCACATTCTTAATCAGCACCCCATATTGGTAGCCCTGAAGTTTTTTTTAATCTTTATAACACCTTTGAGAAACTTAATCCAATTTCCTTAATTTGATCCTCTACAGAAATGCTGGATCAAAAGTACAAAATCCCAAGTCAGTAAAAATTATGCAAATGTCAGCGGTGTCCCCAAAGTATAGTTTTATTTTTTAAAAAACATGAAGATGCTTATGCAAATTTTGACCTCAACATTGTGGTCACAGTCTTGACTTTTTTGATTACCTCTGAGAACGGTCATCTAATATAATTGAAGGACACCAAATTAAGAAAGTCAGTTCATTCACAGAAAATTTCTTTGACTTACAGCATCTGCACAGCATTATCCAACCATAACTGAAGGCTGAAGTGTTACAAATCTGTCCTCATTACAGTTGTATTGGCACAACCACAGGTGGATGACTAGATGATGCTATAAGTCATTCATGCAGACTTCCCTCCTTCCTTTTCTCTCTGTCTCGAATCTACTCTTACCAGACAGATATTTTGAGACAGAGTGACAAGAACGGTACACATTCCAAATTGGATCCTACGCTTCCTGTTATTTCATTACAAGGCCTTTTCCATGAGAAGACTTTGCAGGCATAATGGCTTCTTGGAAACATAGGTCAGCATAAAAAGTAAACTTGACTGTATAAACCTCTACAGGCTGAGGGGGAAATGAAACAAAGCACTGAGGTAAGTCTCTATAATAGCTGTCCACCTGCCCAATCAGCAGAAATGTTTTCTGCATGGGTTCCTCGTCTGGCTATGAATCACAGTGTTGTGTTTGAACCCATGACTCAGAAGAATAGTTGCCAGAGGGTGGCGGTAAAATAGGCTAGCACATTTATAATATGGAAATCTGTCCTACCTCTTGAAGAATTCTGTCTCTCTAGTGGTGTGGAAAAATACTAATGGAGCCCTGATGCTACCTCTAATAGTTGACTGTTTTGAAAGCTGTGGGCATATGCTGATGTCAAAGAATTATTTTAGGAACTAAGGTCTTAAAAGTGTTCTTTGTTCTTTTCTTGGCTAGCAAAAGAAATTCCAAAGGAATGAAAGCAACCAGACTTTAATTAGAATCATTGAAAGCAGTGTTTCTCAATCTTGGTCTCTTGAAGATGGGTGGACTTCAACTCCCAGAATTCCCAGTTGCTGACTAGGAAATTCTGGGAGTTGAAGTCCATCCATCTTCAAGAGGCCAAGGTTGAGACACGTTGATTTAAAATATACGTTTTGATTGTTCCTCTTTCACCATATTCATAAACCCAATTTAAACTTATTTTCTATGTACCATGTACTATTTTGGCTCTGAGGCAAAGTGTGGAAGTGACAATTTAGATTCTCAGGTGTGGTAAGAAATAATATGTTGGTTATCAAGGAATCTTTCTTTCCTCTAATCTTTTTCATAGCACATAGTTAAAAACATGACTTCATTACTGAGCAATGAGGGTGCTTTCTAAAATACTCCCTTATAGCTTTTAATAACTGTTGACTACTAGCTATAAAACACATCTTGACATGATTTAACCAATGAGTACAACACAAATCTCACTAGTCAAAAGGAGAACTCAGAAGAGGAGGAGGGGTACAGTACTGAAAGAGGAGAAATAAATCATTTAACATGGAAAACTGATTCTCTTCTGCAAGCTATCACTCTCTGCTTGAAGTATTTTCTTCATCTCTGACCCTCAAAACGAAGCATTTATGGCCAGCATTTATGAGGCCCCCTGCAAAAGGGGGTGAGACCACCAATGAAGATATGTAAAAGTGTGGAGGTGATGGTGTAAAGTAAAGTTACACCATCACCTTAATTTAAATTGGTTTCCCTATTTGTTAAATTTGTCACATATGCACACACATTTACTGTGATCCTGATCTTCTCACATTTTAGTCAATTCCCAATCTTTTCACATCTTGCAAGGACACATACTCTGCCTATTGTACACATGGACATGTGCAAATGCACACGCAAGAACACCATAAAGCAAGAAAGCAGCATGATGGATGACTTAAGAATTTGCTCCTGGTGGACAAACAAAATATCAACAGACACTGGGGGCTACACTGAAATCCTGATGGGCCTAACTTAGTGTGGAAAGTTATATACACATACTCTAAAGTTTGCCGGTATGATGTTTTGCTTCTTAACCAAACAAAGCCTTTCTTTCAAGTTTAGTTTTGAGAAATGCACCTCAGAACAGTGATGAAATCCAATTTTTTTTACTACCGGTTCTGTGGCTGTGGCTTGGTGGGTGTGGTGTGGCTTGCTGGGCGTGGCTTGGTGGGCGTAGCAGGGGAAGGATATTACAAAATCTCCATTCCCTCCCCACTCCAGGGGAAGGATACGGCAAAATCTCCATTCCCACCCCACTCTGGGACCAGCCAGAGGTGGTATTTGCCAGTTCTCCGAACTACTCAAAATTTCTGCTACCAGTTCTCCAGAACCTGTCAGAACGTGCTGGATTTCACCCTTGCCTCAGAGGTTTAGTTTCATTGCAAAGATGTTGGACTCCCCCCACTAACATGACCACTAAGGCCCTTGGTTACTTCATGATTTTGAGAGCTGCTGCTTTTTGTTGATCTTTCTATGCATTTGTTTTAATTTTAACATTACAGTAATAATGAAATAGTCATCTTAACAGATTTTTAGTACAGGCAGTCCCCAACTTGCATAACCATCCCATTCCAGAAAACCTTGCAAAACCTGATTTTTTTCATAAGTCAAAGTCAAATCAGTTGTGAATGATATCAAAAGACAGTCATTTCAATGCAAGATGACGAAGAAACTACTACATTGTTAAATGGGGAAGAAAGAGAGAAGACTGGCTTATAGAAAAAGGTGTGGTTTACAGAAAGTTTTGTGTTAAATGGAGTTTGTGTAACTTTTTACTCATTTTTATTCTAATTGAGGTCGGCTATAGTGTACATTAATTTACATTTAGAGTAGCATTCTCTTGCATGCTTAAATGAGAGCTACTGGATTCCTTGAAGTTTAGGACTTCCTTTTTAAAGGAAAACAACGCTGACTGAGGACACGGTTGAGATATATAAAATCAAACACAGCAAGGACAGAAGGGGCAGAGGCAACTTTTTCTCCCTCTTAAAATATTAGGACAAGGAGACGTACAATAAAGTAACAGAGATGATTTAGAACAGACAAAAGAAAGTACTTTTACACACAGTATATAATGAACCTGTCAAATTCAATGCTACAAAATGTGGTAGTGATCATTATCTTGGGTGAATTTAAAGGGAGATTGGATAAAGTCATGAGGAAGCTCAAGTCTGGTTTTTGAGTCTCTATGTTACCCCTGAGTTGGGAATCACATACATCCCAACACCTGTTTCAGGAGAACAGCAGAGATTCCTATGTCTCCATTTCCTACTAGTAAGCCTCCAGAAGTACCAGGTTCACCACCGTGTGAAACAAAATACTAGATGAAGATGGACCTTGGTCTGATCCAGGAAGGTGAATTTTAATTCTGTCATAAATTGACTTCTGAGAAAACGTGCATAGGAGGTGCACATGTCTACCTTATCTTAGTGCATGTGCTTGAATTGTTTTGCTGACCCTTTATCATGATTTATAAGGAAGACAATTTTCACTGGAGGTGGGAGGTTAGAAAAATTACAGTCACCGACGTTATTTTTTTATGTCCACCAAACACTAAGATGATTTCTTCATAATTGCTCATGACAATTTCTTCCATTTCGTTGTACTTTAAATATTTTTGCTTCAATGGCAGAGATGGCTTATGAACTGAGTCATTTGCTGTTTTGTGAAATGGATCTCTTGTCACTGGTGTACACTCACAATGACAGTCACACTCCATGACAGCTATATTATGACGACTCCCAAGAAAACCTTTCAAAATTCCAAATATGCTCAGTAACCTTCCAAAGCTTGATAATACTCAAATTTAAATGATAACCCTGCTTATGTTCTCACTCAGGAATGTTATGTTTTGTCCAAACAGTTCCATGGTGATGTTAGAAAAAGACCCAAAAGAAGATGCAAGAGGGAAGGCCAGATGTAAGAGATACTTCCTGCAAGTGACCATTCCCATTTAGGAAGGACACATCCAAAGCTCATCTTCACCTTCAGGTTCAGCGAGCTTCTATATCTTGATAACACCACCAGAAAGCAGAATTCTTGCAAACCTACTGAAAGGACAGAGGACACTTCTATATAGAGGCATTTGCCTGACCGATTTATGACAAGAAGTAGGATCCAATGTTATGAGACTTTGCATGGACTTCACTAGACTTCTGCATATACAGGTAAAATATTTTTTTAATAAGCTTTTCTTACTTGTGCATCATCTAGCTAAACCCATCAAGTGAAACACACTGCAAAGCTGGAGGCAGTTTATATTTCTTCGTTAGATCAACTCATCAGCAGAGGATACAAGAAGATGTATTTTATCAAGAGGCCTTCATTAAGTCAAACATACATCTGGCCCGTTGAATATATGTTTGAAAAAATGTATGGTCTTAACTTTCCTTAATCCATTCCAGAAAGTTAGAAGCAATTAAGGATCTTTTGGGCTTTAAAAGTAAATTGGTCTGGGAAATACAAGGAAAAATATTTCTCTTTTGGGGATAGGTTGGGGGGTTTTAAGGATGAAAATTGGTGTGTTTAGTCTTGCATAAGGTTAGCACATCCATTTCTGCTTTTATTTTACTGCTTGTTTTCTACTCAGAAGAAAACTGCTGAAAAATGCCCATTAAATCAACAAATTCTGATGGTGGAATCTTTAACCACTATGGTAACTGGGTTTGGCACTTGTGATCTGCATTCTGGTTACCTAGTAGGGGTGAAATGCTCCCAGTTTGGACCGGATCTACCGATCCGGAAGCGATGGAGGTGGGTGGTTCAGAGAACCAGTAGCAAAAATCCCTACCCTCCCCCCACCCCCACCCCCTTTGCCTAGCTGAGCCACGCAATCATCAGAGGCTTTTTTTATTATTTTTAAAAGCATTTTTTCTACAACCTCTTCGGCCAAAGAGGTTATAGAAAAAATGTTTTTAAAAGGGAAAAAAAGTCTCTGCTGATCAGGCAAGTCAGCTGGGATCGTCAGAGGCTTTAAAAGCATTTTTTTACAACCTCTTCAGTTGAAGAGGTTGTAGAAAAAATGGTTTTAAAAGTAAAAGTAAAAAAAAAAAGTTGGCCACGCCCACTCAGTCATATTACCCCACCACCACCAAGCCACGCCCACAGAACTGGTAGTAACAAATTTTATATTTCACCACTGTTACCTACCCTTACTATAGGTTAAGATCACACCATGCTTTTAATATCAAGAGGTTGTTGAGGCTGGTTTTATCCTTCTTTAATAGCTGGGTGCAAAACCTCTCTCTCTTTCCAGATTTAAAACATGAAGTAAGTTGAATCTTACTCCAACATTGGGTTGGGATGGGATCTTCCATCATACCTGAAAGCAACATGAATGGAAAACATCTTGTATAGCACATGGTTTTAGCACCTTGCCACAATTTTCCAGCAGTTGCTAGCTGAAATGGTACTCTTATTCTTTATTTCAGAAAGAGGAAAGCCTACCACTATTAGTAGTCAAAAAATATCTTAATTATGTCAGCTATGTGCATGTTAGATATGCCACTTGGATTTTACTCTCTGGAGTTTTAATATCTATTGTAGAAAACCATCTTATTTTCTGGGAGAAATATATGGTCAGCATATGAATACTTGGCATTATAGGTGGCATTTCTTTGGTATATGGACTGCACATATCATGCCAGGACTCATTAAATACCACGTCAGGGTTTTTTTCATTCGCTAATGCCAAACCTGATGTAGTTCAGGGTTGGCATCAGGGGTGAAATCCAGCAGGTTCTGACAGATTCTGGAAAACCGGTAGCAGAAATTTTGAGCAATTCGGAGAACCAGTAGTGGAAATTTTGAGTAGTTCAGAGAACCGGCAAATACCACCTCTGGCTGGCCCCAGAGTAGGATGGGAATGGAGATTCTGCAATATCCTTCCCCCAGGAGAGGGAAGGAAATGGGGATCTTGCAGTATCCTTCCCCTGCCGTGCCCACCAAGCCATGCCCACCAAGCCACACCATGCCCACCAAGCCACGCCCACATAAAAAAATTTGGATTTCACCATTGGTTGGCATGATAGATTTTATTTTTTTAATTTATATGTCACCCATCTCACTCTTGCAGTGTCTTTGAACGGCCTAGATTGATTATAACATTCTTCTCCTGCAGTGTTCATTGATACTGGGTATGTTAATGATTTATAGTTGGTTTGTGCTCCAACTGGGGGACTGTTTTAGATACAGAAGCTGTTTTCCCTGCTGTAAAAAATTGGTGGGAAAGTATGTTTTTTAAGAAGAAGCTGTAAGGAAAAAAATATAAAATATTCCTGTCATACCCAGGCACTATAGGAACTACTAGAAACTGACATTAATAGCACTTTTTGTATCTACACCAAGCTGAACCAATCTGAATAGCCAAACAATGTGGACTAAGGGTAAACATATGCTACGAATAAGTATGTGCCAATACATTTTGTTATAGCTTGAAAATAGTTAACATGGTAAGTTTTTTTTTCTGGAACTATAATTCCCAGGGTTTCTAGAAGAAGGAACAGATGCAAACAGGTTGTCCTCAATTTACAACCATAATAGGGACTAGAATTTCCATTGCAAAGCAAGGTGGTTGTTAAATTCAAAATAAAGTAAAAGTAAAGTAAAGTTAAATGAGTCACACCTTATAACTTTTGCCACAGTTGTTAAGTGAATCATGTAGTTGTTAAGTGGATTCTGACTTTCCCCGTTGTCTCTGCTTGATGGAAGTCTATTGGGATGGTCACAAATGATGATTTCATGACCACAGAACCAGTGGTGGGTTTCCAATTTTTTTTCTACCGGTTCTGTGCATGTGGCTTAGTGGGCATGGCATGGCTTGGTGGGCGTGGCTTGGTGGGCATGGCAGGGGAAGAATACTATAAAATCTCCATTCCCACCCCACTTCAGGGGAAGGTTACTGCAAAATCCCCATTTCCTCCCAATCAGCTGGGACTTGGGAGGCAGAAAGTAGATGGGGGTGGGGCCAGTCAGAATTTTTACTACCGGTTCTCCGAACTACTCAAAATTTCCGCTACTGGTTCTCCAGAACTGGTCAGAACCTGCTGAAACCCACCACTGCACAGAACGCTTCAACAATCCTAAATACATCCTGGTTGCCAAGTGCCTGAATTTTTATCATATGATCTTAGGGGGGGAGTACAATGGGGTACCATTGTAGCTACAAACAGTTGCTAATCCAATGGTTGTGAGGGCTGTGCGTAGTCATTCCTATATAACTTTTCTGCTGGTGGATAGATACATTCTGTAACCTTTAGTCTAGAATTGAACTTGCAGACTTCAGCAACTCACCACGGGGACTTCAAAGAAGGGAACAGGAGGGATAGAAAAACCTCTGAATAAGGCCATTACCTCTGACCTGAGTTGCCTCTGATGCCTGTGCTGAAATATATATAACAAATATGGTATCAAGCCAATATCCCCTTGGACGCTGCGCTGTATTTAATACTCCCAGGGGATGGAGGGTAGCTAATGAGTCAAATGCAGCTGAGTCCTGAGTGCTTCACTAAATTTCGGTCTGACCTAGACTCCATCAGTTTTATGATAGGCAAAACAGCCCCCTTGACTGTCATTTGAGCTCTGTTTTGCTGAGAGATAGAAGGACTGTGGATGAGAATCCCACAGGGACTCCTCTAACAAAAGCAAACCTCTTCAACGGCTAGAACTCTAACTGTTCATTTCTCAACCATGTTTCTTGTTCCCCATCCATCTTGATCAGTACTGGTGACATCAGCGCAAACTATCATAGCTTGTTTCTTAATGTTGATCAGTTAGGTTTGTTTCTCCATCAGCTGAGGTAAGACCCTAGGCTACTTTCCACTGCTCCAAAGTGTGCTTGCAGGGGAAGCAAATTCATCCCCGAAAAAGGTCCTGTCACATTAAAAAAAAAATTGCATGAAAACATTGGATTGTCATGTTTTTGTACACATGCCCCATTTAGTAACCTTTTCAGACTTTTACAACAGAGATGAAAAAGTAATTTTGTGACCAGTTCTTGCATTTGTGACATTCACAGGTCTGTAAAGCAAAGGAAAACAGACGTAAGAACATAAGCACAATTGTGGTTTCACTTTGCAACTACTTCGATTAAGTTGCCAATCACAGTTATGGTTGCTAAATGAGGACTACCTATACTCCAATCTTTTTCAATTTAGAGTCTCCAAAAGTGTTCAAATTACAATTCCTGACACACATACCAGCTACAATGGTATTTGTTCTCCCACAAGTTGAAAGAACTCAGTTGTGGAAAGTTGGTGCATCGTGCATTGCTAGGACTTAGTGGGCAGAGGGGCACTGCCTGTATATTCAATTTTTAAAAAATTACTATTTAGTTATTTGCTGGGAGTGCCCGTGAAAATTTATTTCCATTCTATCTGTAATATAGATTGTGTTCATATGCATGTGTATGTCCCCTCTCTCACACTTTTTTGGAGTTGGAGAAATTGCTGTTTGAATACTCAGAGGACACACCTCCCCACTGGAATTCTCACTAAAAGATTACTTTCCCCACTTCTATGGGGAGCCATGAATCACTTTGTGACCAATTAACCCCAGCCTCCCCTTCATCCTAAAGCTTTCTCCATCTCTAAGAATAAATCATCATCACAAGAAAGGACATTTTAGATACGTCCTTTGCAGAAGAAGTAAATGGTGGTAGAATTATGGGGAGCTTTGTTTTTTCTAAGATGTTCCCTCTGTTGAAATGTTATATGATGTTAGAGTGAAAACAATCACTTCAAAGATGGATGGAGCGGTTGCTGAAATTGGATTGCTGTGGTTCAGAACAGAGTCTGAAGTGGGTCTTCTGCCTAATGAATACCCTTAGCTCACTCCACAGAGACAGGCCTTGCTTTTGTGAGGCAAGGTTTATCTTAATCAAGTCATCCTCAATCTGATGTCCTCTGGATGTATTTATTCATTGGTTAATCTATTTACTAACTCAACTGATAAGGCTGACTAACTGAGATCAATTGCCAAAATGAGCGTAGGTGACCTGCAATACATTAAAACAAACAAAAAAATACAACAAAAGAACAATAACAAAACACCCTATTGTCCAGCTGTACGGCCTATTGAAAAGGTCACATTTTTAGGGCTTTCAATTTTGTAAGCCTTTCGGCTTCAATTTCTATGTTTCCTAATCAGCATGAGCTGGTTGGAGAAAGCATGCTTGGGGAAGACTGCCTTCCTGAATTGATGCTATAATTTTCTAGAAAACTCAGAATATGGTACAGTCACTCTATAAACCAATATAACAATATAGGGCACCTTCATTATGGTGTGTCACCATTCCCAAAAAAATCCTATGCATGTTATTCTATACAATTGGGGAATCTTTTCCATTCATTCTTTCTTATGGCAAACTGGAATATAATCCATCTTTTCCCCCCTCTGAATCACAACTGCACAATCCACAAGCCCCACCAATTATTTTACAGCCTCCAGAGACCCTTCAAAAGGAAAATATTATTTTTGTGGGATGTTTGAGGTATATGTAAGACACATGTGATTTAGGTACCGCAGAGACTTAAGGCATTCATTCTACTTCTAAAATCCTTGTTAACTATCCCCCAGAACTGGAACAATGAACATTGACCCGTCCAGTCTGAGCGAAGTCATGATAGCATCCCATGTAAATAGTTCGAAAAACTGTATCGTCTATCTAGCCTGAAGGAAGTTGGAGGCGTATGATCTGAGTATGAATGGAATGTGTAGCAAATTGACCAAGAAAGCTTTTTATCCAGTCTTCCTGGTTGGCCTACAGTGTATAACATAGAATATTCTGTCTGCTACTCTCAATGATAACTCCCAAGCAATTTTCCGTACATATGAGATTTAGACGTTCAGCTGTATAATGGCAACCGGTGAATGTATGACAGATAGAATGGAATGAATAGGAACATCTATTGATAGGAGAGATGGAAGAACCTCTCTCAGGGTGGGCCTTGCTGTTGAGATTTTAGCTGCTGCTCACTCTGCACACAGGAGAGATTAATTCCTTAATTCATAGGAATGCTGCTGCCTGGGATGGTAGATGCTGCCCTGCATTCACATCACAATCCAAAATTCATTTTAGCCCTGAGCCTTTGTTCAATTAACCCAACTGTCTGGTTTCATGCAAAATCTAACCACCTTCCTCGCAGGGGAAAAAAAAAGGAATCAAAGTTAATTGAGTAACTGGATCCTGCCTTTTGTGCCAAGGCAGCTAGTAAGGCTGATCTGCTGTTATCACCAGGGTATTCTTGAGATTTTTAAGCCTAGATGCTAAACTCATCATTTAGAGTTCAGTTCAGGGTAACTTTTCTTTTACAGAGGGGACTGTTAAGAAGAGAGCTTCTGACCCTGCTGTTCTTCCAAATGATGTGCCCAAACTGCTTGTTCTCTTGTATTTGTATTTGTATTTATTAGTTTGTCAAATATGTACAAGATATCTGGTATAAATATAAACATGGATAGGAACGAAAGAAATGAATACAAATAAATGGGGACAGTAGGACAGGGACGGTAGGCACATTGGTGTGCTTATGCACACCCCCTTTACAGACCTCTTAGGAATGGGGTGAGGTCCACGGTAGACAGTTTAAGGTTGAAGCTGTGAGGGTTTGAGGCTGTAACAACAGACTCAGGTAGAGCATTCCAGGCGTTGACCATTCTGTTGCTGAAGTCGTATTTTCTGCAATCGAATTTGGAGCGGTTTACCTTGAGTTTGTACCGATTGTTTGCCTGTGTATTGAGGTTGAAGCTGAAGAAGTCGTTGACAGGTAAGACGTTGTAGAAGATAATTTTGTGTACTGTGCTTAGATCATACCACAGGTGGCGCAGTTCCAGATTGTCCAAGCCCAAAATTTGAAGTCTGGTGGCATAGGGAATGGTATTGTGAGTAGCGGAGTGGAGTACTCTTCTCGTGAAATACCTCTGGACCCGCTCAGTTGTGTTTTTGAACTCTTGAGCTCCTGAACATGAGTAATCTCTATCTGCTCTCTTTTCATTTACTACTTATATGTGGAGTGCTTGGGAATTTAGGCTACAGATTTATTGTAAATCGTTTTCTGCAACAATTTAATGTTCTTTTGCAAGTAATGGGTATGGCTACCCTACTTACTACAGGAGGAAGTGTTAGGACTGGTTTCTTGATTAGAACATCGATTATCATTGGGTTTGGGTTTTATTTTTTTTACTTTATTATTACCATAACCCGTTCATAGTCTTTTTCGTAACTGAACAGGGTACAGCTGGTCCTCAACTTACAACCATTCTTTAGTGACCATTTACAACAGCACTGAAAAACCAAGTTATGATTGGTTTTCATACTTATGACCATTGCAGCATCCCCATGGTCTTGTGATCAAAATTCAGGCACTTGGCAACTGGCGAGTATTTAGGACAATTATGTGATCACCAACCAGCTTCCAACAAGCAAAGTCAATGGGAGAAGCCAGATTCATTTAAGGACTGGATGATTTACTTACTAATTGTGCTGATTCATTTAATCGCTGTGGCAAAAAAAAAGGTCATAAAATGGGGTGCCATTCACTTACTAACTGCCTTGCATAACAATGGAAATTTTGGCATCAAATGTGATCCTAAGTCGAGGATTACCTATATGCAGGATGGTAGGAAGTCTTGGCTGCCATGTAAGCCCATGTGAATGGAAAGGCAAGATAGGATATAAATGAAATTGTGTTTCAATATCATTACCACAAGTGTCAGCCCTCCCAACTTGGTCGGTTAGAAAAGAAAGACCCTTGACTCCATCACTAATGAAAGTACACTTTACTAAAGCCAAGGTTGACTCAGCCTTCCATCCTTTCTAAGGTGGGTAAAATGAGGACCCGGTTTGTGGGGGCAATAAGCTGACTTTGTATAAAATATACAAAAGTTTGAAGGCTATTGCTTAACGCATTGTAAGCTGCCCTGAGTCTCCGGAGAAGGGCGGCATATAAATAAATAAATAAAAAAAAGTGGTTACAGCGTAGCAAAGCCGTATCAGGTTTTTCATCTAGTATCTCTTACCATATACCAGTGATGGCGAACACATAAATGTTGCGCTCGCATATCTGGAGGTCCAAGTTCTTTAACTCTAGCTTCTAATAAAAGGCAAGATATACAGAAAGAGACACTGCTCCAAAGAAATCACTGCAAGTTGAAGTATGCTGGGGACCGCCCAGGCCTTTTCAAATGATGTCTTGTGAAGAAGTAGGTCTGCAAGGTGAGAGAGAAACAGCAGGATATTTAGAAGCAATAAGCTACACAGTACCTGGGAGAGGAAAGGCTGGTTAACTTAACTTTTCCATGGGATTGTGCTAGCGCAACATTTATTATACCACAATTAGTTGTGGTGGTGATGGGATTTTACCATGCAGTGCCTCCCCTCCACTATATATATATATATATATATATATATATATATATATATATATATATATTGCAGAAACTATTTTCCTCACTCCCTCTGCATAGGATTTTGTATTTTCACTTTGCTGTTTGCTGGGATGCAATTATGTAAAAAATAACAGGCCAAAATTACAGATGGCAGCTGATTGCCTCTGTAGAGGACCTTTCATTCTACTTGAGCAGATGTAGCATAGCACAAAGCCCGGAAAGAGTCATTCCAGGCAAATGTTTTCCTGAACTTTGACACTCATCAATACTATTTACCACAGTCTGCATTTTCTTTACCGACCTCCTGTACATTATAACAGTCTGTCCATCTCTTTGATCTATCTATCATCTATCTGTTCTGTTCTGTTCTGTTCTGTTCTGTTCTATTCTATTCTATTCTATTCTATTCTATTCTATTCTATTCTATTCTATTCTATTCTATTCTATTCTA
>WNWU01000001.1:79954005-79988973 GCA_012654045.1 Ptyas mucosa
TATTCTATTCTATTCTATTCTATTCTATTCTATTCTATTCTATTCTACCTACCATAAAAGATGATATGACTCTTTTTCATTCAGATGATGATGGCTGGAGATTTAGCTGTAGGAAGCACTTTGCATTATTATTCACCTGCATCCTCTTATGTGCCAGATTTCATCATTAGTGAATGTATTAAAAATGCAAACATTACAGGATCTGGTAGTTCCTGGCATTGAATTAAGTGGTCGTTCCTTTTAAATCAAGTGCATACCTCATCACTTCTTTTCTTGTTGCCTCTATTGTTAACACTGCTGGTTGGTATGGATGCTAGCCCCAGATGCACCAACTACAGATTTTAAGTTCCAATTATTATAGTTCCCATGCCGTCAGGTAAATAGCCAGGATTTTTCTACATGGCCTGGGAGTCATGTGGACAGACCTGGGTATGTAGCATGGCCTTTACAGTAGTATATAAAAAACAATCCCTTCTTACACACTGTAAATTGTTATAATGGAGGTGGGGGGAGAGCAGATTGTCTAGAGCAGAGGTCTTCAAACTTGGCAGCTTTAAGACTTGCGGACTTCAACTCCCAGAATTCTCCAGCCAGCTATGCTGGCTGGAGAATTCTGGGAGTTGAAGTCCGCAAGTCTTAAAGCTGCCAAGTTTGAAGATCTCTGGTTTAGAGGGAAAGAAGAAAAGAATAATCCTGAAGAGAACGCCTAAAACTTACATATACTTAATGAATCTTGTTGGGTTACAAGATTGTTTCCCTCCTTACAGTTCTGTCTGTTTCACATAAACTTAGCTTCCTATAAATATATCCCTTTTTGTCTTTCTCCATATACAGTAGAATTATTGACTTATTCTGCCTCTACAGTTTACTGCAGCTGTGTTCACACTTGCTAAACCAGTGTTCTTCAGCTTCAAAATCTTTAAGAACCTTTAAGGATACTGACTGGAGAATTCTGGGAGTTGAAGTCTACCTATCTCAAAGTTGCCCAGAGTAAGATCACTGTGCTAATTTATGATCTATGACCTATCACCTTGCTGTTTGAATGTACACCGAGAACTTTTGTATCGAAGACAAATTCCTTGTGTGTCGAATCACTACTTGGCCAATAAAGAATATTCCTATTCCGTAAACTCTGCCTTAGAAACTGCAATAGATTTGTTCACAAAACACATTAAATCAGAACAAAACTGTTATAGTGTAATGATCTGATTCATGTAGCACTCTAAAACATTATACGGTTTGTTTCTCTTTGGCTTAGCCATAATAGTTGGTCAATCATGGTTGACAACCAAACTTGCTTTGCAAATGCAGCATTTTGAGTCAGTACAGAGAAACACATATTGCTGAGTTTGGTGAATATCCCATCCCTTTGCAGTAATTTGTTTTGTAGCCTCACCGCTCAGCTTTTGCCAATGCAAGTCCTCCCTGTGTGAGCAAGACTTATTCTCAGACTTAGGTTTACAGACTACAGCATAAAATTGCAGCGCTTTATCTTCTTCCCTGAAAGCAAGCATCACTCAACTACATAAGACTTACTTCAGAGTAGTAGACTGATGTAAGGTTGGAGCGTTCCTCTCAGCATCTTCTCTGCAATAAGGGGATAATTCCAGTTTATCAATATTTTAGAGAACATTAAATATAAAACTATTTTGGTTAAAATGCTTCAAGGTTTCCTCTGGCTATTAAAAAGGCATTCTCGCAAAACAATAGCCTAAGAAATGCAGTGAAATACAATGTAATAGCAGCCAAAACAGTAAGGCAATTACTGCTCCGATAAGACATTAAAAATAAAATGTAACGAGTGAGGAGGCCAAACATAAAAAGGCTTTATATAACTTTGTCAGTCAAGGGGGTTTCCCTACAAAGGCTATTCCAGAATTCAGATCAAGGGTGGGTTTTACCTACCTTTACTACCGGTTTGCAATGAGGCCTCTAATGACATCGGGGTCGGTGGGCGGAGCTTCCCTCCAGTTTTACTACTGGTTCTATAGAACTGGTCCGAACCAGGGGCAACCCACCACTGATTCAGATATGATGAGACCAATTCCAGCCAAATGAATTCTGATTCCTACTAGGCATGAAACCCACCTTATAAGGCTGATCTCTGGTCTGAAAAGATTAGTTTGGTCTAGTGCCATGATGGGGAACCTATGGCATGCGTGCCGGAAGTGGCACACAGGGCCATCTCTTTGGGCATGTGAGCTGTCGCCCATTGCTCTTCCAGGTTCCGGTGCATCGGCCAGCTAGTCTTTGCACACGCGTGGGGACGCTGGAAACCGAAATAGCAGCTGCCTGGTGCACATGCGTGCACCGGGAAAATGATATTTCAGTTTCCAGCACATGCATGCGCACAAGCCAGTTGGTTTTTGCACACGCATGCACACAGAAATAGAAGAGCGGGCGGCCCGTGCGCATGCATGCACCGGAAACTAGAATATCATCTTCCCAGCATGCACACCGGGCAGCTGCTCTTCCAGTTTCCAGTGCGCACATGTGTGCCAGCGAGCTGATCTTCGCATGCCCATGTGCACCAGAAACCGGAAGACCAGGTGGCCGGCACGCATGCATGTACCAAAAAGGTTCGCCAATGCTGGTCTAGTGATTAAAGCAGGAGACTGTGTGTTCAAGTCTCTTCATAGTCATGAAAGCCAGCTGAGTGACCTTGGGATTTCACTCTCAGTCCAACTCATCTCACAGGGTTGTTGTGGGGAAAATAGGAAGAGGAAGCTGTGTTGGATATAACAGAATAACAGGGTTAAAAGGGATCCAGGAGGTCTCCTAGTCCAACCCCCTGCTCAGGCAGAAAACCTCAGGATATGTTCACTATCTTGTGTGATTTGTAAAAATAATAAAGTAGGATATAAATAAAATACGAATACTGTATAGAATAGAATTCTTTATTGGCCAAAGTGGGGTTAGACACACAAGGAATTTGTCTCCGGTGCATAAGGGTGTACATACAACAATAGTGATAGATCATTATCATAGGCATTGTAAAAATACATTCATCATGTATGTGTATGTGTAAAACATAGAATAAATTATACAACTTTGGCCCTTTAGGTTGTTTCCACTTCATGTGCTAAATAACACATTCTCCAAACTCTCCTCTGCTGCTTCCCTTTTCTTTGGCTGTATAGCGGGCTCTGCAGAGGACTCTTTGCCTACTGATGATTTCTTATGCAAACCAACATGAGGTTACAAAGTCAGGTAAGGCTCAATCAGATAAAAAGCAAATTGCACACACCTGGCGTGTGAAACAATTCGAAGTAACTTTTCACCTGGTCGTACCAGTGGTGAAATCCAATTTTTTTTTACTACCGGTTCTGTGGGTGTGGCTTGGTGGGCGTGGCAAGGGAAAGATACTGCAAAATCGCCATTCCCACCCCACTCCAGGGGAAAGGATATTGCAAAATCTCCACTCCCACCCCACTCTGGGGCCAGCCAGAGGTGGTATTTGCCGGTTCTCCGAACTACTCAAACTTTCCGCTACTGGTTCTCCAGAATCTGTCAGAACCAGCTGGATTTCACCCCTGGGTGGTACCACTCTAGATATCACCCATTTAATTGACCCGCTTCCTCATCTCATGGCACCTATTTACAAACACGTATTTTGAAACCCCCAAACGTATTGTTCATAGCAACTACTATATCCACAGCGATTATATTCACACAAGCAGGTCTACCAACTTGTTTGTAACACTCAAAATCACATTCCTTGACAATCGAACTACCACCACCATCCCTAAAGGGCTTTGGAGCACCAGTAACAAGAGTTCCTCTGAGCACTTGCAGAATATCGTTCACTCCTGATTCCATAACCACCCTGAATCCTAGAGTCGAGTTCTCGAAGGTTCTTAAGTTTTGGATCGAAGCGACCATCTCGGACTCGGGCATCTTTTCCTCTTAGGTTGGCGAATCCTACCCAGCTGCTGCATAGCTGTGGATGACGCTCATTCTCTTAGAAGAGAATGTTATGCTTGGGGAAGGGTTTATACTAAGGGAGGAAGAGGAGGGGGAGCCACAGAAAAAGACCCACCGGGATCGCCCTTCTCCCCCTAGCCAAGTGCTAGCTTAGGAGGTTCTGGATCTCAGACGCGGTCCTGATACGCCCAGGAGCAGCGCTCGGCCCGCTTCGCTGCAGCAGAGAGCACGTTGCGGAGCGCAAAGCACCGGCCACCCCCTATCAGCGGCTCTTGGTACGGTCCCCAGCTTGGCTCTTTCCATGTGTTGTGATTGAGGCTCCAGTCGGCTCCAGAACAGGGCGAAGGGAGGAGCGGTTGTAACTGCGAGAGTAGCACCAGCGAGGAAGGCGGAAAAAAAAGGGGAAAAAAAGCCGCAGCAGCGAAGCAGAGCCGAGGCTCCCTCCACAGAGAGTTACGGGGAGGAGGCGCGGCAGCAGCGCCGTAGGAAGCCGTTCTCCTTTCCGGCGGAGGTAAGAACTCGGCTCGCCCGGTGGGCTGCTTGGGGAATCCCTGCGCTTTTCAGCCGCTGCTTTTTTTTTTTTTTTTTGAACAGGAATGCAGAGCCCGGGCCGGAGAGAGAGAGAGAGAGAGAGAGAGAGGAAGGAAGAGCAGGGCGAGCGGGATGGGGTGCCCCCGCCGCGCTTTCCTGGCCAAACTCGGCTTTCTTTGGAAGCGAAGCGCGCGCAGAGGGGGCGCCTTCTGGGTTGCGTGTCTGGGGCAGCGGCGTCGGGGAAGGCTTCCTTTCTGGGAAGGGGCTCCAACTAGGGGCAAGGCTTGCGGGTGTGTTGGGGAGGGGGCGCGCGCGGTGTCGGCGAGATTTAGGGTCAGTCTCCTCAGAGACAAGCGGAAACTTTGACGGTTTTCGAGAACGGCCGGAAAGATGGGGGAAGGCTGCCGAGGCGATTCTCGTGGGAGTGGGCTTTCCCAGAAAGAAAAGGGGGAAGCCAGCCCGATTCCTCTTTGGCGGGCTCCGGCTTGGTGCCCTTTCGGATGCGCGGACGGTAACTTCTAGCATCCTCAGTCAGCCAGGACCATTGGACGGAGAGATTGGGGAGTGGTGGTGGTGGTGGGATTGCAGGAAGCGCTCGGGGGTCTTGAGACACAGGATTGTCTGAATCTGATTATGTGAAGGGGGAAGTGTAGGGCGCGGGTGGGGGTGGGGGGGGTTCCAACAGCTGTGGGGGCAGGAGGACGCTTTGCTCCAGCTGCGAGAATGAAGGTTTCCTTGATTGGAAGCTTTGGATGGTTCAAATCGGTGTGCCGGGATTCGAGTATTATACGTGGGTCTGCTTGAACAATTCACCCCCACCACTCGCGGGGCAGAAATAGAGGCTTCTCAGAACGTCGCAAGCAAAAAGAGATACTTAACTTTAAACTTTTAGGAGCTCTTCTCACAAAAGTTGCAACGCAAGGTGAGCTCGAGTTGAACTTAGCTGGACTTCTCCACAAACGGCCAGAGCTGGCCAAAAAAAAAAAAGACAAAACCCTCCTTTGGCTTGAGGAGACCCGAGATGGCCTCCCCTTTAATGCTGGAATTCAACTGCTTGCTTCATTCAGTTTCTTTGAAAGAAAGGGTGAGCTCCCAACAGTGTCTTGAAATCAGTGTTTTCCTTCCAGAGGGATGGGACTTGAGTATGTACAACTCTGTGATTGTGTAGACAGAATCATAACAAGTAGCTTTGTGTGTGCATGATCTAGAATGGCATCCAGGCATTTCATTCTTTTTTCCCTGAATACTTTTCTATCCCAGCCATGCTTAATATCTTAGCAGTTTTGCTTTGGGTAACTCGGGTAGTCTGGAGAGAAGAAAGATGGGTGATGTTGCCCTGAGGGATTAGTAGAGACTCTGAGACCGGTCCTATAATAGAGCCCTGGAGGCATGTTTGATAAGGGTGAACATTTACTTGTAGTTGTAATAGGTCGCTATCTCAGAGGTGCTCGTGATTGAGCCATGGAGTTCTGGGTGGTCTCGAAGCTTAGTTATTTGTTTACAGATGTTTCATTAGCATTGAAGATGTTACCTAGTCAGGTAGAGAAGTGTTTGCAAGCAAACAACCAAGCTCAGAGAGCACCCAGGACTCCACTGAAATGTACAGAGGATCTGTATTTGAGGGTGTCCTTTTCAGAGCTCATATGTGAACCTCAGCACTGCAGAGCTGCAACAGGCTTTTCTATTAGTATTTCTGGGGTTCATTCTGTGTTTAGATTCAAATTCAACTTGCTGGTTGTTGAACTATGAGACTATAGCCAAGTTCTGAAGTGTTATAGATAAAAGTACAAACACCCTTATTTAGCAAACTAGATTACAGTTGAAGTTTGCAGTTTGATAGCCTCAAAGCCACTGTTGCACTAAATTAGAGGTTTATGGGAATTGTAGGCCAACTTACCTTGTGCCCATCATATTGAGGGAGGTTAGGCTTTTTACCTTTACTTGTAGAAGTGGAGGTGGGTGAAAAAATGGGAGTGTGTTGAGCTCAGCATTAGTCTTAATGGAAATTATTCTAATTTCATGTCTGCTAGAGATCCGCTGATTGGATATGACCAAAGCATCATCTACTTTAGTGCTTTATCTGATCCTACTTTGCAAGAATGTTGTCACAATTACCAAGCAGATTTTTAATACAATATTAAGACTGTAGGAGACCTTATAGTCTTTAGAAGCAGTAATTGAGGCCCAGATCTGAACCAACATTGCTGCTCTTGGAATAAAAGCTGTAGAAAAACTGCATTTGAGTTCCACTTCACTTTGGCTTCCCAGCATACCCTTTTCATCTATTGAAGAAATAGCTGTTTCAGTTTGGCATCAAAAGATGTTGTAACGTTGAACTAGGACATTTTACAGAGACGCCTGGAAAATAGTAGATTAGCCTTTGATGAAGAGGTCCGGGTCTGTGCATTAGGGTGTTATTATGCAGACACCAGGTGGGGTTCTTCCATCAAGCTGAGCCATGATGTGTTGAAGAAAATATAAAGTTCATGCAACATCCTAAGCCAAAAACAAGTAAATCTTGCTGTCACCTAGTGCAATGTGTGAACTTAATCAGCAATGTCCTACCTCCTAGGTTTTAATTGCTAGTGTTTTCACAATTACATTAACACCAAACATCTCATTTGTCAATGGTGACTGTGCTTGTTTTATATACACAGGTAGTCCTTGATTTACAACAATTCATTTAGTGGCTGTTCAAAGTTACAACAGCACTGAAAGTGACTTATGACCATTTTTCACACTTATGACCGTTGTAGCATCCCCATGGTCACATGATTTACATTTGGATGCTTGACATCTGACTCACGTTTATGACTGTTGCAGTGTCCCGGAGTCATATGATCCCCTTTTGCGACCTCCTGACAAGCAAAGTCAATGGGAAAACCAGATTCACTTAATGACTACATTACTAATTTAACAATTGCAGTGATTCCCTTAAACAAATGTGGCAAGAAAAGTTGTAAAATGGGGGCAAAACATGCTTAACAAATTTCTCACTTAACAATGTAAAATTTGGGCTCAGTTGTGGTTGTAAATTGAGGATTACCTGTACTACAGCTTTAATAGAATTGTCAAGATGCCTTTACATTTCACTGCCTTGCAGTTTGTTTCCTCCTTAAGCCTTTTCTTTATGACCGTGTTCGTGTATATAGACAAACTTGTCAAGGAAGGATATTTGATTGATATTGAGCCCCAGATTCTGTGTAATAACAGTTATGCTCATAGAATAGAATTCTTTATTGACCAAGTGTGATTGGACACACAAGGAATTTGTCTTTGGTGTATATGCTCTCAGTGTACATAAGGAGAATAAAATACATTCATCAAAAATAAAAAGATACAACACTTTGTGATAGCCATGCCCAGTTTTTGAGAAGTGTCTCATGACGGATAGCTGTTGCTGAGTTAGAAAGACCTTGATCTTCTCCCAGCAACATTGTTCTTGCATTCTTTTGCTCTCTAGGAATTCATTGGTTCAAGGACAGTCCTTTGTCCTGACCACTGAGATATTTTAGAATTGACATGCAAATTATTACCGAGAGAGTCAGAAACAATGAAGACTTGCAACCTAACCAGTCAACCTCTCAGTAGCTGAACTCTGACAATATCTCTTCTATGGAAGGAGGTGGTCTACACCAGGGGTCTCCAGCTTTGCTGTTTGGGGAATTCTGGCAGTTGAAGTCCTCTAGGCTTAAAGTTGCCAAGGTTGGAGACCCCTGGTCTACACACCATTCTAAAGAGAAAAATGCAATATGATTCTAACCTCCCCATGATTTCTGGCCATTCTTGTCTTCGTTATTTATTTAATGAAAATGTACTAACCTATCACAATGTGTTCCTCTATTGGCATCTAAAAGTAGTAATGTCCTGTGCTCACTATCTCTGCATTGTAGGATGTCATATGTGGATCCAGAGGTCTTTAGAAAAACAAACAACGTTATGAGTGGAGCTGCCTGTCAAAAGTGTAAAATCTATCTCTGGCCTTTTGCCCGAAAGATTTCAAATTGCATAATCACAGAAGATCCTTGGGACAGTCTAGAAAACTGGCATCCTACATCTTCCTATTTCAGATACATAATGGACCTATAGATTGACAAACCATGATTTAGTCATTTACTGAATAAACCACAATTTTACCCAGCATGCTTAGTTAAGCATCCAGGTTGCTCTGCTAAACGTCATATCATGGCTTGGGGGGGGGGGTGTACATAAAAAGTCTCTTCCCGTATACAACTGCTTTGTGAGATTCATCTTATTACTACACAAAAATGGAGAAGCATACCTTATATTTGTTTTCATAAGTGCCACTGCTAAGCATTCTGCATTACACTGCTGTGCTGTTCAATGTACCTCAAAGTTTTCACACAGACTTTCTCGATTGTTGAGAGCTTCAGTAGTATAAAAATGTCTGCTGTGTGGCTTTCTTGCTGCTTCCTTTTGGGACCAGCAATATATATTCATATTTGTTTTTTGCTTATGACTGCATTGCTTTTTGCTGCGTAAGCAGCTCTTTGTGCTCATGGCACGTTGTTTGGGAAAACAACAAGCAACCTGAAAAGGTGGTAAGAAAGAAACGTGAAACCAGGTAGCAAAGAGGTAATCTAAAACCAGAAAGACTGTGGAGAAACAAACACATCATGAGTAAATCCTGTTAGAGGTGTACAAGGCATTGTGCAGACTGAACTGCTGTTTTGAGTTCAAAAAGATTTTTTTCTGATTCCAGATACATTTCAAACGTAGACTTCGAGCTGTTTTGAATTGGAAATGGGTATTTTGACCATTGTCAGATGATACCTATAAAAGAGGTGTTTTGACACTCTTGGAATGGTTGGACCAAATTCAAAAATGGAGCATTTTGATCTTGAAATGGTTTGCCTTCACCTATCTCTGCAGTTTATCAGTAATATTGTGCTATATCGCATGATCACAAAAGGCTTCTGTTTAGTGTCGGGTACTGTATACCATGTTCAGTCCATTTGGGTGCATGGGAGTTGTGCAAAGATTCCAGCTGTTTCTGCAACCACTTTAGTTTTGCCAGCTTTAGTTTTTGAAGTAGTAGCTATGCTGGTTTTATGTGTCTGCATATATCTTTCTTCTGCTCTCTTTTTTTTCATATAACTGAAAAATAGCAAACATCCAGAACTGAATGAAGAATCTAAACTACTATTTGCAAATGCCTTATGTTCATGAAACGTCTGTTTCTTCTATTGTAAGATGTATTTGTGGCTAAGCTAGATGAGTATAGAGACTACTTTTGTGGTTGCTGACGTCATAATGATGTCATTGACCTACTAAAACATGGATGCGTGCATTGGGATGTTCTAAACAGTATCTCATCCTCTGTATTTGTGTGTGTTTGTATGTGTGCACGCATGCTGTGACTATCTGAACAAGTCCAAGCAGTTTTCTTGGCAGCATTTTCAGAAATGATTTGCCATTGCTCAGGACTTTAGAAAGACTGGAGCAAAATCACCCAGCTGGTTTTCTGCCTAAGGCAGGACTAGAATTCAGGATTCCTCAATGCTACTCTAGGACCTTAAGCTTTAGCCCAAACTATTTCTTCGGTATCTCTTCCTAGTCACAACATGATTAGAAATAGAATAATTAAGCTATTCTGATTCATAAAGAATCCAAAAATCTATTATCGGGCAATATTTTAAAAGACCGAATATATTCAAATTGTTGTAAGATTTGAACTTTCCAGATCTTTTTTCAGACATGATGCTGCAAAAACCTAGATGGTGGAAGGAAAGAAAAGGAAAAAAAACCTCAATATTGAAGATCTGAGGTTGTCACAGTGAGGGTTTTAAGATGGAACAAAAGAAGAATAGCTTGAGAAAGGAGGAACAGATTAATGTGGCTCGTGCACTAAGTTGAAAAAGTCAAAAGATGCAGTGTTAGATAGTAGTACCTAAGGACTGGAGTAAGAAAGCCCTCAGAGTGAGTCTGCCTTATAGGTTAAGATGTCTTCCGGCAATACATTCTTATGTAACTTGGTATGGTCCAGCTGTACTAGCCATGCTGGCTGGGAACTATGGGAATTTAAATCCAGCATACTTGGAAGGGCATTTGCTTGGGAAATGTTGCTGAAGCTCATATGATACTAAGCCGGAGACAGCAGTTTGAGGATTGCAGTTTTTATTGGATTGATCAATCATGGTTTTAAAAAGTTCTTAATGAATAGAAAGGAAAGATTTCACATGTAAAAGAGTTATTTTGTCAGCAAAGTATTTTATTCAGAGCCTGCCAGCCAAATGTTCAAAAGCTAGAAGTTTGTATGTGCTTAATTAGCCAATGAGCTTTTTGTGTGTGTGTGCCATGTAACCTAGAGAAGGTGAGATAATTATTCTGTAGCAGTATTGTAAGAGGAGATAAGTGCATTTGCTGTAGAAGTAGCTTTGAAATTGGTTGGTGTTTTGTGCAGAAAAGCAGTGCTATTAATTGGCCAAAACTCTACAGTAAATGTAATTCATGCTAGGAATGTACCAGTTTGGAATTCCTGTATACAGATACATGTAGAAAAAAAAGTTTCCACTGAAAAGGAATATCATATTTTAAAGCCAGCAAGCCTGTGCTCATGTGGGCAAAATACATTATTTTGTAGCAGCTCATTTTAATTGCATCATTTTAATACTGATGTGTATTTTTCTCTAGGTGTGTGTTGAACTAAGAAGCACATGTGGCTTATATTATGTAATCTCTTTTGGCCTTCAGACTTTTCAAATAATAAGAGTTGGACCTATATCTTCATCAGAGCATTATATAATGATAGACAGCCTGAAACAATGAATGTCATTTTTGTTTCCATGTTGGTGAGACTCTGGGCCCTTGAAAAGAGGGCCTGGTGGGGCTTAAACGATGGAAGATCCAGATTCTCTGGCATAACTTATCTTCCATCTCCATTCCTTTTAAACGTTACTTTTTAAGAGAAAGTTCTATAGAAGAAGAAAAAATCTAAATCTGCAAGCAATTATCTTATTATATGCAAGGCAGTGTTATGAAAGAATAATTCAGACCAGATGTAGAAAATATGTCAATTTCAAATGATCACAATTCCATTTTATTTTTTACATGTGCTGGAAACTGGGCAGATTTTGAAGATGAAGAAAGTTTTGTTTGGTTTATTATTAAACTTTGTTTTGGATACTATTAAGGATGTTTTTACTTCCTGGAAAAAGGTAGTTTTTAGCAGGGAATTTTGCCATGTTTTCTTCCCCTCCCCTATCTAATAAATTCAGCATATTTGCGTAGCCCTGAAACACCAAACTTACTTTTGACTTCATGCATTTTTTTGTGATGACCAATATTCACAGTGAAAAATGTGAAGCAATAGGCAATGTATTTTGAGTCAGGCAGGAATTAAAATGGGCCTTAAAAATTGAATATAGGTAAATTTAAAGCTTTGATACTGTGATCTTTCAGGGATGCCTTATGGTAGTATTTATGGAATTGAGGTAGATTTCCAAGTACAGCTATTTCAGCTGAATTTCATCATATCTATATCTGAAATGTTGCCACTGTAATATCTGTGATTTTTTTCAATGGATTGCATCTAATATACAATATAACATAATCAGACTGAAGTTGGAGAAATCCCAACCATGGGATATGCCATAATAGAGTTCTCCAGGTTTTTGAGCTGGTCAACCCAGGAATTTTGAGTGCATGTTATGGTTAGCATGGTAAACAACCTTACCAGAAGACAAAATGCTAGGACTGTTCTCTTAATAATTCTTTCTTCTTGAAGTGCTCTTTCTCAATACAATGTAGTTCCATCTTTTCTGGGCAGATAGTTATCCTGCTTCCATCTTCTGCTCAGCATCTCATCATAGGATTTGAGTTCCAAGCCTTTGATCATCTGCATTAGCCTTCTTTGCACTAGTTTCAGTTTCTTGAGATCGTTATTAAAATGGGACATCAAATCTGGATACTTGAAGTGGGAGCTAAACTAGTAGAACATATTAGAACAATTATTTTCTGTGACTTGGAAACCTTACTTACCTTATCTTTTTAGCCACTTGCTTATATAGTTGATTCTGAGTCAATCTGCAGTCCAATACAGCTTTTAAGATCTCTCTTCAGCCTGTAAATGTCCAGTAGACTTAATATACCCATTTTATTTACCTTTTTTTTAAAAGTGGCTGATGAAAAGTCTTCATCAGTTGACTGTGCTGCTGGAATTGAGGGAAGATATTATCCAACACATTTGGAGCATAATAAGATTGCGTTGACTTCCATAGTCTTAAGAAGCAAGTCATTACTCCAAGAAGAATGGAAGTTTGGTTTAGGGTGGAGGGATGACAAGAAGGAAAAAGTGAATAAAATAGGTTCCATTGTGGGTGGATTTCCCAATGTTTCAAATAACTGTCTACACATTTCATTTGAGAGATCATCTCTGCAGAAGCCTTTAGGCTGGAAGCTTTTTAATGTGTTCCATTGTGTATCTCAGATGTCCCTAACTGGAACATGAAACATGTTAATTCCCGTTGGAGTTGACAGCAATGCCTCCATGCCCAGAGCAATTGGTAGGTTTGGCTTCATTTGGGATCAGGGGAGCAAAGAGTTAAAATGAGATCTGACATCTAGTGCTCCTGGCAGTGGAGTCTAAACAAAAGAAAAGACAACAGGAGCCTGATGGTGCCATTCTTGAGAAGCCAAAGTAGTGATCAGGAGGACTTTAAATGAATAAACAGTCTGGTAGGGCAAAGGATGTGATTAGGGAGGAGTGGAACATTTAAAACTGTTCCACAGACCTCACAAGCAATTCTGAATTTTCTATTTTCCTCATATGTTGAAGTACAATAACTGTAATCTGCATACAATGTGGCCATGTCGACTGGGAACAATGAGAATTGTGGTACAACAGAATTGGATGTTGCTAACACAAGAAAGCTGATTTATGTTTACTGCTTATGCAATTTAAACTAGTGCAATGTCAATTTTTCCCCTGAATTTTTCTACCCAGGTTATTCAATTTCATAAGAGTTTCAAAAGAGAAGAAAATTCCCCCCCAAAAAACCCCATTCTCATTGGTGGAGCAGGCATTCCTAATGCATAGATGTCCTATTACCTACAATCATCTCTCCAGCAATCTGCAGCTTCCTTGGCTTCCCAAACTTCAATCCAATTCTCAAGGAGAAGGCACCAAGAGGAAGTTCCTCCCACTAAGCTTTTTCAGATTGGGAAGTGTGGACAGCCAAAGAGTCTTCAGAATGAAAGTGTAGAAAAGAAGGGCAACAAAAATTAGCACTTGTACTGTCTACCATTTCAGCAATAAAATCAACTCAAAAGTGGTACCATGGAAGATTTGAAATAGCATTGCGGTAACAATGAATAAAAATATACCATTCTCAGTTAGTTGGTTAATATGAGAATTTATGATATGTCAGTGAAATTAATTGATGGTAGATCAAGAAAGAAGAAAAAAAGTACTTCAAATATTGGGTGTGAAATTCTGGTATGGCTTGCACTCCCTTATCTAGCTTTGTTGAGATTATCCAGGGCATTAGTTATTATAATTCAATTCTACGTCTATGGCTAGAGGTAGTAGAGTTTTGAATGACATTTTAGGGCAGCAGCTTAGAAGATTTGTTGCTTTAAGATCTTAAAGGAATTCTGGGAACATCTGGCTGGCTAATTGTGGAAGCATATTTTCTGGATTAATAGACTCTTTGTCTCATTGGAGTTGATACACACGTCTAATGATAAATTGCCTGTGTTCAACACGACTGATTTGGAAACAGTCACTTGCTAATTTATCTGTGGTGCATAAGAGCTGCATCTAAGCAGCCTAGCACACAATCGTAACAAAAGTGGCTTTCTTCTAAATTTGTGCTGAAGGTACTATTGTTTTATTCCACTTCTAGGCTTCCCTGGGGCATTCAGATGGCCACTGTGGGAGACAATACCTGGCTTGATGATTTCAGCCAATGGAGCTTTTCATTACAAAGGAATTGGGGGAGAAATTAATAGATTCCAGTTCCAAGACTATCCCTGTACTGAGCTCTAAAGCTTGAGAAAGTAGCTTCACCCCAAAACGAGAGGAGGGTTTTGCTTGCCAGTCATCATTTGCAAGAGAAGAGAAGGTTGTACAAACAATGTTTCTTTAAGATCCTAAATAAAAAGTGTGCTGTGACATCATCATGCTTACAGGTTTCCTCATTCCTCTTCTGTTTTACTAGAGGATAGAGAAATGTGGAAGCCCAGGAATGCAGCTAGTTTATTTATTAGTCCATAGGTGGGCAACTAGATTTTCACTAGAGGTTTTGGATTCTAAATCCCATAATTCTTGCACTCTGACCATGCTAGTTGCTGTCATTGGAAGGTAGGTCCAGAATACGGCATCATCACATTGCTTACCTTCTGTAATCAGTGGCTACTAACAACCCATGACCCTTGGATCATTATTTCAGAGAGACTTCCTTATCTAAATAGTGACATAGAATAACCAAAGGAGGGCAAAAAATCAGTGGGAGCAACTTCTTTCCACCTTCCCCATTGACTTTCCTTGTAGGAAACTGACAGGGAGCTTTGGAAATGATGATCACACAACTGTGGCTGATCACGGCCCTGTGGTGGCACAGCACCACTGAAGTGGTTACAACTGTCAAACTTCAATCCTGTGGGAGTCATGGGTCCCAGATTTTGAACACATTCTGTAAGTTAGCTCATTTGAGATATGTTGTTTCAAAGATTGTTCTTTTTTTTCATTTTATTAAATTTGTATACCGCCCTTCTCCTAGGAGGACTCATGGCGGTGAACAGACGGGATAAAACAGAACATTACAAAATTTAAAAAACAATTTAAAATAATTAAATAATTTTCAGCCTAATTTAAAACCCATTAAAACTAAGTTCCAATTAAAACTAAAACAGATGGGGTCAAGCCAGCCCAGCTAGATGAAATAGATGTGTTTTTAGGGCTCGGCGAAAAGTCCAAAGGTCTGATATCATGCAAATCTCTGGGGGTAGGTCATTCCAAAGGGTAGGTGCCACCACAGAGAAGGCTTTCCCCCTGGGGGTCGCCAGCCAACATTGTCTGGCAGACAGCACCCTGAGGAGGCCCTCTCTGTGCGAGCCCTGTTGCCCTGTGATGCACCGTTTCACCCAATTGAAAGTACACCCAATTGAATAGACACCAGTTTTTATACCTGTATGCCCATTTGACTTTTATTAGTATATAAACGAGGCAGGACAATCCCAGGCACAGTTACCTTCTCTGCCAACCATAAGGCAAGAGATTCTTTGCCATTAACAGGCACATTTTCTTCTGTTTGTACTCGGTATTGTGGTTACAAGATGAAATATATAATTGGCTAGGTAACTTTTCCTTCCACCAGACATCCCTTAGATCTGCTCCAGAGATTCTGATACCATCTCCAGTGAATTTGGAGTAAAGGAATTCTCAGGGGAAGAGCAGGAAAGGGAAGGATTTGGCCTTCTGTGGGTAAGTTTCATGTGAGACCTGTGGAACTAGAGCTGGGATGCAGGGCCGGTTTCTTCTTACTGGTTAGGATCCATTACAATATGTTATAAAATAAACTGTTAATAGAAAGACAGCAGGTAATTATTTGGGCAACCAGAGGAGATTGGTTTGACAGTCTTCTTCACCTACTGAGCCAGCTGGAATGAAAAAGGAAGTTTTCCACACAAAAAAAATTTTCTCAAAGGAAATTTGAATCATCTGATTTATTCTCCATCCTCCTCCTCCTTGACTGCCTTCTTGGAGGCCAGATCAGGCATCTTTGCTGGCTGGCAAATACTTCTTACCTAATTGCACTGGTCACATAACTGTCCTGTTATCTCATAGCTTTGTTGCAGAATAGTATGTCATCCTGAGCCCCACCCCTCTCATATTTTCTCTCAGGCACATGTTCCGAATGCTTCTGTTTATTTCTGGAAGGGTTTTTTTTTAAATCTTGTTGGAAATGCTTCTCTCTCTGTCCCCAGAAACTCTTCTACAGGCAGATCTTCTATACTGGAGGGAAACTGCCACTTGGCTAAGATTGTCTCTGGCTTTCTATCCTCTCCAGATCTGGCATCCAGTAGAGGATAAAATTCTGATGAGGACAATAACAGTTTGAATGGCAACTTTGAAGGCCAGACAACAGTTGCACAAATAGCCATTGTTCTTCATAATCTCATTTCATTTTACACAGTGCAGTGGTTATCAAAGCAGGGGCTGTGGGAATGGGGAGACCTCATGTTTGAAGGCATTCCAATCAGTGAAACACTGCCCAAATCTCACAGGTGGGTCAAAATATTGCCAGATTGCCAAATATGGCCTCATTTCAGTCATTTTTCTGCAAATTTCACTTAAACTCTGGCAAGATATTGTGTTTGGCATCGTCTGTGTACAATTTATCACTTATTTGACAGTGATTCCTAAGGCCGAAGAAGAATGTGAATGATACCTACTTTGCTGTGATGGGCAAGTACGGTTCTGTATGTTTAATTTTGGAGAGGTACCATTTGGAGGCTTTATAACCCCGATTAAGAAAAATGGTTTACTAAACCTCTACAGAGCTTTACATTCCTTTCCCTTTCAGTTTGCCCAGAGGTTCTACAATTGAGTTTACAGACTTTTGTACTTAAGTTCCTTGTGTCCCCAAGAAATGATAAAACATTTCAGTCATGACCTGATGATATGATTGCATCACTGCCACTGGAGTTAGGAAATCAGTATTAAAAAACACACTGAATGTGTGCGTGTAGACACATACATACATGCCTGCTGCACTGCCGGGTGTAATATCAAATGTATTTTAGATGCTTCTATGGAACAATAAACAACTTTCCCTTAATTAAAAGCATGCTACAGGTGATGATTAAGCTGACATGCTGATTTTTTATTTATACCTATAGGAGTAGAAAAATAAGAGCGCAGAAACATGCAATGTTGTCATCCCTCTTACAGTCTCACAGGGTGCAATCTAGCAACAGCTACACCCTCCAATTCTCTTGCATGTGTAAATTGGCTTCAGCTATTATAGTGAACTTTTGCAGCTGCGCGCCAAACAGCTTGCCTTCAATTAATTGGAGGAAGGATTGGCTACATTCACAAAGCATACTTATCCTTTGCTCATTTACTTATGGCTTATTCAATTAAGCCAATTGTTCAAGCTCACCCACAATGCCCTGAATTGCAAATAAAGTTTGGGCTGCCCTTGAGTCCCCCTTTGGAGAATTTTTGAACATGAATGTGGAGCTAGAACAACAGAAAGTGGTCAGAAATTACTTGATCCTCAGTTGTGAAATTACTGCTAAAAAAAGGATCCCATCTTTCTATCATTGTAATGAGTCATCACAAAATCTTAATGGTGGGGAGCTTAAAACCTGCATTAAGAAACCCTTTTGAAAATTCTATTCCCAATTCCAATTTAACTGCAAAGTTTTAGGACCAATCAGTGGAAAACATCTGGCCACCAATTTGCACTGTGACAGGAGTACAGTGACAGGAGTACAGTTTAAATGCTTGTCCTAATAGTAATGGTTATTACAAGCAAGCAAGCAAGCAAGCCGAGGACATGAGTTGGAAAGTGCAGTAAACAGTCCACCCTCCCACAACTGCTTTTCTTTGTAAATAACATTCCCAAGAATGCAAAGCCAAATTCTTGCACAGCATAACTGGGTGGCTTCTTTGCTGACATTTACCACCCAAATGTCTCTTGATGTTGAAGCTTTATATGTCTGTGTCTTCTCTTACCACTGTCCCAGCCTTTATAAAAGCTGCATTGGGGTGTTTTAGGATTTCGACCGTTATTTCTGTCCTTCAGACTTCTAGTCAGTATACATCACTTTCCTGCATGACAGCAACATGTGGCATCCGTAGGATGGGATATATGATAATGTGTGTTATAGCCACCCTTCCTGATTTGAGACAGATATTGTCCCCAAACATTTGGATTTTTAGAGAAGACCCTTCCTCTGGGTTCTTTCTCTCCAGATGCTTTGGGGAAAATAGCCAAACTATGGGAAAGAAAGATATGCAAGTCCTCTACCCTATCTGTGCAAGCCAAAAAAAATCTATATTTTTACTCAGTTCTTTTCCATTTTAATTGGTTTCTTTTGTTCTGGGTTTTTTTGTGGGGTTTTTTTTTTTGACAAGTGGGACTCTTCATTTGTTTGATTATGGTATCTGTATTGGCTATTCTTGGGTTGTTGTTTTTTTACTGGTTTAATTAGACTGTGAAATGATGTGAGCTGGTGTGTAATTGATGGAATGGTTAGGGTGAGGTTTAGGGTGACAATTTATGCATCACCAAAAATGAGGACAAGAAAGATACCACTTTTTATAACATCTACATGTGCTCATATAGATGCCAAAATGGAAATAATTACTAGCCATTAAATAGAAAGGAGCATTAATTAAACACAAACGGGTAACAATTATCTTATTTTAATGCAGGCATGGACCTACAGGTCAGCTTCCTGTTCTTCCATACAGTTCTTTATTTTTAAACTGGATTTTAGCCTGAAAGCTTTATAATAGTCCTCTTTAAAGTAGGGGAAAAATCTTTTTAAAAATCAGATATTTCCTGGTTGGGTTACAAAACCATAAAATAACATTCTAAATAATATAAATATTATTTAAAGTGTATAATTTTAAAAATAATAAAACAAGGCAGACAAAATGTCTATGGAGATTCTCAGTCATCCAAATCATAGTTGATGAGCTGAGGTGGCGCAGTGGTTAGAGTGCAGTACTGCAGCTACTTCAGCTGACTGCTAGTTCAGCGGGTCAGCGGATCAAATTTCACCGGCTCAAGGTTGACTCAGTCTCCCATCCTTCCAAGGTGGGTAAAATGAGGACCCAGATTGTTGGGGGCAATATGCTATTTAGTATACTGTCTTTGGTGTAAGCCACCCAGAGTCCTCAGAGAATGGGCGGCATAGAAATATGACTAATAAATAAATGAATAAATAGTTGTCTCAAAGATGCTTTTTCAATTGGACTGTTTTTTTTCTTGAAGCTTCAAGAAGCTTTGTCAGTTGTCATTTGTCAGTTATCTTTAAAATTAATAAATTTTCCCTTTTAGAATGTTTCACCATCTTAAATAAATTCTGTTTATGTTTTAATATCAGAGTCTAGGGATAAAGAAGGTCACAGCCTCCGCTTTCAGGTAATTACAAAAAGTGCTGACTGGATGGATTTGGAAACTGGGTGATTGATTAGCTGAATTTTGATTAATCCTGGGTGGCTGGCGAATTCTGGTAGTTGAAATCCACATGTCTTAAAGTTGCCAAATGTGAGGAACACTGATATAGAGGACAACAAAGGAAATTCAGGTTTCTCCATTAAGCTGAATTGTCTCTTTGGAATATCACAATATGTATCGTGGTTAGAGAGTTAAGCCATCCACCTCTCTCATAACATTTCTAGAACCCTTCTCCTACATGGCATTGAGCTTAGAAGCTCTATTGGCATCAGTGAATACTCCCCCCCCCCCCCCGATATCCCTTGTCATTGGATAGGCAAAGTATTCAAGGAGAATAGCACATGGAAAGAGGAAGATTAGCTCTTATTTCCTTAGGGAGGAAGTTTTTGGATAAATCAGAACTGAAGGAATAATAAAGACCCTCATGACCAGCGATGGGTTTCACATATTTTTACTGCTGGTTCGCCGTGCGCACGCTTAATTTGCGTGCACACCTTCTGCACATGCACCCGGCTTTCCACGCATGCGGTTTGCCGGTGCGCATACCTTCCGTGCATGCGCCCGGCCTCGAAAATGTGGCTAAATAGGATGTCTTTTATGCCGGGGTGGGTGAACAGGCCTACCCGCAATCTCTGCTATCGGTTCACCTGAACCGGTATGAAGTGGCTGAATGCCCCCACTGATTATGACGCTCACCCACCCCACATGGCAAATTGAGATCTACTGTCTAGGCCCGGAATGGCGAACCTATGGCACACGTGCCACAGGTGGCACACCCTGTGGGCACGTGACCCGTCGCCCTAGGTCAGCTCCACCGTGCATGCACACATGCCTCCTGCCGGTCACAGCATTTTTGGGTCTCTGCCATGCATGCAGGAGATGCATGCATGTGTGTGGGGGTGGGGGTGTTGCATGTGCATGTGGCACACCCCTGCGCCCCGTTTTTGGTTCCAGGAGGCTTCAAGAAGGCCTGCTAGGCCCAAAACGGGGTGTGGGGGGGTGTGGCGCACCCCCCCCCGGCCCATTTTTGGTCCCAGGAGGCTTCAGGGAGGCCTGCTAGGCCCAAAAGAGCCAAGGTGGCACAGTGGTTAGAGTGCAGTACTGCAGCTACTTCAGCTGACTGCTAGTTCAGCAGATCAGCGGGATCAAATCTCACCGGCTGAAGATTGACTCAACCTTCCATCCTTCTGAGGTGGGTAAAATGAGGACCCAGATTGTTGGGGGCAATATGCTAGTTAGTATACTGCCCCCCAGAGTCCTCGGAGAATGGGTGGATGACTAATAAATAAAAATAATAAAATAAAATGGTGTGCGGGGGGCATTGCATTATGGCTGTGGGCACGCAGTTGCACATGCACACATGCTTTTGGCACCCGAGGAAAAAGAGGTTAGCCATCACTGGTCTAGGCAAAGATATTTTGGAGGAGGCCAAGGGGATGTCAAGGCAAGTTATTCCTTTACTTTTAAGCACTGTTGTGCTGGAAGGGATAGGAATTTTTTTTACAAAAATCTGCAGTTATGCAAGAAAAGAATACCTGTATACTCCCATGCATTGCAACCAACAGAAATGTTATATGAGAGAGCGGGATGGATTAAATCTCTGACCAGCATACATGCTGTGATATTCCCAAAAACAATTCAGCTTAGAGAGGGAAACCCAAACTTTCTTTCCTGTCATGTATACAATATCAGTGTTTCCCAAATTTAGCAACTTTAAGGTATGTGGATTTGGAACTCAAAGGAAGTCAATGTAAGAGCTGCATTTATGTTCCTGGGAGATAATAAATGCAATTATTAAATAAACTTTTTAATTAATGGGAAATTGATGTTTTCATAATTGCCACAGGAAGGAGACTTTCTGAAGGTTGCAATGCATGGGGATGTAGTAGTTATCCTTTTCTTCCATAACTCTGGATTTTTCTTAAAATCTTCCTTCTCTTCCTGCACAACAGTATTTAAAAGTAGAGAAAACATTCCCTTGGCATCCTTGGGTTTCTACAAAATATCCTTGCCTAAGTAGTTGCCACATTGGGTAGGTGGGGATGTCATAGTGAGATTATTATTCCTTCAGTTTTGATTTATTAGAGACTTCAGACATGAAGAAACAAATGCAAGTTGGTAATTTTTATTGTTCATGTTCTGAACTAAAAGCATTAAATTCCCCCCCTTTCTCTCTCTCTGTCTCTCACACACACAATGTACATTCATACTTATTACAATGTGTGTTAAAGCTGATCCAGCTAGGCTTCAGTATCAGAAGAATTGAGGCAGGAAGTCTACCAGGCATTGTATTTCATTTGCTGTGGTGACTTCAAAATAGTACACTTTTCATTCCCTTTTATCCGTTCCAGTAAGGCACATTCAGTTCCATCTTGGTACTCTTCAGAGGCCTTCTGGCATTTTTATGTTAAGTTAACCCATATCCATTTCATATGCAAACCACCTTGCTTTGAGAACCATCTCTTGAATCTTCTTGAAGATCTTCCTTTTGATACTTCTCAGTAGATAAACTGTTCCAGAACAAATGTTTCCTTTTTTATTTTTATTTTTTATCCTATCTCCTGTATGCCTTTTCATGCATCTCAAGTCAAATCTTCGCACAAACACATAGCACAGGCAGTAACTACAGAATAACACTGTGGTATCTGATAATTCTGGTGGTATTCCAATAACATTATTGGAAGCAATAGGATGACAAGCCAAAGTCCTATAAATCCAAGCATGTAACGTCAGTGAATACAAGGACTGAATCTTGGATCTTTGGCTTCCCTGGTTGAAAGTCCCTGTAAAAGTTGCAGGGAACAGGGCAAGCTAGTTTGTTGCCATCTGTCACCAGTTGTTAAAAAACAGGATTAGAAAGTGCTGTTTGAAAACAAATCCAGTATGGTGCATGCTGAACTGATTGCAATACCTATTTTAAATTCTGAGGAAGCCAGGCTCCTAAATTTAACTTAAAACAGGAAGCAAAAGATACTTTTGGCACAAGCAGCACAAGCATCAGCAGTTGTGGTCTCTCTGTTTAGGAGCCCTTTCCAGATTTTTCTGTAATCCCTGGGGATCAGGCAAACATTTTTCCATGGAGAGAGCAAAATGTTTTGCATGGTGTGTGGCAACAAGAAGCCCAGCTTCTCCCTAACAAAATAAGTCTCAGCAGCTTGGAGTTGGTGCAATACAGAAAATGTTGGCAAACTTTCCAACCCATTTTTGTGATGGTGGCTTTTTCTGTTGCACCGAGCCCAAACTGAAGGAGAAATGCCATCATCAGAGTGCAATGCATGTTCCCAGAGGTTATTTCAGGTGGTTCTTAAAGAGGAAGGCTGAGTCTTCAACTATGTTGTTTGAAGTTGTCTTCTGGAATCTGGTACCTTCCTGGTATGTTAGACTTCAGCACTGACCATGATAGATAAGAGATTCTGGGAGCTGACATGTAATAATTCTGAAAAGTAACAATTTGGGGATGCTAGTTGAAGAACTGGGTTTTTTTCTTTCTGTTTCCCAAGATTTCAGAACTGCCTGGGTGATGGGACATTTAGTTGTGTTGATATCTGGCAAAAGTCATTTATCTCTTATTGTCTTGACTGCCATCATGTTACTTTTGACAAGTAGGTAACATAAAAGTTTCCATGCAATTTATAATTCATCTATCTTTGAAATTTACTGGGGCAGAGATAAAGAATGCTTCAACCTCAAATTAATCTTTTACAAGATAACTAAAGTAATCTCAATTTGAAAATATGTTGATGATATATTACCATTTCTTCAAAGATTCCAGAGCCTACTTCTTCATGTAGTAGAACTAACTATCACTCCCAGAATTCCCAAATAACATAATTCCTGGGAGTTGTATTCCAAAAATTCTGGAGGGCGTTGTATTGGGTAGGCTGTCACAGTCTGCAATATAATCCAATGCATGACATGAGATATTTTGCACAGATGTCTATCATCTTCTTTACAGAAAGTATCAACATCCTTTCTTATCAGAATACTGAAAAGGGGGAGCTTTTCTCAGAATAAAGAAAAAGAAAATATAGCCTTCACAAAAAAGCAGAATAATGAGGATTTACTTCCTGATGTTCCTGATTTTTTAAAACATCACTAGCAGACTGCACTGATCCATTGTGATATAGTGGCCAAAGTAATGGGTTTGAATTTGGGAGAAATGTATTCAAGACACAGTTGATGTCTAAATCATGAGTCTACTGGCAAGCTGTCTCTCAACCGAATTTCTCCCTCAGGCTATTTGTGTGTATGTTTAATCTGTATAGAAGGTTTAAAAATAGGTGTTAACCATGGCCAACCAAATGTATCTGGAAAGCCAAAAGTTGGTCTCCATAGATCAGGGGTCTCCAACCTTGGCCACTTTAAGACTTGTGGACTTCAACTCGTGGGAGTTGAAGTCCACAAGTCTTAAAGTTGCCAAGGTTGGAGACCCCTGCCATAGATGACACACTTACCAACATATGCTGTAGATCTGATAACTTTTTATGTACTATACTGCTTTTGGCTTACAAGAGACAAGTCTTTCAGTGTATGGGATTTATGTAATGGGATTTATTGGGGTTTTCTGTTTATCCATAATTCTGTTCAGTAAGCTGTACATTGGAGGTCTACTACATAAATGCACTGGGTTGAAAACACCTTAAAGAAATTGGTAAATAAAACTCTCATCCGAGTTTTTATTCTGTTGAATAGATACGGCAGCCTCTGCAAGAAGTGTTGTCAAAAGCTGGAAGATCATTTTCTAATAACCAGGGATAAATGTCTTAACGTCTGATTTCTCATTCTCAAGACATTAAGCTTTGCTTTGGATTTGGGCAGAGGAAAAAAATTGTTCAACTTGGCACAGTATCATTGCTGAAGTTGTGGAAGCAAAACTCAAAGCGCCTTTGAAATTCAAAACAAGGGTTGCTCAATTCTGCCTCTTTTAATTTTATAAAGCTTCTTTGATTCACTAATTCCCAATTACTAAATTACAACACTTGGTGTTATCTAGGGCTTTTGGATCTCATTCAGCACTTCTGATTCACTGATCTTAACATAAAAAGCTTAGGACACGTAATTTAAGGACTTGTGAGCTACAGTTTAGTCATCCAGAGTATCTCCTCCTCTGCAGTCTTAAAAAAAATCCACCTCATTCTGTTAGAAAACACAATTTACCTGCTTTTCGGTTTAAAGGACTCTGTTGGAATGCGTAGTATGAAACCGCAATCTGAATATAGAAAGCTGCCCCCATGGAAGGAGGCCTCTCACACGGCATCCCTTCTTCTTAATGCATCAGGAGCAAATAAGCGGATCGTATTGGCCTTGGTGAATCAGTGCTCTGACTCACTGACTGTGCTACTTCCTACTTCTAAAGAACTTTTTCAGCATAAATCTATGTCATAATACTAGCATTCTGATTTTCAGCCTTTCTTAATAATTCCCATTTCGGATTTACTCGCTTCACCTCTGCCTTGAGCAGTGTTTAAATATTCATATAATTCTTCCAACATGACACTAGGATCTCTTTCCCGCTGAGTAATTGCCAAATCAAATCCCTTCAGTATCCACGAAGCTAATTTTTTTTTGCCACGATTTGCCCTGGCTTACGTCATGCTACCCAGATGTATCTAAATTTTAGGATTACCAGAATTTGAAATATCACACTCACCGTTTTTCCCTTCTGCCTCTGCATATAAACTAAACTAAACTTTGGGTCATTTGATAATAGCAGCCGGAATGGTCCTTCTTTTCTAATATGCCAGTCTCAGAAGTTATCTGTGTGGCCAGACTGCTGTTATCAACAGAGACCTGTTAATAACCAGATTCATTGGGCACAATCGGTCATTCCTCCTGGTTTTCATTTGGCCCCTGTTGTGTCCAAAGGGACTTGCTTCCTTGCCCCATCCAGCACAAATATTAGGGCTCTGCAGTAGAAATAGAAATAGAATAACAGAGATGGAAGGGACCTTGGAGGTCTTCTAGTCCAACCCCCTGCCACCAGACCTTTGGTTGGCCATTTCTGTAGGGAGAAATGGAAAGACATTCTATTTCCAATGCTAAAACATGGATAGGCTTGAAAGACATATTGAGGATATAGGTTGGATTTGCCTGTTCCAAGGGCAGTTCAGTGAATAACTCTTCCCATCCCAATCAGAGCAGAAATATCCACATGGACCAGGGATCAGCAACCCATGGCTCTGGAGCCACATGTGGCTCTTTCATCCTCTGCTGCGACTCCCTGTCACCGGTTGGTTCCACAATTGATAGGGCTTTCAGTTAAGACAGGTAGAGGAAAAAGGACGCCTCGCTAGGAGGAGACTCTATGGTGGGGGAACCGGACTTCCAGTCGGCAGAGGAAAAAGGACATCATGCTAGGAGGAGACTCTATGGACTTCCGGTCAGCTCCAGAATTGAATGAGAGGCTTCCGGTTAGGACCTTTGTGGCTCTTTGAGTGTTTAAGGTTGCCAACCCCTGACATAGACCAAGAAACATCTTGACTTGGAGGTTTCCTGTCCTGATCACCAACATTGTAGAAGAGTTTGCAGCAGGGTTTTTGCCTACCACTACCACACCGCTGAGGGGGAGAATTTGGCTACTTTAGCTGTTTATTGTGCATGAAGGAATCAAAGATTTCTTTGTGAAAATGAAAAGCAGATGGTTGAAAGAATTTTCCCTGACTCCAGCAGTCTCCCTCTCTCTCTCCCTCTCCCTCTCTCTCTCTCTCTCTCTCTCTCTCTCTCTCTCTCTCTCTCTAGCCCCCTTGAGCCTGCATTGCGAAAAATGCATCTAATGACTTTAATTTTTTATAATTTTTTGGGTTGCTTGTTGGAATTGAGATACTTCCATTTATCAAAGCTATTTCAACGTGGAAAGAAAATTTAAAAAACCCATTGCCTCCATGGATTTCTTAATTATTATTTTAAAGCAAACAGATCCCAGGTCTAATCATGTGACAATCTGTCATTCCAATATGGTGAGCTTGAGCAGATAGTTCTGTGGTAGGAGCATTTTCTAGTAGAGGTTCAAAGATCACCTCTGTATATGAACATTAAACTCTAAGCACTGCAAAGGAAAGAGAATCTAGTATTGAACATTTCGGACTCCCTAAAGCACTTTTTAACACATGAATTGTTTTATAAAAATTACTATGCCCTTTCAGCATTAAAACAAAATCAAAAATAGATTGAAAACACAATAAAAGCCAAGAATGATGTAGTATGTCAACAAATAACACATAAAAAGCAAGATAGTCAAATGTAAGGCATCACATATTTAATCCTAACAGGAAAGGATAGTTTTCAACTGGTTCCATCCATATCTGATCAAATAGGGAGTCATTCAGTCAGGGCAACACCAGGTAGATGGCTCTGCCTATCTCAAGTTAGTACTATAATCATATATGGGCTATAATCAGAAGCACAATTGTGAGCAGGACCTACCTAATATATCTCTGTCTGAGTTGGTGATGCCTCTTAAAAATGTCTCTTTAAAACTGGTGCTTTTATTCATTAGCATCAATATCCTGAACTGGGGATGTTATTATTTGCATAGTTAGTCTCTAACTAAGCAGTACTTTGAAGCATGTCTGAACAGAATGAAAAAGAAGTCAAATAACTCTTAGAGATTTCAGTCTTTTAATAATGTTTTGTAGAGTCACAGACCCAGGTTTACTACTGAAGATATAAGGTATAAATGTATATTGGCTCTTTCATGTGTCTATGTGAAAAAGAGAGATTCACATGATTTTCAAGTAACTCACCAGACCAGACTATAACTTTCTCAGTATCCGTGGGAGCCAACTTTTCCCTGCTTGCATTTGTGTGTTTGCATATGTACACACCAAAAATGAGACCAGTAGAAAATTGGGAGCTAATATTTGAATGAGACTGAAAAGGGATGGAATTTGTGAACAAGATTTGAACCAGAAGTTTACTAGTAGTCACGTCTGTCATAGCTACAGTGTTTACACTAGCGCTGTGGCTTTGCTCCCTCCCTCCCTCTCTCTCCCCCCACCCACCCACCCCTCTGACATTCTGCTGGAAAATAATTACTGAAAACATGCTACGTTTAAGTTTAATGCGATTTATATGCCGCCCTATCTCCAATGGACTCAGGGCGGCTCACAACAGTAAAATACACAATGACATTAAAACAATGAAATTAAAAGTCCGAATTAAACAGTTTAAAATCAATTTAAAAACTATTAGATCAAACTACAGATCAAACATGATCAATCATCATAAATGAGGAACCAATGTCCATGGTTTGAATGTTGCTGCAATTCTCATTTTGCAGCTATGAAAGCATCTCCAGATTATTCACTGATTTTCATTGATTCTCACTGAGTATGGAGTAGCAGGAGGGAAAAAAGTGCAAACCCTTTGCCCTCCAAGCGGGGGGGGGGGTGGACCCTGAAATGAATATCCCACTCTCTTTGATAGCATCACCACTATACCAGTTTCAGGCTTTAAAGATTGAAAAGCTAGCAAAACTAAACATGAACCATGAAGCCCAAATATCACTTGCAAAAGTATCAAGTTTGCAGTCATTATCATGGATTACTGTACATTTCTTCACTTAACCTATTTTATTAAGCATATAAAACTAAGAGTCCTATGTCCAGATTTACTTGGACATTTTTTTTTTTTGGTATACAGCTATGCCACAACTGACAAGGAAGAAAAGTTAACTTGAAATGTCTGTGAAACAAGAATAAAAGGTGATGACAGGTTGAACAAACAACACAAGCAGCATTCAAGTGGGGTTTGTGGAGGCTGGTGATTTCAAACAGGAAACACTGATCTTGCTTGCATAAACTGATGAATTTGTACAGACACTGATTTCAAACAGTAAACAATGGCAAGATGCAGAGACTTTTGCTTCTGAAGCACTGCTTCAGAAAAGAAGATGGAATGTTTAGAACAAGAATGCAGAAATAGCTCACGATTAAGGAATCAGTAGACACTTGCTGGATATTGGTGTGATAAGAGCATCTACCTGCACAGGAATCTTTTTCAGTTGTGTCTTCCATTCTCTTCATGGTGTCAAAGAAAACTAGAACTTGGAGAAATATTGTAAATCTCAGTACATCAAGCCCTGAAGCTTTAGAGATAGATAGCAGAAGCTATCATACCAGATGATTTCTTAGCTTCAGTAGACGTGACAGAGCCTACACATACAACCACAATGGAGCTCAAAATTTCTGTGGTTAAGTGAGACAGTTGTTAAGTGAATTCCCCATTTTATGACCTTTCTTAGCACAATTAAATGAATCAGTGTGGTTGTTAAGTGAATCTGACTTCTCCATTGACTTTGCTTGTCAGAAGGTCACAAAAGGTGATCACATGACCCTGGGACACTGCAGCCGTCATAAATATGAATCAGTTGCCAAGCGTCTGAATTTTGATCACATGACCATGGGGATGCTACAGCAGTTATAAGCGTTAAAAATGGTCGTAAGTCACTTTTTTTCAGTGCCGTTGTAACTTTGAATGGTCACTAAATGAACTGTTGTAAGTCGAGGACTATCTCTACTACTCAATCAGGCCTTCCTATTGATTGTTTCTGAGATTTGCATACAGAAACAAATTCCCGCTTTCAAACTGTGACAGCATCAATGTTAGAGCCTGGAGTGCCACATTTATCTTTAGCAGGACAATCTCTTATCAGAGAACCTTCTATTTAGAAAGTAGTGAGTGACAGTTCCTGGACCTGGGAATCAAGATCAACACAAGAGGAAAAGAGACTCTATTCTGGCCTCAGAAACACACTCTCCAGCTTCAAAGGACAGCAAGAGAGATCTGAGATGTGCAGTTTTTAAGGTCCATAGCGGAAAACATGCCTTGGGTTCAGCTCAGGTGTGCTCGGGCACTATTCCTTGCAGCTGGACTGCAATGAAAGGTTATTTGTATCATCAACATAATTTGATATAATTAAAAGCTCCTTTAGGGGATTTCTGCTTTTACAAAAATTGCAGTTCTTAAACCGGGTTAAGAGCCTATGCATTTTATCTATGACTAAAGGACTAGTACTGTAGAGCCTTAATACCACTTGGTACTTGTCTCTAGGGCTATACGGGCAGCTCCCCAGTCCTGAATAGCAGAACAGAGGGCTGATGTGCTTGAGAAAACAGTTTATTTTATTTTATTTTTATTTTCCATTTTTCCAATTTACATAACAATAAGCATTATTTAATAGTACTGTGTCATTTGTCTCTTAGAGCTATCTACATTTATTTCTATACATTTTTGTTTCTCTGTTCTAACCACTTATCCCAAACCTCATAAAATTCTGTTTCTTCCTTGCCTTTTATTTCTAATGTGTAGAAAACAGTTTATTTTCATGGAACAGAAGTTACTTTTCTAGGAGCAAAATGGGCTGGTCAAGACGAATCAGTCCTACTCAAAACATGTAGTCAAAGTTCATCGTCTCCAGACCATAAAACTTTCCCAAAAGTTCACCTTTTGTGCAATTAAAGCTCGGTTTGTAAATCCTTGCTCCTCATCATTCCATCAGACAATCTGGCCCAATACAGACATGGCTGTAAAAAAAAAAGATTATCAAAAGGATTATCTACCCTCCTCTTTCCCCCCTACCAACTTGCCTAAGAAGAGTTCTCAAAACTGTATCCTTTCTGATATCAGTTGGTTAGGTTGACTAAATATCAAATATCTTAATGAACAACAGTTAAGCCTTCACATTGATTTTTTTAAAAAAATGTATTAAGGTAGCTATATTGGCTTTTGATTACTTTCAGTAGAAGAGAATATCTGTAACTCAGGGTTGAATTATGGAGGTCTGGGTGCTTTCTGAGCTTAGTGGTTTCCTTTCAGACATTTCATCACTAATGCAAAACAGTACAGAGTTTGCTGCCTGCTTATATATATATAAGCCAGCTTTGGTGGGGGTGTAGTTTCCTCTTTAATTATTTTCTTGGGTAGCTGGAGTTGCTATTAAATCACCATTGGCAGACATGGTGTTTTATCCATAGGCAAAAGGCAGGGACATTATAATTTACTCAGCAGGGAAAGGAAGAATGTGAGTAAATACAGCAGGTAGTCTGACTACCAAAGAGAAAAGAGGCTTTTAAACAGATTACTATGCAGCCTTTAGTTTAAATACCACGTTCTTCTTAGCTTGGTTTTTTTTTTACTTTAGAGCATTTGAAAATTACAGGTATGTTTAAGTACAATTCTGCTTCAGGAGGAGGTAACATTAAACTGGAGAACTACTTTTAAAATATCATTTTAATTTAAAAAAAAGAGGAAAGCTGAAAAATGTTTCAAATAAAACTCTTAAGCCTCCCCAAACATCTTTACTTTCAACAAATCATCTAGGTCTCACATTGACCTCCTAGATATTCTTGGAATATTTTTTTTTAACTGGAAAAAAGTCAAGACTAGCTGGGTTTAAGAAAAATTGAGTGATTGGGAGCAGCTTGGAGGATTAGAAAAGTGGCAGGATGCAATTTCACCAGTTTACATTTGGTGTTTTGTGAGTAATGATGTTACCATACCAATGGTTTAATAATAATGAGTGCTATTATTAATATTAATAATGAAGTCATCCCCAGCACAACCACCTGGTTAGATAGCCAGGAAATGAATTAAAGATTACAAATCTACTAAGGGAGTAAACTCAATTGCACAGTTTCATTTGATGTAAAAAAAACTCCATCCATTATTTAAGTTTAAAAGCCAAGAAACTTTAAAATCTGAATAAAGATTAAAAATGGCCAATTTCTCACTAAGCCTGACTTGAGGACATAATATAATTAAACTTCACCTGATATGGGGGGAAAATGGAAGATCCAGTAAGCCTCATTCCCAGAAAAAATTATATAACCAGAGAATCACTATAGAAAGGGTAATGGCTCTGTTCATCAGTCATCTTTCTTCTGACACCTTAGAATTTTAATCAGCACCATGACAGACTTTTGATACCTTAGTTGCAATAGATCTCAGGAGATGGTAAAAGAACATTTAACCCATTGCACAGAGTAAAGGCATATGTAGCAAATACTTTGTAGAAGAGACATGATATAACTTATAAATGCTATATGAGGAAAGTACTGAAATGTTGGCTATGTGTTGCAGACCAGAAGGCTTGTCCTCTTTGTCTTCTGTTGGCCTGGTATCTCCTTCATACAAAATTGTTCAAGCTGCCTGTGTGAAGTGCAAAATATAAAAAGGTAAAGGTTCCCCTCACACATATGTGCTAGTCGTTCCCAACTCTAGGGGGCAGTGCTCATCTCCATTTCAAAGCTGAAGAGCCAGCGCTGTCCAAAGACGTCTCCGTGGTCATGTGGCCAGCATGACTTAAACGCCAAAAGCGCACGCAACACCTTCCCACCAAAGCTGGTCCCTATTTTTCTACTTGCATTTTTTACGTGCTTTTGAACTGCTAGGTTGGCAGAAGCTGGGACAAGTAACAGGAGCTCACCCCATTATGCGGCACTAGGGATTCAAACCGCTGAACTGTCGACCTTTCGATCGACAAGCAAAATATAAGAGGGCTTTAAATTTACTTTTTAATTTTGGGTGGTGGATGATTTTCCCCCTTGCTCGCTTGCTGTCATGTCGGAAGCGCCAAGGCGCTTCCAGGTTGAAGAATTAGCTAGTGACATCATTGTTGCCCAGAGGACTCCCAGTTGGGGGCTCATATCATGTCCCTGTTAAGTTGCCCACTGAAGTGCTACCCATCTATCTATTTGTGGTCACCTGCTTTCGAACATCTGGGTTGGCAGAGCAGGAGCGAATGAAGGGAGTTCGCCCCATCACTCAATAGCACTGGGTGTCAAATGCGTGCTTGCTGATTGTCAACCCAGCATCCTAACCATGTGAGCCAGCACACTTCTCAATATTTCCCTATGAATTAGGATCTTTCTTCTCCCATTGCTTAAAGGCAGATTTTTATCTTGGGGGTTAACTGTAATGTTTTTATCTGGGACACCGCACAAAAGTAAAAGAACCAGTTGAGATTCTCAGAGGCAAATGTCAGTCATCTTTTGAAATAGGAAGGGACAGAGTAGCCAAAATTCTAGTGTGGTAGTGTGTATGTTCCTTGCATTTCCCCCCATGTCTGTTAAAAATTGAATAACAGAAAATAGCATCCTGAAAATCTGCTTCTTCTTTGCTTCTGCTTTAAAACCAATTCATATGACTGCAGATTTAATTTTTGTCATGCTCTTGGTAGACCTGGAAATCTTTCCTCCACAAGTGATTTTTAGAGCCATCAAGCCATCGCTGAACCAAAATAACAGCAATGAGGAGAAGCTTTATATTGCTTCAGCTGTGGGAGGCTGTGAAGATGCTGTAGGTGGGGGACTGGCTTTCCCTGACAGGAAGGATGCCATATTAGAAGGTGATGAATGGAATCTGATCCAACAGAGCTGCTCTTATGAATAACTGCATGGATTGTGTCAAGCAAGAAAACACATCCATTTTTTAAAATGGTATTTTACCCATTTAGATTGAAGGCGCCCAGAAACAATTAGTGGAATACATTCCAGTCATTAATTTCCTTTACAGTGTTCAATATTTAGACATTAGTTATTTATTAAATCAAGTATATAATGAATAAATATAATAATTTCTTCAGCCAATTCAGGAATGTGCAAAATCCAGGCAGAGGCCAGGCTGGAATCCTCTCCTCCTCCTCACACTCTGGCTGTCTCTCTTCTGTTGATGAGACATGGTGACAGAACTGCCCATCGTATTGTCAGGGAACTTCCCGAGAACTTTCTAAAAACCCTCTGGATCCATTCAATAAGAGTCACTTAGGTGAGATGGGCAATGTAGAAATTTGATAGAAAAATAAATAAAATAAATTGGGGCAGAACAATCTGAATAAGTCTACCAACCTTGTTGACGTCCATGAGGTGCAGTTAAATGAGGAAGTGAGCTGATGACAGACATGGGCAGATGTTAAAATCTTCTGCTTTCAGATCGTGTCTCATCTGCTCTGAACAAAGATCAGGCCCAGTGTGTGCCCTTTCACATATGTTGGGGCTGCAACTATTTGTAACAAGCCTATGGTCACCCTGAAGACATTGAACTCACAAGCTGCACCAGATCCCTTTCCCCAGCCCAGGGCAAAACTAAAATTCTTGAGAATCGTAATACCTGCCCAAGGACAAGGTCTAGAAGCTCATGAAGGGTCAGTATTGGGGGGGAGTAAGTAGATGATACACCAGCCTGTGAACCAGTAGGCTGCCTAGAAAATTGCCAGCACCTGTGCTGCTTGCCGCCCTTCTCTTTAAGCCCTCTCCCAAGTGGCTGCATGGCAAGGTTAACTATAAAAGCTTTGCAGATGAGGGAGTGGGGAGATTAGGAGGAGGAGATGTAAGCAGTAAGAAAGGGACATTTTTCTGTATCAGTATTTATTTATTTATTTATTGGTTCGATTTATATGCCGCCCTTCTCCAGAGACTCAGGGCGGCTTACAGTGCGTTAAGCAATAGCCTTCATACTTTTGTATATACCTACTTAGTAGGTCTTTCGCCCCCCCCCCAAAAGCGGTGTACTTTTTTATACAAAGTCAGCTTATTGCCCCCACAAACCGGGTCCTCATTTTACCTACCTCGAAAGGATGGAAGGTTGAGTCAACCTTGATCACAATCAAGGTAATCACAAGTAATCACAAGGAGTAGTTGATGGAGTAACAGTAGCAGTGAGGAAGATGGAGAAGAGTGAATAGTAATAGTATGTGAGTTTATGGACTATGTTATCTATAGACCTGAATTGTTGTTAGCTCTTTTGTATCTTGAGTGCACCAAATTGGGTATAAACTAAAAGAACCTATGGCATAACCTCACTTGATGGCATGATCCAATTCTACACAGATGCACTTACAATTTATCACATCTGGAACAATGTGCTTTATTGCTATGAAAGACTCCCAGATGATCACCACTGCTCATCTTCCCTATACCTAACCTTGGTATTGTGGCTGCAGGACTGGAAACCCTGGTGGGAAGATTTCCAACTGAGCTGTATCTTCAGTCCCACCCAGCCAAGTCTTAATAATATATAGAAAAGTCAGCTTATTCTATCTTCACCATATCATGGATTGCACACTGATCTTGCTTGGCTTTGTCAGGGTAATGATGATTTAATAGCTGATGAGCTGCTGTAATGTTGTAATGCTGTAATACTGAAATGATGATGCAATGAGAATGAGTCAGCAGGGTTATTTAACTGTTATCACTTTAAGAGGTGTGAAATGCCTCTCACCCATAGAGGGGTGAAATGCTCCCGATTCAGACCGGATCGCCCGATCCGGTAGCGATGGCTGCGGGTGGTTCAGAGAACAGGTAGCAAAAATTATTATTATTATTATTATTATTATTATTATTATTATTATTATTATTAT
>WNWU01000001.1:79994390-80010655 GCA_012654045.1 Ptyas mucosa
CTATTCTATTCTATTCTATTCTATTCTATTCTATTCTATTCTATTCTTTATTAGCCATGTGTGATTAGACACAAGGAATTTGTCTCCGGTGCGTAAGCTCTCAGTGTACATACAACAATAGCGATAGATCATTATCATAGTAATTGTAAAAATACATTAATCATAAAACATTAGATACAACACTTGGTGATAGTCATGGATATTAAATAAGCAATCAACATAAATCATGCTAGGATACTAAGTAAACAATATAAATCGTAAGATACAAGCAACAATGTTACAGTCATAAGAAGATAAGGAGATAGGTAATAGGGAAGATGAGAATAATTATGGTAATACAGCCTTACTAAATAATTTGACAGTGTTGCAAGGATTAATTGTTTAGCAGAATGATGGCATGGGGGTGGGGGGAGAACTGTCTTTGTGTCTAGTTGTTATGGGGGGGGGGATTGCAGCAATAATTTGGGGACAGTGATGCAAAGTGAATGGGGCTGCATCATACATGAGGGGGGCAGAGCTTAGCTTCATCATTGCATCATTTAGTTTGGCAAAATGGGCAAAATCTTCCAGTCCCTTCCTCGTGGTATGCAGGGTCCTAACATCTTCTCTGTTTCTCTTCCTTTCCAGCCATGGTGCCTATGGGGAGAAATGCCGGGTTGTCCTACCTGCTGTGCCGTGGGTGACAAAGAGAAACTCTCGATTGACAGCTGTGCCCCTGAGTCTCCTGCACAGTCTCAGAGTGGCTCACTCATCAATTTACAGAGAGGGCCTGGAACACAATGAACAAACTGACCTTCCACAATAACAGAATCATGCAGGACCGACGAAGTGTCTGTATTTTCCTCCCCAATGACGATTCCCTCAACATCATTATCAATGTGAGTGAACTGTCACCGGTATCAGTGTTTGAATGTCTACAGTATTTTTTTTTAAGCACGCAACTTATGTAAGAGCAAAAAATTACATCATGGTAAATTGGTGGTTTATCTTCCAATCCTAATGCAGGTCGTTCTTGACCAACAAACACAATTGGGACCCATAGCACAATTTCCATTGCTGAGCTAAGTGATTCTTACCCAGTTTTGCAACGCTTTTATGATGGTTGTTAAGCAAACCACTGCAGTTGTTAAGTGAATCATGCAGTTGTTAAATAAATCCAATTTCTCCATTGATTTTGCTTGTTGGAAGCTGGCTGGCAAGGTTGCAAAAACCCTGGGAAACATCCTAAATACATGCCAGTTTCCAAGCACTGAAATGTCAATCACATGGCTGTGGGGATGCTCATCATAAGTGTGAGGACTGGTTGTAAAGTCACTTTTGTTCAGCCCCCTTGTAAGTTGGAATGGTTGCTAAACAAATGATTGTCAGGCAAGGACCACCTGAAAGCCAATCTTTGGGAGTTTTGGGAGCTGCTCATAGTTTACAGAATACAGAATAACAGAGTTGGAAAGGACCTTGGAGGTCTTCTAGTTCAACCCCCTGCTTAGGCAGGAAACCCTACACCACTTTGAACAAATGGTGATCCAATATCTTGGATAAGACTTGGAGCATTCACAGCTTCTGAAGGCATCTTGTTTCACTGATTAATAGTTCTAACTGTCAGGAAATTTCTCCTTAGTTCTAAGTTGCTTCTCTCCTTGATTAGTTTCCACCCATTGTTTCTTGTCCTGCCCTCAGGTGCTTTAGAGAATAGTTTGACTCCCTCTTCTTTGTGGCAGCCCCTGAGATATTGGAACACTGCTATCATGTCACCCCCAGTCCTTCTTTTCATTAAACTAGACATACCCAGTTCCTGCAACCCTTCTTTGTATGTTTTAGCCTCCAGTCCCCCAACCATCTTTGTTGCTCTTCTTTGCACTCTTTCTAGAGTCTCAACATCTTTTTACATCATGGCGACCAAAATTGGATGAAATATTTCAAGTGTGGCCTTACCAAGGCATTATAAAGTGGTATTAACACATAGAATAGAATAGAATAGAATAGAATAGAATAGAATAGAATAGAATAGAATAGAATAGAATAGAATAGAATAGAATAGAATAGAATAGAATAGAATAGAATAGAATAGAATAGAATAGAATAACAGTGTGGGAAGGGATCTTGGAGGTCTTCTAGTCCAACCCCCTGCCTAGGCAGGAAACCTTACACCAGTTTTGTCAGTCTTGTGTTTATGCTTCAGTGCTACTTTGATTCCTGAAGCATTCACATCTCCAGTATGCTTCTCCCGAAACCCAGAACATTGTCTGTCAAGCTTTTTTTGGCAGGTAGGTGCTTTCAAAGACCATAGACAGGACTGAAGCCCATACAAAAGTGCACAGAATTGCAGAGGACTAAATGCTCTACAGGCAATCTTTGACTTACAACCACAATTGAGCCCAAAATTTATGTTGCTAAGCAAGGCAGTTGTTAAGTGAGTTTTGTTCCATCTTACAACCTTTCTTGCCACAGTTGTTAAATGAATCACTGCAGTTGTTAAGTCCGTAACACGGTTGTTAAGTGAATCTGGCTTCGCCGTTGACTTTGCTTGTCAGAAAGTGGCCAAAGATGATCACATGACCCAGGACACTGCAACCGCCATAAATATGAATTTTGATCATGTGACCAAGGGGATATGTTACAACAATCATGTGAAAAATGGTCATAAGTCACTTTTTTCAGTTTTGTAACTTTGAATGGTCACTAAATGAACTGTTGTAAATTGAGGACTAGGGTACCTGTATTTGTGGGAAAACTCAATACTATGTCTTGCTTTTAAGCCACGCTTCCATTATTCTTTTCTTCCCAGTTTTGCTGTTGCTATTAATTAAGAAATCTCCTGATCTCTATTTGAGAAATAAAATGTATCATTTATTTTTGGGAAGAACCGCAAATGGAGTTAATGTGCAGTTTTGCATTGATAGATTTGTGGGGAGGAAAAGAGTTAAACTGGCTTTCTTTTTTTTTCTCCCATCTACTCCCTGCCCCTGAGATGCTCTTCACTTAAGATGAAGGCATCCAGCATTGCTTTATCTGATAAAAAAAAATCTGATTTACTTCTGAGAAGGCAAATGACAAAACTATCCATCACCCAAATTGTTTAGCCAGTGCAAATGTCTTAAGACGGCTGAAACTCATATTCCACAAATGGTCCTGCCATGGCTGACTTCCACAAATTGCCTTTTGAAAATATAGTATAAGAGTACTTTTCTAACTCTTCGTGGTCTCATCACTATCCTTAAGACATTCTGTCAATTAAAAGAAACAGAAAGCAGCTGTTATCTTACCATATCTCTATTTCTCTTCCAGAAGTTGTTTATCTCAGCTCAGCAATAAGAATAGATTTGTTTTTGGAAATAGGTGGCTTTGAGTTTTAATATCTTGATTGTTTGGTGTTGCATAAAATGTTAAGTTCTTGGTGTTCTCCAACCTGAGTTTTCTTCTGGCAGATGCTTCATTCCCAGACCGCGTAACATCACCTAGTCTGAGAATAAAATATCTGCCAGAAGAAACCAAGCTCAGAGAACACCACAAACCAAGAAATTCCATCTTAAGCAAAATGTATTCTCCATTTTTGCTTTATAAAAATGTCTACATTTCCTGGCCAAATGATTTTTCAGTTCAGTGAGGTTTTTTTTTTTAGGAATTAGAGCTTTATTCTATGTTTTTTTAACCTAATTGGACTACTCTGCATCCTCTTCTACATCTTTTTATTTGTGTGGGTTTTTTTAAAGAGATGCTTACACTGCTCTTTTTTCCCTTCTTGTTACTAAGTTTGGCTTGGTGCCTTCCTGACAAGATTCTTGCAGGATCAAGAGAGACCTGCTGGAAATGAGATAATGTCACAGTGGGTTGGCATATTTTATTTACTTTCTTTTATCAAGATTGGCACCAAATTGATACATGAAGCAGGTGCCATCTTTCTCCCTCGCTCCTCACAATTAAATCTCACAAAATCCAAATTCTTAAATGAAGCATACAAAATAGCAAAAGATAAGATTTGAGGACTTCTTGGTGTGATGGATTTTGCTAGTTTTCTATTTGTTACTAGTTAAAGAAGAAGAAAGATTAGATGAATTCTAATGAGTAGCATTTTGTCAGATGGAGCTAGCAAAAGTTAGCAAGCTGTGAAAGCCTAAGGGACTTTTGCTTTTATGTAATTTGTAATATGAATAATTCAGTCTGCTTTGGCCATAGTTTGTTAGGTCTTTGAATAAGTTGAGTTTGCAATATTTTGTCTACCTAAGTTGTTGATCTTGTTTTATGGTGAGCATTGTAGTTCCTTAATAAAAAAAAATAAGAGTAATGGTACAATAACTTTCCTTGCGTTTTCCCCTGAAATTCTTGCTAAAGTAATTACAGACTGAACTATTTTTCTTTTCATTCTGTAGGTTAAAATATTGTGCCATGAGTTACTTGTCCAAGTTTGTGACCTGCTACGGCTGAAGGATGGGCATCTCTTTGGGCTCAGTGTGATACAAAGTAAGTCCAAATGGAACAGTGTTATTTCTGTAATTTCTCTACTAACTTTGTGTTTGGATCATTGATCTTTGCTATACGTGTGCTTTTTGCCCAAAGATTGTTTGGTATTCGTTTGCTGCAGAAAAATTGAATTGATGAAGAATTATAAAGTAATACTTTCAAGTATAATGTAACAATAGATCAGTGTCATAGAGCCGGCTTGGTGTCGTGATTAAGCCACCAGGCTACAAACCCAGAAATCTAGTCCTAGCATAAGCACAAATGTGACAGGATAACTTTGGGCTAGTCACTCTTTCTCTCTGCCTCAAGAAGGGCATAATAGCAAACCATTTCTGAAATCTTGCCAAGAAAATTGCAGGGATTAGTCCACCAGAAGTCTGTATTGATTCAAAGTTTTTTTGTTTTTGTTTTTGTTTTAAAAAAAAAAAAACAGTATCGCAGGCTAGATTCATAGTCTCACTAAAATTTTATTTATTCATTTATTTTCATTTTATTTATTTTTATTTATTTATTTTACCAAGCATGTATTTTATGACAGATACAAGTGTAAACATAATTATAAATACGTGAAAAAGATACGAATAAAAGAAAACATTAGGACAGGGACGGTAGGCACGCTGGTGCGCTTATGCACACCTCTTACAGACCTCTTAGGAATGTATCATAGTTTGTTGGATTTTGGCTTAATCACTGTAAGACTCTAACCATTTGGTTTAAGACCTCAGTACATTACATGAAGCAAGACAAGTCTTCATTATTTAATAAATTAAGTAAACTATGCCAGCCAAATATGCAAATTTGGTCAATAACGTCGTTTATAAACTGAAGCAATGAGTTGAAGTTGCAGCTAAAAATTGACCATGCCTTGCAAAAACTATAATTGTCTCTAAAAAGATAAAAACAAAAGAAAACTAGAGTCCTTGAAATAAGATCGAATTCCCATGGGCAGGTAGTAGGTTAGATAATACTTTGCTACTTGGACCTTTACCATAGAAGTGTCGGAATAAAAGTATAGAAACTATTGAGCTATCAGGATTCTCCTTAAAGAATCAAACTTTCTTAAGGAAGCAAAAGAACGTCATTAGTCTTGCTATATTATTTGCACTAGATGTGCAAATATACAATTTTTGCAACATTTTTAAAAAGTGGACAGGTTGTGTTAGAGGAATAAATTATTGAATGCTGTTTTTTAAAATGTCAATTTCCTGAAGGAAAGCTTATGAAGAAATTCTATCTTTCTTTTTTTTTCCCCCAGTAGAATTGCTTCAGCTGGTCCACAAAAGCAGCTTTATAAGCTTGGCTTTCCTTAGTCATAAGTGCATCATTGTTACTGTTTTTAAAAGGAATGTCAGAAAATGCTTTGCTCAGCCTGCATACAAAATACAATCTTCTTGTCCCTTTCTGTGGCAGATAATGAGCATGTATATATGGAATTATCCCAGAAGCTCTACAAGTACTGCCCAAAAGAATGGAAGAAAGAAGCGAGTAAGGTAGGGGTGCCACTCTGGTTTCATCTTTGTGGTCAGGAGGACTGAAGTAGGGAGCAGCTGCCTACTTACATCACAAGCTTGCCTTTCTTTGCCATTGCTGTGGCTAGTAGTTTATGCACTCTAGCCTTATTCACCCCATCACATGTTATGTGTGAGGCATTCGCAGAAGAGCCGCCTGACCTCAGTGTCAGTTATCTGATACACAAGTACAGTATTGGGGTTACTTCACAGTCATGGTTCTCCCACAGTGAGCATCGGGGAGGGAAACACAGGCTGCTGTTCAGCTTCTAGAGACAATTTCTGCATGAACTCAAAGTCCAAAATACTGAATGTTCCTAGCTACAGTGGGGGACATCTGTGACCTTAGTGGAAAATCATATCAACCCCTGGAGCATTGTAGTTTTATGGTTCCTATTGTTCTCCATATATCTGCAATGTCTTTGGAAGCAATCAGAGAATGGAGAAAATCGCAAAAACTACAAATTTCTGCATGCCTGATGGAGGTGATGGGGAGGAGGAGGAAGAGGAGGATTTAAGTTTTTATGCCATCGAACTTTCAATGATTCACCAAGAGAATAGGCAGCAACTAGAAAGGGATTTGTTCAGAAAGAGCATCCTTGGAGCATCTTTCTCAGCTACCTTCATTAAATTCAGCTCCATCACTGTCTCCTTCAAAACGATTTGAATTAGCTCAGAGGAGCTCAAGCTTTTTGGCCGGTGAGCAAAGGTTAAATTTGAGAAAATTGTCCCTTCACAAAAGGAAAACCGTAGTGGTGGCACAGAAAACAACAAAAAAGCAGCCAAGGATGTCCACCCTAAGGTTTATTATATCTAATACATCTTGAATTTTTGAATGATCTAGACCAGTGATGGCGAACCTTTTAGACACTGAGTGCCCAAACTGCGTGCACGCACATGCCCAAATGGAAAGATGCAGGTGAATGCACGGAAAGGCACGAACGCATGCATGCGTGGGTGCATGCACAGCAGTGACCCGAAGACCAGCTGTCCGGTGGGAGGCGAGGCATCCCAACACTGGCAGCGCGGCAAGAGGTAAGATCTTTTTCTTTCGTGAGCTTCTGTTTAGTCATTTGCAGGGAAACAGAAGCTCATGAAAGAAACGCCACCGAGATCTGACCTGGGGTGACAGCATGCATGCCAGCAGAGAGGACTCTGCGTGCCACCTCTGGCATATGTGCCATAGGTTTGCCATCACGGATCTAGACTACCACTTTAAGCAGCAGACTAAATTAAACCAAATACATTAGCCTAGGCTAATTTTTTAAGTTGTGAACTTTGACATCTTTTAGTAAGTCCTGCCCCTTCTGGACATAGTGAGGATGACAAAGTACTCATGGCTTGAAGCCTGAAGGACTCCAAGAAAGTACTCTAGAAGCACACTGTTACTACTGGACATTGCATTGGGGCCCCATTGGGCCCACTAGTCTTACAATAAAACAGCCAGCAGCTTTAATTTAGCCTCAGAGCCATTTTAAAGACACTTTTATTTCCTTTTTTCAGAGCAAATAAGATGCTAAATAAGTAGAAGCTAAGTAATCTCCGGTTGATAGGCAATTTTCTAAGAAATGAAATATTAACCAAAGGTTCCCTATTCTCTAATTCCACAATTTATTTATTTCTCAGTCTGATTTCCCATCTCAGTCATAAAACTGACTCGAGTCCAGTTATCATTAAAATGTAGTAACATCATGCACTCCAAAACAAATGATACAGTGAAGAACATAACCTATAAATCAGTCAGTTGTGCCAAACGCTTCAGAGATCTCAGCTCTCATTTATGAAATGAGATCTCAGAAAGGTTTGAGCTCGCCCCAAGATAAATTAAAAGAATATGGGGAATATCTCATAAAATTAACATTTGGAGTCCTGTCAGATTTGACCTACTCCCCCCTCCCCCAGTCACCGTATCCTTTGCTGTATCCTGACAAAAGGGCAAATAGTGAAGCTCAGGCATCACTTGGGGTGGAGAATGATCTAAATTTTGGGTTAAGGTCTCATTCCGCTTGTTAATTGATGGACAAAATGTTGTAAATAGTGTGTTCCTGCACACTTCTGCCAATCTCCTTGGCAAAGATGATTGCAATTTAGCCAGCTCTGTTTCTCCATCATAGTGTGCCTCCAGCTGGTGCTCCTTATAAAAACAGACAGAATAATTAAAAATAGAATCTCAGGTTTCTGGATAAAGATTACTCATCATCATAGATCAGGGGTGTCAAACTCAAGCTCCACAGGCTGGATCTGGCCTGTGGGGTGCTTAAGTCTAGCCCATGAGGAGGGCCTGGAAATAGCAAAGGACTGGTCTGAGGTGCCTCTGGCAGCCAAAACAGGACATGGTGGGGGGCGCAGCTGTGTCATGCCCTGTTTTGGCCAGCAAAGTGTTGCAGGCGGCATCCGTTCCATGTCTCCCCCCCCCCTCACCCACCCCCCATGGCCAGCCCGCGGAGGAGAACTACAATGGTGATCCAGCCCTTGAAGAAATCCAGTTTAACACTCCTGTTATAGGTGTAGCTGATTGTTGTTTATTAAGAAGAATATCCTTTAAAAGGCTGGACACAAGCGAAAGGTTCTTGCAAATGGTCATCTCAGCAGCCCCTGCAGGAATAGAAAGTGGACTAGATATATTTTTGGGCTGATCCAGCAGAGGTCTTTTCATGGCCATCCCTTTGCTCAGTCTGGAAACTAACATTTATATTTGCTATTTATTGCAGGGTATAGACCAGTTTGGTCCCCCAATGATCATTCACTTTCGAGTGCAGTATTATGTGGAGAATGGTCGCTTGATCAGGTAAGTTTCAGGAAGCCAGACTACCTAGAGTGAGGGGAATGTCACTGAGTGAAACCTAAAATGAGACGAATCAAAGAGTCCTATTCAAAGCCTTGATGCTAGAGGATTGCAAAAAATAAGTATGGACGCTCAGAATTGTCCACAAGTTAAATAATATTTTAGCTTACTGATCACTTCATTCAACTTTCTGCCAGGAAATCTGAAAAGATATAATTGCAATAAATATATGGAGGCTACAGCCTGGGAAAAGTTGCACTGACATATTACAAATCTTCAGCAATGGGACTCTTTGAGACTTTTCATCAAGATAATTTGTCCTGTTTACCTGTTTAAAAAATCTGCAGGCTGCCGTTGAAGATGAGAGCCCTCTCAAGGCTTACCTAAATTTGATAAAGTAATAAAACAGTATGAAAGTTAATAAAATGAATAAACAGCAGCAAGATAAATGTTAAAGCAATGAAGCAATGGTAAGGAGAGATTCACATCAGCGGGGGCATTCATAGCAAGAAGTCAACATATAGGGAAGAACTGAAATGGCCTTGGAAAAAAATGTGCAGCTACCTCCAGAAAAACATAAGCATATCCTGGGAAAATAGGAAGGCCTAAGAAAGAAAGTCAAGGATGTTCTGCCTTGACTCTCTTTGCTGTAAGAGGGAGGGAAGGGGAAACGCTGCCAGACTTTCAAGATTCTGTTATCAGTGTTTCTCAACTTTGGACTTCAACGTGCTGAATGTGAATTATGGGAGTTGAGATCCATATGTCTTAAATTTGCCAGATCCGAGAAACATCTCATTAAAACAGAGTTTCGCTATTTCTTATGGTGTCCATTTCCTGACCTGGCCTACCCCAAAGGGTGGACACAAAAGTCAAAATGGTAACCTCAGTGATAGGGTGGCAGTGGCCTTCTTGACGTTTTGGTCCCCAGCCCCTCTCCCCACTTTGAGGTGCTGCTATGCATTAGGTTTAAGGCATTATCAAAGATCTGGGAGAATAATATTAATCTGTATACAGATTAATGTAAATCAGATTGCCTTAAATCAGGTAAAATATTCTGTTAATCCAGGGATAAGGGTTAGAATGCTCTGCTGTCAGGGTAATGATTTAAAAGCTGACCAGCTGCTACGATGATGTAATGCTGAGAATGAGTCAGCAAGGTTTTGGGGTTGATATCACTTTAAGAGCCTGTAATAAGAAGAGGCTGTGTTGGGGCGTATCTTTCTCTCCGTGTGTGCTTCCAAGCTGTAATTGCTGATTGCTGTTTGAGGTCTGACTAAAGTATGTGTATGTATATATTCTTTGTAGATAAAACCACTATTTAAATACAAACCTCTGTTTACTGTATTTGCTCCTGGGTTGTCTCACATAGTCACACTGTGCGCACTCTTGACATCTGACATCAAGCATCTAAAAGCTGCCAAATGAGACCAGCATGCAGACTCTTCTGATACAGTGCATTCCTTATCTCTGGTTTTCTTGTTGATTTGCTCCATGTCCTGAACATTTGCTCATCTTTTTTTCTTCTTTTATTTTTATTTTTTTCATCTTCTCGTCTTTGTCCAGTGACCGAACTGCACGCTACTATTATTACTGGCATCTGAGGAAACAAGTCCTGCGTTCTCAGTGCATGCTACGTGAAGAGGCCTATTTCCTCCTAGCAGCCTTTGCATTGCAGGCTGACCTAGGCAATTTCAAAAGGAACAAGCATTTCGGGAAATACTTTGAACCTGAAGCATACTTTCCTGCGTGGGTAAGGGCGCCTTCCAAAACCACCTTGTTGTCTTCGAGGGAATGTTCCTTGTTTACTTTGGTTTGAATGCTGAAACACAAACGGGGGGGGGGGGGGGGGGGGCATTTCCAGAAACATTTCAGGCAGCAGATGCTGTTTTGGTACAATGTTGGTACAAGTTGGCCAATGTCCCCATCAGCTGGATAAAATGCAGGTGGTCTTTTCAGCTTTGCCAGAGCCAGGTTGGTTTTTGCAAAAATTTGGCCACTGAGTCTCCTCCCTGCTTAGTTTTTATAATGGTAAAGGGAGGGAGGAAATATGGCTATTTGGCCAACTTTGCTATCGGTGTGCTTTGCCATTTGAAGCAATTGTGAGACTCATAGCAACTGTGCAAAGGACAGAAATACCAAAGGAACTTGTTTCAGTTGATCAATTTTAAAAAGAGATTGTATGGCTGGACAAGAGCTCAGAAACAATAGATCAGGATGTGGTGCATGGTGTAAAATTACCTTTAGGGCTTCCTGGTTCTTTCTAGTAACTGGTGGTGTATTGCAAAAATTTCTAGATCAAGCTAATTTTCAGGCATGGCATTGTTGATGCCTGTTGGATCTCTGTGAATTGAGAGAAGCTATAAAGAAAACTAGGATTTCCTTAAAACACTTCTCATTCAGCAACCATTCAAGGTGATGACAATGCTAAGTGAGGAGGACTTACTTCAGGTCTTGCAACTCCGCAAACACGTGATTATGATTTGGTCGCTTGGCAACCAGCTCGCAGTTACAATGGTCACAGCATCAGTCTATTTGCAGTCTTCACTGCCAGCTTTGGACAAGCAAAGAAGGTGGGGAAGCCATGAGGTGGTCACAAATGGCGATCTCGTGAGACTCTGAAACCTTGCGGAATTCAGCGATGACACTGTTGCAGCTGCGGTTGTATGACATGCTTTACAACTGCGTTGCTAATTAATGGAGTTGCGGGTCCCAGTTACCATTGTTAAACAAGGACCGTCTGTATATGAAAAACATGTGCTCTGCCACAGTGCATAAGTCTATAGTAAAGCCTTTGGCAGAAACGTCTGTAGGGGCAACAGCCGCATGTTGTTTTGTTTCCCTTCTGGACCACATGGAACCTGCTATGGACTGCAGTTCCAGGTAGCACCCAGCAGTTTCTGAAAGTAACTCCTCTGAATCAAAAATAGTGTGAGAAGTAGTGCCTACAGAGGTCGGGTGGGTGGGTGCTTTGATGGACTACAGTGAAGCAGCAGTAAGGAAAAGGATAAGACAAGAACCTCCATAGCCCAGAGCTGGACAGGAGACAGAATAGCTATCCCCTAGAACAGTGATGGCTAACCTTTTCTGGATTGAGTGCCTAAAGTTCGCATGCATGCACGTGAATGTGTATGCGCGTGCCCAAACCCCCAAAATGCAATGTGTGTGTGGCCGTGCTCATGTGCCCCGCCTCCACGCACGCATGCACACGCAACCCCGCGCATGCGCAGCAGAGATCCGAAGGCCAGCTGGCTGGTGGGAGGTGCGTAGGCATGTGCAGCAGAGCTGAACTGGGGAGACGGCTCACGTGCCCACAGAGAGGGCGCTGTGTGCCACCTCTGGCACGCGTGCCATAGGTTCGCCATCACGGCCCTAGAATCTCCCAGGGTATATCCATTAATAAAGGTTTAATCTAGCAAGATTATTTGTATTGTCTGTAAGCAAATGGAACTCTGTATTATTCTGTGTCATTTTTGGGCTTAGCCTGACAAGGAGTTTGAATGTGCCAGGTATTCCAAACAAAATGTCTTCTTTTAATTTTATCTTCACAATTAAAAAAAAACTTTGGAATGCTTTTATCTGGGACTCTTCAAACTGCTTCCAAAATAGTGAAAACCTTCATAGGGAGATATTGATGATGCTATATGTTGGAGGGAGGATGTGGAGGAGCCTGGTGGCACAGCAGACTAAAGCACTGTAATTAACATCAGCTGCCTGCAATTACTGCAAGTTCAAATCCCACCAGGCTCAAGGTTGACTCAGCCTTCCATCCTTTCTAAGGTAGGTGAAATGAGGACCCAGATTGTGGGGGCAATAAACTGACTTTGTATAAATATACAAAAGTATGAAGGCTATTGCTTAACGCACTGTAAGCCGCCCTGAGTCTCTGGAGAAGGGCGGCATATAAATGAAAATCAAAAAAAAAAAAGTTGTGATATTTAAGAGAGGAGTACATCCCCTTCCACCTTCAGGCAGTGTTACTCTTGCTTCAGAGATAAGATGTTTTTATTTATGCATATGATTCCTTGTTCTGGATCATAACTTACCTCATCTGCATATTTATCCCCGGAGAAGCAGATAGTTTATAGAGATTTGGCTATCTTTTTTAAGTTGGTTAACTGTAACCATATCAGAGAAATCATTCATAGTTTCAGGAAGGAGAGGTAACTTGTCATTACCCATGTTTCTGGAATAATGTAAGAGCTAGAAGAGGGTATTGAGTTGAAAAGGAGCAAATTAAAGGTAAAGGTAAAAGTTCCCTTCACACATATGTGCTAGTCATTCCCGACTCTAGGGGGCGGTGCTCATCTCCGTTTCTAAGCCGAAGAGCCAGCGCTGTCCAAAGACGTCTCCGTGGTCATGTGGCCGGCATGACTAAACATCAAAGGCGCACAGAACGCTGTTACCTTCCCACCAAAGGTGGTCCCTGTTTTTCTACTTGCATTTTTTACATGCTTTCGAACTGCTAGGTTGGCAGAAGCTGGGACAAGTAACGGGAGCTCACCCCGTTACGCAGCACTAGGGATTTGAACCGCTGAGCTGCCGATCTTTCGATCGACAAGCTCAGCGTCTTAGCCACTTTAGGGCCCATGAAATGAGAATACATGCTTGGAGTTAAAGAAGAGTGATGGAGCAACAGGAGTTTGTGAGCATGTGAAAAGATCTTCCCTGACGGTGCCTTGTGGTACTATGTGATTGTTTGTGGCAGCCAGTGCTTCAGCTGGAATTTTGGGTAGTGGCGGGTGCAGCAGCTGTGGGCATCCCCAGAATAGATTCTAGTTATAAAGAGAGGGTGATGTCATGGGGAATGCATAACAGAGACATTCATGCCTATTTGGTGCAGTACAACAACATGGGTGGAGGAGGTGCAGAGAAGCAGTTAGTTAACTGTTTTATTGCCTTCAAACTTTCCAAATGTGGCCCATCTTCCTATCATCATCCTTGCAGTTACCATCATGTAGGCAAATCTATCTGGATAATCATCATAGGCATTCCTTTGTAGAGACTTGATACATTTTTTAATTTATATCCTACCTTTTATTCCATGACTCACAACAAAATACATACATACATACATACATACCCAATCCCATTTTATTTTCACAGCAATCCCATGAAATAAGTTGGGCTGATAGATCATAACTGACCCAATTTTTGTGATTGGAGTAAATTTAAACCTTCATCTTCTCAATCCTAGTTCAGTATTCTAGCCACTGTATTATACTGACTCTGCTAAGTTGCCTCCGACAGGCAACTCTAAAACTCAAATACAGCACTAGGGTGTTAATATCTTGGTGAATCATTTGACTGTTGCGTAAGACCCAGAGCTATGCAAAGATCCCTTTCACCAAATTCTTTGATAGGGAGATGCAAAAGGAAACCCTTAGGATATTCTGTGAGAAAATGTAGAATGTTACCAAACAAAACAGTATTGCCACAAAAATGGCAACCAAGCCCACTGTTCCTTCCATGAGGTGAAAATACTACTAATCAATGCTAAAATGACTTCATAGTTGCATCCCAGATTTTTGATCCTTTTTTTTTTTTAGCTAGCAGAAAGGAGGAGCAATTTCACTGCAGGACAATTTTGGGAGGAAAAGTCTAAAATGCAACTTGTAGAAACTATATAAAGAGAAGAAAGTCAAAGCTTTTCTCTGTTATTCCAAGATGTATGTTCTGGAATAATACGTTACGTTCCTGGAAAGTTGGTAACAGTAAGAATAGTTTAACAATTACTTAGAGAGGTGATGTATTCAAGAACCAATTGGCCAATTTATCTTGGAATCTTTCTGGAGGAATTGCATTAAAATGATAATCCAGTGGTAGCAAATGAACAATTAGATGCCAAATGTAGTAGGTTCTATATTTAGGGTCCCTATGAAAAAAAACGTGGCAAATGCTGGAAGGATGTCTCCTGGTTTTTGCAGATGCAGCCTTATGCCCTGCAGATATGTTGGGACTACAGGCTCAGAATTCATAGCCAGCAGTTATTTGCCTGTACTGATAGGTATTCCTGGAATTATGGCCCCAATGCTGCCTGGGGAATTCTGGGAGTTGAAGTCTACCCATCTTAAAGGTGCTGAGATTGAGAAAGACTGGTGTATCAACGTGATACATTAGCGTAAGGCAGCTTCGTGCATCAGATGCTTGTGGTAAAACCTTACTTTAAATATTGTGCAACGGAAACATGGTTTGATAGCTTTGCTAGTAGGTGAACTGACCTCTTTCAAGTTCTGCCAACTCCCAAGATAACTGTTGGTGTAAACTTGCCAGGTAAGAAGATAATAATCTCTCAACTGTGTTGACTCACTGTTTCCATTTTAAGCCACCTTCCCAGGAGTATTTTTAATATCTCCTCTCTGCTTTGTTTTTGAAAGCCATGGATGTCAGTTAGTACAGATAGTCCTAGAGGATAGATCTACTGGTCTTGAAGACGCACTGTTACATCTGGGCTAGGGGGTGCGTGCTATCAGATATTACTTGCAGGGAAACGGTGGTGGATGGGGTGCGTATTCTCATCTCCAGCTTTCAAACTCACAGAGGTTGGCCACTTTAAGAAACAGAATGCTGAATTAAGGCAAGCCTTAGCCTTCACCCCTTGGTTATTCTGAAATAGAACAATCTTTTAATGCCTAAAATGTCCCAGGAAATGCATAAGCACTATTTTCATTGCCTCCAAGACCTCTGGAGCAGGGAAAGCTGCAATCAGTGTATGAAGGGGGCTGTCTCCTGGCTGTGCTAATAATTGTTGTGGTTTTTTTTCGACTGCTGTGTATTTTAATCTTTGCACACATTTCTTTTACTTATTTTAACACTCTCTGTCGCCCAGAGCCATATAAATTGACTAAATAAATAGCTGAACAGCTAAGTGCCTGAGGATATGAACCCATACCCTTATAATCAACCTGTATTTTTCTTCTTGGCAGGTGGTAGCCAAGAGAGGGAAGGATTATATCCTGAAACACATCCCCATCATGCACAAAGACCAGTGTGCTCTGACTGCCTCTGAAGCCCACCTCAAGTACATCAAGGAGGCTGTTCGGTTGGATGACGTAGCTGTCCATTATTATAGATTGTACAAGGTACGGAGTGAGGTTACAGCAAGCAAATCTTTGGGTGAAGTGACCGCTGCTCGGCAGTTTCTAATCTTTTTATGGGATGATGCCTCCCAGTCGTAATTTTTTAACAATTTCCCTATCATACGATTCATTCACATCACAAAAATCAAATAAAAAATTCTTTGGAGGTAGGCTTAGAGCAGGGGTGTCAAACTCGATCTCGTTGAGGGCTGCATCAGGATTGTGTTTTACCTCAGGGGGCCAGGGTGGGTGTGGCCAGGGTGGGTGTGGCCAGGGTGGGCGTGGCCAGCTCGATGTCGCTCCTGTCAGGGGCGCCTGTGGTGGCCCAAGCGCTCTGTCAGCAAAAATGGGCTCCTGAGCTCTGCTTTTGACTGCCACGGCCTCCTGCAACCCTCTGCCAGTGAAAACGGAGCTCGGGAGGGCCGCATGCGGCCCTCC
>WNWU01000001.1:80011055-80021491 GCA_012654045.1 Ptyas mucosa
CAAAAGCAGAGCTCAGGAGCCCGTGCACCATAGTCCGGTCCTTCGCTGTTTCCAGTGTGACCCCGCAGGCCAGATCTAAATACCCAGCGGGCCAGATCTGGCCCCCGAGCCTTGAGTTTGACATCCCTGGCATAGAAGCACATTTTAAATTGCAAGTCAAGAAGGTGCAGGTTTTTTTAAAAAATATCCCCTTTTCAAAAACTGGTGATAAAGATGTGCGGTGAGTTCTAAATCTGTGAGCATTGTGCTGCCTGGCAGCTGAGATTCAGGAGGATGTTACCTGGACTGGCACTAACTTTGTTGGATGTAATCATGATCCTTTAGTAATTGCTTTGCAAGCAAATGTTTGAAATGTTTTTTTTTTCCAAAATGACAATGGGAGTGTGGATTATTCAGTGAGTTGAGTTATGCGCACAGCTCAGAGGAAAGATGGCTTAACAATAGGAATAGACCCGAATTAATTCCCCATCTTGCATTTAAGAAGATATGCTATCCAGATCCTGATCCAGAGAGTGATATATGTTGGTTTGCTGAATATTTTTCAAATAATTGAAATGCATTGCTCAATGGCAGCATAAGTTCCACTATGCAGGAACTATTCAAGGTCATTGGGATGAAATTTTCGGTAAGGCCTGACTGTTGCAAATTCAAGGGCTCCATTATGGATCTCTTTAGCTGTGTATATCCCAAATATTAGAGCCAGGACTGGAGACAGTCTCAGATTCTTTATAATAGCAATTGCAATAGCACTTAGACTTATATGCCATTTCACAGTGCTTTACAGCCCCCTCTAAGTGGTTTACAATGTCAGTATACTGCCCCCAGCAATCTGGGTCCTTATTTTACCGACCTTGGAAGGATGGAAGGCTGAGTCAAACTTGAGCCAGTGAGACTCAAACTGCCAAACAGCTGGTAGCCAGCAGTCAGAAAAGGTAGCCTGTAGTACTGCATTCTAACAGTACTGCACTCTAATCACTGCATCACCACTGCAGTGGCTATAATGATGCAGTATATGTTGGGGGATTCGATTTTTTTCTAGACATTGAAAAAATATTGATATTTTATAGATATTGAATTACACAGTGCAGTCTTTTAAGAATCCAAACTCTCCCCATTTAGAGTGATACATTCATTGCTCAGTTGGCATTCACTGAATTATTATTGCCCAAAGAAGCTGTTTAGTTGTTTGCACAACAAAGTTAACCCTACTTGAAGGTGGTGTAAGATTTTTATAGGCCTCCTGCTATTCGATTCTTTTACAAGCTCTTAGCGGCTGCATTCAGTGTTACCAGTTGACTGTCTTAGATACTCTATTTGGATATGTTCAACTACAGCTGTAATTTTTAAATGGAGCTTCTATTTGCAAAGAAAAAATGTATATTTCCAAATGCTAGTTGTTTGTAGGGAGCAAGCAGGAGATGCTGGCCTATGTGTCATCTAGCTGTTTTGTGGAAGGCAAGCTCTACATGTCCCTCCAAAGCAAAATAAAAATAACAAAACCTTCCAAGCCAAAAATGCTGGTCTCATTTGATCTCACAAGCTCCAAAATAATTTTGGAGGTGCCAAAGGAATGATGCTGAAAAAGAATGAATGAAAGGTTGTGGGTTATACTCCTGCGTATTCATCCTGGACTTCCTGAGGATTATAAGGTTGTGGTCCAACCAATTCTTGCAGTGCTTTAAAAACCCCAAATTCTTCTTTCATTTGGGTCAAAGGAATGTTTCTTTTCTCAATCCCTAGTGAAAATGTGCACAGCTCAGGTTGTCATTAATATGTCAGCCAAATGCGTTACGTGGGGAAATAATGCAAGTGTATTTTCTCTCTTGTAGGACAAGAAAGAAATCGATGCTTCCCTTTCCCTTGGGCTTACCACAAAGGGAATCCAGATATTCCAGGTACATGTTTCCGTAACTGACTTATTGATACAGACAATTCAGTTACCTGTCCGGATGTGATTGAGGCCATTTCTTTTTCAGGATTCTGGCAGATGTGCACAAGCTGTTGGTCCCAAGGTCTTATGTAATTCCTCAAAACCTTCCATGAGGACCCAGCAACCTCCAAATTTGCTTTTTTAAAAACCCTGAAAGGTGAAAAGTATTAAATGCCCAACCCAAGGACAATGATACTAGGTTTAATTTTAAAATGAAATGAAATAATTTTGGGGGTCCTGCCCCCCCCCCTCCGCCCCATGCCATACATTTCATATACACTCAAAGCTGAAGCATGGCCCTTCATCTGGAAAATGTTGCATCCTCCTGCTGTTGAGCTGAATTTTTTTTCTTTTTGCAACAGGGTAGGGGAGGAAGGACGCGGTGGCTCAGTGGCTAAGACGCTGAGCTTGTCAATTAAAAGGTTGGCAGTTCAGCGTTTCGAATCCCTAGTGCTGTGTAACGGGGTGAGCTCCCGTTACTTGTCCCAGCTTCTGCCAACCTAGCAGTTCGAAAGCACGTAAAAAATGCAAGTAGAAAAACAGGGACCACCTTTGGTGGGAAGGTAACAGTGTTCCGTGCACCTTTGGCATTTAGTCATGCCAGCCACATGACCACAGAGATGTCTTCGGACAGCGCTGGCTCTTCGGCTTTGATACGGAGATGAGCACCGCCCCCTAGAGTTGGGAACGGCTAGCACATATGTGCGAGGGGAACCTTTACCTTTACCTTAGTGGAGCAGGAAGATGTTTCTCGGTCTAGTTTTTGCAAAGTGAGCACTTGAAAAGTGTTCCAGAGTGCTACATCCCGCTCAGTACAAAGAATTTTTGTTGTTGTTAAAAATACTATTCTCTGAACCCAATTCTGCAGAGCTCATTATCTAAGTGAATAAAACATTTTGAATAAATAAATAAGTAAACCCCACCTCCACCCCTCCTCCCATGCTTCCTGATGTCCCTCATCTTTTTAATTTCACATTACTGTAGTCCCACTGTTTATTTTTATTGTTTCATGGTAAGCCTCCCAGAAGTAGCCCCAGGGCAAGATGGGCAGCGAACAAATTTAACAACAAATAAAAGAGTCATAATTTCATTGTTGAGATTCTGTAGCTCACTTCAAACCTAACCTAAAGCATATACCAGAACGATATTGTGGTTAAGATGGTGAATGACAAGGTTCGAATCCACCCGTATTTATGGAAGCTCCCTGGATGACTTTGAGTAAGCCCCTTGATCTTAACCAACTGAACCTAAAGAGCTGGGAATTGTTGTTTTAAGGAAAAATTGGAAGAGAGTATGCTAAATATTTTTTTCATTCCAAAAAGAAATAAAACATTAAATTGAATGAATGAATGTTGCTTTTTGCATTATTTTATATCCTGCTGGTAACTGAGTGGGCAAACATTCCAGATGCTGGCCCAAGACCACCCAGCTGGGTGCCTAAAGAAGGACTAAAACTCACCATCTCCCAGTTTCTACCTGATATCTTAACTACTATACCAAACTGGCTCTCTATCCCTAAGGCAGGGATCCCCAACCCCGGTCTATGGACCACCACTGGTCTGTGGCATGCCAGAAACCGGGCCGCGCAAACAAGCGAAGGCCCATTTATGGGATGCAGGTAGCGCATCAAACCACGTCCCTTCCGGTCTGTGGAAAAATCTCCATGGAACCGGTCCCTGGTGCCCTAAAGGTTGGGGGCCGTTGCCCTAGGGTAATGCAGCTCTTAACAGAAAAAAAGTTATCAGCCAAATCTAGTCAGCCAGTCCAATCTAATCAGCACAAGCAGTATCTCATATGCAATGTGACAAACATCATGTCAAGCAAATCATTTGAAAATCTCATACATCTACTTTCTTTTTGACTTATGAAATGAAAAATAATGGGTGAATTCAGTAAGCAGGGCATATTGTTTCAGTTTAAAAGCCGTATACTTTCTAAGATAAGTGTAGCATAATCATGTTATCTTTTTTCTTTCAGAATATAAACAGTGAAAGACAACTGCTCTATGACTTCCCTTGGACCAACGTAGGAAAACTTGTATTTGTGGTGAGTAGGAAAATTCAAAAATTGGACCCTCTAGGATTTTGGTATCATTTATATCAGTGATGGGGAATCTATGGCACGCATGCCACAGGTGGCATGCAGAGCCCTCTCTGCGGGCATGTGAGCTGTTGCCCCAGCTCAGCTCCGCCGTGCGTGTGCCTCCTGCCAGCCAGCTGGTTTCTGAGTGTCTGCCACATATGTATGGGGAGCAGGGCACATGCGGGAGATGTGGGGGCGGGGTGCACACATGGGGGACAAGTCTGGGGCGGGGTGCATGTGGGGGTTTACACGCATATGCACAGGGGTTGTGCACTCATGCACAGGGGCAGGGCGCACATGCGGGGTCGCATGCACAGGGGAGGGGTGCAGGGGGGGTCACATGCAGGGGGGGGGGGGTGCGATGGGGTCGCACGTGCATTGCATTATGGGTGTGCGTGCGTGCTCTCAGCACTCGGTACCGAAAAGGTTAGCCATCACTGATATATGATATGACAACTACTGTAAAATAGAGACAACCAGAGACAGAACTTTTTAAAAAGTCATGCAAAGCTAGATGAAACAGAAGTCTCTCTGTGCTGTTGAACCTCTTCATGTCTCTTGTCTTTGCAGGGCAAGAGATTTGAGATTCTGCCTGATGGCCTGCCATCTGCTCGCAAGCTCACCTACTACACTGGCTGTCCTTTGCGATCTCGGCATCTCCTGCAGCTCCTGAGCAATAGTCATCGCCTCTACATGAACTTGCAACCTCTCTTGAGGCAGATCAGGAAGCTAGAGGAGAATGAAGGTAGAAATCCCACGTTTAATGCCAGTTTGAAACAACATATGCATTTCTGACTTCATGATAGCACCCACTGTATATAAAAAACAAAATGCACAGGTACAGTATATGTGGTACCTTGCTCAGTAGTAGTAACCGTGAGAGGGATCTTGGAGTCCTAGTGGACAACTATTTAAATATGAGCCAACAGTGTGCTGCAGCTGCCAAAAAAGCCAACACAGTTCTAGGCTGCATAAACAGAGGGATAGAATCAAGATCACATGAAGTGTTAATACCACTTTATAATGCCTTGGTAAAGCCACACTTGGAATACTGCGTCCAGTTTTGGTCACCACGATGTAAAAAAGATGTGGAGACTCTAGAAAGAGTGCAGAGAAAAGCAACAAAGATGATTAGGGGACTGGAGGCTAAAACATATGAAGAACAGTTGCAGGAACTGGGTATGTTTAGTTTGATGAAAAGAAGGACTAGGGGGTGACATGATAGCAGTGTTCCAAGATCTCAGGGGCTGCCACAAAGAAGAAGGAGTCAAGCTATCCTCCAAAGCAACTGAGGGTAGGACCAAGAAGCAATGGGTGGAAACTAATCAAGGAGAGAAGCAACTTAGAACTAAGGAGAAATTTCCTGACAGTTAGAACAATTAATCAGTGGAACAATTTGCCTCGAGAAGTTGCGAATGCTCCAACACTGGAAGTTTTTAAGAAGATGTTGGATAACCATTTGTCTGAAGTGGTGTAGGGTTTTCTGCCTGAGCAGGGGGTTGGACTAGAAGACCTCCAAGGTCCCTTCCAACTCTGTTATTCTATTCTATTTAAGCCATACATATGCACTGTCATTTTTGAGCCTATAGATGGCAGATTAAGTACAGGTGTTACATTCTTTCATGTATGATTCTTCCAGAGAAAAAACAATATCGTGAATCCTACATCAGCGATGCTCTGGACCTTGATATGGATCAACTGGAAAAGCGTTCCAGAGCCAGTGGAAGTAGTTCAGGCAGTGTGAAGCACAAGCGTCTCTCCCGCCACTCAACTGCTAGCCATAGCAGCTCCCACACCTCTGGAATTGAGACTGATCCAAAGCCCAGGGAACGGGGGACAGAGGAGGACTTCATGGTGGCTGCTGTCCATCGCCAGCTGAGAGCTTGCAGCTCTATGACCAGTCATGGTAGTTCTCATACCTCTGGAGTAGAAAGCAGTGAGAAGGAACGCCTGGAGGAGGACTCCTCTCAGGAGGATGGTAATTGTCCATATTTGGTTCATTCTTGACAATCTTTGCTCAGTAATGTAGAGTTTGGGTTTGTTGGTTTGTTTGATTCCTAAATTGGGATTCAAGTTCCAGAATATGGAATATAGTAATACTGTCAACTCGCAAAGCATCCCTGGCCTGCTCTCGGATTGCCTTAAGCAAGGGGGGATGGGAAATCAACGAAACAGCACAGCAGCCAAAGCAGATGCACATTCCAGACTTATCTCTCAAGGCTGTATCTCAGGGTTACCCACAGCAGCCGGGAGTGGTCTCTACAACCCGCTCCATTGGAGAATGTGATTGATGACACACGGGGGGGGGGGGGAGGGGGGAGAGAACAGGGTCATGATTGGGGCATAAATTACGTAGGGTCAGAGCTGGCTTCACTTGGGAACGTGCCAACGTGAAGCTCCTAATAAATAACTGGATTTCTTTTGAAGCTTGGCTTGAGGCTCATGATTTAATTAGGGTGTCTGTCAGAACCCTGACAAATACTTTACATGGATGGTAAATTTGTGCATGTACGGTACTGTTTATTTATTTACTTTTTAGTAGATGTTTTTGTATTTTCTACATTATCTATAGAGTTAGAAATAGATATCCATTTTTATATGTTTTTTTCTTTATGCGTTTTGGATTTTTTTAGTTATTTGATGATGTTTGTTCATTGTAATACAATAAAAACAATGAAAAATTTAAAATATAGTTCAGAATATCAAGTTTGAAAAGCCATTTTCAAGCAACCTTGGGATGGTTTTTCTCTGCTTGGGTCTCTGGAGACCCATTGGCAATTAGCATATCTAGCCTTCTGATATGCTGGCTGGGTGTCAACTCGCATAATTTCTCAGGATGCCAAAGGGATTCTGGATATTAATCCAACACAGCTGCGAGGGCCTGATGTACACCAGGTTTTTTTTCAAGCTGTGTTCTGCAAGAACCTATGGATGCATAAGAACTCGATGGGGTTTATTTGAACACAGTCATTTTTTATCTCTAGAGCTTGCCTGTTGATCAAAGGTTAGTGGAATTTTTAATTATCAATTTCCACTGCCTGAAAACATTTGAAAACTCCTGGTAGAGGCAATGCTCAGCTAGAAGGACCAAATGGCCTGGCTCTGCATACTTCTCCTGCTTTGGTTTCTATGTCATTATCTCTTTAATATTTCCTAGTATTATTAAAAATATCCAAGGCTATATTGTCAAGAATAAAGAGCAGGAAAATACAAGATGAACAAAGCATGCCAGCATTCTCCCAGTGGGTGTCAGGTTTTCTTTCTTTTTCTTTTTATTGAAATTGGGTGGCCAGAAGGAAATTATCATGAGTGAAGAAATGGCCCGTGGAGGGTAAATCCTTTCCATGTGGATTCCATCCTGTCCTGCGGCTGGTGGGACAAAGAGCCTAGAAGGAAAAGGGTGTGTGCATCATTTTCCTCTGTTATTTCTCTGGATTTGATTACTGCCTCCCACAGCTGCTTTTCATTCTGGGAATAAAAGAAAAGGCACCCTGTGTTTTGTACTCTCCCTTTAGATTTTTTGGGGGCCTAAACCATTAGAGAAAAAAAAGTGGTGTTGCATTGTCTGGATTTCCCAAATTCATCTGTTGTAAAACTGCCAAGGGCTGCCACAGTGGTGGGATTCAAGTAATTTAACAACCGGTTCTCTGCCCTAATGATTTCTTCCAACAACCAGTTTGCCAAACTGCTCAGAAAGTTAACAACCGGTTCTCCCGAAGTGGTGCGAACTGGCTGAATCCCACCACTGGGCTGCCACAAAGAAGAGGGAATCAAGCTATTCTCCAAAGCACCTGAGGGCAGGACAAGAATCAATGGGTGGAAACTAATCAAGGAGAGAAGCAGCCTAGAATTAAGGAGAAATTTCCTGACAGAACTATTAATCAGTGGAACAATTTGCCTCTAGAAGTTGTGTGAATGCTCCAACACTGGAAGTTTTTAAGAAGAGATTGGACAACCATTTGTCTGAAATGATACAGGGTTTCCTGCCTAAGCAGGGGGTTGGACTAGAAGACCTCCAAGGTCCCTTCCAACTCTGTTATTCTGTTCTGTTCTGTTCTGTTCTGTTCTGTTCTGTTCTGTTCTGTTCTGTCCTGTTCTGTCCTGTTCTGTTCTAGTCTAGTCTAGTCTAGTCTAAAGATAAGATTATGCTTTGTTGTACCCAAAGTCTTGTCAATGTAGCTGTTCCAGCTCCTCCTTTCCCCTTGCATTTATTCTCTCTTTGTTTCAGAAATAGAAATGCTGGTTGATGATCCTCGAGATCTTGAGCCAACAAGTGAAACATCTCTGGATGACATCAATCCTGATGTTTGCATCTATATCACAGAGGACATGCTGTTGGCCAGGAAGTTTAATGGACATTCAGGTGAGTTTATTGTAAGGAACAAAAGGAGAACCCTAATACAGGTAGCCCTCAACTTACAACAGTTTGTTTAGTGACAGTTCAGAGTTACAACGGCACTGAAAAAAGTGACTTATGACCATTTTTCCACACTTAGGACCGTTGTAGCAAGTCCATGGTCACGTGATTTACATTTGAATGCTTGACAACTGACTCACATTTATGACGGTTGCAGTGTCCCTTTTGCAACCTTCTGACAAGCAAAGTCAGTGGGGAAGCCAGATTCACTTAACAACCATGTTACTAATTTAACAACTCCGGTGATTCACTTAACAAATGTGGCCTGAAACGTCGTAAAATGGGACCAAACCCACTTAACAAATTTCTCACTTAGCAACATAAATGATGGGCTCAATTGTGGTCGTAAGTCAAGGACTACTTGTATTTTTATTATGATTACAAAAGGTTCAAAGAAATGTACATATGTACACTACACGCAACATACCAAATATTTAGTGATAAATAAAGAAGTAACCATTCATTTCAAGTTAGTAGTTTTCAGCAGAGTAGGTGTATCAGTCTTAATTTTAACAACTTGTATTTTATATACCGAACTGTGCCATATCAGGGTGAATTTTGACCATCTTCACTCAAATAATGTTCAAGGTAGCAATAGCAATAGCACTTAGACTTATATACCACTTTACAGTGCTTTACAGCCCTCTTTAAGCAGTTTACAGAGTCAGCATATTGCCCCCAAGAATTTGGCTCCTCGTTTTACCCACCTTGGAAGGATGGAAGGCTGAGTCAACTTGGTGAGATGTGAACTGCCAAATTGCAGGCAGCCGGCAGGCAGCAGAAGTAGTCTGCATTACTGTACTCTAACCACTGCACCTCCATGGCTCATCCATGGTTTAGACAGGATCCTTCAGAAAAAAGCTTTCATAATCCCTAGTTAACACGACCCATGGGAAGTCCCTAGTTAGCAGGGAAATTGCAGTCTGCACATATGGAGAGCACCTGGTTAAGGAAGGTTGTATTCATTCCATCAAACTCATTATTGCCATACTTAGAATTCTGTAAAGGTCAGATAAAAGATAACAGGCGCATACGATTTTTACAATGCAATTCGATGCAAAAAGTGCACTTCAGATGTACTGTATTCTATGCAGTACTACAATACCATGAAAACTTAATTGATTGAATCAGGAAAACTTCTCACCTCTTGGTTTTTATTTTCTTGTCACCTAACTCAGGATTAGTTGTCAAAGAAGTGAATTCGTCTACTTCCAGCTCCTCGGAGACAGTGGTAAAACTTCGTGGCCAGAGCATTGATTCATTGCCACAGGTTTGTGACTTGTGATGGGAAAAACCAAGTCAGACTGAATGGGTGGATGACTATGACAGAACATAGCATTCTAATAGCAGCTAATCATAACAGGAATGGAAGCAAAATCACTGTTTTGGGAATAGTAGACAAATCCCTTCCATATGTTTTCGTTTATTTGTTACATTTTAAGCATCACATGATGCTTTAATGATGTCTTCTACTTTTCTCTGTTTGCAATACTGTAACTGTAGGCAGACAGTATGGGATGCGGTGGCTCAGTGGTTTAAGACGTTGAACTTATCGATCAAAAGGTCGGCAGTTCAGCAGTTCAAATCCCTAGTGCCACCTAACAGGGTGAGCTCCCGTTACTTGTCCCAGCTTCTGCCAACCTAGCAGTTTGAAAGCACTGTAAAAAATGCAAGTAGAAAAATAGGGACCACCTTTGGTGAGAAGATAACAGTGTTCCATGCACCACTGGCATTTAGACATGCTGGCCACATGACCATGGAGACATCTTCAGACAGTGCTGGCTCTTCGGCTTTGAAACGGAGATGAGCACCGCCCCCTAGAGTTGGGAATGACTAGCACATATGTGTGAAGGGAACCTTTAACTTTACCTTTACTTTAACTCTAGGCAGAAAAAGGAGAACTAAAAAAAATACACTGGATATTTTATTATTTTTATTTTATTTTGTTTTTTTTATTTTATTATTTTATTTTATTTTATTTTATTTTATTTTATTTTATTTTATTTT
>WNWU01000001.1:80021501-80031966 GCA_012654045.1 Ptyas mucosa
TTATTTTATTTTATTTTATTTTATTTTATTTTATTTTATTTTATTTTTTTCCGCCCTACTCCCAAAGGACTCAGGGCGGTGAACAGCCAAAAGATAAAATACATGTAGTACAAATGTTTAAAAACCATTTAAAATACATTAAATACTTTGGCGCAAAACAGGTTTAAAACACTCCAATTTATAAAACAAATTTAAAAGCAATTTAAAAGGGAAAGTTAGGCCAGACCAGCCTGCTGAAATAAGAATGTTTTGAGGGCACAGCGGAAAGTGCGCAGATCCAGGATCATCTGTATCTCCAGAGGGAGCTCGTTCCAGATGGCAGGTGCCCCCACAAAGAAGGCTCTCCCCCTGGGGGCCACCAGTCAACACTGTTTGACCGACGGCACCCTGAGAAGCCCCTGTCTATGGGAGCGTAGTGGTCAGTGAGAGGCTACTGGTGGCAGAAGGCGGTCTCGTAAGTATCCTGGTCCTAAGCCATGGAGCGCTCTAAAGGTGGTAACCAAAACCTTGAAGCGCACTCGGAAGACCACCGGGAGCCAGTGCAGCTTGCATAGGAATGGTTTGACAAGCATTTTATCAGGCACTTTAAGATTTCAGATAATCCAAAAGTGTCAATGAAGATTGTTTGGCTGAGTTTGCACAATATGCCAGGCTAGGCTAAAATGTAATTTGGTTGTTGGTGGATCAGTGTCTAATAGTAATACAGCTTTTATCTTAGTATGTTGTGTGAAGGACTCACACACAAAATAAGATTTATTTATTTATTTATTTATTTATTTATTTATTTATATTTATTTATTTATTTATTTATATTTATTTATTTATTTATTTTTCTTCACCAAACAAAAATTACAAATTCAAACAAAGAAAATAAGGAAATCAAAATGCGACAAGGAAAAGAGGCACACCAGTGTACTTATGCACACCCCCTTAAATATGGAATGAGGTCCACAGAAGTTAAATTAGAATTAAAACTGTGGAAGTTAATGGCTGAGATAACGGAATCAGATAAAATATTCCAGACTTTGACAAGTCTGTCACAAAAATCGAATTGTTTACAATTGAGATTAGAGCAGTTTACGCTAAATTTAAAACGGTTTAAAATGGTTTTTCGCACACGTTGCATTGTGATTAAAGCTAAAAAAAAGTCATTTATAGTGAAGCATTGTACAATTTTGTATGCAATACTTAAGTTTCAACATGTTGTTGAAATCGACATGTGAATACAGCCATTGTGCTTTGTCAACCCATGTTTATAATTTAATGTATTGTTTGAACTCAGCCTGTGTGTCTTCTCAAGTTCCTACTTTCTGCAGAGAAGAGGCTAAATTTAGGGAAAGATCATTCTTTTCCCAGTCAAATTCAAGGGCCATCAACAACAATAACAAAAATTCATGATATTTTGATCAATATCAAACCGTATTTAAAGAACCTACCAGGCAGAAATAAAGTAAGTTGTTCCATAAAGCAAGTTGTTCCATAACTTGAGGGTCTCAGAATAAGGAAGGACAAATTAAACCTTTCCTTATTTTCTACAGAGCATCTGCCAGAAACCAAGGACCTCCACCGATCGCCACAGCTTAAGTCTGGATGACATTCGGCTCTACCAAAAAGACTTCTTGCGCCTGGCGAGCCTATGCCAGGAGACAGCACAGAGTTATACATTTGGGTGTGGCCATGGATTGGCTGAAGACAGTATGTATTGTAATGGCTGTTTAGCTCAACAGTGCATCAATATCCAAAACGCTTTTCCCGTCAAAAGAACCAGCAAATACTTTTCCTTGGACCTTGCCCATGAAGACGTTCCAGAATTTGTTGTCTGATGCTGTCGTTGGGTGCTCTGGCAAAACAACCCAGTGTTTCCAGTTCCAAAAACCTTTTCTGGTGTGCCAAACAGGAATTTTTCCCCCTCAACGGTTTTCCCAGGATACTAAAAAAAAAAAAAAAAATCAAGGCCTTGTAAACTGTTGCACTTTTGTAAAAGTTTATCCTATTTGTGGCTCTTCAGCATCGATGTTTGCCGCGAGGCATAATTTGATTTGGTTAAAAATCAGTTGGATTTGGAAGACCCGGTCTCTTCTTTTGAAAGCAGCCAACTTGGAGGACCTATTGATTCACAAGAAGGATGCACAATGTTTACTTTAAGTATAGATATATCTCTTATTTGTGGGGGGGTTTTTTATTTGCCTCACGGGGGCTCTTCTGTGCTATGCATACCATAGATTTTTGCATCACCGTTGCAGTTTAGTTTTTCCCCTTGTGAGAATAATCGCTTTAGTTCTTCTTCTCCATTCCCATTTGTTTGTGCCATGTCAAGCCAAAGAAATGCCCCCTACACAGTGGGTGACATCAAGATGAAGCTCTAAGCAATAACTAACCCAAAGGATTGTGTAGAAAAGTTGCTCAGAGGATGAAAGCAACTTGAGATGCAATGAATCCATCTTGTGATCTTCTCCCTCACAAAAAAAAAAACAAATATGTAAGCTTTTGATCCAAATGGAATCTTTGTGCTATTTTGTAAAGTTTACAAAAAGAAAAAAAAAATCAAACCAAAACAAGCAAGTGAACAATAACAAAAATCCCCAAATAGATGTTAGATGGTTTGGGGAAACTTTCTGGAAGCTTTGTTGTTTCAAAAGAGGGGGGGGGGGGAATGAGGATGTAGCAATAGGATTTGCTGACCAAAGTACCTTAAGTTCAGAGAGAGAAAGAGAAAGAGAGAGCGTGTGTGAAAGAGAGCGAATATAAAAATATGCACATTGCAGAAAAAGAGTATATGTTTAATGTATTTTTGAAAATATAAAACTCATTTTATGTTTTGTTTTGGTTTTGATTTCAGTGCTTTTTTAAAAGAAAAATTAACGCTTCCTTTCTTTCAAACTGCATGTATAGACAATCGTGCAAATGCACATTTTCCACATGGTTAAAACAGCCTTTTTTTGTTTTTTGTTTTATTATTATTATTATTTTGCTATTGAGCATAATAAGGGGAGAGAGTTGTTTCTGCACTGCAAATGTGGCTTTCCCTACTCCAATAACTTCTTTTTTTAACTAAACTTTTGCTTTCCAGTATCATGAGATGTTCCTCTCCCCTTTCTGGAAAGGGGAAAGATTTCTATCTTGTTCCAGTGTTAGATCAATGAACAAGTGTGGCTTTCAAAAGGAATGCTCTGATTTTATGTCTGCCATAGGTTGGAACAAAAGCTCCATCAGCTACCATCCTCCTATCACCAAAGAGCAGATCGCCATGGGATCCTTTTTTTAGGAGGCCCCATGGTAAGACTGCCAACCCTTCCATTGTCCAAGCACACTGAGGGGAAGGAATGAGTATCAATAGAACAGAGACAGAAGAAAATGCTATCCAATACATTTTCCCTGCAACACTGTGACTGGTCTTGCACAACACAACGCCTAGTAACTGCATAACATGCAAAAGCTTGGTTAATTTTAACCTTGATTATTTGTTATGGTGACTTAGCATATTTCATAACCGAGTTCCTTATTTAGTTTGTAGCTGCTTTCTGCAAATCCAGGAGTTGGTTGATTCAGCTACCGATTAAGAATGATATATGAATCCAGCCACCCTGTACTCTTAGCAAAAAAGCATCCAGTGTAGCATTTATTATAACTTAAAAATGGATTATGAGTAATTGCCCGTTTTTAGTAGATTGGAAAAAATAGAAATATTTACATATTGCTTCTTCACTGTGGGCTTCAGGGTGCCAGACTGTCAGAAACACATGTTTCAGTAACCAACACATTTTCTTCAGTTCCTTCCCCAAGAGAATTGAGGATGTCATTCTCCATCAGGAGTTTTGAGGCCCATCTTTGCCTCTTTACCTCTCTACCATTGTGCTTTAGGGTCCCTTCAGCCATTGGTTAGGTCCACAAAAGACTTGCACTTAACGGACTTGGATATGCCTATAACATATGCTTATTTTGCTATCTATGTATCTGCACATAATTATTTTGCAGCCTTCTATGAAACGAAATATGCAAATACCACCTGCAATAGGACACTGTGGTAGCAGTTAATGAGCCTTGATTGAGACTAGTTAAGATGGGATCTGGTTTGTGTTTGAGTAGAAGCCCAGCGGAGATTCTATAGACCGGGAAGATATAAAAACATCCTTAAATGGCAGACCACTTTCATATTGTTCCCATGAAAAGAATATAGATGCTTCTGTGGCATCACTAAGACTAGAGCTCAGCCCAAGGGAGATTTTATTTTTAGGACCTAGAAGTAGCTATGTCTTCCTATGCTGTCAACATGTCATGCAAAGCGTTGGCTGGTTTGTGACGTTTTCTACTAGACCATAGTATAGTTCTCCAGAAGACCCTGATGCTTGTCAGTGTTCTAGATGGCTAACTTTTCTGAGCTCTGGTCCCAGGGTACCTGAAGATTTTATATGACTTGTGGATAACTTCTTCTGACATATTTGCAGCATTTTCAGGAGGAGAACTTCCTCTATCAGAGGACAGCAGCCATGGACTTGTTTGTGAGTGGGAAAGGGGCAGGTTTGCCCCTTTATCAGGAATTGTTCTAGTGGTACAATAATTTTCAGCCACTATTGGGAGAAAAAGCATTTACAAACAAAACAAAAAGATTCATAGCATATGCCTTAAAAATATTTTTGTGAGATTTTGTAATCATAGCCATAGTATTGCCATATTTTGATATATGGTATTTTTCTAACTGAAAACATACACACACTACAAACACACACGTATAAATATATGCATCTCTTTGTACACACACAATCACACACACAAAGGATATATTTATTTTTAAAAAGTTAATACAATATTTCACTTAGGGGGAGGTGTCAAAAATCAGATGGTTGGGTATTTTGTTGAGCCAGTAAGGATTGTATAAATCATCTGTCAAATGATGATGATAAAATGTAGCCAGCATATGGACACTGGTATATTTACATCTTTAGTGAACTTGTTCCTGCTTCTTTTGGGTAACAATAGCAATGCCAATGCACTCTTCATAAATTCCAGTGGGTTGACACAATTTAGTAATTGTTTACCTTCAATGAAGCATAGTGCCACCGATCTTTATTTTGATCATTTCCCCTCTCCCCAGTCTGGAAGGTCATGTCAAGCTTGTTGGATGATGCAAGCTTGAAGTAATGTGATATTGTCGTGTGCTATATTGTCCTTTCTACTTGCTTAAGTTGTTTATTTCATCATCTGGAGCACTGACAGGAGTGACTCATCCATGCCTATGCAAAGAAGGCTCTTCTTGGGAAGACATTTGTTGGAAAAGATGAGACCCTATTTCACAGTCTGAATTTCTTCAGCTGCCTGGCATAAATTCAGAAGGGTTCTCTCCTTTGACAATTCCACATAGGTATATGCAGAGAGGTTGATCAGTTTCCCAAGTTTACCCAACATTTTGCTTCATGCACAGCAATAATAAAGTGTGTAACACTTTGGATAAACTAAGAAAAACTTCCAGCTGTCCCAGCCCAAACAAATAAAGCACAATTGGTGGATTGTGGATTGCTATCTAGACGTTCTAGATAGATAGAACTAGTTCTATCTAGAAGTTCACTTGTTGTATACCACCGCAAAATTGGTTGTTGTAAATACCAGGTAATATCAGTCTAAGATTTGTGTGTCCCACAAATCTACTTGCATTGTGAAATAATAGGCTAAAATCAAATAAAGACCCATGTAAAAAGATAAATGAGGCTGGCTAGGTAGGAGAACATAGTATTAAATAAAACCATATTATCTATCATTCCTTGGGTTGCCTTAAACTTATGTCATATATTACTTATCTGAGTCTTGAGTTGTCTGCTTCAACACATTCTCCTTTTTTGTCTCGTGCTTGTATCTGATTGTAAAGATGTTCTCATCCAGAAGCCTGATGTGTTGCACAAAAGCCAGGCCCACATTGTTGCTGTTTTGTGGTGTGTGTGCAGGGGGAGAGGGAACCTCCCCGGTGTCATTGTTCAGTGTGATGAAAGAGGCTTTGTAGCGTGTGAAGCTGTTTCTGGGATGGATTCAAGAACGGTGTCACTTAGTACAATATGTATAATGTTGAAATAAGTCTCTTTCAGGCTTAAAAGCAGCAGAGATGGGGGTCGCTCCCCAAATCACCAAAGTAAATTTAATTGCTTATAATATAACAGGAGTAATTGAAATACTGCAATGGAAGTATCTAACTAGAGTCCAGAAGAGCACTGGTGATAAATGATCACACGAGTCCATATTGTTTGAGAAATATACTAATAAGTTTTCCTCAAGTTCATAAAACTGAGGAAGTTGGTTTTAAAAGTGCCAAGAAATATACTGTATTTGGTGAGTTCCACAGAACACACGGGAATCCCTTGTTGGTTGACAGACACTTTTCAGAAGTTTCCACATTCAGAGGCTGAATTTAAACTTAAGAAAATTTAAGACACGACAAAAGAATTGGTAAATTAGTAATTAATGTTTTGCCCATCTCTGCTTCTAAAATCTAATCTTGGCAGCATCTCTAGTTAATGCCAACTAAAAGACGAGGGTGAGCAAATATGGCTATCAATAAATATTCATAGGCAACGACAAAGAATATTGTCCATCTTATTTCCCCATGGCAATTATTCCTCTTGTTCATTCAAAAAGGACTCCTAAATCTATATATCCCCCAGATGTATGGATTACCATTCAGAATTCCTCAGCGGGCATGACTGGCTGAGAAATTTTGGAGCTAAGATCTACACATCTGAAAGATGTCCAGGTTAAGGAAGGTTGAAGTAACCCTGCCTAAAAGGTATTGTTGATTCTAACTTGGGAATCTGTCAGCTGGGTTCAATATCTGGATAGCCCAAATGTGAATGTGTTTGTGGGCAAGTGGGAAAGTATGAACGCCATCTTGAAAAGGGGTATCCACTTCATTGATGGTGTGCTGTGGCCTACACCCAGGGAAGCTAATAATTGTTCTTCATCAATGCATGTCGGAAGGAACTCTTGCTAAATGTGTTTTAAAGAAAAAGAGGTTCCAAGAAGCCCTTAATGTTGTAGATGTTGTCCAACAGAGCTGTATGATACAAGATTGTATTTTTATATATAAAAACTATATACTTTTGCATTTCTGGGAACTCTTTAGCGGGTATGGGGTGTCTCTGGCTTCCGATCACTGTTGCTGCGGGTTCACCTTCTGACAACAACTATTCCACAGCACAAGCGAATGACTTACTCCTTTCTATGAAAGGCCTTTTCCTCTTGGACAGTGGAATGCAAGCAATTGAGCAAGCTCTAAGGAATGCAGCCAATGTATTTTGTTATGCAGAAAGTTTGTGGTGCGCCTTTTGTGGTACAGTTCTAAGAAATGACAATAAAAGTCAGTTTACATTGCTGTCGGTCTTCTGGTCTTCATTTGAATAGAATTTACCAGCAGTTATGAACCCCGATGGTTAAGGAAAATCATTTCAGTGCTGTACAGATGTTGCCTTTTGGTAGGCAGTCGATCTGTGTGAAAGGAAATTGGAGAAGAGAACATGGAAAACATTGTGTGTCTCCTGATGTTAGTGCTGTAATGTAAGGTAGTCCAAGCGAAGAAAAAAATGTTGTATGGGTCTAAAGCTGTTTTAGACCCATACAACCCATACAGCTATAATAACAGAATTTTTCAAGTCTGAATATGCTTCCTTCCTCCCTTATCTGATTGTTACCTTAGTAAAAAATATCCCCGGTCTTCCAAACACATTCTCTGTATTCTCTATACACTGAACTTCTACAATCATAATTTCCTTAATCAGTATTGCCCTTTCACAAGAGATTGAGGATGGGGTGTCAAACTTGCATCGTCATGGTGGCATCCCATGACCTATTGTGACTTTTTTCTCCTTCTCTAAACCGGGCATGGGTGTGGTACAGGCCACGGACCGTGAGTTTTACAGCCCTGCTTTAAAAGTATAGTGTATGTTTCTGAGCTATTGTGGCCAGGCTCTGGACAGGCCTAAATCTCTGTTTAGAATTTAAAAAATCATTCACACATATAGTGCATTCAGAAAGTATCCAGAACCACCTCAGACCATTTGCAACAACATGTGAAATTTAGCTCTGGTGCGTCCCGTTTCTTTTGATCGTTGCCGACATGTTTTTACACCTTGAATGGAGTCAATCTGTGGTAAATTAAACTGATTGGGTGTGAATTGGAAAAGCCCACACCTGTCTATAGAACGTGCTGGCAATGCATACTGTAGCAGAGCAAAAACCATGAGGCAGTGGTGAATGGTAAAATTTGTTACTACCGGTTCTGTGAGCGTGGCTTGGAGGGGGTAATGTGACTGAGTGGGTGTGGCCAACTTTTTTTTTTTTACTTTTAAAAGCATTTTTTCTACAGCCTCTTCAGCCGAAGAGGTTATAGAAAAAATGCTTTTAAAAGCCTCTAACGATCCCAGCTGAGTTGCCTGATTGTCAGAGGCTTTTTTTTTCCTTTTAAAAACAGTTTTTCTACAACCTCTTCAGCTGAACAGGTTGTAGAAAAAATGCTTTTAAAAGCCTCTGACGATCCCAGCTGAGCCCCACGATTATCAGAGGCTTTTTTGTTTTATTACTTTTAAAAGCATTTTTTCGGCTGAAGAGGTTGTAGAAAAAATGTTTTTAAAAAAATTTTTTTAAAAGCCTCTGATGATCGCGTGGCTCAGCTGGGCATGGGGGGGGGCAGGGAGTTTTGCTACCAGTTCTCTGAACCACCCGCCTCCATTGCTACCGGAGTGGGCGATCCAGTCCGAACCGGGAGCATTTCACCCCTGCCATGAGGTCAAAGAACCTGCCTGCAGAGCTTAGAGAGAGGCTTATTGCAAGGCACGGATCTGGGGAAAGCTACAATAAAATTTCTGGGGGAACTGAAGGTTCCTAAGAGCAAAGTGGCCTTCATAATTCCCAAATGGAAAAAGTTTGGTGCAACCAGGACTCTCCCAAGAGCTGGTTGCCTGGTCAAACTGAGCAATCAGGGGAGAAGGGCCTTAGTAAGAGAAGTGACCAAGAAACCGATGGTCACTGGCTGGGCTCCAGAGATCCTGTGTGGATATAGGACAGAGTTCCAGAAGGACTTAAGCATCACTGCAGCCCTCCACTCATCTGGGCTTAATTTTATTTATTTATTTATTGGTTCGATTTATATGCTGCCCTTCTCCGGAGACTCAGGGCGGCTTACAATGCGTTAAGCAATAGCCTTCATACTTTTGTATATACCTGCTTAGTAGGGCTTTCGCCCCCCCCCCCAAGCGGTGTTCTTTTTTATACAAAGTCAGCTTATTGCTCCCACAATCCGGGTCCTCATTTTACCTACCTCAGAAGGATGGAAAGCTGAGTCAACCTTGAGCCTGGTGAGATTTGAACTCGCAGTAATTGCAGGCAGCTGGCAGCTAAGTGCTACTTAACAGCACTTTAGTCCGCTGCACCACCAAGGCTCCTTTAATGGCAGAGTGGCTAGATGGAAGCCACTCCTCAGTGCAAAACATATGAAAGGCCACTTGGAGTTTGCAAAAAAGCACCTGAAGGACTCTCTGACTGTGAGGAACAAGCTCTAAGCGGGCTTTCGTGTGTCTTTTCTCTTGATACAGTGCCATCCCCGTGGTCTTCTGGAATTTCTCTAAATCTTAAAATTCTTTTCGTCTTCGTTCCAATAATGCCAAGTTGTTCAAAGCTTTCTCCATCTCTCTCTCTTTATGATTCTTGACTTACTTTCCAAAACTTCTGCTTTGTCATTAATTTATTTTACATCTCCAACCAATCATCCTACAGGCCATCTTCTTTCATATCCGTTTTCATCTGTGCAAATCTTTCTTTCATTTTCTTTTTAACAGAATTCAAACTGTTAGCAACTGTACAAGAATTGCAAAATGAGGAAGAATTGGTCTCCATGGGTTTGGTGCTATGTGAATGTGAGCTGTTTGGAAATGTTTCAAATTTTTGTGGACAGTCTAGACTTGGATAAATATTCCGCACGTTTGAGGAGAAGGTGCCATTGCTGAAAGACCAAAATTAGTTTGTTTAAAACTTCATATTGTAGTTGGAAAGAGTGACAAGGAAAGAAATCTACAGGTAATCCTTGACTTAGAGCCATTGTTTAGCAACCGTACAAAGTTACAACAGCACGGATAAAAGTGGCTTACAACCAGTCCTACAACAGCCATAGCACCCCAAAATCACATGATCAAAATTCAGATACTAGGCAACTGGCATGCATTTACGATGTCGCAATGTCCCAGGCTTATGTGATTCGCATTTGCAACCTTCCCAACCAGCTTCTGACAAGCAAAGTCAATTGGAGGGAAGCCTGATTTGCCTAACAATCATGTGATTTATTTAACAACTGCAGTTTTAACCATGGCAAAAAAGGGTCGTAAAATCTGACACAACTTGCTTAACAACCACCTTGCTGAGCAACAGAAATTTTGGTTCCAGTTGTGGTTGTAAATTCACAATCACTTGTATAGGAAAGGATGTAGTTCTCCAA
>WNWU01000001.1:80036966-80115009 GCA_012654045.1 Ptyas mucosa
CTTCCATTGCTCCTGGAAGCACGAAGCCAAGAACACCAGCCTGAAGATGACGAATGAGACTTCGTCGAAACGTCGCCAAGACACTTCCAATTTTACGCGGGAGAAAACCCGAATAACCAAAGACCTACATACAAACACCCGCGAAAACCTCAGAAAACATATATATATATATATATATATATATGTCAGCATTATGTTTAGTGCAGCCAAATTAGAAACAAAATAAATTATGATTAAAAATTGGCAAAGCCCAGAAAACACCAGGTGCAAGGAAATAATAGTTTGCACTTTAATGGAATCCTTTTTAACTGCTTTCAAGGTAATGCTGTAACTAAAATAATGTAGTCTAGGCTGATCAGAAGCATTCAATTGGATCAAATTAAATCCAGTTTAATTTATAAACTATAATCCCCAAAGTGTGGAATGTCCAAATGTTTTCTGTGGGCACAGAATAAACAAGCATATTGTCCAAATAAAACACACACAAAAAGGATCACAAAAATATTATTCATAAATTGCATAGAGAGTGATTAGAACCTGAATTGGTCCAAAAGCTATTATTGCCTATTTAAATTGTTCATGAGATATCAAAAGCAATTAAATATTTGTACTGTTTTCATTTGTATGAGGTCAGTAACTTCTGAGATCTACTTCTATAAATTAGAATTAGTTTAAGACCTTCCGCAGCCATTCCAAGAATTTAGAATTGAATGGAAGGGGGGTTAATGATCATTAATGGTCAGAAGAGTACAGGATAACTAATCATGAACTGCATACTGAAGTCATCCCCCTAAATAAAAATATTAAGTGACGTGGTGGGGGAGGAAGGAGGACAGATAAAGACTTTTTGTAAGTTCTCATCTTTGACACAGGTAGTGGCATTTTGCAGGAATTTGAGCTCCAGGAATGGATAATACAGTCACAGAATCAGTGAGGAGGGAGAAAGAGTCTGTGATTCTACCTTTTCAAATACATCGGCATAGTCCAAATATTTGACAGGTAAGAGAGAAAGAAGCAGCTATTGATAAAGGAGGGTATTTGTGGCTCAGGGCTGAAATGTGGGGTCCTTGGTGAGTTCTGAAATTAATTTTAATTGACTGACTCTCTGCCATCAAGTTGTTTTCAGTTCCTAGTGACCATATAGAAGGATTCTTTTTCCCATGATGGCCTATCCCAGTGATGGCTAACCTTTTCTGGACCGAGTGCCCAAAGCGCGTGTGTGCAAATGCGCATGTGTGAACCCCCAAAATACAATGCGTGTATGGCTCATGCGCAGGTGCACGTGCCCCCCGCACGTGCCATGTGCATGCAGCCCCCACACATTCCTCCCGCATGCATGCATGGGGCTCCTGCATGCCCCCAGCTTCCCGCACGACAGAGACCCAAAGATCAGCTGGCGAGTGCATGCACAGTAGGGCTGAACTGGGGCACTGTATGCCACCCCTGGCATGTGTGCCATAGGTTCGCCACCACGGGCCTATTCTTAATCTGCTCTTGCAACTCTCATCACCACTATAACTCAGTTCACCCACCTTGGTGCTGGCCATCCTCTTCTTCTCTTTCCTTTCACCTTTCCTGGCATGAGAGCCTTTTCCAGAGAGCTGGGTTTTCATCAGATAGCCCCTCTTTAAATTGGTCAATTAAATCTCTTTTATTCCATCCCATATCCTGAGCTAAGAACTGAATCAGAGCCGCATGTTCATACACGGAGCATTTACTTAGAGGTGATGAAATTTCACAGTTGGTGGTCCCTTTTTTGACTAAATTACCAAAGTAGAATTAAGAAAAATGGGTGTCAATTGTCCAAGTCCAAGGTGTTGGGAGGTTGCCCAATTCATGACTTCTTTCCCATGAGGCCAATTATACCTGAGAATACACAGGTGTCCAGGAGATGTATAATCCACACTAAGGAATATGTTCACCAGGATTCCCATCCCATCTGGGAATGAGGCAGGTACTCAAGGTTGGGGAGTGGCTGCTGCAACAGTAACAGCAACAACAAGAGCAATTATTTTGTAGCATATTCTGCTCCAACTTCAGGACTGCCTGGGGCATTGACTGAGTTAAAGAGGATCTCTCTATAGCCAAACAGGCAAGATTTATAAACCTGTAGGACTCTGACTTGACCCTTTAGCATCTCTTTTGGAGATCACCAGTTGAGGTTCTGCAATTTCAATTTTAAATCACTAGATGGCAATGTTAGCAAGGATTTGGCTTTTTAAAAGATTAAAGCTGCCCTTGAATGGTTTTGAATTGGTGGTTATTTTATGGCCACATCCATGAAGTTTCTACCTATGGTAGTGTCCTTTTTGCAAGAATCTGTTTGTTCATTTTCATTTTACTTTCCAATATAGCCTACTGCCCTGGGATTTCGTGGTGATTTCCCATCCAAACATAAGTTGATCTTAGGAGAAACTTAATAAAAATTTAATAAATTGATTGGGTCTAGACATTGCAAGGCCTGAGTTCATACAGCAAAGAAAGCCATAAACCATAAATGCTGAGTTCATGCATCTCACTAAGCTTAAAGCTTAGTGGTATATTAAATATATTAAATATTAAATATACTAGGTGCATTTTATTAAGGCATAGGATGTCTTTTTAAATATGTATGTCTAGTTTAATAAAAGAAGGGCTACAGACAACATGATAGCAGTGTTCCATTATCTCAGGGGTTGCCACAAAGAGAGAGTCAAGCTGTTCTCCAAATCACCTGAAGGCAGGACAAGAAGTAATGGGTGGAAACTAATCAAGGAGAGAAGCAACCTAGAACTAAGAAGAAATTTCCTGACAGAACAATTAATCAGTGAAACAATTTGCCTCCAGAAGTTGCGAATGCTCCAACACTGGAAGTTTTAAAGAAGAGATTGGACAACCATTTGTCTGAAATGGTTTAAGGTTTCCTGCCTAACTAGGAGGTTGGACTAGAAGACCTCCAAGGTTCCTTCCAACTCGGTTATTCAATATATGTTCTACCCAGAATGAATTTCTGGCAGCAGTGCCCTGAGCAGGAATCCTGCCATAGAGTTGTCACAAAAGAGCTTTTTCAAAAGGCAACGGGATTTTCTGTGTTTTTTTTCCTCTTGAAAACATTTCACTTTTCATCCAAGAAGCTTCTTCAGTTCTGGCTGAATGGTGAGAATGGAAGGATTTATATTCCTTGCAATCATCTGGTTGTTAGCACCTGAAGGTCAACCATTAGGTTCAAAGTATTAACAACCGGATGACTGCAAGGAATATAAATCCTTCCATAAAGTATGACCTACATAAAGAAACATTCTAGCAACATCTTTGCAGTCGATCTTGCTGTTGTTATCTTATGTAAAAACAAGGTTTCATGACTTTTTTTCAACTGTTTATCCACCAGCCCCAAGAGCAAAATTTCTAGTTTCAATTATATATTAATCTTTAAAATCATCTGAACTGGTGTATGCATTTGAATCAAAATCTTGTAGCTATTTTGCACATCCACCAAGCATGATAAAATGACTCTTCCTGTTATATGTATTTCCAACATAGATTTGAAGTACATATACATTCTAGATAATTTTCTTGAGATCATATACCAATGCTACATCATTTTATAAAGGTCGCTTTAAATTCATAACATAGTGTACATTTCAATCCTTTAAACCATATATTTTCCCATTGCCCCATCTGTATGTTATAACCAAAATTCTGAACTCATTTATCATATAGATCCTTTCAATTGTTCTTCTTCTGTTTCATACTTCAATAAAAGTTTATTTATTTTAGCAATCACATATTCATCATTTGTAGACAGTTGCATTTCAAATCATCCATGTGTGTTTCTTCTTGAAAACCTGCATGCAAATAGATTTGGGACCTGGCAGCAAATGTAAAATTTTGAAGCTATCTTGTGGGTACTTCCTCACAAAATGATACTACAAAGAGCAGCTCGTCCATTTATAGAAATGCCAGAGTGATGCTGGAAGACATTCAAGACTAGGAAAACAATAAAGAGGGCAAAATCCATGGATGGAGAAACATCATCAATGGAATCACTACGCCTTGATGGAACTTTCCATTCCATCAAAAAGTCTTTATCTCTGTCCTTACCCTGTAGACGTACCATACTTTGTGGAGTATAAGATGCACTTCCCCCCATAAAAGAGCATGGAAATGTTGGTGTGTCTTATACACCAAATACAGCCATTTTTGGCCTCCTGAAGCCCCGCCCTGCGCATCCTGTTTTTGTGAAAAATGGACCCATTTTTTGCAAAAACAAGGTGCACAGAGGCTTTGGGAGGCCTGCAGAGTGCTCCAGGGGGGCAGAGAGGGCAAAAACCTTTATTTCTTGCTTACCTCTTCAAAATCTTGGTACTTCTTATACACCGGTGTGTCTTATAGTCCAAAAAATATGGTATTGCCCCAGGATCAACTTACAAATCATCTCTTCCATTTCTCCTCTACCCCAATAAATTCTTCATCATTATTATTATTATTGTTGTTGTTGTTGTTGTTGTTGTTATTTAAAAAAAACATGTCTTCTATGCCATTTTGAATATTTATTCTACATTCCTAACAGCATCTAAGAAGTAACAAAGAGCCCACCTCATTCTCAAAAGCTCCTTCTCCCTTGGCGTGAATATATACTTCTTTCACAACCATACAATCAACTCTCTTCTCTGGCAAGCATTTGACTAGTAGTCTAACACAAAAGTGTGCAGTTCTGGAGTGAACAGCTGTGTATTTTATGGGAGGCAAAAAAATATATAACCAACACCGATTCCCTTCTTTCCATGGCAACCAAAATTGTTAAGCAAGTAGAACAAGCTCCTCTATGATGAAAAATTGTGATTGTGCATAAGGAGGAATGAGATATTTAGAAAAAAATATGCCGACTCTGTAAACTGCTTAGAGGGTACTATAAAGCACTGTGAAGCAGTGTGTAAGTCTATATGCTTTTGCTATTGCTATTTCTACTTCTGCCAGAACAAACTGTACCAAGCACTCAGTCTGAAGAAAATCATTCTGGTAAATTTGGAAGACTCAGCTGTGTTACTCTTGGCCATCTTAAGGCTCTGTGGATACAGCCCTCCTCTGATCCCTAGCTACTGGTTTTCAGGGCCATTCATCTTTTGGCATCAGGAGAGTAAGGGCTTTCCCACTATGCCATCTCCCATTATGCCAAACACTCCTTCCCCATTTCTCTTGCCAATGCGGAAGAAGCAGAGTTGACTCAGATTGGTCTTTTGAGTGCCAAAATCCAGAAGCCCACCACCACCATGGAAGGGGGAAGGAAATGGCCTCTGCTTTCCGCTTCTCCAATCTCTGAATTTCAGAGAACTGGCTAACTGACAAGACAAAAAAGCTATTCTTCTGCACTTCTCCCCTTGTCACCCATCCTCAGTTAGAGGAGAGGAGAGGAAAGGGAAGGAACACTTTTTAAGCAACTGTTCTCTAGGTGCCAAATCTCACAGAAGAACCACTGAATGGCAGAGAGGCTACCTGCAGGAATATTTCCTCCACAATACAGCTGCCCGACAGCTTACAGACTGCAGTAGCTAAGGTACAGGGGCCTTTTTATGCACATAACATTGGTCAATTGGTACCTCTGGAGCTGTTTTGCATAGGATTCCTTACAGAGCTGTAAGCAACATTGCCTTTCAGGAGTGATCTGGTTCTGCAGGCAGCCCTGAGAAAAAGCCAAGGGGAGGCAGAAAGACTTCAAAAGAAATGCAATGAAGCTACCCAGGACTTTCTTGCTGCGTTGTATGCAATGCTTCCTCAAGTTTATTGAGGAAGCCATGGTCAGCTCAATTAAAGAGCCTGTAGAAGAGCTGCTGGTTGTCCCATGGTGAAGCTACCCATAGGAGTCTTCTCAACAACTTCAATATCCACAGGCAGTTTTGGGAGACAGATAACAGATTAACAGAGTTGGAAGGAACCTTATAGGTCATCTAGTCCAACCCCCTGCCTAAGTAGGAGACCCTACACCATTTCTGACAAGTGGCAGTCCAATCTTTTCTTGAAAGTCTCAAGTGATGAAGCTCCCACAACTTCCGAAGGCACACTACTTTTCAGGTCTACCACACTAGGTGGTAAAGGGGTCTTTTTGGTGCTGGGAGAACTAGCACCAAAGGAGCCCATTTCTTCTCTTTCTCTCCCCATACAAGGGTGGCAAGAGAAGGTGGGAGAATGGGAGTCCATGGAAATCAGTGACTTGACAGGAGTAGATAAGTAGGTTGTCTGCTGCCAGAAACTGGCATCAAAGGTGGTGTTTCCCATCTCATTCTTTTTCCCCAGTGATTTCAATATGGCTACAACCCCTATTCTACTGGTATAGAAGTGGAAGTATAGTTAGAGCCGTGGTGGCGCAGTGGTTAGACTGCAGTACTGCAGGCTACTTCTGCCGATTGCCGGCTGCCTGCAATTTGGCAGTTCAAATCTCATCAGGCTCAAGGTTGACTCAGCCTTCCATCCTTCTGAGATGGGTAAAATGACGACCCAGATTATTGGGGGCAATATGCTGACTCTGTAACCACTTGGAGAGGGCTGTAAAAGCACTGTGAAGTGGTATATAAGTCTAAGTGCTATTGCTATATTGCTAATTATTATTTCCTATTTCTGCAGACTCCTGCACAAGTTAGCAGCACATGTGTAGAAAGCCCCAATTTTATCTCAACTTGGTCAGATAACTTCTTTAGTAAATTGTGGGAATGCTTGAAGTATAAAATATCTTGATATTATTTTGAGCTATAAAGCTTCCCCATTGCATTACGCTTAGCAAGCTAGTTCAATGTGAGATGAACATCATGACAAGTTGATATACTCAGATTAGTTAAAGGGTGATTATCAATAGTTTCTTATCAAATTGGAATGAAATACCAACTTAGATACTATAAGATTCTTTTCTGGACTCAGTACCATTCATGCGTTATGTCTTAAGTCAGGGGTTCCCAAACTTGGCAGCTTTAAGACTTGTGGACTTCGACTCCCAGAATTCTCCAGCCAGCTATGGAAGTCGAAGTCCACAAGTCTTAAAGCTGCCAAGTTTGGGAACCCCTGTCTTAAGTGAAAAGGTAGGTAGGAAATTTACAGATAACACAAAACTGTTATTCTCAGTCATCCAGATCATGGTTGTCCCAAAGTTGCTTTTTCAAGAGGCTTCTGGATTTTCTTTGAAGATGTTTCGCTTCTCATCCAAGAGGCTTCTTCAGAGATGAAGAAGCGAAACATCTTCAAAGAAAAACCAGAAAGTCCAGTTGTCTCTTGAAAAAGCAACTTTGGGATAAGAATCAGATGTTAAGGAGAAACTCACAGCCTTCAAGATAAAGAATTAGCATCTGGGGTCCTCAAAGACAGCAGACCATTCATTTTGAAGAATTCCACTCATTTTGAAGATACCGTAAGTAAAAGCTATATATAGTAAGTATAGCAACATAAATTCTCAAATGCACACCTGAGTCTAAAATTATCTAACTATTCTGGTTCTGCTTAGCTTTTTTTCCTCTGTATTTTTCTTCACCTGGAATACCCCCAAAGAATACAGAGTGAAATGAACTTGAGAAAGGAAGATAATGTAAGAAAAATACTAACGTTCTTCAAATATTTATTTACTCGTATTTTGAAAAGATAATTGTGCATACCTTCACCTTCTGTGTGACCTCCTTCCATTTATTCTTGTTCTCCTGCAGGAGCTTCAGTGGTTGTCCAATTCACACACAGTGACCCTGAGTGGCATACAGCATTAAAAATTGACAATATAAAACCCCCAGAAACCCCATCCTCCATGCCGCCATGGGAACACAATCATACAAGCCACTCGATCATTTCCAAATCAACCTGAGGTCCCCAGGCCCATTGACAAACCTTTCCAGAAAAGTAACAAAGAGGGCACAAACCTTATTTCCAGGGGAATTTATTGTGACGTAGGCTTACTGAGTCATTACAAGACACAATTAGTCCCAAACAAACCTATTTTATTGTAACAGCTGAGAATTACGTTCATTCCCAGCTAAGTCCCAATTAGTTTGCAAAACACGTCCTTCGGAAGAAGTCCTTGGGGATAATCACCAACCTTTATCTTCTTTGGCACTCTGCCAAAGGCCTTACTTGGCAAAGCCCCACGAAGTTCAGAAACAAACAAGAGATGCCGACTGGAAATAGAGTTAGCAACGTTGCTTTCCTGCAAAGGCCCAAGTACCTTTGTTTCTTTTAAGCCTTATGGGAGGGGCCAATCATCTCCTGGCTTTACTCCCGAGTCCTCCCTTTTGCTTTAGCTGCTCTTGCCTTCTAGCAGCTCTGCGCATGAGTGCACTAGGAACAGGCTCCTCCTGTTCCTCTGCTGTCCGACTCTGGGGGCTCCAGAACCCGCACATCACTCCCAGATGGCCCTGGCCCCATCTCTGCCTCCAATGCAGAGTCTGTCCTCGTCCGGGCCTTCCCCAGACTTCAGGACTGGCACATGTTCCTCCCCAGCCTCCTCACTGTCCGACTCCGCTGTCAGCTCCACAGGCTGCTGGCGGACCACAACAGGAATTATGTTCCAAAATGAAGGAGCCACTATACAGAAGGCCCTTTTTCTTGATCCCATCAGGTGTACTTCATTAATAGATGGGACCCACAACATACCCTGCTTTCGCACTCTGGTGGGTCAGGTCGATTAATGGAGAGAGGTGGTTCTTCAGTTACCCTGGCCCTCAGTCATGTAAAGCTTTAAAGGTGATAACCAACATCTTGGATTGCATCCAGAAGCAAATTGGCAACCAGTGCATCTCCTGCAGAAGAGTAAGTATAAATGGAAGAACATCACATAGAGGATGAAGGTGTGCACAGTGTTCAAAGTGCAAGTTGTGGGATAACGTATTTAAATTACATGAAAATATGTATGTGGAATGTTGTAAACAAATTATTGACAATAACCAGCAGTTGATCTGAAACCAAGAGCTGTGAAAAGCAGAGGAATTCCCTTCAGCAGATTGTTGTCACCTAGGCTTACTGAGTCATTATAAGACACAATTAGTCCCAAACAAACCTATTTTATTGTAACAGCTGAGAATTATGTTCATTCCCAGCTGAATCCCAATTAGTTGCAAAACACATCCTTCGGAAGAAGTCCTTTGGGATAATCACCAACCTTTATCTTCTTTGACACCCTGCCAAAGGTCTTACTTGGCAAAGCCCCATGAAGTTCAGAAACAAACAAGAGATGCCAACTGGAAATAGAGTTAGCAACGTTGCTTTTCTGCAAAGGCCCAAGTGCTTCTGTTTCTTTTAAGCCTTATGGGAGGGGCCAATCATCTCCTGGCCTTACTCCCGAGTCCTCCCTTTTGCTTTAGTTGTTCTTGCCTTCTGGCATCTCTGCGCATGTGTGCACTAGGAACAGGCTCCTCCTGTTCCTCTGCCTCTCTGCTGTCCGACTGGGGGCTCCGGAGTCCGCGCATCACTCCCAGATGGCCCTGGCCCCATCTCTGCCTCTGACACAGAGCTCTCATCCGGGCCTTCCTCAGACTCCAGGACTGGCCCATGTTTCTCCCCAGCCCCCTCACTGTCCAACTCCACTGCCAGCTCCACAGGCTGCTGGCGGACCACAACACAGATGTTTTCAAGCAGGGGAAAGACACCTGTCTGTCTGAGGTCCTTTAAAGACATCTATCTGTCTGAAGTTGAGCTCGATTACCTTGAAGCTCACTTCCAGTTCTGCGGTTCCAATTCTGGATTTTAGGAAGATAGGAGCCCTCCTATTCTACCATCTCTTACAATATTAGACACCATAGTATCAACAGTAGAGACCTTCAAGTTTCTAAGTTCTATAATTTCCCTGGATTTGAGATGGACATCTAACATTAGAACCGTCATTAAAAAGGCACAACAAAGAATATTCTTCCTGTGTCAACTCAGAAAGTTCAGACTGCTCCAGGAGCTGTTGATATAAGTCTACAGAGGAATTATTGAGTCTGTCATTTGAACTTCTATAACAGTCTGTTTTGGTACAGCAGCCAAACAGGACAGATACAGACTTCAACTGCTAGTTAGGACTGCAGAAAAAACAATTGCAACTAGCTTGCCTTCCATTGAAGACCAGTATACTGCACGGGTCAGAAAGAGGGCTGAGAAAATATCACACACACCCTCATTCCCTGGACATAAATTGTTTTAACTCTTCCCCTCAGGACACCACTATAGGGCATTGCATGCCAAAACAACTAGACACAACTCATTTTTCCCCTCGTGCCACCACCGCTGAGCACTTAATTACCACAATTCTGTCTTGTGTCTAAGAATGTTTACCCATGTAGTATGGCGGTATTACTATTATCCTTCTCATCTTTTCTACTACCTTCTCCTATTGGTATCTTATGATTATATTACTTTGCAGGAAGTTAACACCTACCCCTCTCCTAGAAGAATGAAATATTTTAGGAAATATTGAAAAAGGCAGAATATTAAATTTCCCTGGATGAGAAATGGAGAAACATGTTTTAAAGACAAAGCAGCTTCCTGCCTCCCCATATCTTTGTCAATGGGCCATTAAGGCCTCAGCCAAGCTCACTCATTCCCCCCACCTTTGTCAATGGACCATCATCTGCAACACAATAGGACCCATCTAGCAACAGAAACTCACCACATGGCACCTGGGAAAATTACATCAGCCAGCAAGGCTAGCTAAGACCCCTACCCTCTGGGAGTCTGACAACCTATCAGGATATTCTTCCTTTGCCTCAGGAAGTTCAAAGCTCAGAGAGGGCATAAAACCAAGGCACTCTCAGCATTTCAGCCCTTTTCTGCTCAGGAACTCAAACCACATGATCCTGTCCACCATTAAACCATCTTTCCAAGCAGTCTCCATGTTTCCAGTGTCTTTTTCCTCATTTGGAATTAAACCCAGAAGGATATTTCTTCCAACAACTTCGTTGTTTGTATGTACACTGAGAGCTTATGCTTGTACACTTGGCCCATAATTCTATTCTGTTTTGTTCTGTTCTGTTCTTCCATTTATATTCCATTCTGCACAGCCACCTATGTGAGCTGGGCAGCTATATGCATCAAATCAATAAGCTGGTGATTTGTGTCACATATTCCCGATGTGAAATAACTGGTTGCAAGCAGTGCTATTTCGATTTACAATTACTCTTTCCTCCTCAACCAGCAGCAATAGAAGAGATGGGCATGGCCTGGTTTCGGAAGGGTGGGTGGGATAGGGATTTCTAAGGTTTCTAAACTTCCTGTGTGTGGTGGTGGAGGACGCCTGGAGAAATGTCACTTGCCACCACATACCCCTGAAGGATTGGACTACTAAACTCCATTAAATACATTTTTTAAAAAAAACAAACAAACCTCAAAGCGGTAATGTTCTGGTGCTGCTAAAAGCTTGGCTCAAGATAAGGACTGTAGAAAGATGTTGATGTTGCTCAAAAACTGAAAAATGAGGGGGCTCTTTCCACCCTTTTTTTTTAAGAAGCAAAGGATTGGAGGAAAAAGAAAGACTCGCAGCCCAGTTGGGCAACCACAGGGGCTGCAAGTTAAGAACCAAAAACAACCCCCCCCCCCCCAAGTAGCTAGAGGAGGAAGTGGTGGATGTTCCGTTTCCTGTACAACGAGGAGCTGATATCACACACAAGACTGGGTGGGACTTTATTTGCAGGCTAAGGCGCTGCTCGCTCTTTGGCCAGCTGCTCGCTCCTCCGCTCCTCCGACCATCAGCTGTTGCTTCTTAAGCGCCGCACCCGGGCGAGTTCGCCTCCTTGCCACATCTCGCAGCTGGATCCAGGGCGCAGAAGTCTCGGAGGGAAGGTTTTTTCTCGCCTGCCCTGCGCCGACGGCTCTCCGGGATCGCCTCTCCGCCAGGTAGATAAGCCGAAGCCGGGGAGAGAAGGTATAGATGGAAGCCTTCTTCTCCCACGCGGCGCGTGTTTCCCTTTGCTGCTCCAACGCGCCGCTGCTTCTGCGTTCCGCCCATTCCCTGCCTGATGAGTCCGGGAGAAAAGTCGGAGATGCGGGGATGGAGCGGGCGGATTCGGATCGCTGGGCTTAGCAAATCGCCACCAATCGAGGGGAAAGACCGAGCTGTTGCAACCCAGGAATTGGGAAATGAGAACCGATGGGTGCCTGGGCTTAGTAAGAGAGAGGAAGGTTTGACGGATGAGCCTCCACCCCAGGCAGAGCAACTGCGAGACAAATGGATGAATGCTTTGCACTCACCCCAAGCGTGCGCGCCGGCTCTCTCTGGCTCGCATGCAAGCTTGTGTGAATGGGAGTGAGTGGCAACTCCTTGCAAAATCTCTTTCTGCCGTAGCTGCATTAAAATTGCATTGTAGTGTGTGTCACCCCAGGGTTGCGTTGTCCAGTTGTTAGGGCTAATTCGAAATAGGCGTGAATTCAACCCTGTCCGTTGCGCTCGAGATTGGGGGTGGGGGGGGAGGAAGGGGAGGAGGAGTGATCCCCCCCCCAATTTCTCTTATGCATTTGTTCTCTGCAGCTCTCTTTGTTCAGATCAGGCATTGTTACATAATAATAACCATAACAATAACTAATAATGATGAGGATGGGATGGGTGGGTATGCGTGTGGATGGAGAGGTTTGATTCCGATTCAGATATATTACTAGGTTGAGGGAAAGAGAAATTCCACCCACACTCACAAATATCTGGTGCTTGGTATTGTCTGTTAAAGTTATTCCTGCTTCCCTCCCTAGAGAAGCTGGCTGGGGACAGAGCAGTGGGGGGGAAATGAAAACGTTGTGAATTGGCTCCTTCATCAGCAAATATTTCTCCATGTTATGGGGATTTTTTTTGTTGTTGCTGCTGAGATTTTGTTTGGCTCATGGACTGGAAATCTACAAGGGTGGGGAAAACCTTATTTTGTTTGATCACATCATATTCAAGTGTAAAACAACCAAATGGGTGAGGAGGAAGGAGGGCTTTGTATTTATTTCCCCGACCAGTGAGTAGATAGTAGGTTTTTAAAGTGGTGGTGTAGAATGAATGAACAACCTGGCTAGAGTTCTCTTGAAAGCAAATGGATCCCCCGTTCCTCTTTATTCTTCTCCCATTCATAAAGCAGGCATGGGTGCATCTTTGCTGGATTCTGAGATTGTGGAAATAAGGCTTGGGGCAAAACTATTAACAAAAGGCTATGAAAGAAATTTCAGACTGGGAGAACAAAGGCTGAATTTAGAAAACCCGCCTGTTAATCTTTGTGGAATGGAAATTAGCTGCTTTCCTGCGTCTTGTTTCATCTGTTTTAAAAGCTGGAGATTAGCTTCTCAACATATTTTCCCCTAAACTTTCATTATTTATTTTTTTTTTCAAAATAGCACTGAATAATTGCAAATGTCTTATTTTTTTTTCTTGTGGGCAACTTCTCTTCAAAAAGCATTTTCAGAAGAAAGAGACCTGACGTGGATCAAATGTGAAACTGTTCTTAATTCTGATTTCTTAAAAAGGAACCTGGTTTGTTGACCCGAAGAGTCGGAAGTAACTATAGCAAAATAAGCATCTTTTTCGCTCTTTTTTTCTGATGTTGAAACTCGGAAACCTGAACGTTGCAGTGCAATATTTGCTCAGAAATGTCCCACTGACTTCAGGGAGGGTGGAGTGGAGTGAAATCTAATTTGCAAGGCAGCAACTCTGAGAAATAAACTGCAAGGGGAAAAAACAGTTTACAAATCCATTTATTTTTTATGAAATAAACTCTGCATCCTCTCTCCACTCTTAGCTTTTCTCACATTAATCATGCATTATGGCAACCCATAAAAGTTAATGGTGTTGAGCATCTGGATATATCAGTAACCATTGCAGAAGGTACCTGTTGTTTCTTGTCCATAAAGGGAACCATTTATAATTCCTCCCCCCACCCATAATATATTTAAGTGATTTCTGCAGTGACATCAAATCCAGTGATCTCTCTTGTGAGTGGTTATGTCTGCAAGCTTCCTGTTATCTTAAGAAAATAGCATCTGTAGTAGCTTCTCCCGGCAAACAGCCAAAGCAGCCCTTTATTTAAAAAATAAAATAAAATTGCAGTCCACACAAAAGAGCAACCTCTTTTCCCAGCTGCTTTTCTGGGGTGCTTTAGGATCAAATTGGGCAGGGTTTCAAACTGCAGAACTTACCTCAATTTCTCTCGGTTTGGGTGCTATAACAGAAGCTGCCACACCCACCTGTTCCTTTCATGTTAACAGGATTGTGAGGAATTCTCCACATAAAATCAACTATTCTGCCCTAAGGCTCTTGAGTGAATTACAGTGCAATTTGTTTAAAGATAATGTAGAAAGCTATAGCACTCGACTTTTGTTTTGAAGCAGTTTGGCATTTCCTCAATGGGTGTGGCATATTAAAAATCCTCTGCGATGAAGACTCACGGATGATAGAGACCGTGGTAGATCTTATTTATGGACAACGGTATTTGATGTTTTGTTTTTCCTGTGGTTTTTTTTTTACTTTTTTTTTATTTAAAAGAAAGACATGGTAATTATTCCTAAACTGATAACTGACACAGCGTTGTCTTTTCTGAATCTTCCCATAATGTCACCACAGAGTATCTCACAACATTTTAAAATAAGTTCACCCAATGAAATTGATTGTCCCGTTGGCTCGGACCATGAAAACTCTTAACTGATTTGTGCAGTTTACTGTCCCTGGATGGGGCAATAGCTGATATAGTTGGCTACTACTGTCATGCAATAAAAAAAAAATGATTAGGCCAATTCATAGAAATGAGCAGTTCCACTCTATGGTCTACATCAGGGGTCAGCAACCTGCAGCTCTGGAGCCACATGTGTCTCTTTCATCCCTCTGCTGCGGCTCCCTGTTGTTGGTCGGCACCACAATTGACAGGACTTTCAGTTAGGGCAGGTAGAGGAAAAAGGATGCCACGCTAGGAGGAGACTCTATGGTGGGGGAACTGGACTTCCGGTCAGCAGAGGAAAAAGGACACCGCGCTAGGAGGCAACTATGATGGGGGAACCGGACTTCCGCTCGCCTTCAGAATTGAACGGGGACTTCTGGGTAGGACCTTTGTGGCACTTTGAGTGTTTAAGGTTGCCGACCCCTGATCTACATGATCCTTTGCATTAAATCAAACCCTAATGCTTGTTTTGTTGTTTTCCCTTTGACTTTTCAAATAAGGTTTTGGAGGGCCTCATTTTATGGACCTATTTGTAATTTACATCGGAGGCACATCTTTTCAAGAGGAGGGCACATGGCTAAATTTGCATAAACTGGGAGGGGGGGGGGATGGATTTCTAGAGAGAAAAATCCAGTATGCTTTCTGCTGAATGCGTCTGTCAGTAACAAATGACAGGGTCCTCAGGTGCGAAGTAATAAACCCATGGCTGGAAGGATAGCAGATTGACAGTGATTACAGGCTTCCCATGCAAAAGGCTTGGTTCAGCTCTGGGCAAAATGATTTAAAAAAAAAAAAGCTCTTTTCCACCTGAAACTTTGATGAGTTGTTTCCAGTAAGAAAGACGCTGCTGAGCAAGATGGACAAAGAGTTTGGCCTGAACAAAGGCAGTTCCTTATGTACTCCACAAGATTCATAATTAGAAGCAGATGGCGGATATGTTCCTGTTTTTAACAGATCATTATTTCTGTGCAATGTTTTGCATAGGGCTTTGTGCAAAATGCTTTATCAGCTTCATTAAAATTCCCCTGCCCAATGTTGTCACTCCTGTCTACCGTAGAGGAAGCGGAAGCCAAGTGATGGTGGCTGGCTTAGGCCGAGCCATAGCAGGCATGTAACATGAAGCCGCCTCCTTCATTCCAAGTCCAGGTTCTTATTCATAGGTTCCTATTCATACTCCCTCGCAGGCAGCTGATAATGCAATGAGTAGCCAGAGAGGACTTAGGATAGAAAGTTCATTCAGATGTAGATGTGAATTCAGCTCAGCCACCTAGGCTAGCCTTCCCAGCCTCGCTCCTCTAGAACTACTGTCCTTATCATTACTGATTCAGCAGGGTAATTATAGAGCAGTGTTTCTCAACTTCAGAAAATTTAAGAAATGTGGACTTCAATTCCCAGAAGTCCCATGCTCGCCAGGGAATTATGGGTGTCCATATATATTAAAGTTGCTAAGATTGAGAAATACTGCTCTGAACTGTTCTATGCAAAATAGGAGTTCTAATCTAGGGATGACCTGGTAAGACAACAAAGAAATTGCCTGTAACCCATCAATTCAGTGGTATGTGCTTTGGGTTAAATGATTTCAGCCAGTTTTCATCTAGTTTGATAATTGGAGGGTGTGAATGAAGTCAGCTTTTGGGGAGGTCAGGATGTTTGGGGGGGGGACCAGCTTGTTGCATACTGTGGTTTTGGACTAAGCCCTCCTGATCCTCTGCTCTTAACTTCCTGGTCCCTGTCCATCACCTTTTGGCAGATCAGAAGCCTAAGTAAGGTCCAGAAATGCAGCAATAACCGATGAGAATGACAAACAGATGATAAGGCGGAGCTGGCTAGAGCAGCGATTTCCAACCTTGGCAACTTTAAGTCTGGCAGACTTCAATGCCCAGAATTCCCCAGCTGGGGAATTCTGGGAGTTGAAGTTCGCCAAGCTTAAAGTTGCCAAGGTTGGAGACCCCTGGGCTAGAGTATATAGAAGGGTCAGCTTCAGGGGTGGGTTCTACTTACCTTTACTACTGGTTCGCAACGGGATCGCAACGGAAGCTTCTGCGCATTCGCAGATCGCCGATGATGACATCCGGGGCGATGGGCAGGGCCTCCCACCGGTTTTACTACCGGTTCTTGTGAACCGGTCCAAACCGGGGGCAACCCACCACTGGTCAGCTTGATATTAAAATAGAAAATGGATTTATCTCTTGAAACTAACCTGGTAATATTGATCCATCTGCATGGCAGTCTGGGTTTAGTTTGCTTGTAATGTGTATTGCTCAGAAGAAAAACCTGGGTGTGCACAGGGGAAAGTCGTAGGAGAAAGGAGATTTTGATTAGCGGGATCTTCTGTCTGGAATACTTGCATGGCTCTATATTGTATAGTTCTACATTCCAGCACTTTTAAAAAAATAAATCTGAGATATTTTCAAAGTACAGACTACTTTGAACCATTTTCAAAGTACAGACTACTGCTTCCTTCTGATTCGATTCGATTTTTTTTCCTCGTCATTTTTATTCTGCTTATTATTGTTACTGTTTAATTGTTTTGTTCATTTGTTGTTGCTGTTTTACTTTATTTATAAGATTTATGAACTGCAATCACTCCAAAAATTCTAGATGGTGTTGAATTTAGTAACACATTTGTGTACTGCTGGGGGAAGAAATAAGGTTTTGGGGAAGCGAAGATACGTAAATACTCCAAATGCAAATACATTCAGAGTCACTTTAGCAGGGAGAGGGGCGACATAAATCTAATACAAACATACACACATACGTACACACATATATACATAAAAGGTTTTTTTTTTAAAAAAATGACCAGCGTTCAGATTTCGGGAGAAGAAAGTATTCAGATTCTGCAAACATTTTCTTCTCACTCTGTTCCAAAAATAATGCACTCAGTGCTATTATGGCTTCTTATTCAGAAGATGCATATAATTAGAGCTCTCTCTCTCTCGTAAAGCTACTTCATCGCAAAGCCGGGCGCACTTGGTGCCGTTGGTTCCCTGAACCATTGTTCGGCATGAATTAAGCAACATCGAATCTGCTTGTTGAATAAAAGGAGGACTTTCTCTTCGGATGGCTACAAAATGGGCAAAAAGGGTGCTATTCAAATCAAACTGAAACACCAAATTGTGGTTCAAGGGAGGTTTCTGGGTGGGGGGGGAGGGAAGGGGTTAATTTACTGGGCTGGCAAGAATTCAGCTGGAATTCAGTTTGTGTTGGGAAATGATCCGCTCATATTGCTTGCTGTACATCAATGATTCTTACATGTCATACGTGCTTTTCTTCCTTGTGGCCCACCACAGCTTTTGTTGATCTTACGATTATCACAAGCAAAACTAGTGAAAAGAAAAGAGAAGTCTTTTGGGTACAACCAAACTTCTGCTTTCTGATTCAGTTGCAGACTTGCAAAACAAAGGAAAGGGGTTTTAGATGACTTGTGTGCTTCCATTCTTTGGGATATATATATATACTGGTTGAGAGACCCTCCCAGGAATTAGTTTTGCATTCCTCTTACTTAATAGGTCAAGAACTACAGTATCAAGGTGCAGAATTACCGTAACTGCCTGTGGATGAAATAGTCATTTCAGCAGCTGGGGGGGGGGAGTTTTCAGCATCTGCTTCTGCTTGTTTGTGTTCTGTTTGTGGGGAACACCAGGAAGTGCATTACAGAATCATTGCTGATTCTCAGTCACGAGTGCAGATAATTGACATAGCCGCTTTCCTTTTCAGGGCTGGAGTGGAGGGGGGGAAGGAATAATATGCAGTTGGTGTGTAGTAAGTTTGTGTTTATATTTTGTTTTTCTTTCCTTTTTTTCCAACTGTTGCAGACTCAACAAAAGTTTTGTGCCTTTTCTCCAGAGGGTACATTCTGGAAAGGAAGTCTCTGTTTGCAATCTCAGTGGGCCCTGGCCATTATTTATAATTGTGTTGGGTCTACCTTTCTATAAAGGCAGCAGAATGAACTGAGTCTCTGGAGAGATTGAATGAAGATTTCTGCCTCACATTACTCTTATGGCCACTTCCCCTGGGGAAAAAGAGAGCACTCTAGATTAAGAACTCTCTGCTCTAATTTGATTTCAAGTTTCCCTCTCTCCTCTTTGGCTATTTCTTAAGAATCCAAGAGGTATAGTTCAGGGGTGGGTTCTAAATTTTTTTAATACCGGTTCTGTGGGTGTGGCTTATTTTGTGGACGTGGTTTGATGGTCATGTGACAGTTCTTTAGGATTTAGCAGAGGTACTGGTCTACCAGGCTTTTAACTGCTTGCAGAACTGCATCGGTCTACCCATTTGTTCTTGGAGCGTTCTGGTCTACCCATTTGTTTTTGGAGGCACTGGTCTACCCATTTGTTTTTCGAGCGCACTGGTCTACCACCACACTGCCTTTTAACACCGATCAGCTGTAGGGCAGCCCTTTGAAGCCCCGCAGCAAGAGTTTAAACAACTTTTTTTCCTTCTAGCCAATCAGCTGGGACTCGGGAGGCAGCGAATAGATTGGGGGCGGGGCCAAATAAAAGGTAAGAATAACACGGGGGGGGCAGGAAGGCCCAGCTCCCGAACAAAGAGAACCAGTTCGGTGACGTCATATTGTCACCGCTACCGGCTCGGCTGAACCGGGCCAAACCGGGAGGAACCCACCACTGGTATAGTTCATTTGTGTATGTAGCAGGGGTGGGTTCCAGTGGTGGGATTCAAGTAATTTAACAACCGGTTCTCTGCCCTAATGATTTCTTCCGACAACCAGTTTACCAAACTGCTCAGAAAGTTAACATCCGGTTCTCCCGAAGTGGTGCGAACTGGCTGAATCCCACCACTGGTGGGTTCTACTTACCTTTACTACTGGTTCACATCGCGCCCGTGCGCACTCTTCTGCGCATGCGCAGATCACCTATGATGATGTCCGAGTCAGTGGGCGGAGCCTCCCGCCGGTTTTACTACTGGTTCTTGCAAACTGGTCTGAACCGGGGGCAACCCACCACTGGTATGTACATGTTTTGTGAATGTATTGCATGCAAGCAGAGCAATTAGAACACATAATGATCCGAGCTGAGAAATTCTGCTTTGTTTTGTCACGTAAATGAATGCTTCATGTTCAAAATGTCACTGTAGTCATTTTCCAGGTGATGCATTGCCTGGTGATGCACCAAAAGCAGGGTTGGGCATCCTCTAAGCCAGGGCCCAGTGTGGCATCTGTTTTCTAATTTTATGGCCTTTGAATTCTTTCAGATCTCAGTGCTGAAATTTAGTTATGGGTTTATTTTGTGTATCTGTAATTTTCCTATGATTGTGAATTTTAAAACAATTTAAAGTAAGTTAAAATGCATCCGAACAATAAATGGAAATATTGTAATATATCATATATGTCAAATCTTTTTTTATGGACAATATAAAACATTTCAAAAAGGAAAGAAAAAATAATGAACTAAATTTAAATGTAGCCTTCAAGAGCCACCAACTAAGAGGTCAAAATCAATATCTGTCTGTCTCTCTGTCTCTGTCTCTGTCTCACTCTGTCTCTCCTTCTCCCTCCCCCCTCCCCCCTCTCTCTTATTTCTATATCACTTGCCTCACATAAAACACTAAAATGATTTAAAAGCTATACCTAAAACAGTTTAAAAACTAGATTAAAACAAAATTAAAAGGGCCGATTCCAAAGTTAAAAAGCAGAGGGAGCACCTTTGGTCCACCAATTACCCCCAGGGCTGCATAGGACCCCAGGCCTGTCGGCAGAGTCAGGTCTTAATGGTCTTCTGGAAGGCCAGGATAGGAGGGAGGATTCAGCCTTGCCTCTGGGGACAAGCTGTTCCATAGGTCAGAGACAAGGATTATTTCCTAGACCAGGGGTCTCCAATCTTGGCTACTTTAAGACTTGTGGACTGGTATATTGAATTTGTGAATTTCCAATGTATATTGAATTTGTGAATGTAATATAGGGTTATTAAATACATGCATCGTTGTTTAGGAAGTAAAATACTACATACTTGATATATAATGAAGTAGGAGATATGTGAATTTGTATATAGATCAAGGAATAGATTACTTATTAACTTGATTTAGACGCAAATGTTAGAAACCAGAGATGTTGAGCAATGTCCATTGTTTTACTTTTAAAACTAATACAATATTTAAAATTTTTTTAAAAAAAGACTTGTGGACTGGCTGAGGAATTCTGGGAGTTGAAGTCCACAAGTCTTAAAGTTGCCAAGGCTGGAGACCCCTGGCCTAGACCCTGCCAGTTGAAGTTCTTTAATTGATGGGAACCATAACATTCCCTCTCGGCCTACCGAAGTGGGACTGGTCAGTGAAATCAGGAAGAGGTGGTTTTTCAGATTATGCAATAAGTCATGAGTTGAAATGTGATCTGGGAATGACCTATTACTAGAATTACAAAAAGGACTATTAGAATCTTGAAAAAAAGGTTGAGATGGGAAAAAGGAGATTTGGACAGAGATCAATCCCTACAAGAGCATCTTAATATTAAATAAAAGATCAAGAATGTTAGAATATTGATCAAAAAAGAAAAGAAAAGAAAAGAATATAGAGTTGGCTTGTTTGAACAGGGTTAAAATATCTGGAAATCCTTTAAGGACTTTTTGCTGACATTGGATAGAAAAGTTAATGATCTTCAGATTTATGGTGATCTGAAGATCGCATTCAGGAAGGAGAGCCAGCTGCTCCGCCCCTTGACCTCCCTATTCATTATGGAAGCCATGGGACACTGTCCTGGAAGCAGTCTCCATACTAGAGCGGATGCAATTCATTGTATCCACTCCCCAAATGGTGTCCACTTCTGGGACAATACTGTGTAGGAACTTCCAGGCAGGAAGTCCATGTGGCAGATCCCTGCTTCCTAAAGGAGATCTATAGAAAAGGTAAAGGTCCAAGCCGTGACTTGGTGAGGAAGCACCCCCAATCCTACAGGAACTCAACAGAATGAGATGAAGGGGGATACCATCGACCATGATATCCTACTGCAGCGGCTTGAGGGGTTGGGGTGGGAGGCACTGTTTTACAGTGGTTCTCCTCCTACCTCTCAGGTCGCTCACAGTTTGTTTGGGCGGGGGGACAGAGGTCCACCCTGAGGCCCCTAACTTGTGGGGTGCCTCAGGGGTTGGTGCTCTCACCCCTAATCTTTAACATCTATATGAAGCCGCTGGGTGAGATCATTTGTGGTTTCGGGGTGAGGTATCATCAGTATGCCGATGATATTCAATTATACATCTCCACCCCGGACCACCCATGATGTCCCGATGCCTGGAGGCGGTGCGGGTCTGGATGGGTAGGAACAGACTCAGGCTCAACCCTTCCAAGACTGAGTGGCTGTGGTTGCTGGCATCACGCGTTTTAGAGATCCCGTCACTTTTGATAGGGGGGAGGTACTTGCCCCCGTTGAAAGGGCCCGCAACTTGGGTGTCCTCCACGGTCACTCATGCCCTAGTTACATCCCGCTTGGATTACTGCAGTTCCCTCTACATGGGGCTGCCCTTGAGGTGCACCCAGGGACTCCAGCTGGTCCAGAATGCGGTCGCGCGACTGGTTACGGGAGCTCCTCGTTATTCCCATGTAACACCTCTCCTGCACGAGCTGCACTGGTTACCGGTGGTCCACCAGATTCACTTCAAGGTGCTGGTATTGACCTATAAAGCCCTACATGGCTTAGGCCCGGGGTACTTGCAGGACCATCTCTTGCCTGCTTCCCACCGTCCTGTCCGCTCTCATAGAGCCGCTCTCCTCAGGGTACCGTTGACCAGGCAATGCCATCTGGCGATGCCCAGAGGTAGGGTGTTCTCTGTGGGCGCCCCTACCCTTTGGAATGAACTACCCACTGAGCCCCAGACAGCCCCGGATCTCCGCTCCTTCCGTTGAGGCCTGAAGACTTGGCTATTCCAACGTATGGGCGGATGCTGATTCTTGGGTTTTATTATTTATTGATTTGAATTTGGTTTTAACGGGATTTTATTATTTTATCATTGTATGTTTTTAACCTGTGTTCGCCGCCCTGAATCCTTCGGGAGAAGGGCGGCATATAAATACTGCCAAATAAATAAATAAATAAATAAAGATAGGTGGTGGGGCCACTGCAGCATCCATGCCGTCAGTTGTAAGACTGGGCAGATTGCCAAGTGCCCAAATTTTGTTCATGCAGGCTCTGCAGCGGCCATAATTTTGAACAGGGGTTGTAAGTCCCTTCATTCACTGGTATTGTAATTTTGAATGGTCTCTGAACTAATAGTTGTAAGTTAAAGTTGTCCAAAAAAAGACAGTAGATGGTGCAATATAAGCCCCATCCCTTTGTTAAATATGTTAATACACGTTCAAAAGCAATAAGAAATTTCATTGCAACACTCTGTCATCATTGATCTCCTTACACACACACATACATACACACACACAAACATCCTGCAGATGCTGTTACTGATGCATGTTCAAAGTTTTTAGTGAGCATAATAAAGTTGTTACCTAAGATCTGAAACAGACAACACCCCATAAAGCAAAGGAAAAACAAAATAACTCATGGTCCTACGTATTTTGCCCCATTCCCCTACTGCACTCCATCCCTGTTAATTTTTGCCTCCTGGTCAATTAAATCTGATATCCAATCATCAAGCTCTGAGCTGGAAGGAGAGCAGTTAAGGAACATGGTGCAGTGATTGTTGGTGAGGCAAGGAGTTCTAGGTAGATAACAAATAACTAGTTGCCCCTTCCCAGATCAGAATAAAATTGTAACCTCATGAAATGTCTTGTGGCTTTTTGAATGCAAACATGTTCCTTAAGATATTATCTAAGGAAGAGTTCACCATACTGAATAGTGAACATTTTGGGTACAGTATTGTAAAATACTGCTTAGGCTTAAAATTGTTCCAAAACTTCCTATCATGGACTCCCAATTTCCTTAATTTAGAATCTAGTTTTTCTTGACATATTAACCTAAGTTTACTTACCCCCTTTTCCTCTCCCAGTTAGATGGGGGTGAGTTAACTCATGCGGCTTATTATGCTTTCCTATGTTTGTTCCTGCGAAGACGTCTCTTCATATTCCATATGGCATTTAAAAAATATTGCTACTTCATATATTGCAAGATGATGCTACCTATCTAAACAGTTCACAAAATTATATTAAGTTTGCCTACTTTTATCTCGTAAGCCAAAGGCAGCTGCTCGGATGTTGACTCCGCCTGCTGTCCCCACCCCATTCATCACCGGGAGGATTTTTCTGAGGAAGCCTCCAAAGATTACAACTATTATTATGGTATATAATCTATGGGAGTATGATTTTTAGAGAAAGATGTCTATAGTATGCTACGATATTTGGATTTTTAAAAAATAATTTTACAGCTTGAAAATATGTTTGAGGCATTTCTTCTTCAAGAAACAAATAAATAAAAATGAGTCATTAAAAGAGCCTACAAGAAATCCACCCACTTGACTCATGCTGTTGCTATAGTAATTTGGCTCAGCCATGCAAAATAGTCTCCAGAGTTCTCAAAAAAAGGGGGGGAACCCCCACCCTCTGGTCTGATTGACACAATGGCTCTCTTTTTTCAATTCTGTGTGGATTCTTTCTTCGCCACGCTGTTGTGGTCCGCCGGCAGCCTGCGGAGCTGGCAGCAGAGTCGGACAGTGAGGAGGTTGGGGAGGAACATGGGCCAGTCCTGGAATCTGGGAAAGGCTTGGATGAGGGCTCTGCATTGGAGGCAGAGAAAAGGCCATCTGGGAGGTACATGCTGCCTCCAGAGCCTCCAGAGTTGGACCTCAGCAAGGCAGAGGAACAGGGGGAGCCTGTTCCCAGTGCACGCATGTGCAGAGCTGCCAGAAGGCAAGAACAGTTAAAACAAAAGGGACAACTCGCGAGTAGGGCTTGGAGATGATTGGCCCCTCCCATAAGACTTAAAAGAGAAGCAAAGGCACGTGGGCCTTTGCAGGAAGCAATGTTGTTAATTCTGTTCAGTTTAAAGCCTGAAGCTCTATTTGATTCTGAATTCTGTGTGGCTTTGCCAATTAGGTCTTTGGCAGCGTGTCAAGGGAGGTAAAGGTGGGTGATTATCAGCCTTATCCCGAAGGACTCTTTACAACTATTTGGGACTCATCTGTGAATGAACAGAATTCACAGCTGTTGCAATAAAAGAGGTTTTCAGGACTACTCGTGTGTTTTACTGACTCAGGAAGTCTAGGTCAGAACACATGCATGAAATACTTGTGCTAAACTGTTTCTCTGGAGAGTACCACTGAAATATGTTATTTTTAATACTACAGTATTTACTGTTGTTATTCTTAGCATTCCTATCAAAGCATTTGGGGACTAAGCATCACCAAAGCAGAAAATCTCACATTAAAATACAATAAAAGGGCAGTAGATCAGTCATCAGCAAATCAATCAACCAATTCAAAGTAAAAAGAAAACATCCAATCATAGAAAACAGATGGCTCAGGTCACTTTACTGCATCCATCCAGAATCTGGGAGCTTTGAAATCTCTTTGAACTGGGGGTCTCCCAGATGTTCCAGCCAAAAAACCTTATTGGGAAAAGTTAATCTAGCACAATTTGCCCTGTGTAGCTTCACTATGTTTTCCTAAGGGGAAGTAGTGATGTGAAGGAAGGATGACATTTTAGTTGTGATGGAAAATGCAATGACATACTGTAGTCCTGGGAGGTAGTTCCAGAAGCTGTGGGATTTTTCAGATGTCCTCTTCTGAAGATAAGGAAAAAGACATCATTTGGAGAGCCATATAAATTATAACACCCCCTCTGAGTCTCTATGTTTGGTCAATTATTTTATATCAGGATTTTGATGTAAAAAAACAAGGAAGTGGATTTGCAGCTCTTCTGACCCTCCAAGCTAAACTTCAAAGCACTCCTAAACCAACTATGGATCGGCTTTTTTCTCCTAGTTTCAATTTGAGGATATTTTTTAGGGGGAAAAAATGAAATAACTTGGTTGGAACAAGAGAACAGATTTTTAAATCCTTTTTTTTCTATCCTGTCAGACCATAGGATTTGGAATTTGTCTGGAGGCCTCAGCAATAGAGGAAAGATTGCTTTATAAAGCTGCAATCTTATATAAACTTCTTGGAAGTCGTATTATGAGGGACTTAACTTTGAGTAAATTATTACAGGGTTGCAGCCCTTGGAAAAATTTCTCAGGCCAGACGCATGTTAAGGAAAAAGGGATCCCCATTTCCACAAAGGATTCCCCACTTTTGCTAAGAGATACGTTGTGGAAAGGGTTGTATGCACTTCATGGATCATAATAGTTCCTCTATAGGTAGCAATTATAAAAAGGAATATATATTACAACAAAAGCCAATAATTGTGTTCAATACATTTTTCCAAACAAAATATGATGATAGATGTAACAGTGACTCAGGTTTGTTTGAAATTGGAAGCCAATTCCAGAATGTGTCCTTCAGATTCTTATATCCCATTTAAAATTATACTTCACCAACTGCGATTTTGAGATGTTTTCATGCTATCGTTTTCACAGTTTGCCTTTCTTAAACAACAGGCCAGAAGGAACAATTGTCCCTTCTAGAAAGAGGTGAAAAAGACTGAGTTTGAAACCATAAGGAGCCTAGTTTTACCAAATATTGTAGATCAGGGTTGTCAAACTCCCAGCCCACGGGACGGATCCATCACACGCTGGCCACGCCCACATCCATTTTAGCGAAGGGAGGGGGGAGTCCCTATATGTCATGTGACACCGCTGTGACAATGTGAGTTTGACACTCCTGTTGTAGATAGTACCAATAGAAGAGAACATTTGTAGTTCAGGGTTGAATTGTGGGTAATCTGGTGCTCTCTGAGCTTGGTTGCTTTCTTGCAGACATTTGCAAGAGAAACTGAGCAAAGATAACTTGGAAAAAGAAAAAAACCGTATTTCTTTTTTTCTAAAAAAAAAGTATACTGCATGAACCAGTAGATACTGTAATACAAGTCCAGTTGATTTACCCTGTGTTTGATGATGAGGACGATGTGCCATCTAATTGTTAACTTTTAATAACCACATAGATAAATTTTCATCATGATTATCTGCCTACGATTTAACCTGGTTTTCATCATTTTCAACAACACACTCATAACCGCTGTAACTGAGTCCATCTACCTTGCTGTTAGTCATCCTCTTCTGTTTCCTTTCAACTGTCCCAGCATAAGAATCTTCTACAGAGAGCTAGGTCTTTGCATAAGTACAAAGTAAGATCATTTGAACCTGTCATTTGTGTCTTCGGTGAGAACTCTACTAAATCATAACCATGAACTTGTCGGAGACAGTCTTTGCTAGAGAGGATAATGGGATAATTGCTGGGAGATGCCAGAATAAGGAAGGTCATAACAATTCTTGTAATTAGAACCAGGAATTGAAGCCATCACCATTGCTAAATATTTTTTTTCCTCAAGTTTCATTCCCCATGGAAATAGGTTTCAGTGCATATTTTCCAAATGTATTATCTCAGCATCCTGCTGTTGGATATATGATCCACATCAAGCAATGGGCTTTTACAGGCTTGGGAAACAGGAAGTTAGACATAATAGAAGAATTTATTCTGGGAAATTTCAGATGTGCTTATTCTGCTATTTGAGATGATATGAGCCAGCAGTGTGTTGCAACTACCAAAAAAACCAATGCAGTCCTAGGCTGCATCAACAGGAGGATAGTATCAAGATAATGAAAAGTGATATAATGCTCTATACTGAACTAGTGAGGCTACCCTTGGGATTCTGTGTCCAGATCTGATACAAAAAAATGCTGCAACCCTAGAAAGAGTGCAAAGAACAAAAAAGATGATGGGTACTAGAGGTCCATATGATGAACAGTTAAGGAAACTACCAGTAGATACTTCTAGCCCAACAAAGAGAAGGATTAGGGTAACAGGCTATCTTCCAGTACTTGAGGGGCTGTCACAGGGAGGAGTGGGTTGACTTATTGTTCAAACCATTTGAGGCAAGACAAAAAGCAATGGATGGAAACTTATTAAAGACAGATCCAATTTGGAACTAATTTCCTGACAGTAAGAACTGTCTGTGGAACACCTTGCCTCCCAGTGTTTGGATGCTCTTTCACTGGAGGCCTTCAAGAAAAGACTGGAGAGCCATTTATCCAGGATTTAATAAGGTCTCCTACCCTGGGCAGGAAATTTGACTCTAATACCTCCAGGGTCCTTTTCAGCCCTATGATTGTAAGAATTTTAGGCTACAGTGCAGTTGGAAGGCCCCCTGAATAAAGATCTTTGAAATGAGAAACAGCCTTGATTTACCACATTCTCCCAAGGCCAAGTAGAGGACAACAGATTTGAAGGGTAATGACTCACTTATGGTGGATAAGAACACGAGTCCAGTCAAGAAAGTGGAATGGGGAGGGGAAAGGTTGGCAGTATTCATTCTTGAGAAATTATGTCTTCATATTCCACTGTGGATGCTTCATAGGCATCTAGTTTATCATTGGTAATTCTGATCCAGTGTGGCTTTTTAAAAAGTCATCTGTATCCTGCTAGGTACTGGCTAAGTAACAGTATTTGGAAATACAAATTTGGGGAGAAAATGGAATTGCCCATCACTACTTCCTGTAAATATTAGATCCATTTCTGACTAATAGGACTTCTCTAGTGTCTCTGATTGTAGAGTTCTCCAGATGCGTCATTTGAGATTGAACCAAAGATCTTTTATATGTAAAGCATATTCTTTACCACTGAACTTAGGAAACAACCCTTATTAAGTAAGAAAACTAATTTGCCAAGGAGAGAAGAACTGTAAATTCGAATCAAATATTGCTAGCTAAGATCTGTTTTAGCAATTGCAGGTCTTCAGATGCCAGAGCACCCAGTTGATTACGCAAGATTTTACGCAGCCCTAAAAACCTTGTGAGAATGTGTTTGCTCACATCAGATCTTAAAACCTGTTTGGTTTTGGGGGTTTTTGATTTTTTTTTTTTAGATTTCACAGCCAGGGCCCAGAAGTACCTAATTGTTCACCCTTGTGCTAAAGAAGAAATGACTAGCTTCAATCTAGAAGTGCCAATCTGGCTCTTTGATATTGCAGGAAGAGGCGTTCCTCAAATTCTGTTGGAGAAAGAAGCAAACACCAATGATTTCCCTCTCGCTCCCTTGGCTAGCAGTCCAAAGACCAAATTCTGTGGTTTGAGCTGGAGCCTAGCATGAAGCATGGTGCAGGGAAGTAGCTGCGAGGGCTGTGTCCACAGCTGCCACTTCTGCATTGCCATATTGTTGTAATGCCACTTCCTCCCGTTGTGCTCTATTCCTAGTTTGACTCTGTCTGCTCAGCCGGTATCTGTGGAGGATCCAGACACCTGCTCTCTAGTAGTGCACACTCTATTGTGGTAGTCTGTGTATTGGGTGTGTGGGTGTGTGTGCCTTGAAGGAAGATGGTTCTCAGTTGCTAGCGGAACCATCTGCCTTGTTGGTGTACATCTGTCCTGTGGAAAGTAGAGGTGCTTGCTTTGTTAAAGCACAAATAATACGTCCTTACCAAGTACCTATTTCCTGCTCTTTAAGAAAAGACTGCCTTAAGTTGAGCTCAACTTTGATTTTGTAGAAATATCCATACAGTTTTCTAGCAATAATATGGTAGAGGTTCGCCATTGCCTTCTTCTAGACATTTTTAAAAATTTTCCACTTTAGCCTACATCTTTGGCAGGCCCAACCATGCTTAGTTTTACAGGCTGGCTAAGTGCTGTGTCTTTGAACATAACTATAGGACTTGCCTTGCCCTGTTGAAATTTCCTTTTCCAGCCTTCTATCCATTGCCCAAATTTAAGAATAAAGCCCTTCATTGGGCATGTTTGCGATGCTTTACTTGTTTTTCTCTATTTCTCTTTCATCTGGACACAACCAGATCAGATATACTGAGTTTTATGACAAGAAACCTGACAGAAGAACCAGTGTTACAGTCATTAAAATAGAAGAGGAAAAAATGCTAGATAGCAAGTTATATTCAGAGCCAATTTTAGCATTTGCAAAAATCAGTTTTTAGATAAACCCATATTCTTTGCAAAAATTCAGTTGGCTACCACAGAGTGTCCCTAATTTACCTAATTTCTTATATTAGCTTTAAAGAATTGTGTTGTAGTTGCCCTTTTTAGATCCCAGAGATAGAACTATGCAAAAGACTCAAAACTCAAAAGAGTCAAGCTCCAAGGGAAGGTCTGTCAAAAATGTTATTCCTGTTTAACTGTCTTCTTAGAGGTAGGGCAACCATATCTGGGCAGAAGAAATCCAGACATGCAATAGTTAGGGGCAAAGTATTAGTAGCTCTTTTCTATCATTTAGCAGAATGCCTGCATGTTGGGAATCCAGATAAGTAGACCTATCATGGAGGGCAATTTTCCAAAAAATAGTAAATGTTTATCTTAAAGCTCTATTGCCAGATTGGATTGAAAAACAGAGAGCAGTTGCACTGTTGCACTCAGTTCCATGTCCTCTGCAAAGCTCTGTTGATTACTTAAAAGTCAACAATGCTTAATTCCATATTATATTATGTTTCAATTAATCAGGGAAGATACAAGTTCCCAAATAACAAAAGGAAGTGCTTTTTTCACATCATGCTATGAGTACTGGAAGACACTAATTGCTGATATCTATTTCAGTCTGGCTTTCTGCCTGAGCATAGAATAGAAGCCATTTTGATTTTATGACTTGATGACTTGCAAGTGGAATGGAAAATTCAACAAAATAACTTGCTGGATCGCTCAGCAATTTTGAATTAAGATATTCCTTGGACTCATGTTCTGGTGTCCATCTCCCTTGCACTGGTTTTACTGCTACCTGAAATTTAGAATTTAGATTGTATTTCCGTGTTAGAAGACACTGACCCTCCACCTGGAAAGTTGAGAGTTCAATCCTTGGCAGAGACAGATGTTTCTCTATCAGGGCACAAAGAGAAAATATGGGCATTAGGAAAGGCATTCGCTCAGACTCCGCCCCAAATAAAGGGATTACAGGTCATTAAAAATATATGCTTCTAATTATATGGCTGCCCAAATCAAAATACTGCAAGTTTGGGCAATTTACAACAAATTTAAAACCCAAGATGAAAGATGGGAACAAAACAAATAGCAATTGAGAACTAGTATTCTTTTCCATAAAACATCTCCATTAAAAATATGTATCTCAGAGTTGGACTCATCAACAGGTTAACACAATACCCATGGGAAGAGCCATGTCTTTAGTGCCTTTCAAAACCTAACAGATTTGGAGATGAAAGGAGTTGCAATAAGAGCAACAAAGAAGGTACATTTCCTGAGAGAAGGGAGACCGACCGTTCTGTAAATGCTCCCCCCGCATACCATGATAGACTTTAAAAATAATGACCAGCATTTCAAATTGCACCCAGAAACCCAGTGTGCCAGTACAGTTCCCAAAATAGTAATGTAACAAGGGTGCTGAGGCATGTTGTTGCTGCATTCTGGATTGGTTGGCATTTACAAATGGTTTTTAAGGGCATCCCTATGTAAGGTATATTACAATAATCCAAATGAAGTGTGACTAAGTTATAAGTGACAGTGAGCAAGAAATCCCACTCTAGGAATGGGTACAGTTGGTGCATGAAATTAATTTGTGCAAAAACTCCTCTGATCACAAATGCCATCTGCTCAAACAAAGGTTGAGAGTCCAGAAGATATACCATTTTTGCCTGGAGAGTGCAACAACATTCAAAACTAAAGAAAGGTCTCCAATATTAGGAAGCCCTAAAACTCACAACCTCTCGGTTTTACTAGAATTGAGCCTCTTTTCTCCTCACCCAGCACTGAGAAAGAACTTTGACAACAACACTTGATGGACCAAGGATGGAAATGTACATCAGAGTATCATCAAGATCATCACCCATGCTAGGGGGGTTAAAATAGGAGTGGGGAGAATTTACAGCCCTGAAAAACTCCACAAATCACAGATCAAGGGCTTGAGTTCTTCCAGTTACCAACACCATATGGAACTGGCCCCAGAGAAGGAGAACCACCACTATACTGTACCTCCCATTCTGTCTCCCTAAGCTGATCTAGAAATACAACATCATTGTTTCTGAAAGCCACATAGAGATCAAGGAGGCCAGAATGGATGCATCACTATACTCCCATGCCTTCCAGAAGTCATTTAAAAGTGTCATCAGGATTATTTTGGTGCTAGAGTCAGGGCTGAATCCTAACTGGAAAGGATCAAAATAATCAATTTCCTCGAAGGCCTTCTGAAGCCTCAGTCTGATCTTTCTCTACAGCCTACAGGGGAGGTTGGAAACTGGACAAAAATTACCTAGGATTGTTGACTCCAATGATGGTTTCTTGAGCAGGAAGTGTACTGAAGTTCTTCAAGCACAAATAGGCCACTAGTTTCCATGAAGCCACTGGATGAAATCGTCCAGAAGACTATATTAAAGTACCCTGTTTCCCCCAAAATAAGACATCCCCTGATAATAAGCCCAATCGGGCTTTTGAGCGCATGGCAATAAGGCCAAACGCTTATTTCAGGGTTCAAAAAAACATAAGACAGGGTCTTATTTTTGGGGAAACACGTTACCATCTATTGGCAAATGACACAATTGCTACCTTTTTCTTTTTTTATATTATTCATCTCCCAAAGAAGCCAACTTATTCTGAATGCTTTTCAAATGAGATACATGCCTTGTGATTATCATATCATATCATAAGTTTATTTGTCAAGCATATATAAGATAACAGGTAAAAATGTAAACATAATTTGAATACATGAAAAGAGTAAGTAAAAAGGAATATTAGGACGGGGACGGTAGGCACACTGGTGCACTTATGCACGCCCCTTGCAGACCTCTTAGGAATGGGGTGAGGTCAACAGTAGACAGTTTAAGGTTAAAGTTTTGGGGGTTTGGGCAGTGGTGGGATTCAGATAATTTAACAACTGGTTCTCTGCCCTAATGATTCCTTCTAACAACCAATTCACCAAACTGTTCAAAAAGTTAACAACCGGTTCTCCCGAAGTGGTGCGAACTGGCTGAATCCCGCCATTGGATTTGCGGAAGAAACTACAGAGTCAGGTAGTGAATTCCAGGCATTTACCACTCTGTTACTGAAGTCATATTTTCTGCAATCGAGTTTTCTGAATCATCATATTGTTTTGGATTGAACATTCCTGAAAAGATGTCCTTAATGAGCAATATTCTGGGATTGGTCGGTTGGGATTAATCATGCTTAGTTAAATTCTATTATAATCATTGGACTTTAGGGTCTACTTTTAGTAAAATTATGACTATTCTGATTACAACTCAGTTGTTTGACTAACAAACATCAAAATATAATACCATGTTTTTTAAAAATGATCTAATAAATCAGAACTAAATGAACTTCCATTTTGCTATGGAAGTATAGAACCCTTCAGAAAAATAAAAATTCCTGTAAGCAAATGTTTGGTTTGTTGCAGAGTTGGTGCTTTTCTCATGTTTAGCCCAAATCCTATTTTGCCATTTTTAAAGAGTCTGGGCTTTGCTAATTTCAAAATATGGGACATCCTTTTAGTTCCTGGAATTATCCAAAGGAGAAAACCAAATGTGGTCTCTAAAGATTTATATTCATTCAGTACAGATTTCCTGAAAAAAATTCTGTACATCTGCTGGAATATTTTTACATAAATTGATAAACTATAGCTATATAGGTCAGACCGACTTTACTGTAAATATATATGTAGCTATTTCCTTTACTTTGTTTCTCCATATTTTCTTTTCTCCATTTTGCCACAATAAAATCCCTTGTTCTTGGCTTCATTCTCTCTGTAATCTTTTTAATGTGTTGGATTATATGATTGCCAAGGCACTGCTGGTGTTCTCAATGCTAATTACAAACTTTAGGAAAGGTTTTGTGGGCTTTAGAAAAGTTGGGCTGGTACAAGAGGCCCTGGACTATAGATCATAAAATTCTTAAAAGCAACTAAATTCATCTAGATCTTCTCCAATTTAAGAGCCCTCCAGATGCACTGGGCCAACTTCAGAATCTAAACCAAGATGCTGCTTAAGAATTCTGACACTGAAATGTAACATATCTATAAGGCATCAGATTGGAAGATTGAACAAAAGCATAGGTGGTTGACCAACCTTTTGGCTTGCCTGGGCCACATTGCCTGAAGGGGAATTGTCGTGGGCCACATATAAAATGTGTAATGTAATTAATGTATGTAAATCACATAATAAGGTTAAAAGTTTATGAACTTGTGCGGCCACATTACTAAGTGTCCAGGGCTGCATGTGGCCTGCAGGCCGCGGTTGAATAAAGTGTTTCAGGAGGATCAACTAGTCCAATAAAAATCATCTAATTATTATGTTTCCCAGGAAAGTAATATTAGAAAAAATATTCCCTCCCTCATATCCATCTCTTAGAGTCCTCTTTTTCTCAGCTTCTTAATAATACTTTCAGTCCTTCTTAAGGGAAACAAACCAAAATAGCAGCTGCAATTGTGTAATTGAAGCCTTACCCCTTTTTTCATACGTTGCAAACATAACATACATTAAAAGGGCTGGGGCTTTAATTGTGTAAGGTCATGAGCTGCTCAGTCTTTTGATATTCTTCCATGGACATCCTGTCTATCTCCTTATGGAAAGTTGCTTAGGTGATTATGGCCACCATCTTGCCTTTTTTGACTTCTTTCTCTCTGTAGATGCCATCTACCTTCTGATAAAAAGTTGATTGACTGTGGACTCCATCTTGACTTTCTTGACAAACTCCTGTTTCTTCCATTCACGATTGAGCCCCCCCCATAGAAATTCAGAAGAAAACCCTTATTTCTAACCTTTTCTTTGTGATACAACAGACTTTTAAAATACATTATTATCCTTTGCAGCTTACAAGCCTGATTCTTTTAAAAAAAATGTTTTTATTATAAATTAGAAACAGAAAACAGAAAGAAGACTATAACGAAACACAATCGCATACATACGACTGAGGTTGATTCAACCCCCATATATATACAGTTTCTAATTAGCTTCACATATCATTATACTACATCTTTAATTTGGTTTTTCATACTGCATCTTGCATTTGTTAATCTTCTTATATCTAATATAACTTTATTCATATTTAACTTGCTATTTACATATCTATGCTACATGCTTCCCTAACAACTGCCTCATGACATTTTTACTTCTATCCATTGATACCATTTATCTCAACTTTGATTAAAAGTTGGTTCTTGTCTATCTTTAAGAATATATGTTAGTCTATCACATTCTGCACACCACAAAATTTTGTTGATAATCATCTACCTTCTGATAAAAAGTTGATTGACTGTACTCCATCTTGACTTTCTTGACAAACTCCTGTTTCTTCCATTCACAATTGACTGCGCCCCCCCTCCTATAGAAATTCAGAAGAAAACCCTTATTTCTAACATGTATTTTTCTTTGTGATACAGCAGACTTTTAAAATACATTATTATCCTTTGCAGCTTACAAGCCTGATTCTCTGATTCTGAAAAGGACGGTGCCCTTGAATTCCAACCCAGACTGTTTCAATTCCCATGTGCAAAAATCTCAGGCTGGGTGGATAACACTGAAAACTCATGAAACTCTGCTGTGATCAGGAATGAGGCTTTTGATACAAGTGGTGAACAGGCACAGTTACAGAAAGATAGAAATTGCTATATTTTAAAGCAAGCTGTTGCCAGGGCAACAAGCAGAACGATTCCGTAGGTATCTAGCAGAGAGGGGGGAAAACGCAAATGCCAAGACTGTGAAGTGTAGTAGAAGGAGTTCACGTCTGTGTGCTCTTTTCAGAGCAAAGTGTCACTAGAGCTGGACGCAAAACCAAGGATATCTGACGTTTTTGTAACCGTGCAGGTTTAACTCCACCAGAAGTGTCTGTATTCAACCCCGTTTTTTGCCTGAGAACGCTAGTATGTAGCAGGAGTGGGATCCTACAGGTTTAGCAACCGGTTCGCTAAGCGCACGCTTTGCACACGTGTGCAGTTTGGAGAAAACTCACCTTCCGCATTGCTGCCAAGGAAAACAGCTGAGGTGTGGCAACCCAATCTGCTGCGCCGATCAGCTGGGCTTCGGAAATGGAAATATAGGTGAGTATAACGCAGGGGCGGGCGGGCAGGCCCACTCCAAAATTGGAGTGAACCGGTTCACTCACGGCTGAAAGTCGGAGCTAATGTTTCACCCCAACCGGTCTGAACCAGTAGAATCCCACCACTGGTATGTAGTCCAGAAATTGTCTTTTCTTAGTAAAGACATTGGGGAAAGGGAACGCCCTCACCCCAACCTGGCTAACGTTCACACCATTTCCCATCTATGCACCCATTGGTGAGCAGCAAGAGATGACGTCCGTGTTCATTTGGTGCCTTAAGTGAAAAAGTAACTATGTATTGCTGGAGGGGCAGGAAAGAGGCTGTCAGCGGCAATATCAAGACAATCACTAGTTGTCAGAATAAATAGCTACTACGCTTCTTAGCTCTGTGTGTGGCTCCATCATGAACCATGTGCTAAATGGTCTCTTACTGGTTATTCATTTACCACAGTCTTTACTGCAATAAATGGGGGGGGGGGGAATTCAATGGCATTAGAACAGAGTGGTGTGCAAGAGGAAAGGACTCAGCCTCTGATTTAGATTCGGTTTAAGTTTCCTACTGCAAAATCAAAAGGTAGGCTTTATCTGCAATAATCTAGATCCTGGGTGTCCAACTTTTTGGCTTGCCTGAGCCACATTGAGTGAAAAGGAATAGTCTTGGACCGCATATCAAATATACAATATAGTTTTGTAATATAAAATCACATGGTAATGTTAAAAGTTTACGATGTTGTGGGGTCTCATTAATAGATATCCAGGGCCCCATGCAGTTTGTGGGTCACAGGTTGGACATACCTGGTCTAAGTTATACTTAGGTTTTTGTAATAAAATGGAGCTAGAATTGCTTTTAGAGAATAAAGATTACTTCCAAGTGATTAGGTAGGGCAGCTTTTCAAAAAATTTCTCTCTATCTCTGTCTCTATCTTCACACACACACACACACACACACACACACCAGACGATAGACTAAATTTTTATAAACTATGTGGACGTGACCAGAAAGATTTATGACAAATTCAGCGCTTTACAGCTTATTTCTCATACACAAATTACTCAATCTCTGTTTCTTTCCACTTGAAAAAAAACACCCTGTTTTGCTTAACTTTCCCCACAACCAAAAAGGTAATATTTTCTCCAGGTTTAGCAGTATCGCTTTCAAACACAGCAATTGTTTTTCTAGTATTATATATTGTACAAACAAATGAGTTCTCAGAAGATTCTAAGAGTTACCAACAGGATCTCACAAGAAGCTGTGAATGCTGTGAATTTCGGTGGATTTCCTTGTTTAAAAATTTACTGAATTTAAGTATACAAAAGATGCTTCAGCTCCACAGCTCTGCCAAAATGTCACATGTCTGCTTCTGTGGGGGCATGAGCAGTTTAGACAGTCTCATCATGCAAGGATAAAGTCCAATGAAGACTCTCAGCCAGAGGTGGGTTTCAGCAGGTTCTGACTAGTTCTGGAGAACCGGTAGCGGAAATTTTGAGTAGTTCAGAGAACCTGTAGTAAAAATTCTGGCTGGCCCCGCCCCCATCTATTCTCTGCCTCCCAAGTCCCAGCTGATTGGGAGGAAATGGGGATTTTGCAGTAACCTTTCCCTGCCACGTCCACCAAGCCATGCCCACAGAACCGGTAGTAAAAAAAATTGAAACCCACCACTGCTCTCAGCAATGTTTAATTAAGCCTGATGCACTTACTAAATCACACACATTTGGAGGTGGCCATAGCTTCTGTTTTGGAATAGCCACAGTTTAGTTTCTGGCTGGTGAGATGGAAACAGATTGGGTAAGGCTGGTTAAGGCACAGTGTTGCTTAAGCTTCCCATTCATAAACATGGGGAAAAGTTATACCCCGAGATGCCACAGAATAGAATAGAATAGAATAGAATAGAATAGAATAGAATAGAATAGAATAGAATAGAATAGAATAGAATAGAATAGAATAGAATAGAATAGAATAGAATAGAATAGAATCTTCATTGGCACTTTATTGGCACTTCCATGAGCTCTCTGCATGAGTTGCTTCCAGGTGCATGGCCTGATTTTTTTGCCAGAATATATAATAATACAAAATGCCTTGTGGCTGCAGAACAGAAGGAATGATATGAATATTCAGGAGGATGATCCCGATAGTAACTGTTGATTTTCAAGTAATAAGCCATGTGAGGACAATGCAGATAACCCTCAATTTAGGACCAAAATTGGGACCAGAATTTCTGTTGCTAAGCAACGTGATTGTTAAGTGAGTTACCCCAGATCTTATGACCTTTTTTGCCATGGTTGTTAAGTAAAACACTGCAGTTATAAGCGATTCATGCAGTCGTTAAGTGAATCCAGCTTCCCCCATTGACTTTCCTGTCTTGTCAGAAGCTGGCTGGGAATGATGCCCAGCTGTTGCAACTAAGCTCATGCAACTAAGGTCAAACAAATGAATTTTGATCATGTGAGTCTGTAGAGATTCTCAGCCATCCAGGTCATGGTTGTCCCAAAGGTGCTTTTTCAGGAGGCAACTGGACCTTCTTGTTTTTTCTTTTGAAGACATTTCACTTCTCATCCAAGAAGCTTCTTCAGCTCTGACAGGATAGTGGGGAATGGAAGGATTTATATTCCTTGAAGACAGGTGGTCATTTGCATCCTTTTAGAGGGTCGTTGAAGCACTTAGAGGTTTATCTGTGTCCTCAGGGTCACCTGAGTAGTGCTCCTAGTTTCTGTAGTTTGCAATTTTTTCCTCTGGAAATCCATTCCTACACCCACACCATTTAAAGAATGTTCAACCCAAATTGTATAGCTAAAAGTTTGATCATGTGACTGTGGGAATGCTGCGACAATCGTGTCAGGCCCAGTCACGTCATTTTTTTTCCAGTACTGTTGTAACTTTAAATAGTCCCAACACAAATGTTTATAATTCGAGGACTACCTGTAATTGTATGATTTTTCTTTCCTTCCATTGTCCCAGTCTGGTATCCTCTATTTGTGCAACTCCCAGTCTGCTGCACTGATTGGGAAATTTGGAATGTGCAATCTCAACATATAAAGGGGTGCCAAGTTGAATTTACAATTTAGGATTTGTATCACAAAGTCTAATTCAAATTATCACATCATGATGTCATGACACGCAACAACATTTGTCCTTCCATAACTTTCGCTTTTTGATTTTGCATAACTCTTTAAGCTTTTAAGCAGGGCTGAAATCCAGCCGGTTCTATCCAGCTCGGGCGAACCAATAGAGCAGTGATGGCTAACCTTTTTGCCATTGTGTGCCAAAAGTGGAGGGAGCGTGGGTGGAGGGGCCATGGGCATGCCCGCCCACACCCATAATTCTATGCGCCCCCCCCCACATGCGCACGTGACACACACACACCCCGCGCTTCCCCTGCTTTTGGCACATGATGGCACGGTGGGCCCAGTAGGCCCATTTTTTGCCCTTCCCAGGCTTCAGAGGCTCTCTAGGAAGTTGGAAAAGAGGCCTCCGGAGGGCCTCCAGGTGGGTGGAAAAGGCCGTTTTTGTCCTCCCCAGGCTCCTAGAAAGCCTCTGGATCTTGGGGAGAGAGAAAAACGGGCCTTCCCCACACACCCCCAAGCCCTCTGGAGGCAGGAAACAGCCTGTTTCCCTACTTCCGGTGTGCCCAGAAGGCCCAAAAATCAGCTGGCCAGTGTGCGCATGCACGCCAGAGCTGAGCTCCCGTGCCCAATGGTATGGCTCTGTGTGCCACCTGTGGCACATGTGCCATAGGTTTGCCATCACGGCGATAGAGGCTCCACCCACCCGCGTGGATGTCATGACATTGCTTTTTGTGACATTTTAAGCCTCTGTGCATGCGCAGAAGGCTTTGCACATACATAGAAGACAGTGCACGCAAGCAGAGCGAGTGCGTGCAGAGCGTGCACATTGGCAAACCGGTAGGGAAGGTAAGTAAATTTCACCTCTGCTTTTAACTGATTCCTATTTAAAACGGATACAGCTTTGATTACAGCCTCCCTCTTGATTTTTTAAAATTTATATTTATTAAGGATATTTATACAGTAAAAGTCAAATCTAAAGAAAAAGAAAAGAAGGAAAGAAGAAAACTATAGTTATGAAATATAATGACTTCCAACCTACTTTTAAAACAGATATTTAAAAAATCCATCATCTCCCTACCCTCCTAACTATTCCAGCAATTCCTTCAGCCCTTTATTTAATTTTCATCTTTTATAATCATTAAATCTGTACATCATCATTTTGTTTTTTTCTTTCTTTAGCAAAAAGTCCATAAAATGTTTCCAATTTTCAAAAGCACTTTTTCCCTCTGTCTAACGAAACAGATCAGTTTTCTTTCCACCATGTCCACCAATTCTGATATTTTACGATCCATTCCTTTTCTTTTCTTTTTTTTTTTACAACCCTTTAATCCCTTTATTCAGGGTGGAGTCAGAGTGATTGAATAGAGCTAAGCATTTACTGACCGGATGCCCTTCCTAATGTCTATGTGGAGTTCACAGCATATATTTTGTCTTTTCTCCTGATAAACATCTGTCACTACCTGGGATTCAATTCTCAACCTTCCTAGTGGGAGGTGAGCATCTTCACCTCTAGGTCACCACACCATTCTTATAATCCATTCCTCTATTGTGGGACTTTCAAAACTGGCCACCATCTTGATTTTTCAACACACACGGACACTTTCCCTGACTTTGCCTAATGGAAAAACTTGACTTTTAACTAAGTCATGAAAGGGGCCAGGTGGGGAGATGGGTGACCTGGATATGGCTTGCTTCTTTTAAAGAAAATGAACTAAGTGTTTAAAATAAAAGAGCCGAAGGGTACAAATGTATAATGTAATTCAATTTAATTCCATTTAATTGACATTATATGGGTCACTCCTTGCATAGAATTAGAAAAAGGGGCATATTTAAGAAACCTACTTAAATATCAAAAGGGGCATATTTGCTGATAAAAAAGGTTGCTTATAAAAAAAAATTAAAAACAAAAACATGAATTACAAGTAAGCACAGTGCCAAAATGCTACAAACAAATTAAATAAGCCCAGAAGAATGGAAATTTCAAGAAATTGGCATTCTTTAAAAATCCATTGGAAGATGTGGAATAGAATTTAGACCAGGGATGGGCAATTAACTTTTCCAAGGGGGCTACATGAGAAACTGGGATTGTTGTGGAGTTCTGAATATGATAAATAGAACTATGAAGGTGCATAGGCATGCACACATATAAATTGGGGAAAAAGAAGTCGCGCTCAAAATAAAAGTAATCCATGCGGAATCGACAGGGACAGCCAAAAGGCTGAATGTGGCTGTAAAATGTCCAGGTCTGATTTAGACCCATTCTGAAGACATAAAGAGTAAGACCTTGGCAGGCCTCCCAGGAGAAAGTTGCCACCTTAGCTGGGTACCACCTAGTTCTTTCCACTTTTCCATTCAGCCCTTGAACCAGGACAGCACAGAATGTTAAGCGATTCAGACCTTCAAATAGGCATCTCTGTGGAGCACAGTATCTGAAAATCTTTGCTGTTGGGAACTCATTTTGGCCATCTACTGATTTTGGAATTTGTTCATTTATTTTAGATTTCTAATGCTCTCCACCCCAGTTAATGACTCTGGGCAGCTTACAATTCAAAAAACGAATAGAAGAGAACAGAACAGAACAGAACAGAATTTTTTATTGGCCAAGTGTGATTGGACACACAAGGAATTTGTCTTAGTGCATACGTTCTCAGTGTACATAAAAGAAAAGATACGTTCATCAAGAATCATAAGGTACAACACTTAATGATAGTCATAGGGTACAAATTAGCAATCAGGAAACAATATCAATATAAATTGTAAGGATACAAGCAACAAAGTTACAGCCATACAGTCATAAGTGGAAGGAGATGGGTGGTGGGAACGATGAGAAGATTAATAGTAGTGCAGACTTAGTAAATAATTTGACAGTGTTGAGGGAATTATTTGTTTAGCAGAGTGATGGCGTTTGGGAAAAAACTGTTCTTGTGTCTAGTTGTTCTGGTGTGCAGTGCTCTATAGCATCGTTTTGAGAGTAGGAATTGAAACAGTTTATGTCCAGGATGCGAGGGGTCTGTAAATATTTTCACAGCCCTCTTTTTGACTCGTGCAGTATACAGGTCCTCCATGGAAGGCAGGTTGGTAGCAATTGTTTTTTCTGCAGTTCTAATTATCCTCTGAAGTCTGTGTCTGTCTTGCTGGGTTGCAGAGCCAAACCAGACAGTTATAGAGGTGCAGATGACAGACTCAATAATTCCTCTGTAGAACTGTATCAGGAGCTCCTTGAGCAGTTTGAGCTTTCTGAGTTGGTGCAGAAAGAACATTCTTTGTTGTGCTTTTTAATAAACATATTACAATTAAAAATACTAAAAACACTAAAGACATTATGATTAGAATTGTATTGATTATTGCCTTATTTTCAAGATCAGCAACATTTTGGGCCAAGGGCATATTTGTAATTCTCAAAGGATGGCTGCCATGAGAGATCTCCCTGTTCACAATACTGAATAACCTAATATTGCAGACAAATACATCAATTTGTGGTTGTGTCACAGGTAATCTTTGACCGGTGGTCTTCTGAGTGCGCTTCAAGGTCTTGGTTACCACCTTTAGAGCGCTCCATGGCTTAGGACCTGGCTATTTACGAGACCGCCTGCTGCCACCAGTAGCCTCCCACCGGCCGGTTTGCTCTCACAGAGAGGGTCTCCTCAGGGTGCCGTCAACCAAACAATGTCGGTTGGCGACCCCCAGGGGGAGAGCCTTCTCTGTGGGGGCACCTACCATCTGGAATGAGCTCCCCCCAGAGATACGAAGGATCCCGGACCTACGCACCTTCCGCCGCGCTCTTAAGACCTTTTTATTTAATCAGGCTGGCCTGGCCTAATTTCTCCTTTTAATAATTATGTAATTTTGTAATTTTAACTTGTTTTAAATTATTAGGGTTTTAAATATTAAGGCCAAACTATTTAATCAGATTTTAATTGTTTTAAATTTTGTATGCATATTGTTTTACTATATGGCTGTTCACCGCCCTGAGTCCCTCGGGAGATAGGGCGGTATACAAATCAAATAAACCTAAACCTAAACCTAAACCGATGACTGTCAGATAGCAACCATTTAAAATTATGACAGACACACAGACCTCCCTGCCCCAAAGCTACTTATGATTCAAAGCTACTTAGGATTCTGGTTCCAAAATTCTGACAGCTACCACCCTCACCCACCCACCCACTCCCACTGCAGTTACATGACCACAATTTGTGTACTTGCAACCAGCCCGCATTTACAGCCCACAGACACATGACTGTGATTTTTGACATTTTTGACAGAAATTGCCATTTACTTCTCAGGCAAAAAATACTGATAGTGAACAATGGGTTTGTTTAATAACTGCCACAAAAAAAGGTCATAAAATCAGATTGGTCACACAATGACTCATTTTATGACCATCATGATTTATAATTAATTGCTAGCCTCAGTTATGGTGGTAAATCAAGGACTATCTGTATTTTCAAGCTTCCTAAGCAAACAAATTAATTTCCTTGTGAAATAACTGGGGTGGAACTTCTAAGGAGGGTTTTGGTGGGTTTTTTTTTTTTTTTTTTTGGTCATTTCTTACTTTTATGTCCCAGCTTGTGTTAATCAGTTTACCAACGCAAGAATATTTGTGGCATCCAAGTCCTGCTTTGTGAATGGCCACATCTCTAGGCAATAGTCTCGGTCAACACCTGATACCTTTCGTTTTCCTTTAATCTTTCCTTTTACCACTCCCACCAATAAATATTTATCTTATGCTAATCTATTGTGATACTGTGCTTAAAGGTTGAAATTAGCTGTATTCCATAAATTTCGTGTCTCTGTGTGTGAGACAATAGCAATAGCTTTTTTTAGCCTTTAGAAAAAATGGTTAAGATTGCATTGCAGTAACAAAATTATTTGGCTATTCCTCTGGATAGCCAAATATCCAGAGGAATTGGGAGACCTGTGACACTAATGCCCTGAGAGTCTTGAGCAAGGTCTGATTGTGGTCGATATGGTAATCAGTTCACCTCTGATCAGCATCTCTGTTTACAATAAAGATTTCTGGAAGGGACACCTCTGCTCTAAACACCGAGAACTGCTGCATTTCAAAAGAGATTACGACCTGATCCTAATGTAGGACTTGTTTATTGATTTATGAATCTAACATTATAACTTGACTGGAAAGTCCGATTACAATGAGTGTTTGAATTACTTTCTTGTTGCTGTTGCTGCCACTGAAGTGCTGTATATCATGGGTATGTGGCCTGAGTAATATAATACACATCGCAGCATCTTAGCATCATCACGGAGTCTAAAGAAGTCATTCAGGCCGTCAAATGCAACATGCTCCATGCAAGAATACAAACATCCCTGACAGATGAATAACCAACATCTGTTGGAACACATCCAAGGGAAGCCCATCACCTTTCTGGGGAATCATACATTCTCCTGTGGTTGACAGATCACAGGAATTTTGTTTACATGAAAGATGACAGTGCTTAGATGCTTTCTCTTGCATGTGTGGAAAATATCAATTCACTCAGAACCTATTTCTGTTAAAGTTACCAAAATTGAGTAAAAATAAACCAGAACTTCTTTCTATATCAGCGATCCAACCTTGCTTCAGGCAATTTCTATTGGGGAAAGATTTGCACAGAAACTCAAGGGAAGGATGAGTGGGAGCTGGGGATTTGCAATTGGTATTTTTGTGACAGCCAAAAACCAAGTGTTGTAGATTAGGTCATTACGCATAGAACCAGATGTGCTGGTTAATGACTGCAATAAAGTTAAGCAAGCAGAGGGCCTGAATACCTAAGAGACAGCTTATCTCCAATCATTTCTGCCCGCTTAGTATGTTCCAGCAAAGTGGGTGGGAACTATATCCCCTCCATTAAATATTGCTATCTTGTGGGCCTGAAGAAGCATTCCTTTTCTGTTGTGGACCCTGGAACAACATCCCTCAGACATAATGATGGGTTTCAGAAAGCTTTGAACCTGGCTTTGATCCCAGTCCTGAGGTTGATGTTTGTCACTGTTTAATGGTCCCTGCTTTGTTTTGTTTTTGTTGGTTTTCTTAATAGAGCATCTGTTGAACGTTCATTTAATGTTTCCTGCTGTTCTTATATTGTTGTTGTATTTAAGTTTTTGTACACTGCCCAGACTTCACTGGAGTTGGGTGACCAATAAATTTAAATAAATAACCCAAAGAGATGCTCTCTTCAGAAGATTTCTATCACATACTACTTCACCTTTTTTTTTTTAATTCTTATTTATATGCCGCCCTTCTCCGGAGACTCAGGGCAGCTTACAATGCGTTAAGCAATAGCCTTCATACTTTTGTATATTGTATACAAAGTCAGCTTATTGCCCCCACAAACCGGGTCCTCATTTTACCCACCTTAGAAAGGATGGAAGGCTGAGTCAACCTTGAGCCTGGTGAGATTCGAACTTACAGTAATTGTAGGCAGCTGGATGTTAAATGCTGCCTTGTAGGAGGCATTAGCCTGCTACGCCACTCAGGCTCCTATTTCTTCATACTACTGCATCATCAGTATGATTATTTGCAGGAACATCTTTTTTTCAATTGTGTCTAACTGTCCTAATAAATCAAACAGGGTTGGCATGGTTTGGTTCCCCTCCATGAAGAAATGTCACTTTATGGGACTCCAGAAGCATGCCTTCTCAGTTATGGTTCCTGACTTCCAAAACAGCATTTCCTGTGAGGTCCATATAGTCTCATCCCTAATGCCCCTCAGGTAAACCATAAACATTTGGCTCAGGGTCAGAGGAATTTGCGAACTCATGGATATAGTATGGGTTTTAACATTTCATATTCTCTGGATGCTAGTTCATTACTTCTGTTCTTTTTGGTTAGACTGTATTTTTTTTAAAAAAAAAATCTTTACCTCACCTTGAGTTGCATGAGAATTAGGCAGCCTTATAAATCAAAGGAAGGAAGAAAAGGAAGGAAGGATAAATTATGTTCCCCCTTTGCAGCTTCAAATGAATGAAACTGGTGAGAAAAAAACCCAATAGAAATTGCAAGAGTCTGGAGGGAAGTTAGAAACATAGGATGTGAGAGCTACCTTATAAGTACATTTCAGCACTTTGTAATATATCAAAGTACAAGCCAAGTTTATAATAACTTAAGACTTGAATTGTTGTGCAACTTTTTCCTACTCACATAGTGTAAGGAGTTAGTAATAGAAGACACTATTAAGACCAGAAGGAGTAGCTTTCCCTAGTCTCTTATTTTGCTCATCAAAGGTAGGGGGTATCTGGTTGTTTGTTTGCAACCATGTGAAAATTGGCTCTCCAGAAAAAGAAGCAAAGATGGATTCTAATAAATTGGTCCTGGTCTGTACTTAGCTAACTAGAATCTTAGCTATGCATGTGTGAAAAGGGAATGCATGATCTTTTTGCCCTATTCAAAGCTCTTGTGAATATTGGGTTCCAGGTGCCGATTGCTAATTAATTAATTCATCTGTGGAATGGATTGCTAATTAAGCAGTCAAGGAGGCTTTATGCTAGAAGGAGAGATACTAACTCAAGACTCTTTTGTCATGGCTGATGTCATCCTGGAACCAATCCCACAGGCTTCTGGGCCAGGTGTGTTTGCCTTTGTTTGCTGGTTACTAAAAATAAAATATTAATAGAGGATTGAAGATAGTCTCAGCAGCTGGAGGAAATGATGCAACTTTGCCCAAGGAAGAGAATATTAAAGCTATAGACCTAACCAGGAGCTGCTTAATATTGGGAGAAGTTGATTAGGAGCTTATTCAGGAAAGCATTCAAGAGACAGTATTGGGACCAAGCTCTTAGATTCAGTTGTATAGCTGCCTCAATCCTCTCTTATTCTTATGTCTTTGGGCCATTCTTAAAACGCATTGGGTCAACCCTTGGTAATCCTGAATGGCTTGGCATGTTGAAGTGGGTTGACTTGGAAAATAAATCTGTTGCACATTATGAAATTCTTGCTCTTAACCAGTGTTCATTAATTCAGGGTCATGAGTGAATGGCATCACAGTCTTCATGCTCTAAAACAGAGGTGTCAAAGTCGCATCATCATGTGACGTATCGTGACTTTTTTTCCATTAGCTAAACTGGGCATGGGTGTGACCAGCGCATGACGCATCTGGCCCGTGAGTTTGAAAGCCTTGCTCTAGAATTTATTGAAAGACTCTGGTGCAGTTGTATGGAGAAACAGACCAGTTACAGTGGGCTTCAGCGCACTGTGATAGTCAGAAATAACTGATCTCTCTCCTCCCTCCCTCCCTCCCTCCCTCCCTCTCTCTCTCCTTATCTCCCTCCCTCCCTCCCTCTCCCTATCTTCCTCCCTCCCTCTCTCTCTCTCCCTCTCTGCCTCCCTCCCTTCCTCTCTCTCTCCCTCTTTCTATCTCCCTCCCTCTCTCTCTCTCTCTCCCTCTCTCCCTCTCCCTCTCCCTCTCCCTCTCCCTCTCTCTCTCATCATCATCTTCCAAAATTCCCCAGCTTGAAACCTGCAAAATAAGTTTCATAACAAGCGCCATAGTTAAATAGATATATTTCACATTTAAACAAGATCGTAATATAAGCTCCTTTGAGCTCCTGCAGAAAAGTCAGGATATAAGTCCGACAACAATAACAAAACACATCTGGCGAGTATCATTATAAGGAAGGATCAAATTTATTTAGAGTTCTCTTTGCTCTCTAGCTTCAGATTCCCATTGCTGGGAATTAGTGGAGAACGTTCTTAAAATCCTCCATCCTAATCCTTTGTGGCTACAGCTCTGTAATTAGAAAGTTTCATATTTTCCTCATGAGTTCAGGAGCAATGTTCTGGTCATTTTTCTAGATGTCACTATGGGAACCAGGCTAAGTAGTCGAAATGCAGATTTATATTTCTCACTATGATAAGAACATGCTCACATTAGCAGCCAGGAAAACAGGAAAAGGAGGATACAATACATAGATACTTATGCCTTTATTTAGATCATTTTCTACTGTCTACTGGGATTACAGCAGAAACAGGATAGGATCAATTTAATTTTTTTTATTAAAAATAGTGTAACAAAGACAGAAATTAAAAAAATAAGTTTACATAACTTACTTGAATCTAATTACCCTTTGGTGATTAGGCAGGATAGATTATAGAAAGAAGAGAGTTGTAACCATAGAACAAGAGGGAAATTTATAATTGTATTTCTAACTGTTGTAAGAAAGATCGGAAGCCATTTCTTTATATATTTTCTATCTTTCCTTTCCTGTTTTTTCATTTACTTTTTTCCTTTCTTGTACTTTTAGTATTCCCTTCAATTTCTTTATTTTTATTTTTCTTACTTTATTTTAGTTTGTAGTATTTATCTTCATATTAAAAAAAATATTTAAGGAAAATTGTTTTAAAATCTAATTAAATTGTTCTCAGATTGTTGGCATGAATTTAACATAAAAGTTCCAAAATTCATTCTTGGAAAAAAAAAGTAAGCACATGTGTTGAATGCAGGCACAAATGATGTGGCCTTTATAAGTAGAGAATCCAGGAATATGTATCAAATAACCATTAATATTCTGTACATCTGAGACAGGGGTGGGTTCTACTTACCTTTACTACCGGTTCGCAATGGGGCCACGTGCGCTCACTTCACTCACGTGCGCACGTACTCTTCTGTGCATGCGCAGAAGCGTTCTGATGACATCGGTGGGCGGAGCTTCCTGCTGGTTTTACTACCGGTTCTATAGAACCGGTGCGAACCGGGGGCAACCCACCACTGATCTGAGAGTACAAGATATGGTTTTCTGTGTGTCTGCATATACAGTAACCTGAAGCCAACTGGAGCTATATTTTACTAGCAAGATTTCCCATGAAGAGTCTGATATCTTTTTTTTAAAGGTCTTTTCCCCCAAAACAGGTTATATTCTGAGTGTGTGTCAATGCACACTGTGTCAGTTTTCCTGCTTTGGAAATCATAAAACCAAGGATAAATCTGACTTGTAGTAATTATTAAGGTAACAACACAAGAATTCCAGCAAGTTGCTCCCCTTTAAATGAAACTCCAATATGTAAACAATTTATGACAGCACAACATTTGCCCATGAACTTCCACTTTTTGGATTTAAAGAGCTGCAAGTTTGCCTCTAATTCTGTTCATGGCCTTGGTAACTACTCCTCTTTTTTATCAGTATGAGACAGCATTTTAACCCAATGTACATACCATTGAATTGGTGGGTTTCAGGCAAGTATATGTTGGATTACCAGGTATTGTAATCTCTGGATTAGAATCATGATCAGATGAGTTAATTCTACTTTATTTGTAAAGCTACATTAACAGAATCTTGCAAGTCTGAAAACACAGTTCTCTGTCCTCCAAATTTCCTTCACAAGGAACTAGGGAGGGTCTCTTCTGAGTTTCTTACCTGATTCGCTATCCAGCTGTGGGCTGTATTGTCTCTTACCTTGACTTCCCTAGGCAGTGTCTTTGGGCCCAGTCTTCCAATGTTATTCCACAAGTGCAGGGGTCAGCAACCTGCAGCTCTGGAGCCACGTGTGGCTCTTTCACCCTTCTGCTGCGGCTCCCTGTCACTCAAAATAGGCATCACAGCCGCCAATGTGCGACACCCGCCGGCACACGATTTATTGAGCTTTTCAACCCCCGGTAGGCCAACCATAGATAAATCCAAGAAAAGAAAAGTTTCAGAAGAAAAGAGAACATTTAATTCAACTACATATGCTAGTTTTGTGGCTGCTCAAGAAATAGTTCAGGCATGGGAAGGGTTTTGTGGCTCCCGGTGTTTTCTTTTTTGTGGGAAACGGGTCCAAATGGCTCAAGTGGTAGTTAAATGGGAACAGGATCTTAAATGGAGCTGGGGCATTGCTCCAGGCAAGATAACTTGAGCACTACTTCTACTCCTGTTTGCCTCTTTACTATCATAACTTTCTCCTCCCCACTTCTATATCTACCATCTCTCCCTCCTCTACCCCCAAAATCTACCTCTCTCCTCTCCTCCTGCTTTGCCTCTTTTCTTGACTTCTTTCTCAATGCTTCTGCTATATTGCACATAATCTTTCCTCTTCCTTCCCTGCTTACTAGCCCACAAAAATACTTCATTGGCCAACTGGAAAATGCTTGTGTTTTCATGAACATGTCTGACATTAGTTCACTGGAACTTGCTGGATGTCCTGCCTTGCCCCAAATCTTGGGGCCTCTGCTTGGTGCCCTATAATCTACTTTAGCAAAGCCATCTGGAGCTCACCTCAGTTCTTCTGCTTTTGAGAACACCTCCTGAATAACAGCAAGAACTTTATTTGATTTTTATCCCACTTTTATTACTACGTAAGTAACTGAAAGCAGCGAAAATATATAATACTCTTCCCTTCTCCTATTTTTCCCACAACAACTGTGAGGTGGGTTGGGCTGAGAGAGAGTCACAGGCCTAATATCACCCAACTGATTTTCATGCCTAATGCAGGACTAGAACTCACAGGCTCCTGGCTTCTAGCCTGGTGCCTTAATCATTGTAAACTGGCTTGTGCCTTTTACTATATTCTATAGCCCACTTTGTCAGAGAGAGTTGATGGAGGAACTGTGTATCCTTTCCTCTGCAGAAGCCACTGGTGATTTTTTTTTAAGTGAAAATCCTTCTTTCATTTGCAGATCTCTCAGTCTCAGTGGGATGTTTTTCCCTTTGAATGCTGCAAAGCTGTTGTGAACTGTTGTGCCTGGAAAATCTTTGCTACGTGCCAACATGCAAAGAAGAAATCTGCAAATGCCTGAAAATAGCATAAAAGGCATCTGTTGGGTGCTCCAATATGGAGTGTCTTGCTTGTGATCAATTAGCTGGCTAGCCAGACCTTGTTTAGATAGGAGCTTGCTTCCATCCGTTGCAAAGTTCTGTTTCATTTACTGTATTTTGCCAGCTAAACAGTCAAGAGACCTTCTGGTTTTCGAAACGCCTTCCTATATTGAAACCTCTCCAGAAATGCATGTTTTTCAGTCTCTGAGGTGCTGCAAAAAGCAGCAAACAAAATGTTTAATTTGAGGAAAAATCCATAGCACTGAACCTATAAACCTTTCCTAATGGCTGGGTTAAAATATATACAACATTATTAAATAAATTAATATCCACCAATTTTGTTCAGATATTATAAAAGCTGCAGTGGTGCAGTGGTTAGAATCAGGTGAAATGCTCCCGGTTTGGACAGGATCGCCCAATCCGGTAGCGATGGAGGCGGGTGGTTCGGAGAACCTGTAGCAAAAATCCCTGCCCCCCCCCCATGCCCAGCTGAGCCGCACAATCATCAGAGGCTATTTTTTTACTTTTAAAAGCATTTTTTCTACAATCTCTTCAGCCGAAAAAATGCTTTTAAAAGTAAAAAAAAAACCCTCTGATGATCGCGTGGCTCAGCTGGGATCGTCAAAGGCTTTTAAAAGAAAAAAAGCCTCTGCTGATCAGGCAACTCAGCTTGGGTCGTCAGAGGCATTTAAAAGGAAAAAAGCCTCTGCCGATCAGGCAACTGGGATCGTCAGAACCTTTTGAAAACATTTTTTTTTTAAAATGGTTTTAAAAGTAAAAAAAAATGGCCACACCCACCCAGTCACATTACCCCACCACCAACACCAAGCCACGCCTTACAGAACCGGTAGGAACAAATTTTAGATTTCACCACTGGTTAGAATGCTGTATTGCAGGTTACCTCTGCCAACTGCCAGCAGTTCAATCCTGACCAGCTCAAGGTTGACTTAGCCTTCCATCCTTCCGAGGTCTATAAAATGAGATTTTGGGGGCAATATGCTGACTGTAAACCATTAGAGAGGGCTGTAAAGCATTATGAAGCGGAATATATTGTTATTATACATGCTGCTATGTTTTTGCAAGAAACGTTTGAGGGTTTGGAAAATGTGCCATATGGTCAAGAAAATGCACCATATACCTGTCATAGCATCTGATGTACTCTAAATTATTAACTGCACAAAAGACAATATTTGTAGGGATTCACTTTGGGTCCTTAGTGCTCACAGAGTTTATTATCTTTTACTTTTACCACCCTTCTCGCAAAACAGAACAGTTGAAATCTATGGAGAAAACTCTTTGTATGGGAAGCTTATTTGTGAGTTCTATTCCTTCTGATAAAGCAGAATATATGAGTAATTTCACTCCATCCCATGAGTTCACAGGTGCCTACAAAAATTATGTTTAACAAAAGGGGTCGGTTAACATAGGGAATTAGGGAAAGTGGAATCGAGGTGTGGTTTATTATGCATTTCCACATTGGTGCCAAGAAAACTACATATACAAATCAAGCTCAACTCAAAGGGGTATTTATTTGCCATCATGCAAATTGTAAAATAGAGCTCACTAAGAAACCCATTGTGTTATTATTTCTTACATTTATATGCCATCAGACTCCCAGTAAGCTCTTCAAAGTTTACCCTTATTTGCACTTGCTCAGAATTCTGAATAATATTCTAATTTGTGAGAACAATGCTCTAAAAAATGGAACTTTCTTCTTTTTGTTACATTTAAGGGCATTTCTTTCACTTCCCATCCAGATATTCATGGTTTGTCCCAAGTTTCAGCATCAAAAATATCTTCCCTTCAAAATGTCTCTTGATTCAATATCCTGTTTTTGTGGGCAAATTCTTATTAGCTAAGAAAGCTTTTCCCCTGCTCTGCCTCTCCTTCCCCTCCATTGAGCAGCATCCTATGCCAGCATGCTGTCTCTATGGAAACAAGCACATTACCACTCATTTTTACTAGCCTTCCTCTTGTTCCTGGACTGTGTTGGTTTTCAAAATGTTATACCATAGATCATAGTATAAATCAGGGAGAAACAAAGAAATATAGAACTGTCAGCAACTTCTTGGGCATCAGCCCCATTGTCTCTGTGTAGATACGTCACAGGAATCTCATAACATTGTTCCAGAGAACAGTATTTTGCCCTGGTTTTGAGTGCAAGTGATCCCTCCCAGAACAAAATTCAGATATTATCTTTAATATAATATTAAGGCAGCTAAGGCAGCTTTTCTCCTTCCTGATTACCCTCAAGAGATGTGGGTCTACAATTCTCATCTCAAATGAGAGCAAATTTGCTCAAATAAGAGCAAATTTGGAAGAGGTCAGATAAGAAAAACTGAGGTAAAACTGATTTTTTTCTCTCTCCCCCCCCCCCCCTATTAGAGAGAAGCTGTAAGAGTCTGTTTGCAAGGAAGATGTCAGAGTGTTTGCAGCGTGACTACTATTATGAGACAACCCAGGAGCAAAACACAGCACACAGAGACTTAGACATTTAACAGTAGTTTATATACAAGACATTTACAGAAATATACATGGTTGGCAAATACCTTACAAGCAATCAAACTTCTTGACTCTACACCAGTGTTTCTCAACCTTGGTCGCTTGAAGATGGGTGGACTTCAATTCCCAGAATCCCCCAGCCAGCGCTGCTGGCTGGGGGATTCTGGGAGTTGAAGTCCACCCATCTTCAAGCGACCAAGGTTGAGAAACACTGCTCTACACAGAGGACTCTGCAATGAATACTGGACCCAAGGAGAGAGAATACGCCCTCTCCTGGCTGAAATTTATAAACACCTCTTAAAGGGATAAAAGACTTGTGTGGACCACTTCAGAGTCTTAGAGGCTATACCAGTGAGGGCTAACCTTTTTGCCATCAAGTGCCAAAAGCAGGGGGAGCACAGGTGGGTCACCCGTGCGTGTGCCCACACCCATAATTTTATGTGCCTCTCCTCTTGCGCATGTGTGCACGACCCCTCTACGCTCCCCCCGTTTTTGGTACGTAATGGCACGGTGGGCCAGGTAGGCCTGTTTTTTGCCCTCCCCAGGCTCCAGAGGCTTTCTAGGAACCTGGGGAGGGCGAAAATGGCCTTCCCCACCCCCTGGAGGCCCTCCGGAGGCCGGAAACGGCCCATTTCCCAACTTCCAGTGGGCCCGGAAGGCCCGAAAATCAGCTGGCCGGCATGCGCATGTACGCTGGAAATGATCTAGGGCAGTGATGGCAAACCTTTTCGCCATTGCGTGCCAAAAGTGGGGGGAGAGGGTGGGGTCACACGCACACGTGCCCACATCCATAATTCTATGTGCTCCCCCTGTGCTCCCCCCCGCTTTTGGCACATGTGCGCCCGGTAGGCCCGTTTTTTGCTTTCCCCAGGCTCCAGAGCCTTTCTAGGAGCCTGGGGAGGGCAAAAACAGCTTTCCCCACCCCCGCAGAGGCCCTCCGGAGGCTGGAAACAGTGTGTTTCCTGACTTCTGGTGGGCCCAGAAGGCCCAAAAATCAGCTGGCTGGCACACGCATGCGTGTCGGAGCTGATCTCGCATGCCCACCAATATGGCTCCGCGTGCCGCCTGTGGCACCCGTGCCATAGGTTTGCCATCACAGATCTAGGGCAACACTTGCGTGCCCACAGATATGGCTCCGCATGCCACCTGTGGCACGCGTGCCATAGGTTCGCCATCACAGGGCTATAGCAATGCCGATTCATTCTCATTGCATCAGCCTTACATTTCATCAGCCTTACAGTTGCATTAGCCTTACATTGGCTGGTCAGCTTTAAATCATCATTACCCTGACAATGCCTCCAAGTAAGGAACAGCACTTTCCTCAAATCATCCCTCTAGGTAGTATTCAGAGGTGAAGGCAGATATATGTGTGCTGGGATAATGTTGCATGATCCAATCTGGGTCGGTCACTGAGACCAGAGGTTTAGTCTTCTGAGCTTTCAGACTCGTACTAGAAACTGACCCAGATTGGATACTTTAGTATTCAACTTATTTTGACTATACACTTGAAAGCTGTTGTATAGTTTTTCCCAACTTCAGAACTGGGCCCAATTGAGGCACACATGGATGATGCCATATTGGGTAAACTGGCTTATCTAGCAAGCTGTCATGACTACTGTCATCAGTGCAGCTAACTCTTCTGATTTACTTCTCTAAAAGCCATGCATGCTCACCGCCATTTTGACCAGAAAAAAAATTACAAAAAGAGATTTCTGTAACAAATTTATACATTGCATGAACAAGATCCATTTGATATAAGAAGAGTTTACTAGAGATCCATTTCATTAAGAACCTCTCGGCAGGAGAAAATTTGGAAAATCTTCTCTATCGCTATTATACTTTTAGAGACTTTTAAAATGTCCTTTTACTTTGTCCACGTTCTAAAACAAAATGTTCCAAATTAGTTGGCCTTACTTTGCAGGTTTTTTTCCTTCCCACCTCCTATCTTTTTCCAGGTGTATATCAGGGGAATCTAAATGCGAATAAACAAGAACAGTCTTTCTCAAAGAGGCACCATTCAAATGGGTCAGACTGCAATTCCCATCAGTCCCTCAGTTTGTTTGTGCAATACTGAGGACTGATTTTTAATCCATGTTCGTAGTGCTTGAATGGTTTCCACGTTGAACTGGAAGCATGATGAAAATTGGGGAGGGAGAAAGAAACCTCCTTCTTTGTCTGTGGCGAGAGGAAACTGCATTCTCAATTGCCAGGTATTTTGAAAAAGAAAATTGCATTGGGAGATTACAGTGTAATGAGATATCTAGCCTAGAGGTGTGTTGTAGAATGAGGGAGAGAGAACATAAAGTTCCCAAATGAAAGGAAAAAATTCTCATTTTCCAGAAGATAAAACTTTCTGAAGCTGTAGGGACAATCATGGATCACTTAAAGTGACATGTCTGAAGGCATCAGATTAGAGAAGCACTCTATTATACGACAAACCAAAATTTTATGCAAGTTTTCAAATTCTTCAGACCACACTGTTTAGCTCACACAATTCATTGAGCTATAAACTGTGGTTAGTTTGTTTTTTAATGTGTCATGCAAATAGAAAATTTGGATAATTGAGTAAACCATGGCTCAGTTAACTATGAGTGAATGTGTCAAGTGAAAGTAACATAATTAATAGGGAAGCAGCAGGGGTGAAATGCTACCGGTTTGGACCAGTTTGCCCAAACTAGTAGTAATAAATGCTACTGGTTCGGGCGAATCGGTAGTAAAAAAAATGCTATTGGTTCAAGCAAACCGGTATTTCCGACGATCAGCTGTGCCGCGCGATTTATATTCACTAGAAAGCAGGAAATCCTGCTTTCTAGCGAATCTAAATCGCGCGGCACAGCTGTTCCCTCCCCCTACTGTTCTACTTACCTTTGAAGACTCAGAAAAGGCTTCTTAATCCTCCTTTTTCAGCACTGCGCGGTAGTGCCTGTGGTGTGCCTGCACGCGAAGCGTGAGTTTGGCGTGCAATGCGCATGCATGCGTGAAGCGAACCGGTAGCAGACTTCAGAGCATTTCACCCCTGCAAAGGAGGTAGCAATTTGGCTGTAATTAACCATAAACTTCCAAAGCAAGAAAACAAAGTTCAAATAAGTGCGCTTGCACTGTCAAGAAAGCTTGTGGATGACATTTCAGGATATTTTGCTGTTAGGAATTTAAAAAATGAGGATGACCCAATAACTTACATGGAGTTACTCAAGAAAAAGCAGAGTTTTGAAACTATATAGCGGCCCACAGGCCAGATGCCTCATGCACAGGCCACGTCCACCCTAGTTCCGCAAAGGGAGAAAAAAGTTATGAAATGTCATGTGACGGTAACATGACGTCAAGAGTTTGACACCCGTGATATAGACTGAAAAGATAAAAATATGTAGAGTTTAAATAAAGAAGAACCTGAAAGGATTGTTACATTCAAACAGCTCCACAGTCGATGAACAAAGTGAACCTGTATCTATTGTGCTTCCACCTGGAAGAAGTAAAGTGGCTGCAAGGGATTAGGTCTTAAATGCTTGCACTTGTCAGCAGCGTGAAGTTGGTGATGAATAGAGTGTTACAAATAGATCAGAGTTTGAAGAGGTTTTTTGTAAATTGAGTGGAATGGCAATAGGTATTATAATAAAGATATGTCCCTGGAAATCCAGTAAGTAGGTGAGTTTGGGAACATGGAAGAAGAGTTTTGGGGATTATTGTCCCTGCAAATGTCCTGGTCTACAATGTTATCTGCTTAACAGCCTATGTTTTGTGAATGTCAATTTATACATGTGTTTGTGCATATAAAGCCTGCAATTCTGGAAAAAAACAGTCCTGTTTTATCTGCATTTGTTCTCCTTCTGAAGATGTACCTAGCAGTGCTTTCACATGTGTTGAAACTGAACCAGTGCCTTCCATTTTGTATTTGAAATATTTTCTTAACCAGGTTTAATCAAGGCCTAATACATATACTTGCAAAGTATTAGTATTGGTTGGGTTTTGTGTATGTGGGGTAAAGTATTTTTGTGCAAATCCAGCCGTTTAATTGATGTATGAACCCAAGGAAGAGTTAATTCAATAATTAATTTAGATACAGGAAAATAGCTTCTGCTGAAGGTTTCAGATGACTGGAAAGGTCTCAGAAATTCATTATTCAAAGCTGAAGCATTGCTCATTATGCAGCTGTTAGATTGGGCTCATACAATGGGCAGAGTCAAAGTTTGCTTAAGTATAGCTTACCAGTGAAGGCAATTATAATTATATGATTAATATAAGGTAATTATAATTATTAGAGTTTACTAATGAAGGTAAACTAATAACGGTAATGAAGGCAATGACAGTCAGTTTGGTGTAGTGGTTAAGCATCAGGCCAGAAACTGGGAGTCTGTGAATTCTAGTCCTGCCTTGGGCCCAAAGACGCTGAGTCAGTCCTAGGAAGGAGGCAGTGACAATCCATTTCTGAAAATCCTACCAAGAAAATGGATGGAAACTAATCAGTGAGAGAAACAACCTGGAACTAAGGAGAAACTTCCTAACAGTGAGGACAATTAACCAGTGGAACAGCTTGCCTCCAGAAGTTGTGGGTGCTTCATCACTGGAGGATTTGTAAGAGTTTGGAATGATATGGGCCTCCTGCTTGAGCAGGAGGTTGGACTAGAAGACTTCCAAGATCCCTTCCAGCTCTATTCTGATTGATTGATTGATTGATTGATTGATTGATTGAAAATGGCAGGGACTTGTCCATGCAGTGTCCAAGAACTGGACACAATTAAACAAAAGAAAAAAATGAAGGTCTAGTTGTCCCCGTTTGCATAAATACTAAACCAGGTAGGATGCTTTTTCACAGTAACACGCAACTCTTAGCCAAATGAAATAAAGCACACTACAGTATCTATGGAGAAGGTTCCAGTGAATAATCTGCATTGGTTCAGGACGCTGAGGAACCTCATTTATACCAGTAGAGATTCCTCAGCTGTTTTTCATCTAGGAACATCCTGACCCCTTCACGGATATTTAACAGCAGGATATTTAACAGCAGGATATTTGATATTATTGTCCAAGTAGATTTGAGTTCAATTGCCAACAGCAAAGTCCTGCTTGCTGTTCCGTTATAAAAACTGAGGATTTTATTTGAACTGAGGAGCAATATTTGAAATGCATTATTGTCCCTTGCCTCTCGTTAACACTAACAAGATTACAGGTACAACAAACATCTTAAGTGACAGCCAGTTCTTTAAAATCTCACACTTCCAAATGCACAGTCCCTGTCTGGATGGCAGTTTAGAGAACATCCCTCATTATCTGTTTTATTGCCCATATTATCTGCTGCATGTTCCGTACTGAATACAGAAGAAAAGCATTCTGGCCGAAACCCCATAAAATCAAATTGTTATGGAAAAGACGAAACATGGCTATCCTGTGTACCATGGCAGGTTTTGCTTAAGTCACAGTTGACCCTCATAAAACTCTTACTGAGGAAAATAATGCTTTTACTCTTGCAATCATTTATGGTTATTAACCTGACTTTATATAATTTTACATTTAGTTCACTAAAGTGTTAGCTGTTTCATTGCATAGCTGATAACTACATTACCTATCCATAGGCTGGAACAATATATTAACTTAAATTTAAAAGGTACCAAAAGACAGAAAAGTCTGTGATCTCTCATGAAGTCTTTTACTGGATAAACAGAACTTGTAGCTGTCCAAATGTGTTTTACTGTTGATCACATTGGCAGGGCCTGCCGGAAATCGCTAACATCTGGAACACCATGGGTGCTTCTTCTTCTTCTTCTAGATCACGGGTGTCAAAAACTTGCCATGTCATATTGTGGTCACATGATGTATTGTGATGTTTTTTCCCTTCATGAAGCTGGGATAGGCGTGGCCTGCACGTGACACATCCGGCCTGTGGGCTGCCAGTTTGACGCCCCTGTTCTAGATCAAATTTTAAACTGCCAAAATGAAGCCAACTTCTTGGCTTTGTCATTGGCCAAAAATAAGCCATTATTGGTACATTTTAGTAGCCAACATACCAGCAGATGAGCCGGGCTCTGTCTCTCTCCACATTCAAATAGCGTATGAGCCTCCGCTCGAGCATATTAATTTTACATTTAGGCGCTCTAACTCTCAATTTATTCAGGGTCCACCAGGGGTGCTATTCAGCAGGTTCTGACAGGTTCTGGAGAACCGGTAGCGGAAATAGTAGTAGTTCGGGGAACCGGCAAATGCCACCTCTGGCTGGCCCCAGAGTGGGGTGGGAATGGAGATTTTGCAATATCCTTCCTCCAGGAGTGGGGAGGGAATGTGGATTTGGCAGTATTCTTCCCCTACCATGCCCACCAAGCCATGCCCATCAAGCCACACCGTGCCCACCAAGCCACGCCCACAGAACCGGTAGTAAAAAAATTTGAATTCCACCACTGGGGTCCTCCTATAAGGGAGGTCAGATCCTTCAGCCATATCCTCCTTTAATGTTATTCCTTGCTCGATGATCTCCTTCCTCCATCTTTTAATTCAATTTTGCTCTTGTGTAGCCTCAAGATTGCTTGTTCTTGCCATAAAGATGTAAAAGAACGAAGATTTGTACTTCTGCTGAATGAAGTACACTAGCTTTTCCCAAACCTCTATCTGAAGCTTAACCTCTATAAGGAACAACAGAATTCCATCCTTGTTGCCTCTTCTGTCAACTCTAAAACTTGGGGGGGGGGGGGGATTTGGTTTTAATGGATGGGGAATTTGCATGAATCTCCCAATTCTGCTCAAATACATTTACTCTTCCATAAAAGGCTTCTCAATCAGTCCTTACAAAAACCATCACAATCTTAACCATCTTCTAAAATGGCTAAGATACCTTGGGGTGGAAAAAATCAAACACAGAGAAAATGGGTGGAGATCTCATTGTCAGTGAAAGTATAGCTTTCGAAAGATTATTATGCACCATTCCTTTATTAGATTCCCTATCCATGCAACTAGGTTTGCAAATCTGGCAGTTTATTAGTTCCCTGATGGATCACCTTAATTTATTCTCTCTTATTTGGCAGTGCATTTGAAGAGGTAGGAACCAACGTCTCCACACCAGAAAGGCTCTGATGGCCAGCAACAACACCACCAGCATAGCACAAGCAAGGAAGCTGGTGGAACAGCTCAAAATGGAGGCAAATATCGACAGAATAAAGGTAAAAATGTAATGTAACTCTAATGTAACTTCGGGGTGGGATTATTCTAAAGAGGTCTTGTATAAACTGATGCCCTTCAGATGTATTGGTACCCACTTACTATCTTCTCCAGACAGCACTCCCTTCAGAGGTGGGTTTCAGCAGGTTCTGACCAGTTCTGGAGAACTAGTAGCGGAAATTCTGAGTAGTTCGGAGAACCAGTAAATACCACCTCTGACTGGCCCCGTCCCCATCTATTCTCTGCCTCCCGAGTCCCAGCTGATCAGGAGGAAATGGGGATTTTGCAGTATTCTTCCCCTGGAATGGGGAGGGAATGGAGATTTTACAGTATCCTTCCCCTGCCATGCCCACCAAGCCACACCCACAGAACCGGTAGTAAAATATTTTGAATTCCACCACTGACTCCCTTTATTTCTTAGCTACAGGTAGTCCTCCACTTACAAGCATTTCCTTAACGACCACTCAAAGTTATGACAAAAAGTGACTTACAACCAGTCCTCACACAACTGTTGCAAGTCTCTGCAGTCACATTATTAAATTTTGGGCCCTTGGCAATTAGTAAATGTTTAAAACAGTTGCACTGTCCCTGGTCATTTGTGATCTTTCCAGGGAGTTTCCAACCCAAAAATGGAAGTCAGATTCATCTTAACAACCACATGATTCGTTTAATGATCTCAGTGATTCACTTTATGACTGCATCGCTTAGCAATGGAATTCTGCTCCCAATTGTGGTCATAGGTCGAGAACTATCTGTATTGAAAAAAAGCGCTCTGAAAGTTTATAAAGGATCTTTTCATGTGAGAAAAAAAATGTATTGCAGTAATAAACTTATTTGTACGAAGTGTTGAAAGCACATTGGTGAGTCAGCGGCGAGTGCTTGGGGATAAATTAAGTAATCCCAAGCTCTTTTGATCTCAATTTCAACACTGAAATTACCTTGGATGTTCCATAGATGGTCTCAGTTGAGAGAGCGGATTGGGATTTGCTTTGATTTTGCAGGATCTTTTGATACAGCTGGCCACACATCTTGTAGAAGCAAGGCATAGAGATGTGATGGTTCCACTATTTATCTATGGAGTGAATCCCCAAAGATAGCATTTGGGGTGATAGTTCTATTTGTTGTCGTGGTGTTTGTGAAATAACGTCCTGCAGGTCTCACCTTTATGTCTTTTCATATCCGTATGAAGTTGCAGGATGAGCTCATCAGAGAATTTGAAGTGAAGCATCATCAATCTGTGGTTGGCACCCAGCTGAACTTATCTTTGTCATCTGAGTCAAATGAATGAAAGCCAGTTTGGTCTAGTAGCTAAGGCATCAGGCTAGAAATAGGTGACTGTGAATTCTAATCCTCCCTTAAGCATGAAAGTCAGCTGGGTCACCTTGGGCCAGTCACTCCTGTCAGCCCACAGTGTCAGGAGCGTCTGACACTTCCTGTCATAATCAGTGGAGCAACTCATCCAATTAACCCATCTGAAAAAAGTGGAGCCTCCATTTGCAGGAAGATGCTAGGAAATAAACTGAATCAGAAGTATGGGTATTAGATAAAGAATAGACCTGTGATGGCGAACCTATGGCACGTGTGCCATAGGTGGCACGCGGAGCCATATTGAGTGGGCACGCGAGCGTTGCCCTAGCTCAGCTCCAGCACGCATGCATGCACTGGTCAGCTGATTTTCGGGTCTTCTGGGCCCACAAGAAGTTGGCAAATGGGCTGTTTCCGGCCTCCGGAGGGCCTCCAGGGGTGTGGGGAAGGCTGTTTTTGCCCTCCCCAGGCTCCTAGAAAGCCTCTGGAGCCTGGGGAGGGCGAAAAATGGGCCTACCAGGCCCACAGTGCCATCAGATGCCAAAAGCGGGATGAGCACCGGGGGGGGGGTTGTGTGCGCATATGCGGGGGGGCAGGGTGCATAGAATTATGGGTGTGGGCACGCACACATGCGACCACCCTGCACTCTCCCAGCTTTTGGCACGCGATGGCAAAAAAGTTAGCCATCACTGGAATAGACAATTGAATACTTACCAGCATTTCAACTATGCTTAAAGGCCAGTTGTAAATGTAACCCAAAACATCTAGCAGATATCAGGCTATTAATCCATTTTAGACTAACCACTGGACTCAGCCTGAATAGGAACCAATACATTTTCAATGTATTGTATATGTAATTGGATAGTTTGCATGCCTAGAAATGTGGGATACGTTCTGTTCTAGGTAGGGCTGTACTGCTCCTAAAAGATCATGTGTATAACTTGAGGGCTAATAATGTGCCCTCCTGTCAGAGGTCTTGGGATCCCTCCTTGGTATAGTTTAGGGCAGCAGCCCCCAACCTTTTGAGCATCAAGAACCGGTTCCATGGAGAGAGGTTTTTCCGTGGATCAGAATGGTTTCTTTTATTGCCTGCATCCTATGAACGGGGCTTTACTTGTTTGCATGGCCCGGTTTCTGGGATGCCATGGACCGGTGCCAGTCCACAGACCAGGGACTGAATACCCCTGGTTTAGGGGTTAATCCTTGGTCAAGCAATGTCTGTAATCTTAGTGGCTACATTTCTTTCTTGTACCATCTCTGGACAGGAATCATCTACCTATGGTGTCAGGTATAGGGACGTGGTGGCTCAGTGGCTAAGATGCTGAGCTTGTCGATCGAAAGGTCGGCAGTTCAGCAGTTCGAATCCCTAGTGCTGCCTAACAGGGTGAGCTCCCGTTACTTGTCCCAGCTTCTGCCAATCTAGCAGTTCTAAAGTATGTAAAAAATGCAAATAGAAAAATAGGGACCACTTTGGTGGGAAGATAACAGCGTTCCGTGCACCTTTGGCATTGAGTCATGCCGGCCACATGACCACAGAGACGTCTTCGGACAGTGCTGGCTCTTCGGCTTTGAAACGGAGATGAGCACTGCCCCCTAGAGTCGGGAACAACTAGCACATATGTGTGAGGGGAACCTTTACCTTTAAAGCTCTCTAGAGTCAAATTTAACTGGATTGAGGAAACCTTTACCTTTATAATTACTCACATGGGCCAAATGTTATTGCACCTTTTCATGGACAGCAGCTACACCCTTATATGTTTACATGGACCTAAAACTGGGTCCTCACACATTCACCTCATGAGGAAATGTTTGTGGGCACAGCAATTTGGCACCTCTTTGCTGTGAGCAAAGGGATGTGCCTCCAGATTTCCCACACCCTATCCTTAAACCATGGGGGATAAATGGCAACAATTCAAAAATAACAGGAAAATATTTTGTAGTTGTGAAATAAAGAGCCTTGGATAGTACAGTAGTCTAAAGCACCCTGTTATTAACATCAGCTGCCTGCAATTATTGCAGGTTCGAATCTCACCAAGGCTCAAGGTTGACTCAGCCTTCCATCCTTTCTAAGGTAGGTAAAATGAGGACCCAGATTGTGGGGGCAATAAGCTGACTTTGTATTAAAAAATATACAAAAGTATGAAGGCTATTGCTTAACGCATTGTAAGCCGCCCTGAGTCTCCGGAGAAGGGCGGCATATAAATCAAATTTTTAAAAAAAAAGATGGGTTTGTTACTCACAGAAAATGGGGAGACAGTCTTGGAGATGTTGAGGCTGAGGATAGGCTCTCCCCAATCCCAGCTATGTGGATTTCACTTCTTGTATAAAGGTAAAGGTTCCCCTTGCACATATGTGCTAGCTGTTCCCGACTGTAGGGGGCAGTGCTCATCTCTGTTTCAAAGCCGAAGATGTCTCCGTGGTCATGTGGCCGGCATGACTAAGTGCCAAAGGCGCACGGAACGCTGTTACCTTCCCACCAAAGTGGTGCCTATTTATCTACTTGCATTTTTTACGTGCTTTTGAACTGCTAGGTTGGCAGAAGCTGGGACAAGTAACGGGAGCTCACCCCATGACACGGCACTAGGGATTTGAACTGCCGACCTTTCGATCGACAAGCTCAGCGCCTTAGCCACTGAGCCACCGTGTCCCTTCACTTCTTGTATAACATAAGTGAAAAAAGAAAGAATTATATTCTCTGTCAAAGTGTTAGTAACTTTTCCATGTAGAGCCTTAATCTGGAAATCTTGACATTTCAGAGAGGAATCTCACTTACCACTGACTCTGTCTGGAACGTTAATCTTTTTTGATGCAACCTCCCCTAATAGCTCTGATTGGAATCTGAAAGTGCCCAGCCCTGAGGTCTGATATAGTTAGCCTCACATGCAAAAGCTCCAGATTGCAGAGTCTCACTCTCTTCTCCATCAGTTACTATAGCAACTGCAAGCCTCTCCAGTGAAGCTTGGCATCTTTACAAAGCGGGCTAGAAGCACCTCGCGTATGAAAAACCTGCCACTTGCACACAAAAGCAACAATCCCAAGTGGTAACCGACGGCACTTGATCTGGGAAATGATGTATGCTCTTTTGGGGGGCATGGGGGCGGGGGTGAGTCTCCCAAACATAAACCTCTTAAGATTTTATGGGCATTTTAAATTTAGAGCAGGCTAGATTGCTGCACCCCTGCACTCTCCTCAAGATTGGGCGAAGGCACCTGGATGAGTGAAAAACAGGTTTTTTTAAGCACTGGCGGGAAATGCTTAAGATTTAAGGAAGTCAGTTCTGGGCTCTGAAGGGGGAATGGGAGGTGTGTGTGTTGCTTCTGGGAGGAACAGGTTGCCCACAACTTGCAGGGAAATGCAGAGTCACCTTCAGGATAATGAGTGGGCCACAAACAAAACTGCTAGAATCAACTCAGTCCATATGGATTGCCCACAAGCTGCACCACTGGCCCTTCAGTCCCTCAGTGTCCTTCTGTTTGATTCCTTCAGGACATCCCTCTCTTGACTTCTCTTCCCATTTACTCCACTGCAATGTGGTCAGCCATGGCTCTGTCCCAGCAAAAGGGCATCCTTGGAGAAGTATCAAAATGGCAGCCAAAACAACGCAATTGAATCCCTGCCATTTGTTTACACAGATCACATACAGTGCATGTCAAAAAAAAGGGGGGGGGGCGGAGGGGCAAGACTTTATCCCCTTTGACATTCTGCAAATGTCCCTGAACCCTCAAATCTTTATCCCCAAGAGTTTTGCTGTTTGAAAACTGCCAGCCAGGCAAGAAGGATGGGCCAAGCAGGGGATTGGCTTTGAGTCATTGCGCAGCTGCAAGAGACTTAGGGTTGACTCCCTCTAAGTCAGTGATTGCTAACCTTTTTGTCATCGTGTGCCAAAAGTGGGGTAGCACAGGGGGTCACATGCATGCGTGCCCATACCCATAATTCAATGCCCCCCACGTTCCGCCCACGCTCCCCCTGCATTTGGCACACAACGGCAAAAAGGTTGCTGTTGGGCCCGGTAGGCCTATTTTTTGCCCTCCCCAGGCTCCAGAGGCTCTTTTGGAGCCTGGAGAGAGTGAAAACTGCTGCCCCCCCCCACCCCGAGGTGGTCCAGAGGCTGGAAATAGCCCGTTTCCCGGCTTCTAGTCAGCCCAGAAGGCCCGTTTTTCACCCTCCCCAGGCTCCAGAGGCTTTCTTGGAGCCTGGGGAGGGTGAAAATGACCTCCCCCACCCCTCCGGAGACTGGAAACAGCCCATTTCCTGACTTCTGATGAGCCGAGAAGGCCCCAAATCAGCTGGCTGGCAGGCGCACGGACGCTGGAGTTGAGTTAGGGCAACGCTCACGTGCCCCCAGATATGGCTCCGCGTGGCACCCGTGCCATAGGTTCGCCATCAAGGTTCTAAGTTCTATGGGACTTTATCTGTTTGTTCCCCAGAGAAGGCAAACAATCTAGGGAGATTCCTGTATTACAGCCAGAATAAAATAGTCTGCTTGAACCCTACACATACTGATTTGGTTGCTTGCACTTTGCATTTGTTTTGCCAAGACTTCTGGTCTGCCTCTCTAGGGTAAGCAGCTCAGGTGGTCATTACTTGCCGACAGCTTATCAATATCTCACCTGAGCACCTTCAGTGACTTTTCCATTGCTCTTTAGTGGCAGAGGAAGAAATCCACAGTCGGACTCCCTCTCCTGTAGCATCAGAGACCTGTCGCTTCATTAAGCTAGCATTTTGCACCCAGATCCAACATTATTCCACAAATCCTGTTTTAGTATATCGTGTTTCCCTGAAAATAAGACCCTGTTTTATATTTTTTTGAACCCCAAAATAAGTGCCTGGCCTTATTTTCAGGGATGTCTTATTATTTTGGGGCACATGGAGCAAGATGGGGCTCCTCTTGCCGTCTTACCTGATTTCCAGCTCTGTCTCTCTAACCCTAGCCAGAGAAAATGGCGGGGAACGGCTGCGCATGCGTTTAAATATTTTCGGGGGGGGGTTATTTTAGCGCATGTGTTCAAAAGCCCCATTGAGCTTATTATCAGGGGATGTGTTATTTTCGGGGAAACAGGGTATGTATGCATTAGAAAAAGAGAAGGAAGAAATGAAGCTAACTTTTAAATGCCAAGAACAATATGGGATTTGGGACTGTCTTGGGGACACAGTCCCTTGAGTTTAATTGGCTCTGATCCATTTGCAGGAGCAGGGAAACTGAGGCCAAAGAAGGGAGCCTAGAATTGCAAGAAATGTAGGGATCCGATGGGCTATTTTCCCTGATTTTAATGTGAATTAAAATGAGAGAAGATTTTTAATCCCTTTCTCTTCTGAAAAAGGAGAGGTTGCTTTCAACGATCTTTGTAGCAGATGAAATGCCAGTATAGGGGGAATATGCATTTGCCTTTTTGGGAAAAAAAGACAGCTTGTGGCACATAAATGCTTGACATCACCTTAGATCCTGTTGGCACAAAAGGTCATTTTCATTTTGTGCAGAAAACTTAAAAAATGTGTGCAAACTCAACCTCTTCACTTGGATGAGACATCACAGATCAGCATCTAAAAGTTCAGTTTCCTAACTTGAGCAAGATTGAAAAGTGTGAGTCCTATGTGAGTCACTTGGTAACAAGATTCACACATGCTAAACCCCAAATCTGTGCTAATGAGCCATGGTTGATGAGCTCCCATAACACTATGCCTCCACAAACCATATTGTAGTTTAACATTGGTGGCCTGGTAAGCACAGGTTGCTAGGGTCAAAGAAAGAAGAATCCTGGCATTGCAAGATATGTGAGGATCGAGATGAGCTCAAAGAAATGAGTTTGTGCAAGATCACTAAGCTAAAACAAGGCATACTACATCAAGGTTTAGCAAAACGAACTTCTGCTAGTCTTTCTTCTAAGAATGTATTTGGCAGCAATAAAGGAGAATTATTTGTAGCTCAGGGTTGAACTATGGGGTCCTTGGTGCTCTCTAGGCTTGGTTGTTTTCTTGCAGATATTTCATTACCCAAACTAGATAACATCATCAGTGCTCTGCAGTGCTCTAGTTTGGGTAATGAAACATCTTCAAGAAAACAACCAAGCTAAGAGAAAGAATGGAATGGAATGGAATGGAATGGAATGGAATGGAATGGAATGGAATGGAATGGAATGGAATGGAATGGAATGGAATGGAATGGAATAGAATAGAATAGAATAGAATAGAATAGAATAGAATAGAATAGAATAGAATAGAATAGAATAGAATAGAATAGAATAGAATAGAATAGAATAGAATAGAAATAGGACAGGACAGGACAGGACAGGACAGAATAACAGAGCTGGAAGGGACATTGGAGGTCTTCTAGTCCAACCCCCTGCTTAGGCAGGAAACCCTACACCAATTCAGACAAATGGTTATCCAACATCTTCTTAAAAACTTCCAGTGTTGGAGCATTTACAACTTCTGGAGGCAAGTTGTTCCACTGATTAATTGTTCTAACTGTCAGGAAATTTCTCCTTAGTTCTAAGTTGCTTCTCTCCTTGATTAGTTCCACCCATTGCTTCTTGTCCTGCCCTTAGTTGCTTTGGAGAATAGCTTGACTCCCTCTTCTTTGTGGCAGCCCCCTGAGATATTGGAACACTGCTATCATGTCACCCCCTAGTCCTTCTTTTCATTAAACTAGACATACCCAGTTCCTGCAACCGTTCTTCATATGTTTTAACCTCCAGTCCCGTAGAACACATAGGACCCTTCACTTAATTTGACGTTTCCTTGTCCAACTGGCAGCACATCTTTGCAATTTAAGAACAGCTACTCTGGAATATCAAAAGAACCTAAACCGTCTTTTTATTTGCAGGTATCCAAAGCTGCGGCAGACCTGATGGCGTACTGTGAAGCCCATGCCAAGGAAGACCCCTTATTAACTCCTGTCCCTGCTTCAGAAAATCCCTTTAGAGAGAAGAAGTTCTTCTGTGCCATTCTGTAAATCTCACAGGAGCCTGACTCCGATTTGGGCTGCCCTGGACACTGATGTAGAGATTTTTCAGCAACGTGGACCAGTTTCTAGAGTCCACTTACTTTAAGAAAAATATATCAAACCACCTGGAAGTTTACAGAGAAGTGCATGATTTAAAAAAAAAAAAAGTGAATTCCTGCCTTCTTTGGAGAACGAGTTAATAACGATGTTGACCTACATCAAGAGGCTAAAGATCTTGACATCTGCAGAGTTGCCTTGAGGAGGAGGAGGGAGGGAGGGGGGAAATGTGTAAAAGTGTACATTTTAATTTTCACTTTTGCTCTGGCCAAGCCAAACTCTGTTGGCCTTCTCTGAAACAAAAATGAGGGTGCGCAGAGCAAGGTTGCGAATGACGCAGTGGGGTTTGTGTATGTAACCTCGATTATTTTGTTTTGCTTTTCCCAAATGTCACTCTTATTTATGTTGAAATGTAAAATAATTGCAATGGATTCGATTTATTCTAACGTTCCTTAGTGTGGAGTATTGTGCGTATTTAGCATTTTAGAGTAGTGCCACACGAGGGGGGTGGGTGGGTGGGTGGGGGGCAGGGATCGAATCGCAGTAGCCTCTATCCGTCTAAACATTTTATCAAAGGTTTAGTTGAGACCGTCTCCTTGCTTTTCACAAGCCTACAGGGCTGTCTTGTGCATTCCTAGCATACTTGGTATTGCTGTTTTCTAACATTTGTATTTGGTAGCTTTTGTTCTGCTAGTAAAATGTATGTTGTATTGGATTCTGCGGGGTTTCCTTTTTTTTTTTTTTTTTTGTATCTCACCTTTATTATTTTTACAAATCACTCAAGGCAGTGAACATACCTACTACTCCTTCCACTCCTCCTATTTTCCCAAAACAATAACAGCCCTGTGAGGTGAGTTGGGCTGAGAGAAAGTAAAGCAGGGGTGGCCCAAAGCAGGGGTGAAATCCAGCAGGTTCTGACAGGTTCTGGGGAACCAGTAGCGAAAATTTGTAGTTCGGAGAACCGGCAAATACCACCTCTGGCTGGTCCCTGAGGGGGGTGGGAATGGAGATTTTGCAATATCCTTCCCCCAGGAGTGGGGAGGGAATGGGGATTTTGCAGTATCCTCCCCCTGGACTGGGATGGGAATGGAGATTTTGCAGTATCCTTCCCCTCCCACCAAGCCACACCATGCCCACCAAGCCATGCCCACAGAACCGGTAGTAAAAAAAATTGAATTTCACCACTGGCCCAAAGTCACCCAGATGGCTTTCATGCCTAAAACGGAACTAGAACTCACACTCTCTCAGTTTCTAGCCTGGTGCCTTAACCACTAGATCAAACTGTTCTCTTCACCTTATTTTCCAGTGTTTTCTGCTATTAATCGAGAGTTAGCAAATTTCAACCTTAACAGATTTGCTTTGGTGGTAAACCATAAATCATGGTTTATTGTACAGAACACAACCAATATGTGTTTTAATACAAGGCTTAAATAATCGCTGAGAGAAATGCAGAAATGCAGTTACTGTCTGAGTACACATGCTATAATTGCCTGTAGTGAACTGGTTTATTCAGTTAATGTTCTGAGTTAACCTGAGATAATAAAGTATACTGATGTAAAACTAATAACATGGATTGGTTCACACAGTATACTAAGCTTAAAAAAAGGGTTGTAATTCAGTTTGTTCTGTGAAAGCATGTTTGTCTCAGCATTGGAATACAGGAATTGAAGAATGAAATAATAAGAGAAAATTGACAGCAGAATCAATTATCCAGACACATGGAAGCTAAACTGCCATCTATTGGGGATGCTTTAAGTTTGATTTCTCCATTAAATAAGAGATGGGTCTCAATTTGCTCTTTCTATTGTATGACTCTGTTAAGGAATTCGCAGAGCAACCCTAGAGTAGCAAGGGTGTGCTCATGAAAGTGACTGAGAGCAGTTGCGAATAACCACAGCCAACACACAGATACACTTTGTTGTGTTTATTTTAGGAAATAGTAATAAGGCACAATCCAATAAACAGTCCAGGTCATACACAGATAAAGCAGTAGATAGTAAAACAATAGTCCAATAGTCCAATAGTCCAATAACAAAGTCTTCTTACCCGTTGTCGTAGTCATACACAATAAACAGTTGCAAACAGTAGCGAACACACCAAAGGGCAGTAAAGAGCAGTAACGATCAGCAAAGAGCAATAATGGTCAGCAAAGAGCAATAAACCATGTTTCAAGCTCCCTCTTAAGGTCATTGGCTACAGAGCTAACCAATCAGGACACAGTATGATGCAATACAGCAGTACAGTCTTAAAGCTATATTGAGATTTATATATTGCCAACCCAACAAGTTAGGTAATTATCATTTCCTAAAAGATTCTTTGTAAGCAAGAATATACAGCAGACATATGTCTTCAGTTTTCCATATGCTACTCAATTGCAGCTGCTAAAAGTTCCAGCTAACATGGCTAAAGATGAGCAACACTCAAGAGTTGGGGTTCAAATCTCTGCTTTAAAGCAGTGTATCTCAGCCTGAGTAACTTTTAAGATGTGTGGACTTCAATTCCCAGAATTTCTCAACCAGTATGCTGACTGGGGAATTCTGGGGGTACATCGTTGTTGAGGCTGTGAAACTCTGCTTTAAGGTCTCCTTATAGTTGGAAGTAGGGGGTGTGGTGGCTCAGTGGCTAAGATGCTGAGCTTGTCGATTGAAAGGTCGGCAGTTCAGTGGTTCGAATCCCTAGTGCCGTGTAATGGGGTGAGCTCCTGTTACTCGTCCCAGCTTCTGCCAACCTAGCAGTTCAAAAGCACGTAAAAAATGCAAGTAGAAAAAAAAGAACCAGCTTTGGTGAGAAGGTAACAGTGTTCTGTGCGCCTTTGGCATTTAGTCATGCTGGCCACATGACCACAGAGACGTCTTCGGACAGTGCTGGCTCTTTGGCTTTGAAACGGAAATGAGCACCACCCCCTAGAGTCGGGAATGACTAGCACATATGTGTGAGGGGAACCTTTACCTTATAGTCGGAAGTATTTGGCCAAATGTGCTGACAGGATGTCTTCACACAAAACAGCATTTCCTCTCTGTACCAGGTACGTAATTGGTTATGATCCACTTGGTTGCCCATCATACTGGAATTAGAAAGTCAGTGAGAACTACAGACCAATACTTCTAAAAGCTGAATAAATAAATTCCTTTTTGCTCATCAAAGAAATCTTGGCAGTTTATGTGGCCTCAGATTCCATTACTTAATTTTTGGTGTTTTTTTCTGTGCTGAAGAGACAGTAAACGTGTGCTGGAGATACAAGCAGCAAGGAAGTTCTGGTATATTTAATTAATGGTATATTTCATTTGGAAGCTCTTAAAAAGCAATGGGTAGCAAAATAACACACTCTTCCTATCAAACTAGGAGCTGATTGCTTTGCTTTCCCGCAGGGCTTTTCTCCTTGCAGGAAGACGGGGCACTGATTTAGTGAGGAGATCACTGACCTCTCAGTGGGGCTGGTTTTCCCAGAGGAGAAGCTGTAACCTAATTCTCTGCTGTTTCTTGCATTATTGTGCAAACGATGGCTACTCGTTAGCCAAATTGGATTTAATCTGGTTTTGTCCTTGGTCTTCTGTAAAATCCATACCTTGCCTTGTGAGGAAAAATGCAAAATTAACACGTTTTCATGCCTTGATTAGCGAGCTACACCTCAGTTTAATTCTGTGCATTAAACAACACTTACTAACATGATACAACCTCCTCAGGTAACACACACTTAATGTTTTATTACAATAGGAATTTAAATAACAAATTGGTGGCGCAGCAGACTAAAGCACTGTTATTAACATTAGCTGCCTGCAATTACTGCAAGTTCAAATCCCACCAGGCTCAAGGTTGACTCAGCCTTCCATCCTTTCAAAGGTAGGTAAAATGAGGACCCAGATTATGGGGGCAATAAACTATCTTTGTATAAATATATACAAAAGTATGAAGGCTATTGCTTAACGCACTGTAAGCGCCCTGAGTCTCCGGAGAAGGGCGGCATATAAATCAAATCAAATAAAAAATCCAGAAATAATCATATACATACACATACATAGACCAGGATTTTCTTCTTTTGCAATAAGCAACATTATATAAAATGCAAAATAAACATATGCCTCCAAATATGCAGGTTAATCAACAATCACAGAAAAATGTCCCAATAGCACTTAGACTTACATACTGCTTCATAATGCTTTACAACACTAAGAGGTTTACAGAATCCGCATATTGCCCCAACAATCTGGGTCCTCATTTTACCAACCATTTTACCAGAAGGATAACAGGCTGAGTCAACCTTGAGACAGAATCGAAGTCCTGGTAGTGGGCAGTCAATCTGCCATAGTGCATTCTAACCACTGAGCCACCAATCAGAAAACAACCTAGACCAAGTGGCAGAGAAAAGGTGATGTTAGCCAAACCTCTCATTCCATTTCATACCTTAAAATATCATAAAGGTTAGGATTCTGTGCTAGCTGTTTCTTGGCCATGATTTGTTACATGAGCCAACTGTTTGAATTTACATAAGCCATAAACCGTGGTTTTCAATTATAACATTAGGATTCATATAATAAGACAAAACCAAACAAGTTACATTATTTTTATGTTTGTGTTGTGCGAATTCAGTCTATCACTCCAATTAGAATGATCACACGCTATGCCAAGTTAAAATGTGACTGACCAGTTCATGTGTGTTCACACAAGAAGCTTAGCCAGATCAGGTAACTAGCAATTTCATTTGCAAATATAGCAAGTTTTATTAATGTCGACCTTAGTTAGTTGTTTTCTTTTTGCGGCATTGCAGGTTGTGCTCAGCCAGCCCATTTGGCTAGCTTATTTGAATTCCTAAAACTTGATTGATTGGATAACCAGGCTAATGTGTAAGTGCAGCCAATATTTGCAGAAAGTCAGTATATTTAATGGTCTAATGCAGGACTGTCAAACTCACAGCCTGCAGGCTGGATGCGTCACATGCTGGCCACGCCCACGCCCGGTTTAGCGGAGGGGAAAGTTGCAATACGTCATGTGACACCACGGTGATGACGCAAGTTTGACACCTCAGATGTAATGTGTTGTGTTAATTCATTTAAATGAGTAAACTCAGATCAAATAAACCATGGGGTGGTATATTACAGGAAGAGAGTCTTCTAGAACCAAACTAGGTCTTGTCTTTAGGCCTGGGAACTTTTCTCGAAACTTATGCATTACTTTGAATAACCTTCCCAAACCATCCCAGATGTGATGTATTGCCCTAAGGTAGTACTACAGTCCAGTTAAAGTACTAAAGTTCTTGCCATATCGTGTAACATCTTGCACAGTTAACTATAACAGTAAGTTGTAGTAGGAAATAGCTGGCAGGTTGAGAAAAAGCCCTCTGGAATATCATTCAGATGGGGAGGGAGGAAGAGGCAGATGCTGTCCGCAATATTTCATGGTGTCTTATATGCCATATTTGTTCCTGTAGGAGTCAATGTTTTGTTACTTTCAACTACTTGGAGAGAAATTCTGATGGAAAAGCTACTTGTTAAAAGAAAGGGCCGACACTTGGGCTGCAGACTTCCAGGCAAAGGGGCCGGTACCCAGCAAGGGACACAAATGGCCAGCTCCTAACCGCCAAATAATAGTCCAAATGTACATAAAATGGTGGCCGCGCTATTAAATGAAGCTCAAAATGGCAGCCGACTCCTAACAGGTGAACAAAATGGTGGCCGCTATGTTAAATAATGATTCAAAATGGCGGCCACCCCGTCAGTGTCCAAAATGGCGGCCGCGATACGAGACAACGTTCAAAATGGCGGCCACCACCCAATCGCTTCAAAAATGGCCGCTGCGACGAAGGCAAGCAGTCGCGGTGCTCCTGAGCACGGTCGCCAAATGCAAACTATCCAAAATGGCGGCCGCGCCACCCACAAGTCTGTCAAAGTGGTCCTGTCAATGAAGGCAATCGGCCGATAGCGCTGGTTAGGTGGATCGCCTGGACCTCAGCGTGTGCCAGATGGCATAGGCAGGGACTCCGGAGCTGCCCGAAATAACGGAGCTGAGGCGCTTGCGGCTTTCCCGGCTCACTAGGAAGCCAACGAAGCGCCGGTGGCTAGAAATTAGCTCGGAACCGCCCAGCCGGTTCGGAATCCGGCTAGCTGCAACACATGTCAAATTTAAAGTCCAAATAAGGAGCGGAACTACCTGGAGCCCCAGGCACATTGCCGCCCTCCTCGCAGCCTCACTAATCCCACGTAGCAGCTCCTTTAAAAATGAAGGAAAAATAGCAGAAATTTTTTTAAAGAAAAGTAGCCAAAGGCAATGCAATCAAGGGAGAAGGAAGGGTGACAAAAATAAAAAACTAAAATAAAGAAGGTCAGCCAAATAGTACTTATCTAGGCAAGAGAAATGCACAGACAAAGTTTCCTCAGCAACTGAGTGAGAAAGACTGGCGTGATTGACACAGGGTGGGCGTGGTCAGCCAAGGACGGAGAAAAAAATCTGCACTCAGTTTAAAGCAACATGAGGAGAAAAACCCAGCCAATGGATTGGAGAAGCAGCGTGCTGGAAAATAGTCAGCCCAGTGAAAAAGAAGTTCAAAAGAATCTCCCATTCAGACAATCCACAGGTACACTGCAGGGTGTATGGAGGGGGCTATGCAATGTCTTGGACCTTCTTGGGATCTCTTTCTCCCCACCCCCACCCCTAATCTGTTTTCAAAATGATGGATTATGTTGTTTGTGTTTTCAAGTTTTTCCTACAAACTAACCTGTTAATGTGGATATTTACTTGAAGGCAGACTTAAATTCCCGCCTGAAACCCTAAATCCAGAGTAGGCAACTTGGCGTTTCTGACTGTACTTCATATCATCCCTTATCAAGTTGGACAGCTGATAAGAGGAGCTGAAATCCAATTATTTGGAGAATGCCTGCTCACTTGCCCCTATTCTGGAAACCAAAAGCTGTACTTAGACTGCATGCCTCAGCCAATATTGCTTCTGTCTACAAAAAACGGGGGAAATCTAGTCATATCATCATAGGCCCTGGATAAATCACTCTGTATCTGACTGATCTAAGCGCATGTGGTCAGCAACTTTCTTCTGATCATATACAAGATGTTCAAGGAAGATGGCTGCTGTGCACTTCATATATAACTTACCTTGCTGTGATACTACTACTTTGCATAACTGGAACATATATCTATTTAAATCTGCAAACTTCTTGGAAAGCCCTCTAGTGGGTAATTTAGGTAAATGCCAATTAATCAACTCACAGCAACTAGAGAGGATCATACTTCACAAATCACACTAAATTAGCTACACAACCCTCAATGGCCTGGTTCGGGCATTACACTAAGCTCTAAACTGTGAATTACAATGTCGTGATGTACTCAAAATGCATAATTATGAACTTCACTTTTGAGTTTTCAGCATTTAAGGGGCTGCCATAAAAAAAGACAGGGCCAACCTATTCTCCAAAGCACCTGAAGGCAGGACAAGAAGCAGTGAATGGAAACTAATCGAGGAGAGAAGCAACCTAGAACTAAAGAGATTTTTTTCTGACACTGAGAACGAGTAATCAGTGGAACAGCTTGCTTTCAGAAGTTGTAGGTGCTCCATCACTGGAGGTGGTTTTTTTTTAAATTTGATTTATATGCCACCCTTCTCCGGAGACTCAGGGCGGCTTACAATGCATTAAGCAATAGCCTTCATACTTTTGTATATTTATACAAAGTCAGCTTATTGCCCCCACAATCTGGGTCCTCATTTCACCTACCTTAGAAAGGATGGAAGGCTGAGTCAACCTTGAGCCTGGTGGGATTTGAACTTGCAGTAATTGCAAGCAGCTGATCTTAATAACAGTGAATTAGTCCACTGCGCCACCAGGACTCTTGTTTGAGAAGATGTTTGAGAAGTTTGAGAAGGTGTTTGAGAAGAGATTGGAGAGCCGCCTCTCTGAAATGCTATAGGGTCTCCCGCAGAGGGTTGGACTAGAACAGGGGTGTCCAAGCTTAGCAACTTTAAGCCTGATGGACTTCAACTCCCAGAACTCCCCAGCCAGCTACTACATTTGTAAATTACTTTTAGGAAAGGAGCACAACACATTTGAAAGTAAAATTCAGTGATTAAATTAGATAAGCACAATGTAAAAGTGAACCCTGCAATTAAGCAAGATAAGCACTAAAAAGAAAATACATAACAGGTATAAAAAGCCTTCAGGGTATGTTTATATTATGTCCATGTAAGTTATTTTGCTTTTGTTGTTGTTGTTGTTTTGTTTAACTAAAGGCCAAGAAACAAACTATGTTACACAGATTTTTAATTAAGTTTTAGGATTCTGATCGTTTAGCTTTTAAAAATTAGCCAAAGGAAACTTAATATAGTGAAGTCACCCTGATCCTCACCAAAAAAAAATTCGAGAAATAAATAGGAACACCTAATAGCATATTTGTTCATACTGGTACAACTCCCATCATTCTCCTGTATCATATAACCAAGTCTTAAATTTCTTAAACAATTCGTCCCCGTGCATTAACAAGTGTTTCTTCAAACTTGGCCACTTTTAAGACAAGTGTACTTTAATTCCCAGAATTCCCCAGCCAGCTTGCATTCTGGGAGCTGAAGTCCACATGTCTTAAAATGCCCGAATTTGAGGAATATTTGCATTCATATTTCGGACACAAGGCACAAATAATCCACTGCTGACTTTTTTGCTCTCCCGCACCTCTATCCTTTCTTGGGTTGGATTTCTTGAGTTTTTCCAAGAAAGGAGATGGCGTGCCGGGCTCTAATCATAGCTGATTTAAAAATTCTGGGCTCTAATCATAGCTGATTTAAAAATTCGGCAAGGCCAATTCTGGCCAGAAACAAAAGCTGCCCTAAGAACGGAAACACGAGTTAAAACAATCCTACTTTTAAAAATCTCCTTTCCCTTCCTGTCCAAAGGCTTGCCTTTTTTCCTAACTGGCTACTGATGTTGTCAGTCAAACCGCTTAACCAATTATTTTTGCCTTTTTCTCCCAGCATATTAAACCCGCTCACCAGCCGTGACGCGCGCCCTTGAAATATAGTGATTGGCTACTGCCAACTCTCTCTCTAGTCCCGCAAGCGAGTCGCGCAGGCGCTCTTTCTTTCTCAAGTCTCCTCTACCCGCTTGTTGGTGATATAGAAGCGCTCCTTGATTCGACGTCGACTCGGCTCGAAAGACTCTCGCCTAGAGAGCAACGCCATGTTCCGGCGGAAACTGTCGGCGCTCGACTACCACAACCCAACTGGGTTCAACTGCCGAGGTGAGGGAAGCCGTTACCAATAGGCCGCAATACGAACCCACCGTCTCATTCATGGCTGATAGCTGCTGTTGTTGGCATTTTGATACGCATGCGCGAAGCCCTCCCTTCGCTTTCTGGATAAGAATGGTTGCGTTGACCACGCCCCTACGGCGGTTTTTTCCTTCCCACCCGGCCCCTCCCCTTAAAGCTGCTTTCTCTCATGAGGTCCTCCAGGTGTATGCGACTACAATTCCCATCACTCTTAGTTAAGCCAAGCTACGGGTATTAGTTCATATGAAGAACGGCTGTAGATTTTGGGTCTGGCTAGTCTAAAAAAAAGAATTAGGGCGACATTATAGCAGTATTTCAGTATTTGAGGGACTGTCACAAAGAAGAGGTGGTCAAATTATTTTCCAAAGCAGGGGTCTCCAACCTTGGCAACTTTAAGCCTGAAGGACTTCAACTCCCAGAATTCCCCAGCCAGCA
>WNWU01000001.1:80115409-80152492 GCA_012654045.1 Ptyas mucosa
TGCTGGCTGGGGAATTCTGGGAGTTGAAGTCCTTCAGGCTTAAAGTTGCCAAGGTTGGAGACCCCTTCTCCAAAGTACCTGAGGGCAGGACAAAAAGCAATGGGTGGAATCTAATCAAGGAGAGAAGCAACCTAGAACTAAGGAGAAATTTCCTGACAGTGAGGAATATTTATCAGTGGAACAGCTTGCCTTCAGAAATCGTGGGCGCTCCATCACTGGAGGTTTTTAAGAAGAGATTGGACAGTCACTTGTCTGACATTGTATAGAGTCTCCTGCTCGAGCAGGGGGCTGGACTAGGAGACCTTCAAGGTCCCTTCCAGCTCTATTCTATTATTATTATTATTCTTTGTAATCAGCCATATTTGGAGAGTACCAGCTTAAGAAACACTTTAAGTGCTCACATTACCAAGAGTACAAAAGTTAGGTTTGTATGGAACATAAAGCATTTGGTATCTTGCCAGGGTACCAGCCTCTGGTGGAGTTGAGTTTCCCAAAAGTAGGTTGAAATTATTTACTATAAACCCTGTAGTAGCAGCTCCTAAAACTACAGTGAACCCTCAGGGGAGCAATTCCATGCTTTTCCTGCAACTTCTTATGACTTCTTGGAGATCAAAAGAGAAGGAACTCACATTTGGGAACTTATGACATAGAAAACTGGAGCCGAAGTTGCTCTTTGAACTGATATCACAGGCAAAATGGAGGTGGGAGAGAGATTTGATTTTTATTTTTTTTTGCTACTTAACTATGTTGTGATTATTTTAGAACGTAGAACAGGGGTGTTCAACCTTGGCAACCCCCAGAATTCTCCAGCCAGGTTACCAACACTGATTCAGTATCGTTTACCAACCTGCATCTTTAAAGAAAGCTATATAGAGATAGGATTCAGAATTGTAAGCTGCAGAGAACAATAATATGACTATATTGCATGAATAGAATAGAAATAGAAATAATAGAAATAGAAATAGAAATAAATAGAATAATAGAATAGAATTCTTTATTGACCAAGAGTGATTGGACACTCAAGGAATGTCTCTGGTGCATAAGCTCTCAGTGTACATTCAAGCAATAAGTGATAAATCATGATCATAGTCAATGTAAAAATACATTCATCATTTGTTTGCTGCCCACCTCGCTGCAGTATTCCCCCATTGCCCCCCCTCCAGGCCAACTGGCAGAGCTAGGTCTTCAGGCTCTTAGGGAAGGTTAGGAGGGTGGAGGCAGATCTCACGGGGGGGGGGGGGGGAGGAGAAGTTCCAAAGGGCTGGAGCTATGGCAGAGAAGGCTCTTCTGGACCCCGCCAGCCAGAGTTCCTTGACAGGCAGGATCTGCAGCATGCATCCTCTGCCAGCATGGGGGAGTGGCTGTCCCATCAGGGTGAGATGGTTCTTCAAGTAATCTAGACCCAAGTCATCCATGAAGGGCTTTATAAGTAATAACCAAGCCTCGAATTGCACCCAATAGCAGCTCACAGAACACTGAAAAACCTGTCCCACGTCAAATTTAGTAGAATGTCATATAATCATACCAAAATTTTATAAGGATTTATTTAATTTAAAAAAAAGTATTTTTTATGTGACTTGTATTTATTTGTTATTGTAGATGAAACAGAATTCAGAAACTTTATTGTTTGGCTTGAAGACCAGAAAATCAGACACTATAAAATAGAAGACAGGGGGAACTTAAGAAACATCCATAATGCCACAGAATGGTCAAAGTCCTTTGAAAAGGTAGTGTTATTTTTAAGTGCAATTTCTAAGCATGTGGATGGGATCTGTTTTACTTACAACAGCACATTACATGTTAATTAACTTAGACTATTTAGGACTAGAGTTGATGAAAGCACAGAAAAGTAAAATTAAGGTATTTTCACTGGCTGTAGCATTTTTTTGGTACAAAGTTATAAAAGTTGGACATACTAAATTGGTTTCTGCAACTACATTTCAGTTGCAATATAGGTCTAGTGATAAGAAAAACCTATTTGCCCTGAAACTGCCTACAGTAATCCAGATAATTACATACTATTTGCTCAATATATGATGCATTATATTTTCTTCCAATAACTGTAGCCTTCTACATTGCTGATTTTAAATTGGAATATTTTTGTATCATGTTACCTTTATTGTTAATAGCCATGGGAGTTGAGAATATTTTCATATTTGGGAACAATGCATGTTGTTTCTATAATCCAGCGGGAGTCCAGGAATCTTCTATAAGTAAATTAATAATGCTTGTGCCTTAGAATTAAAGAAAAGTTTTAATAAATTATGTTAACATATTGTAAGTCAAAGCCATTGTACATTACTTTCTAAAAATATTGAAAGAAAGAAACTCCCAATTTGCATTCATCAGCTTCTCACAATTACAGTTTTCTTCCTGTGTTCATACACCTCTCTTGTTATAGGAAGATACTTAATTTTGTTGTTTCACTTACATCTTTATTTATTCTATAGGATAGATCAGTAAAAATTGTTTTCAGCATTAAAGCTAAAAAAAGTTAACTAGAAATCATTAGCTCTACAGAAGAAACCTAGTTTATATTTTTCTGCCATCCAATATTTCCTTTTAATCTGCCTTGGAAGGAGACCACCAAAATAGTGTGTATAAATTGTAAAAATCCATTGTGAAGTAAGAAATGTGTAAGAGGGACCAACTAAGAGTTCACTGTGCTAAAAAGTAATTTGGAGTTAGAATTGGGAAAGATTTTGGAGGCACAGCTGTAATGAAAAAAATATTGTAGCAGAATTAGAATATAAACAACTGAAAGTTAAAAATAAGTATACTGCTTTGCTCCATGGCACTGTGGACATTTGGAACTGTGTTCAGGATCTTATTATCCAATGAAGCACACTTCATAGCTAAGAAAACATTAGATGAAAGGAAAAAACTGGTCCTATTCATACAGCCATGCCTTTTTAATATTATGATTGTGGCATAAATAAGATCACAAGGAAGTGTTTTCTAAGCTATTTCATAATAGCTGGAAGTAACCTTTATCTATCAATAATAGAAATAGCTGCTCTTGACACAAAAAGTGCTGAAATGTCTCAGATCAAGTATGACAGCAACAAGGTTTTTTTTCCTGGAAAATTCTTTAATGCTGAATTCATAATCCAGTGCCAGATGTCTGTTAAGATATTCACCCAAGTGAAACTTATAGCTTTTAAGATTTGTTGCTAATTGAAATGTTTGATTTAAAATTGCTTTTTTTAACAGTACCTTAAAGATGTGAATTGTCCTTTCACTATACAAGAACGGCAGGAAGCCATTGATTGGCTTTTGGGATTGGCAGTTAGGCTTGAGTATGGAGACAATGGTATGCTGGACTTTTTAATTTTCTCTTGCCTAAAATGTGATAGATTATTCTTTAATTTAAAATTGCAGTCATATTTTTAAAAGTGAGTAAGAAAGAGATTTGCAGTTACGTTTCAATTAATTTCTTTATTTTACACATGCTCTAATTTTAAGTACCTTAAAAACTAGAAGCATGTATAATTAACATACATAGTAGGAAAATCTTTATTTACCTGGTTAATTCAAAGTTTGACTCCAGTATGACTTAACTGACATCTGAATGAAGCTGCTTTACTTCAAAGCATTAACCCAGGGGTGTCAAACTGGCGGCCCGTGGGCCGGATGCCCGGGCCACGCCCACCCCAGCTCCACAAAAGGGGACAACATAACATGATGGCAACGTGACGCAGCAAGTTTGACACCTGTGCATTAACCCAGTCAACCTTTTAGAGTTGAGATGAAGCTGACTGAAAATGCAATTTAAGACCAAATGCACTAATGCAAGGATTTGTCCTTGAAATAGAAACAGATGAATTTAGTTCCTAGCTTTCAGATACTAACCGTTTAATGTGCTAAAGCAGTGTTTTTCCACCTGGGCAACTTAAAGATGTATGGACATCAATTCCCAGAATTCCCTAGCCATTGACATTCACACATTTTAAAGTTGCTCAGACTGGAAAACACCACTCTACAGTCAGGCATTTTGGAAAACCTAATCTGCCATTTCGCTGCAGAAAGGTTGGATTGGGGAATGCTTAATCCTGCCTCACTCATTTCTCTGCAGCTGTTTCCCCATTAGCTCTCCCCCCCCCCCAAATCTCCCATGGGCAAAGGACAGACAGCTAACTAATAAACTGTAAAAGATAGATTAACAATTTTACTTCATATCTATTACTTTTTTATTTCAAACTACTTATCCACTAATTTGCAATTATTTTGCCGATACTGTGAACCAGTTTTCTATTAAAACTACAGTTTTGGCCTTTGATTTTTTCTGAATTTGGACAGCTTGTTTAGTCTTCATTGTTTTTTTAAAAAGTTGTTTACTGTCACTGAACATGATGATAGATGCTACTTAGAATTCATTATTAGTAGCAATTAACAAGCATCTACAATGAAATTTTTGAACAATGTAGACAGCTGCTGCTGTTATGCACATGCTGTTCTTGGGAATTAGAAGAATAGTATAAGGCTTATTTCCTTTGCTTTCTTTAATTTTGAGCTTGTTCTTTGTATTGTGACCTATAGTTATGCATTCAGTGAACTGGCTTTTCTTTTAACAGCTGACAAATATAAGGACCCTACACCAGAAGGAGCTAAAAATGCAGATAATGCAGCCAAAAATACAGAACCCCTGATAAACCTGGATGGTGAGTAAAGATGCAGCTTAATTTTTTCTCAGTGTGAAATGTGCATTTTAAAAAAATCAACCTCTACCTATGTCCTTTTTTTTACAGTGAATAATCCTGATTTTAAAGCTGGTGTGATGGCTTTGGCAAATCTTCTTCAGATCCAGCGTCATGATGACTATTTGGTTATGCTTAAGGTTAGCTTATTAATGAGTTATTCCACTAGCTTTCATTTAAATTCTTCTTTAAAAATGATTTGTGTAAACTTGCTGAATGTTCCTTTCTCCGTCACTTTTAGTATTTATTTGACACCCATGAAAAATTTGAGGTGGACAACGTAGCATAAGAAAGAGACTCATAAACCGATTATCTAGATGCTGCCTTGAAACCTAATACCGTTCTGAAATATCTACTGTTGAGAATGTGTGTTTTTAGAAGTTTCTCCTTTTCCAGAATCTTTTCTTTTTAGTTGTGTTTTCTGTATTTAACCTAAGCACATGTTTCAGTAACGGGATGGTCATGTTTTATTTGTTAGCTGTATCTAAGACTATATTCATAGTGTTCTTCATTACCCTTTTTTAATCGTTTCTGGGGGGAAAGTGTAGCTTTTTATAAGAGAAAAACTACAAACTATAAGAGCAACTCAGTTGAAGGACAGTTTCAGAAGACTCTCAATGATCTCTTCTTTAGAAGGAAAAAACTAATGCATCTAGAGTCTAAGACTCTTAAGTAAATACACATAGTTTGAATTTCAGGCCTAGAGTTGTGTGCTTTTGCCAGTCCCTGCTTTGGTTAAACTTATGCCTGCTTGTTGATTCATTTTAGTTAATGATTTGGCTGATCACATTCAATACAGGTTTCACAGTGTCTTCAATTAAGAATGGTGGGCCTTTGCAACATGGTCTCTTTGTTATGAAGGATACAATTGTAGGGCTTTGAAGTATCTTTCACAACTTCAATACTAGAATGTTGACTATTCCTACTCTACTAATATGTCTGTAATGATTCATCTATCTCTTTGGAATGAGGTAGATGGTCAAGAGTATTAGCTAGTGAGCCCGCAGTATAACAGACACAGTGATGATCAAAAGTAATAACTCCCAGTACGTTCTTCAAGCACTATAGAGTTGTTGTTCAAGCATTATACAGAAAAAGCAGATAGAGAAACATTAAATATGTCCCTACTAGATGTTTTTATACCTGTTTCCCTACAGCATTAAAAAGAGTTCCTATATATTCTGTAGTTGCAGCTACATCTGTTGTTAAGCATGAGTTTACATTTGTTCAATGGGACTTTTTATTACCTCCCTCCAGTATGCATGTTCTGCAATAGCAATAGCACTTAACATATTTTTCAGTGCATAAGATACCCATTGCCACTGCCACCCATTGCCGCCTCCGCGCAACCCGTTTTCAGACTCCACGTGACCCGTTTTTGGCCAGTTCCAGGCAGCAGGGATCATCACTGCCTATCCTCACCATCTGGAAAGGACCAAAAATGGGGTGCCCAGAGGCCGAAAATGGGGCACATGGAGGAGCAATAGGCAGTGGCGAATCCCTGCAGCCTGGAACAACTGATAGGGGGTATTCTGGGAGGCCGATCCAACTGCCAATCAGCTGCTCGTGCTAAATCAGATGTGTTGAAGCTGACTAAGTTGTTGCTGTTTGCTGCAAGGAGGCAAATTGCTGGGAAGCAGAGGCTGAAGGGTGGGGGCTGGTGGGTGGGCAGGGCTTCGGCAACATTCGCTCTATAAGATGCACAGACCTTTCCACCCACTTTTAGGGTGGGGAAAGTGCATCTTACATACCAAAAAATACAGTATATCACTGGACGTAACCCACACATAGCACTTAGATCCAAGGTACATTTCTATATGAAGTCTTTTGTAACATTTAATGTTGAACTACAGTAAAAAACAAACCACCCCAAACAGAGAGCTGGAATCAAATGTGAATATACACATTGCCGACTCAGTTTCCACTTGATCTTAATACCGTACTTCTGCTTCTTCCATCCCACCCTCTGCTTAATTCTAGTTCATAAACTGCTTGAAGTTAGAAATGACGGTGTTTTCCTATGTAAAACGCTTTATAGCAATATGTATGATTGCTGTGCTATATAATTTGCGTATGTCACACTAGCATTTATAAGCACACAAGTACATCTATTTTTTTCCCTATTTCTCAGGCAATTCGCATTTTGGTTCAAGAACGCTTAAGTCAGGATGCTGTTGCAAAAGCAAATCAGTCAAAAGAGGTATTTTATATTTTAAATGCAAGAAATTACGGTTCATTTCATATCTTGAAGCAGGATGCTGATGGCTGCAAATCCTAAGGCTGTATATAGCTTTGGAGGAATGTTTTGATTCAGCAAAGGTTCAAACAAAGCATCCTTTCAAAAAAATTTCAAAATGCACTTCCCGTTCCTCATTCTCCCGCAAAGCAAATCAGGTCTGTTCTGCATGCAAGATATGTTGTATCTCATCAAGGTAAAGAATAGCTGCCTTATACTAGCCCCTACTAAATTTTTTTACAAGGATCAGTATAGATTAAAAACAGTATAGATTAACAGTCCACACAAGCACATAGGAAAGCTATGGAATAAAATACTTTTGCAGAGTTAGCCTCGGCATTTGCTTAAACCCAGGTCTCCTTGTTTTAGAGCAGGGGTCCCCAACCTGTGGGCCGTGGCCTTAATCGCCACTGGGCTGTGTGAGTGGCTGGCCGGTGTGTTCACGTCTGCATGCACGCACAGCCCCTCGTGAGCCTCATTACGGGAGCTCATGGCCCCTCACGCGAGCTTTGTTGCAGATGCTCACGGCCCCATTCACATGAGCCTCATTATGGGCGGTCGCGGCCTCCTTGTGCAAGCTCCGTTGCGGGCAGTCAAAGCCCCTCGCACAAACATCACCATGAATGTCACAGGTACACTCACAAACGTGCACCTGTGCCTGCCCCTTCCACAAAATCATTCCCTCTTCCCCCCCTCCCCTCAACTCCGGGCCGCCAACTGGGAAAGATTGGGGAACACTGTTTTAGAGAATGTCTAATAAAAGATCCTTGAGTCCAGGTATATCTGAAGTAATCTGTTTTAGCCATTCAAACATTTGCTTAAGTGTATAAAAGATACAATCCTACAAAACTGTTTAGCTTCAGTGTGGTAACCAAACACAAACATTTCCTAAATAATGTAATCAGAAGCCTGGTAAGAGTTGAGATTTGTATTCATTAATGGCGAATGAGAAGCTTCTCAAAATTGAAGTAGCGAGATCAGAATGAGACATATTTCTTTGTTTTCTCAATCTGAGAAGCAACTGCTAATGTAATCACGGAACATTAGATAATTCGATGTTAAGTCCTTCCAGTCTGTGTAGTGTCCGCACTGCTCTTAACATCTTTTTAATGTTTCCCTTTAGAACTTGTTGTATTTAAGGATAACTCCAGAGTGATTAGTTAGCCAACAGGGATTTTATTTGCCGAATAAATGATATTTGGTTTTAATAGGGAATGTGTGAGTTTATTGTTTGTAATGCATAATTAAATGTTACTTTGTAAATTTTTATATAGTTTTTTGTCTGTTTAGCTTGTAGTCAACATTACTATCATCATTACCATTTCAGTGACAATCTATGATGAATTCTCAGTAGACTCTTGTTTAGATAGATTTTAAATCTGGTCTGTAGATTTTTACAAAGTACAAAAAGAAGTCACTAACTAGAACAGAAAACCATCTGTTTGATATCCAAAGACCAGGTTATAAGAAGATCATTTGGGCCATTGATCCACATGGATAATTTTATATGTTCATTTAATTGAGTGATAAATGCAAATTATTTATGAAACAGCTTTTTTGTGGAACATTTTTTTAAAAAAATTTCTATGGATTTTATTTTGTATTTCTTAACATCTGAAGCTGTCCTGCCCACAGAATGTAGTTGATATTGTTCAACTAAAGTTTTTGCAGGTATGGACAGGAAAATCCATACACTTGATGATCCAGGCACTTGGTAATTAGGAATGTTCTTTTGAAAGACACAATTTAAGCACAGCAAATTACTTTCAGTCTAGATAATTACTGCAAAATTAGTAGGACGTGCCAGATTCAAATTACACGAAGTAATTTGTTTTCCACTTGTGCATAACATTTTGTTTCGGTGATGAGTTTCCTGTTTCTTTCTTTAAGGGTTTGCCTGTCACCTTAGATAAACATATTCTTGGCTTTGACACTGGAGGTAAGTGATCCTCTCCTTGCTTTCTCTCAAAGCTTCTTCCTCAGGCCTTCCAGCCTGATCCCATTTACCATTTCATTTGTTCAGGACAATCCCTTCTTTTCTTCAAGATTGTGCTTCTTTAGCAGGATGACTGTTCCTTATGTGCAAAGGAAAATAGGTTTTATTTTTAGGAAAATGTGCACATTTGCCAGCAAGCGTAAGGAATATTTATTATGTCAGAAACTGTACCACATTTGCCTTTCAATTTACTGTGAACAATGTATTTATTCTAATGACTAATATACCATAATTTAGTCTGGCACTTCCCCATGAATTTTCATCATAATTATACTTCACTGGTGGGGAAGTGATGGCTCAGCGATTAAAGATGCTGAGCTTGTCAGCTGGCTGCCCAGGTTCAAGACCCGACATGACGAGGTGAGCCCCCATTCTTGCTCCAGCTTCTGCCCACCAGCAATTTGAAAGCATGCAAATATGAGTAGATAAACAGGTACCACTTTGGTGGGAAGGTGACTGTTCCATGTGCCTTGGCATAATCATATAGTCATGTTGGTCACCTGACCACAGAAGTGTTCTCTGACTATACTGGCTCCCTTGGCTAAGAATCAGAGATGATCATCACCCCCTAGAAGTGGACAAGACTGGACAGGGGAAACTTTACCTTTTATACTTTACTGAGTACTGCCAGTAGGGATAAAATCAAATAAAAACAAAGAACATTAAAGATGAATTAAAATGTTCAACGAAAGAGATTTGTTTTCAAGGCCTTTTTAAACACAAAGTTAATTCTCAATTTATGAGAAACAGCATTCCAAAGAATTGGGTAACAATAAAGAAGGCAAGCCTATGGCAGCTGTAGGCAAACTGCAGGAACCTAATATATGTGTCATCACCTTAAAATTAAGGATATTTCATATCCCCATGGCAGGGGTGGGAAATCTATGTGTTCTATGTAATCTTCAAGTCGGGGGGGGGGGGGGGGGGTTGTATTTTTTTTTGTTCCCCCATGACCTCACAGCATCAAAAATTATCTCCAAACTGCTGAATAATAGTAGCAAAATTAATCACATTTAATTAAATAAATGTAAATTAAAGACACAATAGGTTTAAAACATCTATAAAAGGATGCTTATTACAAAGGGTTGTAGAGGAATTGACTGAGGTCCATATTTTAGATCCACCACTTAAAAGAATTTTGAACTGAGCTCCGTTTGCCTTTTCTTATCTTCCTCTCTAGATGCTGTACTCAATGAAGCTGCTCAGATCCTCCGACTATTGCACATAGAAGAGCTCCGTGAGTTACAGACCAAGATCAATGAAGCCATTGTAGCCGTTCAAGCAATTATTGCGGATCCAAAAACTGATCATAGACTTGGCAAAGTCGGGAGATGAACAAAATTAAAAAAGCTTTTGGCTCTCCTGTTGCTGGCATGCAGTTAAGGGACTCCTCTAGCATGCAATTCCAAAAGGATACAATTCCCATGTTTGGAAAGAAACCAGGGCAACTGCCAGCACGTCCACTAAATATTTTTCTTTGCATAAATAAAGCTTGGATTACACCTCCTGTAATGGGAGGTTGTCAAGTACAGCAGTGGCCATTTTCTCATCTTTTGAATTGATTTATTCATAAGACATTGCACATGGGTAGAGTTTGTTTCTATGTGCTTTTTGGAGTGAGGGGGAGATTGTTTTTTTGTGTGTGTTTTCTTTTTTTTTTACGTTAACCAGATTGAGGTACAGTTCCTATCCTATGAATCTGAAGTGTTTTACCTGCACTTCCTCAGTTCAGTGGTTTATGATTAGGAAAAGTGTTTCTGGCAGATTGTCAAATACAAAACTCAAGTGGCCTCATAAAAAAGTCAGCCTTTTTATTGAATTCATGGAATAGCCTATAAAACATTAGCAGTTACTGTCAGATATTAACACACACGCAAACACACTTTTCTCTCATGCAGTCCCAGAATATGAAGAGTGGAAGGTAAATCTGAAACATTTCAGCATATTCTTACATAAATCTTAAAAAGTCATGCACCAAGTCAAGAAGCAACAAGAGGTGGCAGAACATTACATTTTCTCAATATCTTTAGCAATTTTGCATGGCTCCTAAGAACAGGCAAAGATACTCATTTTTTCCCATTCTGCTTCATATAGTGTTTCCAGAAGTCATTCTAGACTGTTTCCTGTTTGAGCTAAATTGGTTTATCCCCCAGCCCATTCCACTTTTTAAAAGTTTTTTCCCCCTGGTAAAATAGTGATGGAGTAAGGCTATATTTATATGGTCATATTTCTTTTACAATGTTGCTCCAATCACCAGAAGAATATATATCCCTGTCATAGCACCATTTCTTTTTGGCAATATATAAAATTGTTTTCATTGTGAAAAAAAAATACAGTAGTAAAGATTTGAGGTATAACTTAAAAATACTAGATAATTTTCTTCTAAGTTAAACCACTTAATTCCCTCCAGTACATATTAACGGTCCCGATACAGCCGGAGGGGTTTTTTGCATGGTGTGCAATAATGATAGGAAGTGGAACTCTTCTTCCAGCTGCCTTAGTGGAATTTATTTCCTCTCCTTCCCTCCACTTAATAGCTTATTTTCTTCCTGCAAAATAAAAATAAAAGTGATTCCATAAGGGATGCTGCGGGCTGACAATGATGGATCACAATATGCGACCAATAACCAATAGTGCAGTTTTGCCATTTCCTATTTCATTGATGGCTAACCTTTTCCGGACCAAGTGCCCAAAGCATGAGTGTGTGTGCCCGAACCCTCAAAATGCAATGTGCAGGAGGCCTGCCGCACATGCCCTGCCCCTGTGCATGTAGGCGGCCCCACCACACGTTCCCCCTCCCGCGCGCATGCACAGCAGAGACCCAAAGACCAGCTGGCCAGGGGGAGGCATGCATGGCATCAAGGCTAGAAGGGAACAATTTGCTAGACTGGCACTAAGAAGTGGCAGCAACAAGTGGCAAAAGCCCAAGGAGCCCATGAATGATAAAGACTACAGATAGTCCTCGACTTAACCATTCATTTAGTGATTGAAATGTATTTAAAATCGTGTTTAAAGTTTGGATGCTTGGCAACTGGTTCATATTTATGGCATTTATGGGGTCATGTGATCACCTTTTGTGACCTGACAAGCAAAATCAACGGGAAAACGCAATTCAGTTAACCATGTTACTAATGCAGAGAATCTGTGGCAAGAAAGGTTATAAAATGGGGCAGAATTGACTTAACAACTGCCTTGCTTAGCAATAAAATTTTTGGGCTCAATTGTGGTTTTAAATTGAGGACTACCTGTATTCTTTTCTGAGCTGCTGTGTCCCACTTGGAGCAGGTCAGGACTGGCATAAAATCAGAAGAAAAATAGCAAGCCTTGTGTTCTAATCCATCTTTTGTCTAGTCCATCATTTTTTTATCAAACCTGTCAGGTGAATTGGAGACTTAAGAGATTCAGAATAATTCTCCAGTTTTAAGCGGGCCTCCTATAAAATAATCAGAGCACTAAAACAGCTTTTTGACATGTATTTATGAATGTTCTCCTTTTGCTATGATTGTGCCAAATGTTACAGTTCGAGGAGAAGAGATTTGTTTTCGCAGATTTAACTGACAGACATAAAGCATTCAGACTTCCATCCTTTTCAATTGTATGGCTGCCATTTTTTCCATTACAATGTAATCCTGGCCAGTCAGGGATCAAGGGAATTAGAGCATCCTACACATGGCTGTTTAGGAGGCCATTTTGATTACTCCAATGCCTTCTAGACTGCAGGGAGGGAATGTCTATTACCAAGGCAACTAAGACATGGTTTTCGTATTCTATTTTAGCTCAAACCATTGCAGATCAGCAAGATAAATGCAGAGTTGTTTCCTATAATGCTAACGATTCTGAAAAGAAATTCCATGAGCAAAGATGAGGGACTATTTCTCCTGCTCCCTCCTCCCCTTAAATCCTGCCCCAACGTTTACGGTTAATTCCTAATTTTTACCTCCTGGACAGTATGGATGAACTACGGTTATTCCATAGAGATGTGTCCGCTGATCTGGAAGATACTCGCCCGTAAAAGCACCATTGTCTTTGTTCACAGCTATAACACCATCCCTGTTGAGAGAAATTGAATGGCACATGAGGTTTGTGTCAAAGCTAAGCAGAGTCAGACCTGTTTAATATTTGCAGAGGACAGCATCAGGGATTCCAAGGGCAGGAGTCGAGTTTGGAAAATGGAAAAAAAGCCTAGATGAAGGCAAATAAATCATATTGTTGTCAAGAAAGCTACATACCCTATCAGGTCACCAGGAAATCAATTTCATTTGAGGGAGGGTTTTTTTTTCCTTTTTACCAACCTGCATTGTATTAAAGAAATGTGGCAGTTGCCCAAATCAGAACAAGTGGATCAAATCCAAATCTAAATCTAATCCTTTGTGGATTGTTAGATATTCTTAATTCTGAGGGACGCAGTAATAAATGCAATAGTGTACACTTTCTTCCAACTTTGCTCCATAAGCAGAATTCTAATATAGAAAGTATGAAGGGGTATAATTGGCATATGGTTATAATTTTATGAAGTTTCTTTTTCTCATAGAGCCAATAAGCAGAAGCATGAGATCATTTGTTCCTAACCATCTCATCCTCTATATTTTGTAGGTTTCTTGCCCCCCAACCTGTATGATACCCGGGACCAGTTTCAGGGAAAACAATTTTTTCACAGACCAGCAGTGATGCAGAGGATGGTTTCATGCATTATCTATATCCCACACATGCATATATGAAGCTTTGCTCACTTGCGTGGCCTGGTTCCTAACAGGCCACAGACCAGTACCAGTCTGCGAACCAGGGTTTGGGATCCCTGCCTGATAGATAGATTAGATAGATGATAGATGATTGAGAGAGAGGGAGAGAGAGAGAAGATAGATAGCTATGTTAGATTAGAGATAGATAGATAGATAGAGAGAGAGAGAGAGAGAGAGAGAGAGAGAGAGATAGGTAGGTAGGTAGGTAGGTAGATGATAGAAGATGGAGAGAGATAGACAGACAGACATAGATGATAGTTGGAAGAGATAGTTAGATAGGCAGGTAGGTAGATATACAGTATATTATGATATATTCAATTTTTACATCACTCATAAAATAGAGATATGAGGGAGAGAAAGCCAATTGTTTCTATCACCCCATCCTTACCACCATATTGAAATCTCTCTTTCCACAAAAGAAGGGAGTGAAGCCAAAATCCTAACCTACAATTTTGCAAATTTCTTCAGTAGGGTTTCCTCAATTCTCTTTGTCATGGCAGGACTACATTTTAAGGAACTGCTCCTCAAATATTTTCTATATACCTATGTTTTCTTAGGAAAGCCCACTTTGAATGCAATTTTTCTACTCTGAATATATTGCCCTCATAAGAAAGATATCACACATTTATTTAATGGAGTGGATTTCTAGATCTGTTATTTAATTCAAATATTTATTTATTTATTTATTTATTTATTCGTTCGTTCATTCATTCATTCATTCATTCATTCATTCATTCATTCAAGGGACTCTGGGCGGTTTACAACAGAGAATAAAACAATGCAACAATATCCCATACAAAAGTTAAAAGAAGACATTAAAACATTAAAACGTTAAAACACACTGAGACTTTGAGAAGATCATACCTTCTCCAATCTGTATGATAGAAGTGATTGACATAGCCGACGATGCTGAAGGGATAGTTGAGGTTATTCTGAATGACCCGCCTTCCTGTTCCATTGGGTGATACACACTCCAGCTTCTTGGTTCCTTTTCAAACAAAGAGACTTAGATCAGGAATCAAATTCTTTCTCCATGGTTTTCTTGCTCAAATGGATAATTGCAACTGCATCATCTTGATTATAGAATTCAATTTATTATGTGTGATGTTGTTGTTGTTGAGGAATCTCCAGACTGTCAAAAAGACTTATCCCTATGGGAGAGGTCATTTGATGCATTTTTGGGTACTGATGGCAGTACAACTTTATGAGATTGAGGGTTGGCAATGGTCACCAATATCATCCTTTCCTAGAAGATGTGCTAGGAAGCAATCCTTTTCTCACAAACAGAATGCTCATTCCAACATTAAAATTTATGATGGCAGTATCCATTGTAAGGCCAGCCCTTTGCATGCTATATATTAATATTATGGTTTAAGAATCCCAGGAAGGCTTCTAAGGTTCTATTACTTCAATTAGAAAGGCATCATGGTTGGTAAAGGCTTTTTGGTACACTTTTGGCAAGCACTGCATATTGATCAGAACAGCTTGATCTTTTCTGCTTTTCAGAGAAAAGTATAACAACCTTTACACTAATGTAGGCAGATTCTTATCTGTTTTAATTAAGATTTGCATCCAAGCAGCATCAGTATGATTGCTGATCATGGGTACACAATCCAGCATAGATCTGATTTTGAAGCTATTCCAAGTTGTATAAACAGATTGGCAAAACTTTGATTCCAATTCAAAGTATTGAAAATAATAGCAGAATAACGTTGATACTCCTTTCAATTTCTAATGCCAATATAGAGGGAACTGGAGCTTTTCAATCACATCATTATATGTGGGTTCACACAACTACATGAAGGTAAAGTAAGTGATTACATTATGTTTACGGATATAGGATCCCAGCCATTGATTTACAAAGTTCTGAACCATTGGATTAAACCGACATATAGTTGTTTGGTCTTGAATAAACATTCATTTTGATAATACAGATTTAGAACATCCTACTTCAGCTCAATTGAGAGTTAATATTTTAAAAAAGCAAAGTGTAAATTTGGGTTCTTCAATCTAACTACAGGATGATGGTGGTGATTATAATTCTACAAACTAGGAAATGTGAATAGCTCTGTGCATATGACTTTATGTTAATCTCTAAATACTTTGGGTAAAAATGGAACATGTGAGATGCAATTGTTTTGACTAGGAATGTCCAAAGAACATTTCCCATTTAGTGTTTCACACATGCAGATTCCCTCTAGTGTTTGATCTCAAGCCCACTTTTTATTCAGCTTCATTCTCCTGTATAAACTAAGGCATTAGGCAAAGAGCTCCTTTGCATCTTGTCTTCCTGAAGAACACAAGTTCTTCACTCTGAAAACAAGGGAAGATGCTTACACATAAACCCCATAAGAGAAAAGCCCTCCAAAGCTCCTTTTTGTCTGTACATTGGAGAAGACGAGGTTAAAGGGACAGGCACTGCAAAAGAAGAGCCTGGGCCCTTGGGCTCATGTCTGATTCAAAATATGGTCCACCATTTCCATACAGCCATTGATTAGCCTTCAATACGATTTTTTTTAACTAAAACAAGAAGTGGGATATTTTATGCAAAAATCCCATTCCTTTCTCCCCAAAAAATCCATGTTACCTGCATCTGCCCAACAAATCAGTTTTGAAAAATGATCGAAGGTCAACCCATTCGGCAGCCCAATGTCTTGGTTGACCAAAATCCGTCTGTTTTCTCCAGTCACTGTTGATGTCTCAATTTTGGGAGCTTCACGATTCCAGTCTGTCCAATAAAGATTTCTAAAAGGCAACCAAGATTGGCCATACTTTAAAAGCAGTTAAGCAAAAGGAGAAGAGAGAAAAAACATGTGGAATCTGACAACTACATGCCTCTTCTCAAGAGAACATCTCATGTTTAGAGATAGATAATTCACAAAACTTGTCCTAGGCGACCATCTTGACTTACATGACACATCACTAGCCAATATCCATAACCAGAAGAACTTTTGCAGGAGTAATTAGGAATTCACATCAGTTGCTTTGGGTTTGGTTTTAATTGTTTTTATTACTTAAAGCAACCTTCCCTAACCCAGTTCTTTCCAGAAGAGATGGACTGCAGATCATGTATTTATGCTAGTGAAGGGAGATTACTTTAGCATGATTTTGTCACTTTTACAGCAATATTGTTTATGTTTGTCAATGGCTCTAAGTACAAGATGAGTGGGAGAATGGAATGGAATTGTTAAAAAATAAACTTTTAATGATGTTCCCACCCTGCTATTTATATCATCTGAGAACCTAATGCACTGCATTAGCATAATAGACAATTCTCAGTTTCAATCTTTCATCTCAGGCCCCCCTTTTAGATGAAATGGTAATCATGCTTGTCTATTTTAAGAACCTATGCTCATTATGAAATCATCCATAATCCTAAGGCAAAATAATTTGTTTGATGTTTAGCACAATGAATAAACTGGCCACTATTCAATCCAGCAGATTTGGACAATTTTCAACCGGTCTTTGGAAATATTGCTATGAGGGCAGTCGGCTTCCAGTTCTAGAGGGTCTTGGAAGAAACAGATTACTTGAATCCTTTTCAGTTGGAATTCAAGCAAAGGTACTGTACCAAGTCAGCACCAGAGGTGGGTTTCAGCAGGTTCTGACCAGTTCTGGAGAACCGGTAGTGGAAATTTTGAATAGTTCAGAGAACCAGTAGTAAAAATTCTGACTGGCCCCGCCCCCATCTATTCTCTGCTTCCCAAGTCCCAGCTGATTGGGAGGAAATGGGGATTTTGCAGTAACCTTCCCCTGGAGTGGGGTGGGAATGGAGATTTTATAGTATCCTTATACTATATACTATATAGCATATAGTATAAGGAGATAGATATATATATCCTTATACTATATATGTGTGTGTGTGTACATACATACATACACACACACATACACACACACACACCAAATATACATTTTGCTGATAAATAAATAAAGGGAGAATAGCAAAATATATATTTGGTATAAAAATGGTTTGCCGTGAGTGCGATTGCTTGAGGGCTCCTGGATTGGAGCTGCAAAGCAAAAGGGAGCAGAATGCCCCCTCCCACATGTTGGGGTAGACCATATGTAAAAAGTTAAAATCTCGGGTGTTTTCCCACGTCATTAAAAGTCTGTTAGTTGAAATGCTTAAAATCCTGGCTAAATTCCCCTCTTAAGAGCCTCCAAAATCCCAACAAAACATTTTGTAAGGTCTTTTGAAATTCTGGCTAAAATCCTAACCAACACTTTAAAAGTTTTCTTTTTGGCAATGTTTCAACAAGCTCTCTAACTTGTCATCATCGGGCCCCTACTTTCAGTTTAGAAGCTGTGGGTATGCTGCGAGATCAAAGTTGTCTCTTTTCTATGTTCACTGTTGCTGACATATGCTGGTTAGCCAGGGATTTTAGCCAGGATTTTAAGCATTTCAACTAACAGACTTTTAATGACGTGGGAAAACACCCGAGATTTTAACATTTTACATACACACACCTGCGAAAACTTGAGAAGACATATACATACATACATACACACACACACACTATATGTATATAGTATAAGGATGTATATATAGTAGCCCACCAAGCCATGCCACACCCACCAAGCCACACCCACAGAACCGGTAGTAAAAAAATTTGAAACCCACCACTGGTCAGCACTGATCTCACATAAGGATGATCTTGGGTGCAACTAGGTCCACCCTGACCTTCCTTGATCTCTCTCTGGTTTTTGATACTATCAAACATCAAACATTATATCCTTCTGGAAGAATCCAGAGTGCTCCCCACTTCCTTTTCAGGGATGGTTCTATTCAGTATAGGGGGAAGAATGGTTTAGTCCTAGGCCACTGTTTGCTGGGTGCTTGCAGAACTCTATTCTCTCCCATTCCTCTTTTAACATCTACATCAGGGGTGTCAAACTGACAGCCCGTGAGCCAGATGCGCCACATGCAGGCCACGTCCACCCCAGCTCTGCAAAGGGAAAAAACATCATGAAACATCACATGATGGCAACGTGACGCCACAGGTTTGACACCTGTGATCTACATGAAGCTACTGGGTGAGATCATCCATCAGCACAGGGTGAAGAAGTAACGTCACTTCGTGACTGTGATTCATGAGGTGTTTGTTGTTGTTTTTTTACTAATTTCTGGTATTTTTTGCTAGTTTCTGGAAAAAATATAATTTCAATTAATGGATTCACTGAACAATTTGTTGCATTTGCTTAATGACTGCCACCTTCACATAACGGAGGCAAAACAAATGTCAGAAAAATACTTCCAGTCTCATGGGTACCTCAACTTACAACAGTAGTGAGTTATGGCCAGATTTCTGGTCCTAACAGTGGTTGTAAGTCAAGGACTACCTGTAATGCCAACTAAGCGCTCCATGGCATAGGGCCTAGCTATCTCCGAGACCGCCTGCTGCTACCGACGACCTCCCTTCCACCCGTGCACTCCCACAGAGAGGGCCACCTCAGGGTGCCATCAGCCAAACAATGTAGGCTGGTGACCCCCAGGAGGAGAGCCTTCTCTGTGGGGGCACCTACCCTCTGGAACCAGCTCCCCCCCAGAGATAAGGAGAATTCATGACCTCAATGCCTTCCGCCGTGCCCTTAAAACATATTTTTTCCAACAAGCCGGGCTGGCTTAAGAAGAAATTTTAAATATTTTAATTGGTTTGTTAGTTTTAAATTTTGGGGCCAAATTTATATATATTTTAATTGTTTTTAATATTTGTATTTCATGTTTTCATTGGCTGTACACCGCCCTGAGTCCTTAGGGAGAAGGGTGGTATATAAATTGGAAATAAAATAAAAAATAAATAAATAAGTTCAGTTGACCCAAGATAGATATGCAGATAAATGTATATAAACTTATTTTTTGCTTTGTTTTGTCTTTTCTTTCTTTTCCCAAAGCTGATACACCATCAAGACAGGCCCAGCAACTTACCCATGGATGGGATCCACTGCAATGGCACGGGGGTTGACAAGGTCACTGGCAAAAAGCACTCGCCGTTCTGTGCCATCCAGCTTGGCGCTCTCCACTTTGTCCAAGCCACTGTCCGTCCAAAACATGGTTCTTCGGAGATGGTCAATGGCAAGACCTTCTGGGCTAATCAGCCCTAAAGGAGGGGAAACAAGCAAAGCATTTACTAGACTTTAGGAATACTAAATCATTGGGCTTGTTTAAATAAATTATTAAATAAATAAATTATTTTGGCACAAGCTGTCATACAATTTACAGATTTTTCTGTTCAGTGTGGTGTTTAATGCTCTTCACTCTTCACAGAGCACTGACTGCAGCTGCCAGTATGTGAATGTACTGGATCTGTATTTTCTCAAACCTATCCTAGGTGTAACATCAATGAATGCCTAAATCAGTGTTGTGTGCTATTTAGGATGCTGGATTAGGACCAGTGGTGGGTTTCAAAAAATTTTACTACCGGTTCTGTGGGTGTGGCTTGGTGGGTGTGGCATGGCTGGGTAGGTGTGGCTTAGTGGGTGTGGCAAGGGAAGGATACTGTAAAATCTCCATTTCCACCCCACTCCAGGGGAAGGATACTGTAAAATCTCCATTCTGCCCCCAATCCAGGGGAAGGTTATTGCCAAATCCCCATTTCCTCCCGATCAGCTGGGAGGCAGAGAATAGATGGGGGCGGGGCCAGTCAGAATTTTTACTACCAGTTCTCCAGAACTGGTCAGAACCTGCTGAAACCCACCTCTGATTAAGACCAGAATGACTCACATACAAGTCCATCCTTAGTCATGGAAGCTCAAAACACCTGTCTCTATGCCTCGTTTTGGCTGTATTCATACAGCATGCTTCATCTATTCACTCATGAAAAAACTAAGCTAGGTTAAAATTAACCTCAAGGTTAAATTAATCAGGTTGTACATATGCAGTTGCTGGGTCTTGATCCCGATTACCTGTAAGGTGTGAACACAGTGATTATCTGTGATAATGATTCAGACAGTATTTACAGAATAACAGAGTTGGAAAGGATATTGGGGGTCTTCTAGTCCAACTCCCTGCTCAAGCAGAAGACTTTATACCATTCTGGATAAGTGGCTGTCCAATCTCTTCTTAAAAACTTCCAATGATGGAGCACCCACAACTTTTGGAGGCCAGCCATTCAACTGATTAATTGTTCTCACTGACAGGAAATTTCTCCTTAACTTTAGGTTGGATCTCTCTTTGACTGTTGTGGCTCTGACCCCCGAGCCCATCATATTGGAGAAAGAAGGCTCCCTCCCCCAGCCCCTCCTCTCTGACAATTCCTCAGGTGTCAGCCGAAGGAAAGGAGATTGGCCAGGAGCCAGGTGTCTCCGATCGGTCGGAGAGTGATGAGGGAGACAAGTTGTGGCTGGACCCACATCAGCGTCGGCGTGCTAAACGATCACAGCAGATGAGGAGGCGTGCCAGGGATTAAGCTGAGTCACTGGACCACACCCCACAGGCTATATAAAGGAGTGGGGTGGCCGTTTAGATTCTGTGACGGACAAAGTTAATTCTTGCAAGTCCCTTTGGTGCAAAGCCTCAGTCTGCTGAAGGATTGTGAATTGGACTGTTTTTTCCCAGCCGGTGTGTATTGTATTTGTTATCTGGTGAAGGAACACCCCCCTTCTTGTTATAGTAAAGAACTTGGCAGCCGGTTCCCGTAGTGCTGCCAAGTCTCTGATCACAGAAGTTTGTCTGTGCCAATTATTTAACTCTCGACTGTCTGTGTAGGTTTGTGCATGTGGAGGACATTGACAAGCTTCCATCCATTACTTATTGCCCTGCCCTCGGGTGCTTTGGAAAATAGGTGACCCCATCTCCCCTCTGTGACAGCTGTTGGGACAGCTGTTGTCACCCCTAGTCCTTCTTTTCGTTAAGATTAGACATGCCTAACTGTTCATTGTACAGTTTAGCCTTTAGTCCCCTAATCATCTTTGTTCCCCTTCTCTGCACTCTCAACATACAGATAAACTTTAATTGACTTTCCTGGTGACTCTGATTAGTTTGCAATTGCTTCACTAATAATAGTAATAGCGATAAGTCAGTAGGCCTGTTTGTGAGCTGTTTTGTCAATAGCACTTCTATTTTGTCTTGGATGGTGAGTTATTGCCGAAAGATAGTAAAAAATATTAATTAATAGACATGAATTATATTATGTTATAAAATATTACATTCACCTATTAAAGTCATATACAGAGCTCATCACCCCTGACCCCACTTTTTTCCTCCCCTTTTAGGGAAGCGACTTACACTGAGACTTCAGATAACTGGAACAGCCTGAGACATTGTCAAAAGAGAATGCCATCTCCATCAATTTCCTACTGAAGTTCCTAATTACTATTAAGTCAGCTGTCCTTTGGAAAAGAAATCAATCAGAAGCAGTTCTGGTCACCATTATCACATTATTTGTACCTCCAGATTTGGTTGGGAAGGGAGTGTTTGTTTGTGCAAGACGGACAGGACTTGAGCAGAGCTCACACACACTAAATGGATTCACTTAATAACCTCAGCATTTGCCTAACAGCTGTCACAAAAAAAGGTTGTAAAATCAGGTCAGTCACGAGATTATTCACTTTATGACTCTACATGGTCCATTATGTTCATAAATGGAAGACTACTTGTAATGACAAGGAAGCTGTCTGTAGGTTTTCCTATGGAAGTTTGGTTTGGTGCCTCATATAGAAAACCCATACAGTGAGTGGTAAGGACAGATGAGAAGATTATGGGAAGCTCGCTTCCTGTCACCCAGGATACTGCTTATAAGCGCTATGTGCATAGAGCTCAAATCATAGTTAGGGACCTCACACACCCACTTTATGGTCTGTTTCTGTTGCTCCCCTCTGAGAGGAGGTTTTGAAGTATTTCTAGCAAGACTACCAGATTCTGTAACAGCTTTGTTCCCTATGCCATCCGTCTGGTAAACCCACAAGGTTCGTTTTTCTCACCACGTTCATGCATACATCCAAACAAGACTGTGTTTTTTCTCCGTGTCATAGAATATATGTGGTTATATGCATAATTTTGTATTTATTTGTTTGTTTTGTCGTGTCTATGTAGTGTATATTGGAGGCGGTGACTCTTTGAGAGCTATATGTCATGAAATTTCATTTTAAGGTATGCCGATTAGAGCAGGAGTGGCTTCAAAAATTTTAGCAAGGGTTCTCTGCCTGGTTGCTGGGTGGCCATGGTGGGCGTGGCCTAGTCAGCCTCCTGCACCACAGCGGGGTGGGTTTGCCCTCCCAGGGCTCTGGAGGCTTTCCTTGAGCCTCTGGGAGGGAAAAAAAACGCCCTTCCTGGGCTCCGGAGGCCCTCTGGAGTTTCCAGCCTTTCCGAACTTCCGATAGGCCCATTTTTCACCCTCCCCAAGTGTCCACGTGCACCCTGCACTTACCTGCATCCAAAAAGAGTCACGTGGGGACTCCGGGGAGGGGAGGGGCAGGGTGGGGTGGGCAGGGCCAGCCAGGAGTGGGATTTGAGGGTTCTCCGAACTGCATGGAATCTTAGCTAGAAGTTCTCCCGAACTCCTGCGAACCCCCAGCAACCCACCCTTGGATTAGTGTACATTTAAAGTGTCAATAAAGTTATTTTAAGTCTAAATTCTACCAGAGAATCATCCCACATGTCCCTCCCTGTCAGCTGATAAAGCAAACAACTTTATTCAGACAATTGATAAAATATTATACACTACCTCAGCCTGGAGCTTCTTGAATGAAAATTACAATATAAATAAATCTCATGAAAGTGTATGTTTAATAACTGACTAGGGCTGTTTAAGCTGTCTCTAGAAATGATTAACTAGAGGCAAAAAGACAATGAGACAAAAAGGCAATTCATATCATAATGGAGAAGGGCACTTCTCTGTTTATTGCCCTTATTAATGTGTTTAATTTGGGCATATGTAAACATGAAAAAGCTACTCTACTATTACGACTACACATGGCTAAACAAATATTTTTGCTTTGCTTCAGAGCAGAAATCCTCTGAATACATAAGGGCGTCTTAAAACCAATAAGGCCAATAAGCTGGGTGGCTGGCTGCTTTACAAAGCATTTTCTGTTCTGCTACCCAAAAATCTTTTCACTGGGTAAGCGATGTTGGCTTTTTGCCACAACACCTTTGCCTAGCTACTACATATGCTGAATCCTGGAGATGAATGCTTTCTTTGACAAACTATACCGTGTTTCCCTGAAAATAAGACCCTATCTTATATTTTTTTGAATCCTGAAATAAACGGTTGGCCTTATTGCCATGTGCTCAAAAGCCCGATTGGGTTTATTATCAGGGGATGTCTTATTTTGGGAGAAACAGGATACATACAGACATATACAGGTTTTCTGTTGAAGCAGAACGACAGAAACCTTGTCAATTTCATGTGGTTTGGGCTTTAAAAATCTGGGCTGAGAAAACTCCTTCACAATGCCAACTATGGATTATATTAATATAATATATAATTAATATATTATATTAATCCATAGTTGAATTAATAGGGAATGTCAAATACCTACCTGAACTAATGACGGTCTCTGGATCTGTACTCTGCTCCAGACTTGCGCGGCTAATAGTTCGTGCTGCAACATCTGTCCAGTAGATCATTTTCTCCCTACAATCATAGTCAATGCCTACCATGATGGAACCCTACAATGAAAAATACAAAACATATACAAAATAATGATCAGTTCTACAATTATCTCAATGGCCTGCTGATGGAAAAAAAGTTTTGCTCCCAATTATGAAATTTTGGATTATTATATTATCTGCCGTCTGATGATTTTTATAGACCGTAATGAGCAATATAGCTGAAGACTATGTTGGACACAGTGGATTTCAGCTTTGTTTAAATTGTAAATACAGCTGAAGTGTCATTTTGGGCACTTGGCAAAGAGCTAACCCTTTTCAGCTGTTTGCAGGACCCCATGGTCATGTGACCACAATGTGTGACTCTTTCGCTGGTTTCAAGTATTTATTTCTGGTTTCCAGAAAAAAAAAAACCACTGGGGAAAACAGATTTGCTTAATGACCACTATATTCACTTAGCAACTTCTTTTTTTTTATTTATATGCCACCCTTCTCCGAAGACTCAGGGCGGCTTACAATGTGTTAAGCAATAGCCTTCATACTTTTGTATATTTATACAAAGTCAGCTTATTGCCCCCATAATCTGGGTCCTCATTTTACCTATCTTAGAAAGGATGGAAGGCTGAGTCAACCTTGAGCCTGGTGGGATTTGAACTTGCAGTAATTGCAGGCAGCAGATGTTAAGTGGATGTTAGTGACTCCTTAGTCTACTGAGCCACCAGAGCTCCTCTGTTATAAACTGTTATAAAAATGGTCATAATTTCTGGTCTTATCACATGATATCTCGAATTACGACTGCAACCAATTATGACCACATTTCCAGGCTTAATTATGATTGTAAGTCAAGGACTATCTGTAATTTGAATTTCTTTGTGGAGCAGAGGGTAGCTCCCACAGGCCCTTCCAATTCTACCCAATGTTAACAATGTTAACATTTAACAATGTTAAGTGTCACACAGATGGGCTGCATTTTGGGCTGTGGGCATCTGGATTTGGGCGAAAAGGAGATAATTCATTTTCATTTTGTTTCCCCTATAGCTGTGATGGCGAACCTATGGCACACGTGCCACAGGTGGCACACGGAGCCGTATCTGTGAGCACGCGAACGTTGCCCTAGCTCAGCTCCAGCGCACATGTGCGCACTAGCCAGCTGATTTTCAGGCCTTCCAGGCCCACTGGAAGTCGGGAAATGGGCCGTTTCCGGTCTCAGGAGGACCTCCAGGCCGGGGAGGGGGGTGGGAGGTGGCTGTTTTCACCCTCCCCAGGCTCCAAGAAAGCCTCTGGAGCCTAGGGAGGGTGAAAAACGGGCCTACGTGGCCCACCGGTAACCTTTTCGCTGTCGCATGCCAAAAGCAGGGGGAGTGCGGAGGGGGTCACGTGTGGATGCATGGGGGACATTGAAATATGGGTATGGGCACGCAGGCGTGCGACCCCCCCCCCATGCTCCCCCCGCTTTTGGCACACAACAGCAAAAAGGTTAGCCATCACTGTCCTATAGATTTGGCCACTATTTCCCATTTCAAAACAGCAGGAAACAGCATGGTACCCATTTTTAGCAGCTGAAGTTGGAAGGAGGTCCAAGAGCCACAAAAAAAGGAAGTTGGAGAACAAATTTCTCTTGTAGCCCCTGATTCATCAAGAGATCATAATTCCATCAATCCCCTTGACTAAAATCCAGCCTCCTCCCAAGACCTGCCCCACCTGGCATGGAAATACATTACATGCAGTGAGAGAACCGTCTTCGCTGCCTCCTTCTTAAACCTTGTTCCGTTCAGTGGCAAGGAACCGATTTGCTGGCCCTGAGCATAGAGCAAGAATGTCCCGGATCCAGGCAGAATTATCTCAGGGCGTGGAGTTGGACGTATGGTTGGAGGTGGGACGCTAGGAAGGCCTGTGGGCAAAAGTGAGACATCACTGGGTCACAAGAATGAAAGGCCTGTTCTTCCACCCAAGGCTGGTCTGCCTGGCAGTCTAGATCACAACATGAAACAGCTGCCTTATTTCACACCTCCTTCTGAAGGGTGGCTGCTGAAACAGAATGGTTTTTTCTCCAGCATGTGAAGCCTTCTAAGCAGTGGTGAAATCTAACATTTGTTACTACCGGTTCTGTGGGCGTGGCTTGATGGTGGTGGTGGGGTAATGTGACTGGGTGGACGTGGCCAATTTTTTTTTTTTTACTCTTAAAACCATTTTTTCTACAACCTCTTCGGCGAAGAGGTTGTAAAAAAATGCTTTCAAAAGGCTCTGATGATCCCAGCTGAGTTGCCTGATCGTCAGAGGGTTTTTTTAAAACCCTCTGCCGATCAGGCAACTCAGCTGGGATCGTCAGAGCTTGGATCGTCAGAGCCATTTAAAAGAAAAAAGCCTCTGATGATTGCGCGGCTGAGCTGGGCATTGGGAGGGGGGGCAGGGATTTTTGCTACCGGTTCTCCGAACCACCCGCTTCCATCGCTACCGGATCGGGTGATCCGGTCCGAACCGGGAGCATTTCACCCCTCCTTCTAAGCTAGGAAATTTATTTCAATGGCACTTCCCCTTGGATGCAATTAAGAGTATGTTTTCCCAGTCCACTGCCTTTCTGGGGATCCCCTGATTTTATTCTTTGTTAAGTTTATACATTCACTCATGAAATGTACAGGTAGTGTTCATTTAGCAACTGCCTTGTTCACAGTTACAACAGTGATGAAACAGTATCTTTACAACCAATTCTTGCATTTGCAATCTTTGCAGGGTTAAGCGGAGTTGTAGTTCTCCTTAATGACCACTTTGTTTAATGACTGAGAGGCCAGGCCCCATTGTAGTCACTAAACAAGGACAACTCTATAGGCCAAGTTTCTGCTAAACTGAAGGATTATGTCAGTACTCTAGCTGCTTTTTAATAAGATTATGTAGGAATTTTTAAATTTAAAAGCTGCTTCAAGTATTACTGCACAAAAGCTGTGTAAACATTCTTAACTGTTACATGAACTACACTAAGTGTTTCACAAAACCCCATTAAGTTTTCTTTTTTTAAGATTCCTTTAATTAATTAAAAGGGAGCACCAATTTGAAATCGGATTTTACACACACGCATATATGTGTATTTCTAACAGCGTAACACAGGTCTACTGGTGCTTCTAAACCTATTCATCTCAAAATATATTTGCTGACTCCCCTCAGAGGAATAGAAGATGGGTCTTCCAAAATGTAAAGATAAAATACACTTTTCATTTCAGAACAATTGTTCTTGTCTTAATGCGGATTTAAATATCACATAATTCAATTAACAAACAACCTGAGATGATTAATTAACATATATTTGATTCAGCTTTTTATCCATCCCCGGTAATGTCACAATGTTATCCGACAAATCCCGATGCCCCCAAACTCAAAAAAGATCTTAAGAGATTCCCAGCTCAGCTGAAGATTCCCAGCTCCTCATTGCCCCATTGAGCTTGGTGACTCATTGTCGTCCTCTTACATGCAGGGGGTACCCCAGGCTCCGATCGAGTGCCTTGAATTTCCCGGCCATGTTCATCCACACACCAGCAGTAGCCGCTATTTCCATGACACTGTAGTGGGTTAAAGTTGCCCAGAGGGTCACATTGGGGCACATACTGGTCACCCTGTGGTCTGCCTCCATAATGTTCCAGCAGGCTCTGTCTCCAGCGTTCACACATCGTTTGTGGCCTCTGAGTTGGCTCTAAAGATAGAAAGAATTATAGGACTGAAGCTGATACCATCGTATGAACTAGGTGAAGCCTGAACTCTAAAAAGCTATTTATTTGCATATCCCCCCCCCCCCGCAACTCACTCATGGCAACTCCTAGCGCAGTGATGGCTAACATTTTTGCCATCGCGTGCCAAAAGCAGGGGAAGCACAGGGGGTCGCGTACGCGTGTGCTCACACCCATAATTCAATGTCTCACCCCGCCCCACACATGCATGCGTAACTCACCCCCCCGCTCCCCCCGCTTTTGGCAAAAAGGTTACCGGTGGGCCTAGTAGGCCCGTTTTTCGCCCTCCCCAGGCTCGAGAGGCTTTCTTGGAGCCTGGGGAGGGCAAAAACAGCCTTCCCCACCCCACTGGAGGCCCTCCAGAGGCGAGAAACAGCCTGTTTCCCGACTTCTGGTGGGCCCAGCAGGCCCATTTTTTGTTCTCCCCAGGCTCCAAAGGCTTTCTTGGAGCCTGGGGAGGGCAAAAACAGCCTTCCCCACCCCACTGGAGGCCCTCCAGAGGCGGGAAACAGCCTGTTTCCCGACTTCTGGTGGGACCAGCAGGCCCATTTTTTGTTCTCCCCAGGCTCCAGAGGCTTTCTTGGAGCCTGGGGAGGGTGAAAATGGCCTTCCCCAATCCACCCCCTCCCCCTCCCGGAGACCCTCCAGAGGCCAGAAACGGCCTGTTTCCCAACTTCCAGTGGGCCCAGAAGACCGAAAAATCAGCTGGCTGGTGTGCGGATGCATGCTGGAGCTGAGGTAGGGCAACGCTTGCATGCCCACGGATATGGCTCCGCATGCCACCTGTAGCACGCGTGCCATAGGTTCGCCATCATGGTCCTAGCGGCTTTCAGAAATAAAACCCCAAACACAAAACCCACTAAACCCTCAATTCCCTGGCAGAAACAATCTAACAAACTACTTAATGTATTCCATATCACCTTGGGGTTCCCAGACCTACTGGCAAAACCATATCTTCAAAAGTATACCAAGGTGGGGGCCAATCTTATTTCTGCAGAGATTATATTCCACAGTGAGGGAGCAACCACAGAGAAGGCCTTTCTTCATCATCCCATTAGACAGACCTCCTTAACATACCAAGGCCTCCCCACTCTGGTAGGTCTTGTAAATGTAACTGGAATAAGAAGGTCCTTAAAATAACCTCATGTAGGGCTAAACCTGGAAGCAAAACAACAATCAATGCAGCTCCAGCAAGAGAGGGGACAGGTATGCAAATCTAGACTTGCACAAAACCACACAGATCACTGCATTTTGAACCATTTGTAGCTCCTGGATATTTTCCAAGGGCAGCACCATATAGAGCACATTGCAATAGGCAAGAGGTGAGGGGACTAGGGCATGGATGACCATGAGCAGGTCCAGGAAAGAACATAATTAATGCACAACTTACAGCTGCACAAAGGCTCTCCTGACTATGAATGCCACCTGTTTCTTGAACAGGAGTCCATGAGAACCCCCAGATTACACACCAGGTCTGTCTGAGGCAGTGCAATCCCATCCAAAACCAAAGATGGCAATTGTCCATGGACCAAAGAATCCCAAACCCTGAGTCATTTCATTTTGTCAGGTTCAGTTTCAGCCTGTTGCCCCCTATCCAACCCTTAACAACTTCTAGGCACTGTGAGAGGGAGCTGAGCATTGCTTAATTCACCATGGGCTGAGACATATGGACATACAAAAGCTTTGTTTGCAATCAATGTTTCCCATTGCCATAAGAAGTCTCACCCCCAAATGGAGTCATTCAAAGAAAGGGTCAGCAGTAGTCTCTAACATGCTTTCAGGGCAGGGGTAGGTTCTACTTACCTTTACTATCGGTTCGTAATGGGGCCCCGCACAAGCGCAGAAGCTTCTGCACATGCACAGTAGCATTTTGATGATGTCAGGGTCGGTGGGAGGAGCTTCCCGACGGTTTTACTATAGCTTCTATAGAACCAGTGCGAACCGGGGGCAATCCACCACTGTTTTAGGGCCTTCACAACAACACAATAAAGGGAGCCGAGAGCCAATTCTTGGAGGATCTTGCCAAATGCTTAAAAGTTCAAACATTTTTCAATCTGAATTTTGAAAGTTAATCTGAAGAATTCTTATTTCTTCTTACAGTGCAAAAGCACTGAATGGCAGTCTTTACCAACTTATTATTTTCCAGAGGTGCTAAACCGCAGCAGTCGTCCAGAACAACTGGAGAGTATAAAGGTGGGGAAGACCACATTAACATACAGGTCTCCCCCATATTTTTCAGATACTAGAGGGCAAATGAGTTTTGTTGTATTTATTTTATTTACAGAAAAATGTGTTCCTCATCATTCCAATGTTTGGATTATACCATCAATTCCAAGGGAGAGCATTTTTTAAAAAAATAGGCAGATGCAAAAGATTTTTAAGTTCTTCTAATATGGTGTCCCCAAAGGAGAAATAGTTGGCCTACAAAAAACAAGATTCTGAGTTGCAACTGAGTTCAAAGAAGCCACTGATCTAATCCAGATCAGTCTACAAAAAAGAGGAAGCTTCCCCCACAGATTTGTTCTCTCCACTTTCCAACCTCATCATGTGATTTATGATGAAACAAAAGCCAAGAAAAGCTAGCCATATCTTTAAGATATGCATTTAAAGACAGTGTAAATTAAAGTTACATTCAGTAGTGGTCATTCTGCTGGATCCTACATTATTGGCTGGCAAATAAATAAATTTCAACACCATCTGCCTTATCTGGGAAAGGAGCTGGGTTACCTTGTAGAATTTGATCTGGCTAGAATAGGGCTTTCCTAAACAGCAAAAAGAGAAGTGAGCCAAGAACAATACCATAGTCCCAAGTTCTTATTTTCCTGTTGGAGGTATAAAGAATTAGTAATGGAAATTGAAGAGCTCTGTGAACATGCTTTTCAGCCTCCTCTAGGTTCAAGATATATGAAGTTCCTTTAGAGCAATATTTCTCAACCTTGCTGACATGTTGGCTTGGGAATTCTGGAAACAGATGTCCACTCATCTTAAAGGTGCCAAGGTTGAGAGACACTGCTTTAGAATATGAAAGAACACAAAGTGGAGAGAGTTAGATTGCACCAGATAAAGTGTATGGTAGCACTTAGCACTTAAACCAGTGTTTCTCAACCTTGGCAACTTTAAGATATGTGGACTTCAACTCCCAGAATTCTCCTGCCAGCCTGCTGGCTGGGGAATTGTGGGAGTTGAAGTCCACACATGTTCAAACTCTCAAGGTTGAGAACACTGAACTTCTATAGCACTTCATAGTGCTTTACAGCCCTCTCTAAGTATTTAGGGAGTCAGCATACTGCCTCCAACATCTGGGTCCTCGTTTTACTGACTTGGAAGGATGGAAGGGTGAGTCAACCTTTGAGCCAGTCAGGATCATACTCCTGGCATTGGGCAGAGTTAGCCTGCAATACTGCATTCCACCTGTTGTGGTCTGCCAGCGGCCTGCGGAACTGGCGGCAGAGTTGGACAGTGAGGAGGTTGGGGAGGAACATGGGCCAGTCCTGGAGTCTGGGGAAGGCTCAGACGAGGGCTCTGCATCAGAGGCAGAGAAAGGGCCATCTGGGAGGTACATGCTGCCTCCGGAGCCTCCAGAGTCGGACCTCAGCAAGGCAGAGGAACAGGGGGAGCCTGTTCTCAGTATGCGCATGCGCAGAGCTGCCAGAAGGCAAGAACAATTAAAACAAAAGGGACAACTCAGGAGTAGGGCTTGGAGATGATTGGCCCCTCCCATAAGACTTAAAAGAGGAGCAAAGGCCTTTGCAGGAAGCAACGTTGTTAATTCTGTTCAGTTTAAAGTCTGAAGCTCGGTATGATTCTGGACTACGTGTGGTTTTGCCAATTATGTCTTTGGCAGCATGTCAAGGGAGATAAAGGTGGGTGATTATCAGCCTTATCCCAAAGGACTCTTTACAACTATTTGGGACTCATCTGTGAATGAACAGAATTCACAGCTGTTGCAATAAAAGAGGTTTTTGGGACTACTCATGTGTTTTACTGACTCAGGAAGCCTAGATCAGAATACCACCATAGGTCCTACCTTTCAGCAAAAACACAACAAATTGGCACTGCAAAAGTCAGCTTCCCCAAAAATCTTACTTTTTGCTTACAGAAAATAAAAAACTAAATTTTAAGAGCTATAATTGGTGGAAAATAAGTGAAGCTAACAACAAGATAAAATCTCTGTTGATTGGAGAAGGGATAAATGTTCTGTGTAAATTCTTACCCTTTCTCAAAGCCAGGGCAATAAACAAAATATTTTTTAAAAAACTGCAAAATAAGCTGTGCCAAGTTTAAAAAAAAAAGGAGTGCCTTTCATATACATACTGAAAGTGAGGAAGGGGAACAGATGGACAGTTATAACTTGGAATAATGTGGAAGGGCAAAGCTCGACTGTTAGCTCTTTCTTACCAGAAAGCCAAGTCTTCCCAGAGCTAGGTCTGGTCATCAGAATTAGCTTTAGGTCTCAAACTACTAATCAAGAGCTTTCAAAGGATGATGGCAACTCATCTTTTGCTATTAGTCCATGAAAAAAGGTGAATTGAAAAAAGGTGAGCAATCTCTTAGTTCTCAGTTCAGATGGAGAAAAAAGATGTTTCCTTCTCTGACTTTAGAGAAGACAAGTCATAGATTCTGTTTGCAATTCACCGCACCAAGGATTTGTCTAAATCAGGAGTGTCCAACCTAGACAACTTTAAAACTTCTGAACTTCAACTCCCAGAATTCCTCAGCCAGCATGGTCTAAATCATGTAGAAATGCCAAAAGATGCAGAGAAGTAATGAACTAAATTTTCTGTTTTGACTGTGTTGTAATGTTATGTACTTTAAGTGCTTCTGCTGTTTTATTTTTTGAAAGGGTTGTTAGCGACTTAAGGCTATACACATTTTTAAGAAACAAACCTGGAATCCTGCAACGTGGTGGAGCATCACCTGGAGGGGTTCTGCTCCCAGGAATCTCCTGGCCATCATAGTCAACGCACCAGCACTGCCCAGTGCTGCGGTGGCACTGCAGTGGCCGATAGTTTCCCTTTTCATCACATTCAGGCACGTGAGGTCCTCCCGGAATGGGAGAACCTCTCTGGCTGGAATATAGTCGCTCGTGTTGACAACGAGTCAGTCCCGTCACACTTTCTGTGGGTCAGAAGAAATGAAGTTGTAACACTGAAGTCTCGGCAGCAAGAGTGAGCTTTCAAAAGTATCTCCCATGATGGACAGCCAGGGCAAGAAACGGAGCCAGGAAGAATGGCCAGCAAACCTATCAACTTTGCTTGCCGAATTTCTGCAGATTTTCAATTATTACTGGTACTACCGTGTTTCCCCGAAAATATGATCTACTCAGAAAGTAAGTCCTAGCTTGATTTTTACAAGTGCACCCAATATAAGCCCTATCCCCCAAAATAAGTCCTAATTAAGACTCCACCCACACCAGGGTGCATGGGTAAAAAGTAAGTTGGTGTGGGGATGTGTGTGTGTGTGTGTGGAGCTGCTCTACTACTTACCTTCAGATAGTTGTAGCCAGGCCTCGCACTTCTCGGTCCATTTCTTCTGCAGCCAGCTTCTGCAGCTGATAACAGAGTTCCGGCTTTATCCGCCATTTATCGGCTACGGAGGACTCACAGGCTGCAGAAGAAATGGGCCGAGGTGTGCGAGGCCTGGCTGCAACTATCTGAAGCTGAAGAAGTTTCTGAAGGCCTCTGACAATGAAAAGGAGGCCAGGGGCAACATACACACACAAGTGAGGTGAATCAGTGGACAACATCCTCCCCAAAAATAAGACCTTGTGTGCCTTTTTTGATGGCAAAAAAATAAGACAGGGTCTTATTTTTGGGGAAACACACTATATAATATAGAAGTATCAATACTGATATTTTTGGGTGCTGGAATTCTTGGGCCATGGATGTTACATCATCTTATTGTAAGCTACTGTGAAACCCGGTTCTACTTATCTTTACTACCGGTTCGCAGTGGGGCTGCGTGTGCTCTTCTGCGCATGCGCAGAAGCATTTTGGTGACGTCAGGGTCAGTGGGCGGGGCCTCCCGCCAGTTTTACTACCGGTTCTATAGAACTGGTGCAAACCAGGGGCAACCCACCACTGATATAGATGTGAAAGGAGGAGAAGGCACACTATTAGCACAACTTGGAAAACCACCCCCAGCTAAGGAAACATATACAGGTAGTCCTCGACTTACAACAGTTCATTTAGTGACCATCCAAAGTTGCAACGGCACTGAAAAAAAGTGACCTATGACCATTTTTCACACTTATGACCACTGCAGCATCCCCATGATCATGTGATCAAAATTCAGATGCTTGGCAACCGATTCATATTTATGACGGTTGCAGTGTCCTGGGGTCATGTGATCATCTTTTGTAACCTTGAGGCAAGCAAAGCCAACGGGGAAGCCAGATTCACTTAATAACCATCTTACTCATTAACAACTGCAGTAATTTACTTAACAACTGTGGCAAGAAAGGTCGTAAAATAGGGCAAAATTCACTTAACAAATGTCTCACTTAGCAACAGAAATTTTGGGCTCAGTTGTGGTCATAAGTCAATATGACTTATACAGTATATGACTTTGATAACTGTACTTGGGCAGGTGGAGACCTTGCACTGAAAGATGGGGATGGATGGGCACTTGGTTTTGTAACTATCCCACCTTTGGACCCGTACCTGGAGTGCACTGGAAACCATCCCCCACATAGCCAGCCTGACAGCTGCAGGAGAAGGAGCCAGGTGAATTGTGGCAAATGGCAGCTTGGTGGCATTTTCCTTCCTGGCATTCATCCACATCTGTCAAAGAGGTAGAAAACATTAAGATTGGATTCAGTTTGGATTCAATCTGAACCTGAGGTATACACCAGAATGGTTTCGGCTGTCAAGATTTTCTGGGAATTTTGTCAAAGTTGTATATGTTTGCTTTTTTTCAGTGGCTGTTCCCCAAAAAGAATTAGAAGCAGGGATTTCATGGTTCTTCCACACTCACAAATAAGGTAGCCCAAATCTTTGTGTTAAATATGGATATTGAGATGAATGTGCTAAGCAAAAGCACACTCATTTGAAATTTCCTACAATTCAGAAATAGAGCCAGTTTTATTTAGTAGTTAAGGCATCCAGGCTACAAGCCAGGAGATTGTGAGTTCTAGTCCCATCTTAAGCATGAAAACTGACAGGGTGACTTCGGGCCAATCACCAGGAGACTGTGAGTTCTAGTCCCATTTTAGGCATGAAAGCCAGCAGGATCATTTTGGCTCAGTCACTCTCTCTCAGCCCAGCTCACCTCATAGGATGGTTGTTGAAGGAAGATAGGAAGAGAAAGGAGTATTGTATGTGTTTACTGCCTTGAGTTATCTATAAAAAATAATAAAGGCAGGAAACAAACAAACAAATTCAGAATTTTCCAGTCCATCTCTCTGGTTTGGATACAGTGACATTTTTACCTCTGATTTAAAATCAACACTTTTTTTTGATAGACTGATGTTTGTGAGAGATTGGGGGAGAACTATATTTTCAGACTTGCAATATTCTGTCAGCTTTACAAAAAGCTGGAATTAGCTCATGTGGATTTGGATTCCTATCTGATTAATCTGGTGAATCTAAAAGGATAATTCTCCCCCCCCCCCATCTCCTTTACAGTGTGAGAAACTAGGGAGGGTCTTTTCTGAGCCTGTTGCCCCTCCCACTATCCAGCTGCCGGCTGTCTCTTATTTGACTATTCCCTTGGTAGCATCTCTTCATCTCCAAGGTCTTTCCCACATGCCATTACAACTATCTGTCAATTACTATCTGTAATTACCTGTGCAGTTGTGCCCATTGCCAGCATAACCAGTTAGGCACAGGCAGCTGAATGTAACGCCTCCATGATAGACACATCGGGCCCGGTCAGCTGAATCACAGTTGTGAGTCCCTTTTTCACAAGGATTAGGTGGTGGACCAATAGCTGAAAAGGTTAAAATTGGGGGAAGAGGAAGAGAAGTCAATGGCTGCACTGCATTTCATTTTCCCTTCAAGGGAAGTGATGGGAAACCCTTGACGATTTCCAGCAAAGGTGAGACAATTATTTGTATTCCTGCACTGAGCAAGCAATCAGGTTGAGTCATTGACTCTTTGGACTCTTATGTTTCTAGATTACAGGTGTGTCATGTAAGTCACCATGGACAGCCTCTTCATGGTCAGGAGATGCTCTTAGCATGTTCTGCAGGGGAAAAGTTTGCAATGGGAAAAGCAGTGATATCACTTGACCAGGATTTGCTGGGCATAACACTAAGTTTATCTATGTGTCATGCGTTGTGGGTGGACTTTAAAGAAGCAGAATAGGAAAAGAATTGACACCTTTGAACTTTGGTGTTGAAGAAGACTTCTGAGAATGGGCAACCAAGAAAACAAACCAATGGATTATTGAACAAATCAACCCAAAGTTCTCACTCAAGGCAAGTTATCCTTCAAGGGGTCCTTGGTGTTCTCTGAGCTTTATTGTTTTCTTGTAAATATTTCATTACCCAAACTAGGTAACATCATCAATGCTAGTCTACCACTGATGATGTTATCTAATTTGGGTAATGAAATGTCTGCAAGAAAACAATCAAGCTCAGAGAGCACCAAGGACCCCACAATTCAATCCTGCAGTCCTGGGGAAACAGTCACAGCTTCTTTGAAGAATGAGCCCTCCTGTGCATTTTAAAAAGCCCCTTTTCTCCCAAAACATAAATGTTTCATCCTTTATCCTACAGTTATGCTCCAGATAAAAGTAAGTACTGCAGTATGAGATCAGGAAATTGTATTCTACTGTATTGTATTGTATTGTATTGTATTGTATTGTATTGTATTGTATTATTATTATTATTATTATTATTATTATTATTATTATTATTATATTTTTACCTTATTTGTACCCTATGATTATCATTAAGTGTTGTACCTTATGATTCTTGACAAATGTATCTTGTCCTTTTATGTACACTGAGAGCATATGCACCAAAGACAAATTCCTTGTGTGTCCAATCACACTTGGCCAATAAAGAATTCTATTCTATTCTATTCTATTCTATTCTATTCTATTCTATTCTATTCTATTCTATTCTATTCTATTCTATTCTATTCTATTCCATTCTATTCCATTCCATTCCATTCCATTCCATTCCATTCCATTCCATTCCAT
>WNWU01000001.1:80166846-80203452 GCA_012654045.1 Ptyas mucosa
TATTCTATTCTATTCTATTCTATTCTATTCTATTCTATTCTATTCTATTCTATTCTATTCTATTCTATTCTATTCTATTTTAAGGTATTGGTTCTCACCTTTAAAGTGCTCCATGGCTTAGGGCCAGGGTACTTACGAGACCGCCTGCTGCTACCGATAACCTCCCACCGGCCAATACGCTCTCACAGAGAGGGCCTCCTCAGGGTGCCGTCAGTCAAGCAATGTCGGCTGGCGGCCCCCAGGGGGAGAGCCTTTTCTGTGGGGGCACCCACCCTATGGAATGAGCTACCTCCTGGAATAAGACTGATCCCGGACCTTCGTACCTTCCGCAAAGCCTTGAAGACTTACTTATTCCAGCAAGCCGGCCTAGCTTAAATGGTTTTAAATTGGGATTTTGAATTTTATAGACTTGGGGTTTTAAATTGGGAGGCCGATCGATTTAATATCTTTTAATTTATCTTAATTTTTGTATTGTATGTATTTTAATTCTGGCTGTCTACCGCCCTGAGTCCCTTCTGGGAGAAGGGCGGGATACAAATTAAATTATTATTATTATTATTATTATTATTATTATTATTATTATTATTATGGTCCGTCATACAATCAGCCAGATGTTCAGACTGGATTTGGCATCTTTATCCATGTATCAAATCCTTCCCAAGGATCTGGGATAGACAGAACCTATTATTTGATGGTGTTACTGTAAAGGTATCGTTGTAGGATGTAAACTGTTCCAAGTACAGATGCCTTTTGAAATTGACCAATGACTGTATTCAAAAGCAAAGCTTTTGAGTTATTATGAGTTAATACTTTCTAATCTGCTCTTCTTTTTGGCAATTCAGACTATAAATTTCATCTAGAAAGACTCCATCAAGACAGTGACTTGTTATTGTTTATCCAGAATGAGCAGTACTGTATTTTTTGGCAAAGATCTTTTTCCCTTTTTATTCTTTATAAAAGGAAATCCTGAAATGTTCCTGAACATATTCTGAAATGTTTTGATATTACAATAAAGATTTGAACTTAATTTAAAAAATAACTATTAGTGGAATGAACAACTGATGATACTCTCCAGATGTGCTGGACTTTACTTCCTGTATCCCAAATCAGCTTAGGAATGATGTAAAATTTAGCCCAGCACTTCCCATCAATCAAATGGAAAAGCTAGAATAGGGTAGTTTACCTAATCCATGCCATCCATAAACTGAGCTGCTGTGTCTGTGTGTCCATCATTCATAGTTCAATTCATACAAAACGAAGCCATAGATGTGGCTAACTGGAATACACATTAGGAAACTTATCTTGGCCATATTTAAAGAGCTGGCAGCTCTTTCTGAACAATATGTAAAGTCTTACTCATTTCTACACAGTTCATTCTTACTTGAGATCTGGAGCCTTGGTGGAGCAGCGGACTAAAGCGCTGTTAAATAGCACTTAGCTGCCAGCTGCCTGCAATTACTGTGAGTTCAAATCTCACCAGGCTCAAGGTTGACTCAGCCTTCCATCCTTCCGAGGTAGGTAAAATGAGGACCCGGATTGTGGTGGCAATAAGCTGACTTTGTATAAAAAACAAACACCGCTTAGGGGCCCCCTAAAGCCCTACTAAGCAGGTATATACAAAAGTATGAAGGCTATTGCTTAACGCATTGTAAGCCGCCCTGAGTCTCCGGAGAAGGGCGGCCTATAAATCGAACCAATAAAATAAATAAATAAATATTTGAGGAGAACATTCTCCCTTAGAAGCCTGTCAAACCTTCTGAAGCCCTCTTTAAGGGTCTTGCCATTATGCGAAATTAAGCTCTCCTCAGTTGTGACACCACTTATATAAAAGCTGGTCTATATGTAATTTTGATAAGTTTTTGCTACTAAGCAAAACAGCCATTTTTCTTTTGTTGTTGGCTCTGCAGTGCTTCATGGACTTTTTTGGCCTCGCTTTAAAATTGATCTTATTTATGAATTTCTACAAAACATAACAGAGCCTTCAGAGCTTTGCATTTGAACTTTGCATTATAAGCATATCAATACAAACATTTTATTCATTTATTTATATGGCCTCAATCACTGGATAATTCTATGTGGCTTATGCCACAGAGTTAAAAATACTGGAAAAGTAACAGCTAACAACAAATAGTGAAGTTCAGAAGAGTAAATAATACACATTGGTAAGGGGACAATTCAAACACCTATCCCACCAAAATTACTTCTTGGGAGCACATCCCTCTAGCCTACCCCAGGATCTGCAAAATGAAGAGATCTTTGTGGAAACCCAACAGGATCGGCCTCATACAGATCACAGGGAGCAAACCATTCCACAGGATAGGCATGGCTCTCCACATCTACTGGGTCTCAAAAATGATAAGGCTCAATAGCTGAGACCTGGAGGTTGCCAACTTTTCCAGATGTTACCAGTCATGCAGAAACAATAAGGAAAAGTTAGTCTTGTGGATAACCAGGATTCAAACCACGAAGGACTTTATACGGTAGATGACATCAGTCCTGTGAATTGTAACAGGCAGCCCATCAGTAATCAATGCAGCTCACAGAGCAATGGTACCTATAATACCTGAGCCATTAGCTTCTAAGTTGTCTTCAAGAGTAGAACCAAGTTGAGCATTACAATTATCTAAACGGGAGGTAATTAGGAGATGAATAGCTATAAGAACCACCTCCCAATGCAAGTAAAGACATAGTTAGCATACAAGATGGATCCCTACAAGCAACTCACAGTTGCTCATTGAGCAGGAAGATGTAAATCATTATAAAAAGCAGGTCCTTGAAACTAAAGCTAGTTTAGCAATAGCAATAGCACTTAGACTTATATGCTGCTTTACAGCCCTCTCTAAGCGGTTTGCAGAGCATATTGCCCCCAACAATCTCGGTTCTCATTTTACCCACCTCAGAAGGATGGAAGGCTGAGTCAACCTTGAGCCTGGTGAGATTCGATCTGCCAAACTGCTGGCAGCCGGTGATCAAAAGAAGTAGCCTGCAGTACTGAACTCTAATCACTGTGCCACCACGGCTCTTATAAGTTTCGGCTTTAAATGGTTAGGCTTTAAGCCTGTTCCCACTCGCACCGCTCATCTACAGCCTTACAGCATCTAAGCCCCAGGACAGGACTTTTACAGCAACATTGTTTAGCCTCAGACTGAAATGTAAAGCAGGGCATCATCTGATGTTATGCCAGCAGATGACCTTGCCCATTGGCCTGTTGAATAAACAGATTAACAGATCATTACAAATCAAAAACATGTGGCCTGGGACTATTGTTAATGGTGACCTAAAGGAAGTGTCAAAGCTGTGTTGAACCATGCACAAATTTATTTTCTCCATGCTTCAGGGTTTCATTGGACTGAGAGTGATCTCCTTAGGGAGAATCTTTGCTAAATAGGAATCTGCATTATTCATAAATAATCCAACAGCAAAAAGCATGGCCTGCTAAATGCTTGGCACCCCCCACCCCAGTGCTCAAATTCAGCTGGCATTAAAAGCTGGAGGCTTATTGAGGTGGGGGTGGTTGTTGTTGTTTGGTAAGCCACCATTTGAACATTCCCATCATCTCCCATCAATCATCTGGACTGCAAAGCCCAGGCAGGAGTGTCAAACTGGTGGCCCGCAGGCCGGATGTGTCACGTGTAGGCCACACCCACTCCAGCTCCGTGATGGGAAAAAACATCACAATACGTCACATGACAGCAGTGTGACATCGCGAGTTTGACACCCATGGCCTAAAACCATGATGGCGAACCTATGGCACGCGTGCCACAGGTGGCACACGGAGCCATATCAGTGGGCATGCCAGCTGATTTTCGGGCCCACCAGAAGTCGGGAATTGGGCAGTTTCCGGCCTCCGGAGGGCCTCCGGGAGGGTGGGGAAGGCAGTTTTCGCCCTCCCCAGGCTCCTAGAAAGCCTCTGGAATCTGGGGAGGGTGAAAAACAGGCCTACCATGCCATCACGTGCCAAAAGTGGGGGGAGCACAGGGGGAGTTGCGTGCACATGCACGGGGGGCAGGGCGCATTGAATTATGGGTGTGGGCACACGCGTGTGTGACCCCCCCCCCTGCAGTCTCCCCGCTTTTGGCACTCGACGGCAAAAAGGTTAGCCATCACTGGCCTAGGGGGTGAAAAAGGGAGTTAACTACAGTACATCAGTGAACTGATTGCATATAGAGCCATTTTGGCACAGTGGTTAGAATGCAGTATTGCAGACTAATTCTGTATTCCCACTGCCAAGAGTTTGATCCTGACTGGCTCAAGGCTGACTCAGCCTTCCATCCTTCCAAGGTCTAGTAAAATGAAGAACCAGATTGTTGGGGGCAATATGCGGACTCTGTAAACCACTTAGAGAGGGCTGTAAAAGCACTGTGAAGTGGTTATATAAGTCTAAGCTATATAGCAATAGCTATTGCTAAGTGCTATTGCTATATAGAGGATGATATTAGTGCATTAAGACTGGAATATAACTATTTGTGCTACAGCATTTCCTAGCTGCTGGATGTCCTCTTTCATGATGCAAAGAGTTATAATCAACCTCCTCTCTCTCTCTAAATGAATAATTTTCAACAGCCAACATGCTAAATATCAAGAACCCGGCTTGCTCTATGTCCCCATGGGCTGCTACCCTTGTCAGCAATCAGGGCTTCCTAGAAGTTTGCATGTTTGTTCATCTGCATATTTGCCTGGTCTCCTAGATCACTTCAGTCATGACTGACCTAGGTAGCTTATATCCCTAATATACAATAACACGGTTAAAAGCATAAACATAGTACGAACAATGGTTATTTCAAATCATACTGTGCCAAGGAACAATGGCCTAGGATACTCAAACCCTGAGGGGTTTTGAAGGTAACACCACTTTGAATTTACCACTTTCATGCAGCATTAGCAGCAGTTTCAAACATGATTTAGAGATCAGAAGTTCATGAGGACTAGGTTATTAGGAAGTCTTGTGAACTTACCATCCGGGTTAAAACTAACATCCTCACTTATACCAATGACCCGTCTCCTGGGGCTGAAGGGAGGAGCATGATCTGGGAAGCTTTCAAGGATAACTTCACCTTCTGGGTAGACAGGAAAAGGTTCTGTGTCTAAAGGGGAGCCTCTCTTATCTTGAGGCAGTAGGGCATCTTTATTGCCAGGGCGTCCCAGCAAGGTGGCAGTGACCGCCTCAATTGGGCTCTCATACACCGTAGATAATGGCAGAGTCCTTTCTTCAGAAGATGGTGCCGATGGTGCTTCCTCTACTGGGTATAAGGAGATAGAATCCAGGACAGAATAAGAGGGAGGATGTCTAGATGCTGGGTAATGAAATGCAGATTCCAGTTCTAAATCCTGTTCAGCACCAGAAGGCCTCGGCTTGCTATGATCTAATTCATCATGGAGATTTGGTCCAGTGCTGGCCCCCATTTCAGGAGCCAGCTTAGTGGGGCTTACAGGCAAGTACTCAAAGTCATCTTCAGTCCCATCATAGAAGGGATCTGCATAATCAAGTGTTAAGTCAGGGTATTCAGACTCCAAGGCACTGTGGTAAACAGAGCTGCTCTCTGGGTTTCTTGGAGAAGGAGAAAGCTTCCCACCCACTGCAGCTGGGACCACGTTATCCAATGGGGAGGTGCTGCCAATGTGGAAGGCCCATAGACCTGGGATCCCTGCATTGCTGATCCTGCATGGAGACAGAATAAAAGTTAGATCCAGACATGGCATGAACTGAGTATTAAATTTACTGAAATAAATAACACTCGCTTTCCTCACCCATAAAAATGGGAGGATTGTCTGCATTACAAAGAATATAGTACCGGGTTCTGTCTAATTTTTTTTTTAAAAGGTGGAAAGGGAATACAGTCCTCTTCCTATCAGATAAAAAAATATATACCTTATGGTATATATCACATTGGAAGGCAGCATGCACACAAACACAAACACAGACACACATAACACGTACATTTTCACATACAAGAAGTTTTCAATCATTTGATTTCCAACAGTAGGTAAAAGTATCTAGAACCACACTCTCCACCCAAAGAAAGAGTAGCAAGGGATGAGTGCCCAAAAATCAAAAGGATCTAAGAGAAGAACTATGAAGGAACCAAACCATGGATGACCTAGTCTTCCATCTTATTTTCTTATTGGGGCTCACCCAAATATTACTGGATATTGGAATGGGAAACTCTGGTTTATTTCTCATTAGGGGAGACTCCTAGAACAAATAAAGCATATCCTAATACACAAGGCTTTTATCTAATAAATTATGGTACAAGCAGGAAGAGAAATAAGGAACAAATAGGAAGACTGAGACAACCTAAAAATCTCTTTATGCTTTGGAAGTGAATATCTGTCTTATAGTACAGTCTTGGAATGATAATCATATTGATTGATTGATTGATTGATTGATTGATTGATTGCACTTTTACATTTGTTTAAGCATTTTCTTTTGTTCTTGTTGATGACCTTGAACATCCATTTGGGGTAGAAGACAAGGTACATATCAATGAATATGAACAGCTACTAACAATGAAAAGAAACGTAATGGATATTTCTCCAACCACAGACTCGGATCATATTACTAACTACAGTAGTAGCTGCAGGCCTCATTAAGGAGAAATATTGGCATGGGAGGCAACCATCTGATCTGGATTAGTCATGCAACTGAGCAACCATATAGCACAGATGCAACTGGATTCCAAATTGTAGGGAGGAATCAACGTTAATGTGTCCACTGAAGTTTACTGGAGCATAAGCTAGTTGAAGGCATCAAGAAGCAAAGAAGCAAAATATTTGCACTGTAAATGTGGAAAGAGAGAAATCACAGAAAGTTTAAAAAATCATCAGCCACATGATTATCCAGGGAGAGGAGTGCTTGAGAAGGCAGGAAAGAATCAAGGGAACATCTGATATGAGGCCACAGTCAGGAGGAAATGTAACTAGGATTGTGACCATTGCTGAAGGAAGAAACGTAAAGACACAAGGGCTGTTGGGTTTCCTACCCTTACTTGGGTTAAGCAGACAACTAGATATAATTAACTGCTAAAATACGGGTGAGTGGTATCGGCTAAGCAGGGAGAGACTGACTTTGTATGTATGGTATGTGTAGTTGTTCCTTTTGCGCTCATTGTGCAAAAGTTGGACTAACATTTGTATCATAAAATAACTGGTTAAATATTTAGATGTGAGCTCCTAGCCTATCTAAACAAATAAAATATCCTTTGTAAAAGTTTATTTAGTAGCCGCTCATTTGCCATTATTTATGCAGATGCTTCTCAAGCCAGCCAGATTCAAGAGAGGGAACAGCTGGCTTTTGATAGTGGGAATTATATATGGCAGCTGTTCTTTTACAAGCTTAACTCCTTGCAGTGGTCATGTTTCAGTGAAAAAAATCTAAACTTTCACCTCCCGTTCTCTCCTCAAGCACTTTAATGCTAGCTTAGGCTGCTAGGAAGTTTGAACTGCGAGAAAATATGTACTTCTTAATAAGAGATTACAATAGATTGCTTTGACCTTCCTTGAAAACGTTTCCTGTCTTAACACTTTCCAGATATAATGGACTATAAACCCCATCCATTCCTAGCCATGATTAGTGATATGGAACTGGGAATGAAACAGAACCAACATTTCAGAAGGGCACCTTCAGAAGACATTTTATTTTTATCCGATAGATCGATAGATAAAAAACCCGATAGATGTTATCCATTTCTCAACCTTGGTAACTTTCAGATTTGTGAATTTCAACTCCCAGAATTCCCAGCCAGCAAGCCAACACACATGCATCCTGATGGCCACCATGGATGGTGTGTATGTGTGTTTTTTTTAACTCAGACAGAAGCCTAGAGAAAACCTGTTTTTAAAAGTTGCAAGGGGACGAGCAAATGTGCACAAATTTGCTCTTTTCCGTAACATATTTTGCTTTTTCTAGACACAGTAATAACTAGCTCATTTGTCAATGAAAATTCTTTGGATACTGGATCTTTACTCCATGTCAATGTTTTGGATTACTTCTAATAATAGTATCTCACCTGTGGATGATACCAAGTTATATAGAAGATAATGACAATTTATCAGGAAAGTAACAACTCTGTCTTTTCATACTAGATGAATGGCAAAAAATAGCAAAAGAGATTCATAATATGCAAAAAGTTTGAAAATGGTCATAGATGGTCAATTATCAGAGATAATCTATGGTGGTTTCCCAATTTTGGTAATTTTCAGACATGCAGACTTCAAATCCCAAAAGTTCACAGTCAGCATCGCAATGAATGAGAACTGTGGAAATCCATACACCATTCTGGAAGTTCTCACAAGATTTGGAAGCTGCCACAATTGGGAAACCTTTCTTGCAGATTCTGCTAGGGATTTGGAATAGATAACTTCTGTAAAGTTTCCATTTCTATGATTCCATGATAAAAAGAACCAGGATGCCAGACTACATGAGCTTTAAGTCCGATCTAGTAAAATTCTTTTTATGGTCTTTAGTCTATAAATCTTTTCCAAACCAGTTTGCTTGCTGAAGATCCCTTCTATAAAGGCAAAGGATTGCATTTGTGCCAAAATTGCCTTTACTTTGGCTCTAAATCAAAAACATTCCTGTTCGCCCAGGGATTGTAAATATTACACTTAATCTAAATAAATCTTGACCAGTTGATTGATTTTGTTTGCTGGTTTTACAGTCGTTATGCCTTATATTATTTTCATTACTGCTATTAACCTGTATTTGCTTTGTATAATTTTATGAATGTCCTGGAATCTCTTATGGATGATGAGGACACAGTATATAAACATCTAGAGTAAATAAAAATAGAGGAATGAAACAGAGGATTCTAGGATTCATAACCGATGATTAAACCATGGGTGTTACATATTGAACACAGTTGGGCTCATGTTTACTCTCCATGAATCAAAAATGTACTGAAACTTTCCAATGGCGGTGCACTGCAAATGGCAGAGTGTTTCTTAGGATAGGTTTATATATTTTTCATATATAGTTAGCTACTACCAGAGGTGGACTTCACCTACTGTAGCAACCATTTCACCCAGCACCGGAAATGTGGGTGCTCGCTTCGCTGGTGCGCACGCCATCCGCATATGCGTGTGACGTCAAACAACACAGCAATTCGCGAGCGACATCCATGCATGTGTGTGGCACAGAGATGGGTTTCAGCAGATTCTGACCAGTTCTGGAGAACCGGTAGCAGAAATTTTGAGTAGTTTGGAGAACCGATAAATACCACCTCTGGCTGGCCCCTCCCCCAACTATTCTCTGCCTCATGAATCCCAGATGATCTGGAGGAAATGGGGATTTTGCAGTAACCTTCCCCTGGCCCACCCCACCCCATCCCATCCCACCCCACCCCATCCCATCCCACCCCACCCCACCCCACCCCACCCCACTCACAGGTCGCCACTACCGGTTTGCCCAAACCAGTACGAACTAGCTAAATACCCCCTCTAGCCACTACCACTGAACTGGTGTAGTGATTAAGATGTTAGGCTGGCAGCCGAGATTCAATTTTTAGTCCACTCTCAGCCACAGAAGCTCACTGGATGACTTTGAGCCAGTCACACACTCACACCTCAATCCACTCACAGGATATAGGGAGAAATAGGAGTAGGGAGTGCTATGCACACTGCCATTATCTCCTGAATAAAAGGCAAAATTTAAATCTAAAAAAACCCAAGCAAATAAATAAATCAAGTTTAAGGTGGCACAACATCTCAAATTGAAGATCTGAATGCATCCCATCTAAAAAAAAATACCATTGTTGGCAAAAGAAAAGAAAGGAAAGGTACCAGAGAAAATGCTAGTCTGTTGTTAAGAGGCATGAGATGTATTTCTCACACTGTTAGAAATGAGAGTAACTGGCAAGCGTCAAAAAAAATGCCTTCGTAGCAGCACAACTCACCTTCTTATATGGGCATACAATATCAGTGCGTGAATAAAAAGGACAAGGACTGATCATGCTGCTGTGACTGCCATCTTGTTTTCACGCCCACACATTCACGCCATACCATATAGACACCACTAGTGCACCAGCACATAAATATTGGATAAAAGTCAATAAAAGAGAGCAAAGTGCAGCTGGACATCCAGGCTTCCTGTTTTATTTAGACGTTTGTTTATGAAATCTACAGCCCACTTTATTATTAAAAGCAATCCCATAGTGGGATTCAAATCGTTTCAGGCAGCTCTCTTCTCACTTAGCCTCAGCCATCAGGAACACTGTGCAAGGAACAGCTCACTTACTTCCACTCTAAGGAGGCAGAGGCCTTTTTACACACCACAAACTACTCCTGGGTTTCAACCAAAGAAAGTTTTGCTCCATTTCCCCCCGAACCTTTCAGATCAAGATTGAGCTAAATGTTTTCTCTCCAATCTTGTTTCCTTTCACTGTCCAAATCTTTAATGATATCAATATATCCCTAAGTGGCAGATTATAGAAGTGTAGGAAGTTAGCACCCATTCCCCTCCTAGAAGAATGAAATATTCTGGGAAATAATTAAAAAGGCAGAATATTATATTTCCCTGGATGAGAAAAGGAGAATCATGCTTTTAAAGACAAAGCAACTTCCTGCAGCTCCCTTCCCCCACTTCAGCTCCAGGGTGATGGGATTAAGGCATGGCCCTTAGGACATGATAGGATTAGTCCTCTACCTATCTCACCACATGGCACCTGGGAAGATTACATCACCCAGCACAACTCAACCAAGCCTGGGACACAGACAGTGTACAAAGTTAGCTAATACCCCCGCCCCCTGGGAATCTGACAGCCAATGGAATACATTTCTTGCAAAGGAACAGGAAACTCTAAGGCAGGGCCCAAGAGTGGGTATAAATCTCTCTCTACCCATGTGCTTTTTTGCCCAGGATCTCAAACCATGTGGTCCTGTCCACTCCACCATTAAACCATCTTTCCAAGCAGCTTCCATGTTTCCAGTGTCTTTCTCCCCACTTAGAACTGAACCCAGATGGACATTTCTTCCAACAGAAGCCATGGAGATGACCTTAGAGAAGGCAACTAGAAGCTGTTAGAAGAACAGCAGGTCGAAAAGATGCACATGTTAAGCTGGGAGGTGGAGAGAGAATAGGAGAAAGAGATGGACATTCTCCTGACTCCTTAGGGTAGGGTTGACCTAAGGTGGGCTGCAAGCCAGATGCGTCACACGCTGGCCACACCCACGCCTGGTTTGGTGAAGGGGGGAAAAGTCATGATACATCATATGACTGTCAGCACCCCAAGTTTCATTCATCCTAGTGCTGACATGAAGGGGAAAAAAAGAAAGAAAAGGAGAGAGAAGAAGCAGGTTGACCTTTCACACAGTTACAACCCATCAGATAACATCACCTAGGAGATGGGTTGGGAGTGGAACATTCCTGTGAAGTGACATAGTAAGAGTGACTTGGGAGATGGCCAATGAGACGCTGGGTAATGAGGGACGGAAAGGGAAGAGTTTGGGGGTTAGCAGGTCAGTACTGGTACCGATGGAGTCGGGACCAGACATGTTCGTTCTTAAATAAATGAAAGATTTCATCAAAGACTATTTGTTTGGAAAATGTGATTTATTTAAGACAACGTCAGGACCTGACAATGACGCTGCCGTGATGATGCGAGTTTGACACCCCTGCCTTAGGGTATAGGGGGGGGAACGTAGTCAGATTTGCAAGACCCTTTTACTAGAGCAGTAATGACTAACCTTTTTGCCGTCGCGTGCCAAAAGCGGAGGGAGCATTGGGGGGTCACGCGCCTGAGTGCCCATACCCATATTTCAGTGCCCCCCATGCATTCGCACGTGATTCCCTCCGCACTCCCCCTGCTTTTGGCATGCAACAGCAAAAGGGTTACCGGTGGGCCCGGTAGGCCTGTTTTTTGCCCTCCCCAGGCTCCAGAGGCTTTCTTGGAGCCTGAGGAGAGTGAAAACGATCTCCCCCACCCCCAGGAGGTCCTCCGGAGTCTGGAAACAGCCCATTTCCTGACTTCCGGTGGGCCTGGAAGGCCCAAAAATCAGCTGGCTAGTGCACACATGTGCACTGGAGCTGAGCTAGGGCAACACTCACATGCCCACAGATATGGCTCTGTGTGCCACCTGTGGCACGCGTGCTATAGGTTCGTCATCACAGTACTAGAGCCTATCTCAACAAAGGTAGAGTTCTAATGGAGCCTGTGGAGCCTTAATCAGGTCTACTTTGTAGGACTGACACAAACAATACTCCAATGGAAAGCCTCATAGCAGTTACTTACTGATAGAGGTTTTTGACAGATTGTTCACTGCTGGTGATGCTGAGGTAAGGTCCTTCCCTCCGCTGGTAATCTCCTCTGCTGAAGCCAACTCGAGCTGGGAGCTCCAAGTGGACATTATAAGATTCCTTGGGACGTGTTCCAAAGAACTGGAGCCCATCTTCAGGATAGAGGAAAAGAGCATAGGCATCTGCATCATTGTAGGCTAAGACAGCCTGGAAGGTGTTACGCTGCAAGGCATAAAAAAAGGAAAACGAGGGGATCAAATTCTGACATCCCTAAGGAAGAGCCATAGGTAAATTAAATCTGGGTTAGTCCAAGGGGACAACATGTCCCAAAGGTGTTTTTTCCAAAGGCACCTGGACTTTGTTTTTCCTCGAAAATGTTTCACTTCTCACCCAAGAAGCTTCTTCAATTCGGACTGAAGTAGAATTAGCAGCTTCTTGGATGGGAAGCGAAATGTCTTTAAGGAAAAACAAAGAAGTCCAGTTGCCTTTTGAAAAAGCACCTTTCAAACAACCCCGATCTGGATGACTGAGAATCTCCATAGACAAAAGTACAAACATCATTAAGGAAGCAAGATGTAATTTTGTGGTTACAAGCAAGTATCGAATTCAGATCTTCCTTTTCTCATCAACTCGCTCCATGACCTTACTCCAAGAGTCCTGCATAACTTGCATCTGCAATACAAGGGAAATTATACTACCTCACTTCACAGGGCCGTTGTAAAGATTTATGTGGAGGAAAGTTCATTTGGTTCTTTGAACTCTTGTTCTTCAAAATATTTTAATAACTCTGCTCTCTGCCCCCATTTTAATTACGAAATTAACCCATTCCCTCTTTTTTATCTGCAATTCTGTATTACGGGGTTTTTCCCTTGCACTCTGTTTGTTCCTGGGAAAGCTAATATGAGCTACTGACGTCACTCCTACAGTTATCATTTAGTTCAATTTTCTGGGTTTGCACAACTCATTAAACTAATATGTCCTCTAGATGCAGCGGGTCTACAGTTTCAAATGTTTCCAGCTTGCACACTATACACCAGATTAAGAGAAGATACTATAAATGCTGAATGTATTGAAAATAAATACAATCATTTATTTTTTTAAAAAAATTAATCAAGAAGTAAGATCTCTGTAATTAATCATGAAGGAGATTTCCCTTCCACTTTTTTTTCCACCCAGATCTCAAGGCCTTATAAAGCCGCCTTGCCATCATTTATCTTTCTGTCCTCCTGTTTTATCTTCCTGGCCTTTAGTACGTTTCTCTTTTCCCAGCTACAAGGGAAAAATATTTTCCTCTTTTTCGTAATCACCCACTTGGGAATCAGAAGAGAGATTTCGATTTCAGGAAGAGTTTCCATCCAGGCCAAAAACAGAAGTGAAAGCTGCAAAGCTTGATAACCAAAAAAGGGAGAAGACTTTACTCATAGTTGCAGCATAAAATTCAAATCTCAAATCCTCAGGTGGACAGGATTCTGGAGGAGAAGCTAAATCTCAGGCTTTGCCTGTGTAACCATGGGCCTCACCATTGAGCCATGTCATCTATATATATAAAAATGGCGCTCTCTCTCTCCCTCTCTCTCTCTCTCTCTCTCTCTCTCTCTCTCTCTCTCTCTCTCTCTGTGTGTGTGTGTGTGTGTGTGTGTGTGTGTTCCAGCATAACTGGAACGCCTCAAGCAATTTTAACCAAACTTGGTTCACAGATGACTTACTCCCTGGAAACAAATACTGTGGGGGTAAGACACCCTAACACCCCTGGAGGGTGTTCTGTTAAGATACAGCCTGTTGTGCCTTAAAATGGCATCTACTATACTGGCTTAAAATGACTTCTACTGTACAGCATAGTGGAGTTGCCATGGTACCAGCTTCACAGTACTCCATAAGAGTGCTCCTTCTGGTAAGGGGGAAAATCCAAGATTAGAAATTATATTTGGTCCGGACATTTTCAACAAGGTTTCGATTATTCTTGAGGACAAATGTATGGCCATGATCAATAAAACATTACTGCAACTTGGCCTGCCTGCACCACTACGAGACCGACACGATGTAATTCATGCAGATTACATACCAGAAAAGAATTACAACGTCGAACAGCTTAGTGCATATATTGCGGACAAGAAGCCACTTCTAAATCAAGATCAGAAAAAAGCATACCAAATGATCATGGATCAGCTAGCAAAACAACAAGGTGGTATCATTTTACTTGACGCTTCTGGGAACACAGGGAAAACATTTTTAACTAATTTAATTCTCACCAAAATCAGGGTGAAGTTGCTCTTCCTGTCTAATACAGGATTGGGATAAATAAATACCTGGGCAATGCCAGGTTATCAGCTAGTTCAGGGTGAAATCTACTTACCTTCCCTACCGATTCACATGCGATTTTAGACCGTCTGCACATGCGCAGAGGGTCAAAAACAGTAACAACGTCCAGATGGGTCAGTGGAGCCTTGCGCTGCCGCCACTATCAGTTCGCTGAACCACCCGCCCCCAGCACCGCTACTGATTTGCCCGAACCAGTGCAAACAGATAGCATTTCACCCCGAGCTAGTTCCTAAATAAAGAGAAGCACTAAACAAGAACCACTAAACAATACTATGAACATGTGAAGAGCTTTATAAGGAACCACAGAACATGTGAAATTTTTCAACGTATGTACCTACCTGCTACATCTTATCTGAACAGCCATGGAGACCTTTATCCTATAGTATCTTATACATTACAGACTAACTGCATAACTCCTGATCTCCCCTAACAACTTGTTGAGGAATCTGGGCATTGTAATTCAGCATCCCTTGGGATTGTGGACCTTCTAACATCCCTGACCCAATGCAAGCAAGCCAGGTTGCATTTAAAAATATACATCTGGAGACCTGGATGGCCCCCAAGAATACAGAAATTGGACATCCCTAATGAAATTAGGAAGCTTCTGGCCAAGATCTTTTTTTCGTTCCTTTCTCAAAACATTGCTTTATAAGTGTTAAGTAAATAAATAAAAAAAGATAGTATCTCTTGATATATGAATCCAAGAGCTGAACACAGCCCAAATTAAGCATTGAAAATCTAGCATTTTTAGAAAAAGCTCTCTGTTCATGAAGGAGCAGATGCTGAACTCCATAGCAACTTCAGTCATATAAATTATTTTTAGTATTTCATTGTCTGTGACAACTATTTTCTCTTGCCTCAAGTAGTCATAATTTTAAGGCATAAAAACCTATCCAGGAAACGACAGACCAATCAGCTTGACATCACTAGCTGGAAAAAGCTGGAGGGAATTGCTAACACTTTTGGATGATAGACTCAAGAATCAGAAGGATCTTGACAGACTTGAACATAGGGACCTAGCCATCAAAATGCAGTTCAGTGGTGAGAAAAGTAAGGTCCTTAGGCCTTACACTTAGGCAGGCAAAACCAAATGCACAGGTATAGATTAGCTCAGCAGTAGGAAAGAGAGATCTAGATGTTCTAGAGGATCTAGATGTAAGAGGGATCTAGATGTTTTAAAGGACAACCACTTAGGTATGAGCCAGCAGTGTGTTGTGGCTGCCAAAAAGGCCAATGGAGTCCTAGGCTCTATCAAGAGAGGGATAGCATCAACTTAAGGAGAAGAGATAATACCACTTTATATTGCACTCCAAATGAGGCCACACTTGGAATATGGTTTCCAATTCTGGTCACCATAATACAAAAAAGTTGCTGAGATTCTAGAAAGAGTAGAAAGAGTAACAAAGATGATAAGAGATCTCGAGACTAAATTGTACAATGAACAGTTAAGGGAACTAGTTATGTCTAGTCTAACAAAGCGGACTGGGTTTACATGATAGTTATCTTCCAGTACTTGAAGGACTGTCATAGAGAAGAATGAGTTAACCTATTTCCCAAAGCAGGGGTCTCCAACCATGGCAACTTTTAAGACTTGTGGACTTCAACTCCCAGAGTTCCTCAGCCAGCAAAGAGGAACTCTGGGTGTTGAAGTCCACAAGTCTTAAAGTTGCCAAGGTTGGAGACCCCTGCCCCAAAGCACATGAGAGTATGACAAGAAGCAATGGGTGAAAGCTTGTTAAAGAGAGATCCAACCTGGAATTAAGGAGAAATTTCCTAACAGTGAGAACAAATAATCAGTGGGATGTCTTGCCTCCCTCCATTGCTGGAGGTTTCCAAGAAAATATTGGGCAATCATCTGTCCGAGATGATATAAATTCTCCTGCCTTGAGCAGGGGTTTGAATTAGAAGATATCCAAGGTCCCCTCCAGCCTTATGATTTTATGATTCTAAGTAACCAGGGAAAGCCATTTGATTCCTCTAATCTCCAGAACAATATGTGAGAATCTTTCCAAGCCTTGCCACCATCAATGATGGCAACTAGAGATTGTCAGAACATACTGACATTCAGAGTATTGGGAACCATTTGCTCTATACTTCTAATGACAGAATTGAGTTTGTCCAATATTCAAGCTCAAAACCTTTGCATTCAAGGAAATCTTCTAATCCCTAGGTCTCTCTTCTCAACCAGATGTTCTTCAGATTTCTTGAATTACAGTATAAGAGTTGTCCCATAGGAAAGGATTCAGGAAAGGAGACACAACCTAAAAATTATTACCATTTCTCTGCAAATTACCATGCCTGAGACCCCCAAAAGTCATACTGTATTCACATTTCACAATACTGTTTGTAGCCGAAGACAATGCCTCTCTTATATATATAAAAGGACACCAGTAATAAGATTATTCCCGTATTATAGTTTAGAAATTGATTGTCTAATGGAACATGGATTCTTGAAGCTTGTTTATTTCCCAAGATATGTTTAAATCAGTTTTGGCATCCCATTGCCTGCCAGCTCAAGAATTCTTCCAGATCAGTTTTTCTTCAAACTTGGTAGCTTTAAGATGTGTGGACTTCAACTCCCAATGCTTGCTGAGGAATTCTGGGAGTTGAAGTCCACACATCTTAAAGTTGCAAAGTTTGCTCCAGATTATCTAATGGTCATACCTCAACATCCTAGGAAGTACTTCTCATTGTCCAAACAATTCTTGATCCATGTACAAAGGCCTGCTGTATACTTCAGCCCTAGCAGTGGAAACAATGCAAGAATCATCTCAGAAGACTCTTTAATGCCTGATGCATTTTCCTAGAGACATGGCTGCCAAGGGAAACAGATGTCTCCCCTGTCATCTGCTGGGAGGAGAATGGAGTGGAAGGAAACAGGCAGAGATACTGAATACAGCTTTATATATGCCATATGGCTAGTCTAGTCTCCACCTTATCTTACCACCTCAAGTACAGTGCAGTGTCCTCCTTAAGAGTTAAAGCATAGTTTAACCCTATCTCAACTCAACCCCACACCCCAAGGGTGAATTGGCTTTTGGGCACAAAACCAAGACAAATTAGACAAATCATCTGATATTTTTCATGGGCCAAAACTATCTTGAGCCAGCTCAGCTTCTTTCTTTTTTTTTCAGTTTTGATTCAAACATCAACTTCCATTAAACAGTGTGTCGTCTGGGTACAAATATTTTGTGCAAATATTTTATACAATAACAGTTACAATTTACAGTCACATTTATTATTTTATCTATTCCTAACTTAATGCTAATAGTAATATATACCATACCTAATGCTATAACAGTCCTCTTCTTAACTTATTTAACTTTATTAAAACATTTTCTCTATTTCACTCCTCTGCTTTTTTCTACTTTTCATATTTATTCTCTAACCATTGATAAAATAATTCCCATATGTTATAATAATCAAATTGTTCCTTCTCTTTAATTTCAAGTGTTAATCTATTCATTTCTGCACATTCTAATATTTTCCCAATCACATTCTCATCCATAGGGATCTCTTCATTTTTCCAATTGTGTGCAAATGCAATCCTAGATGCAGTTATTACCTGAATTATCAAATATACATTTTCTTTACTGTAAGTTTCTGGTAAAATCCCTAGCAAAAATCATTCAGGTTTCAGATCGATATGCTGTTGTATAACCCTATCTCAACTCAACCCCACACCCCAAGGGTGAATTGGCTTTTGGGCACAAAACCAAGACAAACTAGATAAATCATCTGATATTTTTCATGGGCCAAAAACTATCTTGAGCCAGCTCAAGTTCCCATCATCCTAAATCAAAACTATTTTCCATGGCACCTTGGAACCAAGGTTAAACTCACCTAAAGGCTCCATTCCCTTTCATTCTTTCAGAACAGGACTATGATGTAGCAAATCAAGTAACTCATAAACTGTTAAGGAAAAATCTTCTACAGTGCAGCTCTTGGACATGTGGGGCTCAAACCCTACATTTTCTCCATGCAAAGCAGATACGCAACCACTGAGGGTTGGCTTGGCTTCTCTCAAAAAAGCATTGGCTAGAACAGGGGTCTCCAACCTTGGCAACTTTAAGACTTGTGGACTTCAACTCCCAGCTTTGCTGGCTGAGGAATTCTGGGAGTTGAAGTCCACAAGTCTTAAAGTTGTGAAGGTTGGAGGCCCCTGGTCTAGAGTTCCTTTAATGCTGGGGTGGTTTTTTTTCCCTAACAGGAACAAGATATTGTAAAGTCATGGAAAGAAGTTTGTGGGCCTCAGCCATTTGCTCTCAGAGCTATCCAGAGATCAGGGAGGGGCTCTCATTTCGCAGATTCTGAGCATTTTCAGATGGCAAGCCTTCATCATTCCTGCCAGGGTTATAAAGGAGGGATTGTTGTCAAATGGCACATAGGCAGACATACAGAACTGCTGAGCTGTGTAAACAGGGCTAATTTGAGTGAGTTTGGGAGGGAGAGATTTGGGAAGGAAAAACACAGGGGAGTTAGAAACCTGGGCAAATAAGGCAGGGAGGGGGAAGGAGAGACTTTGGCATGAAGGCACTAAGACCAAGTAGGACACGATTCAGGGCCTGATCTGCTGGAGAAGCTCTGCAGAAATCTCTTTTGCCAAGAATGAAAAGCACGTAGGAATCCTGCCAGAAGCTGCTCCTCTGTAACTCTGGTGTACAGTACTGCTGAAGAGAACTCCCCTCCCTCCCCCCGGTGGGTGGATGTGCCCTTAGCAAACAAATGGAGGGTGAAAGAACAAACAAGGGTCACAAGGAAACCAATAGCTCACCGAGAGCTTTAAAGGGGAAAATTGACAGATAAAAGGATCCAGGGGCTTAAGGGTCAAAGGGCAACAGCAAAGGTCAGTTGGATGCTGATTTACAAAGCCACTTTCAAAGGACTTTTGAGAATGGGTGACACAAAGGGGGCACATTCTACCACTCCTTCTAGAGGAACAATATTGTGGAGGAGGGGGGAAAGGGGGGGGCAAAATTTGCCACCATACCCTGCTAGAAAACATATACCTGGTTAGCAATTCCCCTCCTGCACCTTCTATTGCAAATGTGTCTTCTGGTAATCCTCCCCTTCGTTCAACATACAAAGAGCCTCACCTTGGTCAGACGAAAGTATTTCTTGTTCGTAATTGCATTCCTGCTAATACCAACCAGATTCAAGGGAACCAGAGGTGGGTTTCAGCAGGTTCTGACCAGTTCTGGAGAACCGGTAGCAGAAATTTTGAGTAGTTCAGAGAACCGGTGATAAAAATTCTGACTGACCCATCCATTCTCTGCCTCCCAATTCCCAGATGATTGGGTGGAAATGGAGATTTTGCAGTATCCTTCCTCTGGAGTGGGGTGGGAATGGAGATTTTGTACTATCCTTCCCCTGCCACGCCCACCAAGCCACGCCACCAAGCTGTGCCACCCCCACCAAGCCAACCCACAGAACCAGTAGTAAAAAAATTTGAATCCCACCACTGAACAGAACCCTCCAACAGGATCAGGCGAACCGGTAGTGGCGGTGGCAGGAGGCTCCGCCCACCCATCCGGCCATCCGGACATCTCTGCGCATGTGCAGAAGCTTCTGTGCACGAGCAAACCAGTAGCGATGGGATTTGAATCCCACTACTGCCTAACTTTGAAGTTAAAATATAACCACCATGATCAGAAGCTACTGATAAACTCCAGGAATGTGTCTAACACATTGCACACAATGCACATTGGGGGAAAAATCACTGATATGCAGCAAAATGTCTTCTTTAACAGTAGAGTTTAAGAAGTATTTTTGTCCATCTTTCACTCTTCAGCACCGATCGATGACCTGAGATTGGGCTAAAAATAAGCATCTCCTCTTTCGTTTTTCCTACATTTAGATGCTTATCATACATCATTGTTAATTGGATAGTACAGTGGTCTAAAGATAGAGCCTTGGATAGTACAGTGGTCTAAAGCCCTGTTATTAACATCAGCTGCCTGCAATTATTGCGGGTTCGAATCTCACCAAGGCTCAAGGTTGACTCAGCCTTCCATCCTTTCTAAGGTAGGTAAAATGAGGACCCAGATTGTGGGGGCAATAAGCTGACTTTGTATAAATATACAAAAGTATGAAGGCTATTGCTTAGCGCATTGTAAGCCGCCCTGAGTCTCCAGAGAAGGGCGGCATATAAATCAAATTTTAAAAAAAAAAATTCTCCTTCTTCCAAACTAGAGGGACAGGCCATAGTACCAGGATCACATGCAACCTTAAACCCTTTGTCCATTGCAGTGCAAAAATCCACTTTCCTGCCAATTTGAGATAGGAAACATAAAAACCATTAGAGCAGATCTGAAATGAGCCGAACATAATGTTGAAAACAAGCTTTCCTGAACACATCCTCCCATTTCAAAAAAAAAAACTCTAAAAGGAAAGGCAATTCCACACACAGAGAGAATGGAATTCACTTTTCTATCTGCCCTTGCTCCTCCAAGATCTGTGGAATACAACTTCAGGCTACAAACTGTTTCCCCATCATTGTTTTAAAAGCTCAGAAATCCCAAAGTCTTTCCTCGTGGATTGGCATTCATTCCGTGGATCATTTTTTGCCCTTTGTTACGTCTTTTCTGTTTGGACTGCAGTAGTCTGATTGCACCATAGACTCCCATAGGGGCATTACATCATCACAGCTACCATTTGTATTTATTTATTTGAGGGTTTTTTATTGTCTGAATTCTTTAAAATGGTTGTAAAATTTTACAATCCTATAACTGTGAGCCGGTCAGTTGGTTGAGTTGGATAACTATAGAAATTGAATGAATGAGTTAGTGAGTGAATGAATGAATGAATGAATGAATGACCAACTTTATTTTCAGCCCCCTTTAAAAACCTCCAATGTGAAGATTGTGCTTCGCACACCAGCTGCACCCTAACCTAACATTTATATTTACCCACTCAGCATTCTTTCTCTACATGCTCTACTAGCCAAAGTCCAAGCTCTCTTTCTGCTAGTGGTAAAGAAGCAATGACTGCAAGGTCACAGAAGAAATAGGCAGAAGACACGGCAGTTACTTAACACCATTTTCACCTGAGTTTGAAGATACACTTCTTAAGTCTAAGAAGAGGGTCCAGATTGTGTGTCCTCTTCTTAGACTTTGAAGGATGAAATGGGTTGAGAAAGATGTGAGCAAGCAAAGCTGCTTGTCCGGGATTATTCCCTTCTTCTGTGTTCATAATTTGTCTCAAAGCCACTTCAAACACTCTCTGAGAATGCAAACTTGAAGTTTCTACAGCAACTACATAAGCATTTGAACAGCATCAGGGCTTCTGGGGCTTGAACTTTTACCAGGGCATCTCTTTTCAACACCAAATCTAAAACTGGAATATAGAAACAAAAAAATTAAAATGAAGAGGATCCTAAGCAGGTGCAAAATGTCTATGGATATTCTCAGTTATCCAGGTCATGTTTGTCCCAAAAGTGCTTTTTCAAGAGGCAACTGGACTTTCTGATTTTTCTTTGAAGATGTTTCGCTTCTCATCCAAGAAGCTTTGGGGAAACAAAACAACCACTTCATTACCGCATGGCACAACATAGGAAAACAAATACATCAGGATTAGATTCAGCAGTCCATCTGCATTTAAAAGACAAAGGCCACTCTTTTGAAGACAACAAAGTCCACATTTTGGACAGAGAGGACCACTGGTTTGAAAGAGGGTCAAAGAGGCCATCTATGTCAAAATTGAACAGCCTTCTCTTAACAGAGGGGGAGGGATACGACATCATCTATCTCCAGTCTACAATACAGTCCTTTCAACAGTTCCAAGAAGGCTCCACACTGATTTGCACCACTCAGCTGACCCTGAGAACACAGATAAACCTCCAGCTGACCTTAAGGACTCACTAAAAGAATGCAAATGACCAGCTGTCTGCAAGTAGTATAAATCCTTCCATTCTCCACCATCCACTCAGGGCTGTAGAAGCTTCTTGGATGTGAAGTAAAACGTCTTCAAAGAAAAACCAGAAAGTTCAGTTGTCTCTTTTAAAAAGCATCTTTGGGGAAAGCAGGTGCAGAGTTTATTTTTCTGGACAGGGAGTCATTAGAGAATCCTATACTCAGAGGCTCAGATGGATGGGTTTCTGAATCAGAAAATGTCTTTTGCAAGGATGCTACAGCCTCACCATCACTTTTTTCTCAAGCCGTGAAACACTATTGCTTGTCTCCAAGCAATTCAGAACATTTATGCACAAAAGCCAACATCAGTCGTGCCTCCCTGGCATGTATCCACCATGTTTTTGGAGACACGCATTCCCCCCTTTTCACCTTTTGTGAAATTGCTGTAACAGACTTTAGCCAAAACAGTTTGGGGGCCTCCAGATAAAGTGTGAAGCAGCTCGTAGTGTGATTAATTCAAAATCTCCTTCCAGGACAGTCAGTTCTTTGGAAACTGGAAAAAGGGCGCAAAACATCCCATGTTCAAACTCAAAAACTGAAAAGACATAAATTCAGGGCTTGATCAGAGATAATCCACAGCAGTAAATGACAGCAAAGAGCATGGATTTGAATGCAAAGGGCCCAAGGTTCAATTCTAGCCATTTCAAATTAGGTCAGCAACAGAGAAGATTCCATTTGTTGGTCTAATCCTGCTTGCAAAATCACTTATCCAGTCTACTTCCCAAATCACTCTAAGCTTCAAGACATTGCACATTTCCCTCTGCATGACCTGACCATTTTCCATGCAAGATGAAGCAATAAGCCATTATTCCCTATCTTCTCTTGCAGCTATGATGAACCTGATTGCACAACTTAGAGCCTCATAGATGTGGCTGAACCACTATGCTCAACAGCCCTATCCACAATGGTTAAGGGCTAATGGTGGTAGCTGTATTTCAACAACATCTGGAAGGATATAGGTGTGTGTTCATAAGTCAGGGATGGAGCTTCTGCAAAGGAGGGAGAACTTTACATCCAAGTTTCCACCCTTGGATTTTCTCAAGTTTCCCAGGGAGATGGTGACCTAAATGTAGGCTCTGAACCAGTATCAGTTTATCATTTACAAGACTTATTGTCTTTTTATTTCTTCTCTTTAGGTGTTTTCCAGGTATCATGTCCGTTTCCCAATCCACTTGATATAGAGGAATGAGAATGAGCCTTAAGCTACAGAGGGACATGGTATAAGGAGCTGAAAGGCAGGTTCATAAGAACTGCATATACCTACGGTATTAACTATGGGAACCAATACAGATCTTTTTTTTTAATAAAAACCCTAAAATGTTTCTCCACATTTTAAAAGCAAAGCCAGCTCTCCATGGATAGGAATGGCTTGGTCTTATTTTCTTTCTCTCTTTTTAATGTGGGCGAGTCCATGTTGAAAACAAAATACAACAAAATGCATACTCGTCCCATTATAGGAATGTTATTAGTGTCTCTTTTCCATGTGCTATGGAAAATATGAAATGGGCGATTCCCTGCTGACATATAATTGCATTGTTGTTTAGAGCAATCCACCCACCATCCCCAACTAAAAACGTTTAAGGCAGCAAGTTTTAAAAATAGGAAATTATCTTCACTTCCTCCACTAAAGGGTCGTCTCTGCTGGCTCCAAAATGTGAGAACAGTCCTATTCTTTTCAGACAAGCATGCATGCCTCAAGGTCATGAACCAAAAAAAGACTGCCATACAGGAAAGTCATCCTTAAAAGTGAGAGACTGCATCTACGAACATGGGATTAAATTCATTTTAACAAATCCATATTTTATCATAACTTGGTTAGTCCTGGGCCCTCCTCCTTTGAGAGCCATCACCAGAATGCCGCACAAAGCTTAGTGGTCTAAAATATAGACCTCTTATTTTGAAAACTCTATAAATGCAAACTTTTGCTGCATGAGCACTTCTTTCCACGCTACATGGAAAAATCTGAAAATCTGTTTTTGTGCAAAGGTATACTTAGACTAGGCCACTCAACATCTTCATTTATCAGCCTAGACTTCTAAAATAGGTTTACACTGAGATCACATTATTTGTCCAACCAGTTTAATGCTGCCTTACAGCACTTTTTCAGGATCTTCATTTCCTATTTCTATTGACTCTATTGAGACTCTAGAAAGAGTGCAGAGAAGAGCAACAAAGATGATTAGGGGATGGAGGCTAAAACATATGAAGACGGTTGCTGGAATTGGGTATGTTTAGTTTGATGAAAAGAAGGACTAGGGGTGACATGATAGCATAGTTGAGGGGCTGCCACAAAGAGGAGGGAGTCAACCTATTTTCCAAAGCACCAGAAGGCAAGACAAGAAACAATGGATGGAAACCAATCAAAGAGAGAAGCAACCTAGAACGAAAGAGAAATTTCCTAAGGGTGAGAACAATGAACCAGTGGAATGGCTTGCCTCCAGAAGTTGTAAATGCTCCAACACTGGAAGCTTTTAAGAAGACTTTTTTTTGTGAAGAAATATGTGCAATTAAATCAGAGATTTTCAGTATATATAATATACGCTCTTTTTAAAAAGTCACATCATGGGGCTCACAGCTTTTGAAATCCCATTCAGGACATTTCTTTGTGCTTCTATGATTTCATCTGGAATTTCAGATTTTCAGGATTATCTATGCAACTTCAAAAGAATTACAAACTTCCTTCTTTCCTTCCTTTCCTTCCTTGCTTCCTCGTAAAAAGATGATTATCAGCTGTTTTCTGGGCCCAGGGTTTCTCTGCCTCAACAAACTTTAAGACATGTGGATCTCAACTCCCATAATTCCTCAGGTCAGCATGTTGAGTTCCCATCCTGGCCGGGAAATTCCACACATCTTAAAGTTGCTGATGTGGAAAAACACTGATTTAATCCCATACTTGCAGAGCCTATTAACATAATACATACAATGTCCTTATCTCATTCCAAGCAAAATTCAAGAGTTTTGTTGACAAGACAAAGACATCTATTGACATCAAATTTCTCACTTGATTTCTATCTCAGCCTTTCAGAGGGAGAGGAGAGAGATTCTGGAGCCTTGTTCTCTCCATCCCCTTTCCCCTTTGCCACAGTCTATCTTATGAGGACACAAGTGCTCTTGTTCAAATGTCCCACGTGACATCAACTTCTAACCTCCTCCCAAATAACAATTGTAACAATCAACTTTCTATGTCTAATATTTCCCCTCATTTTTTGAAGGTTTCATAGCATCCTAACAACTTGGCCCAATGGCTACATTATCTCTGTTCTGCATGGACAGAACGGACAGAAATCACAAGAAAGATGTCACAAAGCATCAACTCACCTGCTTGGAGGGTGCAGAGCTGCGGGTGACCTCTTCATAGGCTCCTACATCCTTCCAGGTGACAATGAAGGTATGTTGCGGGACAAAGTTGGTGGCTGTGGGAAATCCAGCTTGGATAAACTGAGCCGCCTGCTCCAGGACATCTCTGGAATCATCCAGCCGGTAATAGATTTTACCTCGTCCATGGCTAGTGTCAATGTCTGAGAGAAATGGAGCAATGGCAGGGAAATCTGTAGGGAGGTCATCGTCCACATACTGGGTCTCTCTGGGGAAGTCCTGAGTTGAAATGATCCCATTGGTTCCAACCTGTCACAGCAGTCAATGAAAATATAGCGAGATAAATCATGTCCACCTTTGGATGGTAAATGAATGATTTGCTGAATCCATTAGCGATAGCACTTTAGACTTATATGCTGCTTTACAGCCCTCTCTAAGCGGTTTACAGAGTCAGCATGTTGCCCCCAACAATCTCATTTTACCCACCTCAGAAGGATGGAAGGCTGAATCAACCTTGAGCCTGGTGAGATTCAATCTGCCAAATTGCAGGCAGCTGGCAGGCAGCAGAAGTAGCCTGCAGTACTGCACTCTAACCACTGTGCCACCACGGCTCATTAAAGAAACCGCAGCTCATTAAAAAAAACATGTTAAAAACTCTTCAGTCCAATACTGTAGAAAGGGTAACCCTCCAGTGTTTTCAAATCAAGCAGTGAATAGTGAAAGACTGATTATTCTAAGTCCTCCCAACTTTCCGATCCAGACCAGTGGTGTTCTGACTGGGCGTTCTCAGAAGTCTCCATTAGGAGAACTTTATCGGAAAGATGACTAATTGTGCCCAAACATCATGGTTGTAGCCACAAGGGAGTATTAGCTTTGTTCCATGATACCTTTTCATTTCTCATAGGGCAGCTATGATATTCTGGATGGTAACCTCCATTATTCCCAACCTGACCTAAGACCAAGAGTGAGGTTCAATGGATCACTGTCTCACTCCAGAAGTTACAACATTTCTCTCAAAACACAGCAGTCATCTGCAACATTTGTTTGTGTCCAACCTTTATTAATTTTATAAATCACTCAATATGACAAACATATCTAATACTCCTTTCTCCTCCTTTTTCCCCATAACAGCAACCGTGTGGGGTGAGTTGGGCTGAGAAAGAGGGATTGGCCCAAAGCCACCCAGCTGGCTTTCATGTCTAAGGTGGGATCAGAATTCACAGCCTCCTTGTGATTGGCCCAAGGTCACCCAACTAGCTTTCAAGCCTAAGGCAGGACTAGAACTCACACTCTCCTTGTGATTGGCCAAAGCACTCATGCCTAAAGAGGGATTAGAACTCACAGCTTCCTGCTTTCTAGCCTGAAGCCTTAGCCACAACTTACACAGCTCTTATCCGAAACAGCTTTAATATGAGAATTGCCAAACAGGCAGAGGAGAAGCCTTTGATTTGCTGTTATAGCTGAAACAACAAATAATTCTTTACAGCTAACTATAACTATTGATGAAATGATATCCTTGTGATACACTTTACCAAGACAGCAGTTATGAAAACCTGAACTTTGTGAATATGTAAAAATAATTAAAGTGAACACTAAATCTTAGGCTGGGCTCCCCCAACATACTAGATTAAGCTAACGTGAGTGTGATAATCTATGATTCAGTGTGGTGTGGGAACCAAGTGATTGTCTTGGTATATTGTGTGAACAGGGCCATTATTCAAGGCATCTTCAGTAGTGGTAGAATTCAAATTTTTTTTACTACCGATTCTGTGGGCGTGGCTTGGTGGGCATGGCTTGTCTTGGTAGGTGTGGCAGGGGATGGATACTGCAAAATCACCATTCCTTCCCCACTCTTAGGGGAAGGATATTGCAAAATTTCCATTACTATCCCACTCTGGGGCCAGTTAGAGGTGGTATTTGCCAGTTCTCTGAACTACTCAAAATTTCCGCTACCGGTTCTCCAGAACCTGTCAGAACCTGTTGAATAGCACTCCTGAATTTCAGTTTGTTTATGTATTTGTTAGGTAAATAATATATCTTTTGTCAGGAACTCAAGGCAGCATATGTAGCAAACACCCCACTCCTCTTATTATTATTAGAGAGAGTGACTGGCCCAGTCATCCACTGAGCTTCTGTGGCTAACAGGGGATTCGGACTTGGATCTCCCCGATGACAGCCCATTGCCTTATAATGCAGTGTTTTTCAACCTCAGTAATTTAAGATGTGTGGAGTTCAACTTCCAGGATTCCCCAGCAGCCAGCATGGCTAAGGCAAAGAAGGCCATAAAATGGAATGCGACTAACTTTACTGTTTTGCTTAGCAACAAAAACGTTGGGCTCAATTGTGGTCATAAGTCGAGGACTGCCTGTACTTTTCACCCAACATGAAAATTGAAGCAATGAGAAACAGTGTATAAAACAACTCAAGGTTAAATAAAAGTTGCACAAAGTTCTGGTGTAAAAGACAGCAAAAGAAGGTTGTGTTAAAAATGGTTGTAACTTCAGGTGAAACTGGGTGGGATTTTAGCAAGGGGATGTTTTGGGGCAGTCTATAATTCCTCCTTGGATTTCCTGACTCAATTCTAATCTATTATTTTTTTCCCCTCCCATCTTTGCTCTATGCCATCAAAATCTTAACAATACCATATCTGACTTTAAGCCTGAAGCCTTAGATGTTTCCTTCCCAATATACCACAAAAGGAAAGCTTCAGAACTTCAGAAATATATTCATCCTATAAGGGGAAACTGGGTTTTAATGCCTTATACAGAGCTGCGTTCCTTGCCTGGGTTTTTTTTTTCCAAGTACCAGGCAAGGAGCAAAAATTGTAGGTGCTAATAATTCTGGTTGTGCTAAAAAAAAGTTTTGTTCTAAGACTTTAGAGACCCAGCCATCCCTTTGGCGCATATTGCCAACCCTCGGGCATCTGAAGCCAACCACCACGAGACATCTGCCATCATGTGGCAACGTGCGCCAAAATTCAAAGCCAGGGAGCCTGGAAGGGATGGCCCAGCGGCCAGGCAGCTTTGGGAAGCTCTAATTGGACAACCACGTTGGGCCTCCTAGAAAGAACTTGGCGAGGGTAAAAGAAGAGCTATTGATGTCAGTTGACCCGAGCATCAGACTGGAAAGAAATCTTCCAGCGAAAACAGAGCCTTATTAAGTACCCAGGAAATTCTTGGACTCGCAGCTCAGGCTGTGCAGAGAAATCTTGCCTTAAATACACCGCTGCCCTGCGCTGCCTTGCCCAGGCTGTTCTTTCCCTCACTCCCTCTTGCATGGATCGCCCATTTGTTGAGGAAGGGGAAGGGGCTGATTTTTCTTTTTTTTCTCCCCCCACCAACCAGCCCCGATCCTCCAGATCCCTCTGGGGCAAACGAGAAAGAGCCAGAAGTTGACCATGCCCGGGCACTTACGTAGAGCTGAGTGAAGTGGGTCTCGTAGAAAAGCAGCGGACTGGGCAAGGGCACGGGCACCGAGGTCTCGTCGTCTCCTTCGGGCAGCTCCTGGTCCCCTGGGGACCCCCCAAAGAGGAAGAGCTGCGAATGGGGCAAGGCAGTCCCCCAGCCCAACAGCCGCAGCAAGAGCAGAGAGAGGAGCGGAGGTCTCCCGAGCATGCTTGTGCTTGGCCCTTGCGATGGACTTGCTCCTCCCGGGCTGGCGTGGAGTGGGAACCACAAGTCCCAGCCCCGGGAGCCGCCTCCGCATCCCACCCCTGAGTTCTCAGGACTGGCCCTGGGCGGGGCCGGAGGCGTTTCCCGCGCCTCTCCATTGGTTGCCCTCCGCCCGGCCGATGACCAATCCCTCCCAACCAGCAGCTCCCCGCGAACATCTGGATCTCGTTAACCGCTCCTCTGGCACAGCTACGCCTTTCCGAAGGCCCTCTGGAAGTCTGGGCGTTTGGGCAACGACTTCAAGGGGTCCCGTTCAGTTGTGGCGCCTCCTGAATTCCGCTTCTCATTGGCTAGGCTGCGTCGAGCCCCCTTGCATAAAAAAATAGGCAACCAGATCTGGGCTGCAAAAAAAATAATCAATAAATAAAAATCCGTAAGACTGGGTGGCCGGAAAGGTTTTTCTGTACCTCTTTTGCTACGCCTAATGGTCAGTCGGATTTTGCAGACCGATATGGTGAACCGTGCAAAAGGTGATATTTCCATTTCTTATGAAAGAACAATGCTTCACTAACTAGTTTCAAATATTAGAATAGAATAGGATAGAATATTTATTTTTATTTTATTTTTTATTAGTCATATTTCTATGCCGCCCACTCTCCGAGGACTCTGGGCAGCTTACACCAAAGACAATATACTAAATAGCATATTACCCCCAACAATCTGGGTCCTCATTTTACCCAGCTGGGAAGGATGGAAGGCTGAGTCAACTTTGAGCGGGTGAGATTTGATCCGTTGATCTGCTGAACTAGCAGTCAGCTGAAGTAGCTTCAATACTACACTCTAACCACTGCGCCACCTCGGCTCTTTAGAATAGAATAGAATAGAATAGAATAGAATAGAATAGAATAGAATAGAATAGAATAGAATAGAATAGAATAGAATAGAATAGAATAGAATAGAACAGAACCTGAATTGAATTGAATTGAATTGAATTGAATTGAATTGAATTGAATTCTTTATTGGCCAAGTGTGATTGGACACACAAGGAATTTGTCTTTGGTGCATATGCTCTCAGTGTGCATAAAAAGACAAGATATATTCATCAAAAATCATAACATACAACACTAGTTTATGACATTTCTAATAATTGATAGTTTGGACCATTAAGAAACTTTACCAACGTTGTGAGACAGGTTTAAACTTCAGTGAGGTGTTAGCAAGCCACTACATACATGGCTATTGCTTAATTCATATTCTGACACTGAGTAGAATTAGCTCAAACATCCCCAGCCTGGCCTCTCCAAATAGGTTGGGCTACATTGTCTGTTCCTCTGCCACTGGCATAAAGCTGGAGAGAACTTTGAAGGCTATTCCAACATTTGTTCATGGTAAATTCATTTAAGCACAAATTAAAAACAAATATTTATAGCTGTTAAGAAATGCAAAAGCACATCAAAAATTGTAGAAGAGGAAGGGAACCCCCTTGGAGAGAGTAGGGATATTTATCATCATGCAGGATTTTGCCAAATATGGTATCTTCTGGATGTGTCATCCATGCTGGTTGGAGACTGTGGGAGTAACAGCCATTGCACATAGATGACCCAAGGCTGGGAAAAGTTACATACATTCAGATGTTACTTCTGATAGTGGATGTGTGGCTGAATTCACATACTATATGCTATATCATCATTGGTTTTCACTCAGTGTAGGGTGTAAGCTCAACTTTTGCATCGTTTAAAATAAACTATGCTTATAACAAAAAAAAAGGTTATATAATATTATAAAATAAACTACGATTATAACAAAAATGTATGAAACCAATCTTTCTCTCTGTGTACATTTTTCTCCAGTCTGGTATCTCTAGATACGTTGCAACTCACAGTATTCTCAGCCTCTGTTATGTGAAACCAGTAACTGGTAACTTCTAGTCGTATTCTCAACAATCTGGAATGTACCAAGTTTGGGAAGGCTGGCATGAAAAAGAGAAAAAAAAACCAAAAACAAAACCTCAAACTGTTCCAGAAATGTATACTGCCAATTCCTGGTGGTTTGCAAGAAAGTTAAGAATTAAATCCATGAAAAGCAATGAAAACATATCCTCACCCAAAAATCCAGCATCCCATAAACAACCTCTCCTTATAGAAGAGATCAGATTTACTGAAGACTGTTAGGGAATCTGCCATTCAGGTCTCTAGAGGCAGAGTAGCTCACAGTATTGGGGCATAACTGGAAATAAAAGTATTGATAGGAGAGAATGCAGTATTTGTTGCGCAGGGTTGAATTGTGGAGTCTGTGGTGTTCTGTGAGCTTGATGGTTTTCTTGCAGACGTTTCATTACCAAATTAGGTAACATTATCAGTGCTAGGAGGGAGGGGGGGTTTGCTCTTAATTTTATATGTATAAAATATGTATATATATATAAAAATAACCTCGCTCCTTTCTAGCACTGATGATGTTACCTAGTTTAGTAATGAATCATCTGCAAGAAAGCATAAGCTCAAAGAGCACCACAGACACCACAATTCAACCTTGGCAACAAATACTGCATTCTCTTCTATCAATACATTTATTTCCAGTTATGCCCCGATACTGTGAGCTACTCTGCCTCTAGAGACCTGAATGGCACCTTCCCTAACACTCTTCAGGAGAGCTGGTAGATCTGATCTCTTCTGTAAAGAGACGTTGCTTGCTTATAAAAGAGAGATTGTTACGTATAAAAATAAGAGCAAACCCCACTCCCTTCTAGCACTGATGATGTTACCTAGTTTGGTAATGAAACACCTGCAAGAAAACCACCAAACTCACCAAACAGCACTAAGAACCCTACACAAAAAGCATTCTCATTCCCCACCCTCTTTCAGGATGGGGGGGAGGTGCTTTCTGCACCTCCAATCAAGACAAATGGATGGGATGAATTGATTGAAGTAGGCCATCCTACAGATACAGATAAAATATATTGGTGCTTAGAGCTTAGTGTAGCCCAAGCATGCAATACGATTCAAAACTCCAGTGCTTTGTTCTTTGCTATGTGCTTTGGCTATTTATGGTAAGTAAGGGAGGACACACTTGCCAGAGCCTTGTGCTTGTCCCTGCCCACAAAAAGCATTGAGATGCTCTTGCATAAGGTAAAGATAAAGGTTCCCCTAGCACCATGATGGCAAACCTATGGCACGCGTGCCACAGGTGGCACGCAGAGCCATATCGGTGGGCACGCAAGCTTGCCCTAACTTAGCTCCAGCACGCATATGGGCACTGGCCAGCTGATTTTTGGGCCTTCCGGGCCCTCAGGAAGTCAGGAAACAGGCTGTTTCCGGTCTTCGGAGGGCTTCCGGGGGTGGTGGGGAAGGCTGTTTTCACCCTCCCCAGGTTCCTAGAAAGCCTCTGGAGCCTGGGGAGGGTGGAAAATGGGCCTTCCGGTCCCACCATGCCATTGCATGCCAAAAGTGGAAGTCATGTGGGGGGGATCATGTGCACATGAGTGGGGGGAGCATTGAATTATGGATGTGGACGTGCGTGCACATGATCCCCCTCGTTCCCCCCACTTTTGGCATGCAATGGCAAAAAGGTTAGCCATCACTGCCCTAGCACATATGTGCTAGTCATTCCCGACTCTAAGGGCCGGTGCTCCATGGTCATGTGGCTGGCATGACTAAATGCCAAAGGCGCACGGAAGGCTGTTACCTTCCCACCAAAGGTGGTCCCTATTTTTCTATTTGCATTTTTTTTGCATGCTTTCAAACTGCTAGGTTGGCAGAAGCTGGGACAAGTAACGGGAGCTCACCCCGTTATGTGGCACTAGGGATTCGAACTGCTGAACTGCCGACCTTTCGATCCACAAGCTCAGCGTCTTAACCACTGAGCCACCGTGTCTCTTGCATAAAGACATTTTAATAGATATTTAGGAATGGTCCAAAACGTATTAGGGGATGGGAGGAAAGCTTGAATTCTACATTCAGGGAATTGAGTTTATAGCATATAAAATGGTAACTAAATGAGTTCAGCCACAAAAGGAATGAAAGAGTGAGAACTAGTATGTTGGCTGCCTGTCTACCCCCGCTTCTTGGAATAATTTGGGGAAGAGCATTTAGAGAAGTTGGAAAGGGGGCTCAGGCTCTTTGTGGAAATGGCACACTACACTTTTGTCATAGGCAGTTAACCTATTACTGCAATCCTGTGCATGTTTAACCTATGGAAGTCTGTAAGGTCCAATGGGACTTAATTGCCAGGTAAGTGTGCATAGTTCTGAAGCTTAAGTGTTCTTACTGGATGAGGAAAAATAGCTTCTTTAAACTTGTTTGGTATTAGTCATACCAGATTAGCTCTGTCTTTTTGACCGATGGTACCTTAATTCTAGAAAACAGTTGCTTTTACTGTCACTTATTAATCAATTCTGTGCATATCTACCCACAAGAAAATCGCCTTGAGGTCACAGAGACTTATTTGCAGGTAAATGAGAACGATGTTGAAGGTTTTATGGGCTATAAAAATACTCCTTTGGCCAATGACAGCTGAAGCCCCAAGGCTAATCCCAGCTGTCTCCTAGTGAAACAAAGAACACCCTTTTGTAATTATAAAAAAAGGAATGCTTGTTCAATCATTCGATATCCATTTGAAATACCCCAGGGAGACATGCAACATTTCCTGTTACTTTGTTTTCCGCAGAGCATTTCATTAATTCTTTTAGGGTGCAAAGGCCAGGGGCACAGGCAGGGAGAGCAGACATAGGCCTGCATTTACTAAAAATAAATGAGGAAAATTTGAATTCCTGATTAGAGTGAAGCATGGCATAAACTAGTGTTTCTCAAACTCAGCAATTTTAGGATGTGTGAATAGAACTCCCCAGATAGTCCATGGCCTGTGGCAAAGCTCTGATGAGAGATACTTTATAAATTTCCAGTGAATCCTTAAGATCAGCAGAGATGCTTCCTTTTCCCTGTCCCAAAGGTCCTTCTGAAGAAGCTTCTTGGATGAGAAGTAAAATGTCTTCAGAGAAAAAACAGAAAGTCCACTTGCCTCTTGAAAAAGCACCTTTGGGACAACCATGACCTGGATGACTGAGAATCTCCATAGACATTCCTTTTCCCCGATTAATAACATCCTATCTCCCCAACACAAATAAATTTCCTTTCAAATTGAGCTTGATTTCTATGTCTACTTTATTTATTTTTTTAAATAGCTGTGTCAAATTTGGGGGGAGGGATTATTGCAAGCTCACCTGGTTCCCATCTTCTAAGGAACTAAAGCAGAGCGAAGGATTCTGACTAATCCAGACAGACAGCAAAAACACCAAATCTTCCCAGTTTAGTCAGCCTTTGTAGGCCAAATGAGAGGATGTCACTGTACCCTTAGACTTGGGCAGTGTCTCTGGTTAGTCCTAGGCATAAAAGAATTAGTACTACCAAAGGCAGGGCCAGCATCAGAACTCAGCACCTTGGACAGCTGCTAGGGCCCCAACAGGATCTATTAAACCAGCGTTTCTCAACCTTGGCAACTTTAAGATGGGTGGACTTCAATGTCCAGAATTCTCCAGCAGCAGTCTAAGAAACACTGCATTAAACTGACAATTGCAGTAGGCAACTGGATATTTGAGCCACCAATAGTATTCCAAGCCTTTATTTTTTTGTTATGTTATGCAATGTTGTGTTGCGAGCAATGCAAAAATAGGGCTGGACTTTGGGACCATTGTTCAGTACCCAATGGCTAAAAGAGTAGCATTGAGGAAAGCAGTGACAAATAAACTCTACATCAATTCATTGGCTGATATGGCATGCCCACTGAAGTTAACACTATTCACCAATACTCCCTTATTAAGAAACCACCAAACAGACTCAGGAAGTAGGTAGCAAAGTGTAGTGACTCATTTGTATTATTTTTTAAAAAATTCAGTTTAAAATATGTCATTCTTTTTGGTGCTGACATGCTATTTATTCTCAAATTAGATACATGACCATCTAAAACTTCACCTTTCTAGGGAAAACATTTATATCTAGTATTTTCCAACTTTACAATTGCTCCATTTAGCTGCTGTGGAACTTTAAATGCAAACTAGAACTAAGGAGAAATTTCCTGACAGTTAGAACAATTAATCAGTGGAACAACTTGCTTCCAGAAGTTATAAATGCTCCAACATTGGAAGTTTTTAAGAAGAGATTGGATAACCATTTGTCTGAAATGCTATAGTTTCCTGCCTAAGCAGAGGGTTGGACTAGAAGACGTCCAAGGTCCCTTCCAACTCTATTATTCTATTCTAAATTGGGGACTCATGTTCGCTCAGTAGGTCTCTTAGCACAGAGAGGATAGGGCAGAGGGTTGGGGGCCTACATCCATGGCCAAAAAAATACCTATGAACCACGGAAGCAATTCCATCTTTGCATCAGTATAGAATAGCACATTGACAGTGATAGGATGGCAATACATTATATGCAGAGATGGTATTCAGCAGGTTCTGACCAATTCTGGAGAACTGGTAGCGGAAATTTTGAGTAGTTTGGAGAACTGGTAAATACCACCTCTGACTGGCCCCGCCCCCATCTATTCTCTGCCTCCTGAGTCCCAGCTGATCAGGAGGAAATCGGGATTTTGCAGTAACCTTCCCCTGGAGTGGAGAGGGAATGGAGATTTTACAGTATCCTTCCTCTGCCACACCCACCAAGCCATGCCCACCAAGCCATGCAACGCTCACCAAGCCACGCCCACAGAACCGGTAGTAAAAAAATTTGAATCCCACAACTGATTATATGCTGGGGCACAATTCAATTGGTATCCCCAGTGTGATATTTCAGCAGGCCCCCTGGCCAAATCAGCAGGAATCAGTATAGTGTCAAAGAAAACAGACAATTGAGCAGGTGTATAGAACAGCCATTCCTGACACAAAGAGCAGTGTAGAATCAAAGGCAGTAGCATTGAAGCTATTGTCTAGCTTCCTTCCCCAATTAATCTCTTAGCTTTCCAACCCAGGCACAGCAGCTGCGAGTCCCCTGCAGTGCCAACAATCATCTGTTTTATCTTCTCGAGGTTTCTGTAATCCTTCAAGGAGAAGATTGTTCAGTTGCTCTTGAGCAAAATCTGTCTGTTTCATTCCACCTCCAGCTTGGGGTATTTAAAAGGTATTTAAAAATAGAGTAGAGTAGAGTAGAGTAGAGTAGAGTAGAGTAGAGTAGAACAGAACAGAACAGAACAGAACAGAACAGAACAGAACAGAACAGAACAGAACAGAACAGAA
>WNWU01000001.1:80205308-80224962 GCA_012654045.1 Ptyas mucosa
GATAGATAGATAGATAGATAGATAGATAGATAGATAGATAGATAGATCATCTCCCAGAATGTCTTGCTGGGGAATTCTGGGAGTTAAAGTCCATAGGTCTTAAAGTTGCCAAGGTTGAACATCTCTGCCTTAGGCTATAGGGAAGGCAAATAAACTACATTTTGTGATATGGTATGATATGGTATGATATGGTATGATATGATATAATATGATATGATATAATATGATATAATATGATATATGATGGTATATGATGATATATGATGATATATGATGATATGATATATGATCTCCCAGAATGGCTGGCTGGGGAATTCTGGGAGTTATTCACACACCTTTCTGAAGCATTATTCTACAAGCCCACCCACTGAAGAAAGAATGCTTCCTTCATCTCCTGATTACATTGAACAAAGCTACCTTTTGCCACTTGAAGGCAGGCTGAAACCTCACTTTACAACCATGTTTTAGTGCCTTAATGCTGACTCCTGGAAACTGCCTTGAGTAATCCCCGCAATTCATAAGATTTCAGAAGTGATTTGCCATTGCTTCCTTCCTAGAGCTTCCTAGAGCTTCCTAGAGGGTACGACTGGCCCAAAGTCACCCAGCTGGCTTTGTGCCGAAGGCAGGACTAAAACTTAGAGCCTCCTCTTTCTTGCCTGGTGCCTTCACTGCTCTACCAAAATAGCTCTACTTTTACAAACTAGTTTTTTTTTTTTTTAAAAGTTATTTTAATAGCAAGGAACGCAGAAGCAATAGATATAGAACTTGAGTGACTTTCTTGGCTCCGTTCTTTGCTGAAAGTTTGACAAGAGGAAGCAGCAATGGGAAATTCTTAGAACGTAGCTAATTTTTCATTGGATGCAAATAACTATGATTAACAGAAGGTCCCTGACGTGCGCGAGAGCAGCGTCCAAAGAATGGAGCCTTTGTCTATGGAAGAGAGTTATTATCGGGCTGCAAACCACCATCGGTCCCCATAGCCTATGGATGGGAACGATTTGCTCTCCATCCCACTCATTTTCCATGCTATTGTGGCAGCTGCTATGAGAATGGGAGGCTGGGCTCCTACTGTAATTAGCTCTCCTCCTTGTTGTCCCTAGGGCTCGGACTAATCCTTTTGGAGGAAGGATCTGGAATTCTTTATCAGTTCTCATGACTGCAAAAATAAAACAAAGAAAGAATAGGCCCCAGCAACACAACGTGGCCACTTTTGCTTCATGTTTGCCTTTTTGTTTCCTAATTGCTTTGGACTTTCTTTTTCTAAATACAGACACACACAGGCAAAGAAGCAGATTTTTGTTCTGAAGGCAGAGAGATAATAGGACCATACAAATAGATGCACATAATTTTAAACTCCTTTTTTAACTGTCAGCTTGGGGCTCAGTTTACAAGCTCCACAGAGATGCTGTTTTCTGGAGGCAAAGACAGGCTGCCCCCTATATTTTCAGATGAAAGCAACTCCTTACGCACAGTCACTCAAGCACTTGTCACTTCTTGTCTGGACTATTGTAACGCTCTCTATGTGGGGCTCCCCTTTGGGTACACCCGGAGGCTCCAACTGGTGCAGAATGCGGCCGCGCAGGGGATTTTGGGAGCGACAGGGCACTTCCATGTGACGCCTCTCCTGCGCGAGCTGCATTGGCTTCCGGTGGACTTCTGGGTGCGCTTCAAGGTGTTGGTGACCACCTTTAAAGCGCTCCATGGCTTAGGGCCGGGGTACTTACGGGACCGCCTTCTACCACCAACTGCCTCCCACTGGCCAGTTCATTCCCACAGAGAGGGCCTCCTCAGGGTGCAGTCAGCCAGACAATGTCGGCTGGCGACCCCCAGGGGGAGAGCCTTCTCTGTGGTGGCACCTACCCTCTGGAACAACCTCCCCCCAGAGATACGAATGATCCCAGACCTCTGGACTTTTCGTCGGGCCCTTAAAACCCATCTTTTTCGGTTAGCTGGGCTGGCCTGACCCCATGTTGGTTTTAAAGTCTTTGTTATTGATTTTTAACTTAAATTGGGCCAAATTTATTTATATCATTTTAAATTGCTTTTAACTTTTGTATTTGTGCTTTTAGTTGGCTGTTCACCGCACTGAGTCCGAAAGGAGAAGGGCGGTATAGAAATTTAATAAATAAATAAATAATAAATAAATAAATAAATAAGGCTGGAAAAATTTCACCTTAAGTTGAGTATGTCCTACAATTGCCATCCACTGACCCACAAGTTCCGCCTCCTGCCTCTGACTTGCCCAAATAGCACATTCAGGATCTGAAACAACAACAGCTACAAGATGATTTCATTTTGGGTGAGCTTCAGTTCTCCATGTCAAGTAGGGACATTTCCTGTTTTGGCAGCATAGGATGATTTCTGATGGAATCTAGCCTTGTCAAGATTTCTCTTTGGGAATAACAAATATTGCTACATATCAGAAAGAAGATATGTTTTTTCTATGTACTGTAAGATTAGAATCAGGAATTCCCATCAGTGTAACATTTTTATTACATCTGGTAATAGATATTGGAAAACATGATAACTTTTCCTGTATTTGAGGGGCTATCACTTATTTGCTTATTTTCCAAAGCACCAGAGGGCAGGAAAAGAAGAAATGAGTGGAAGCTTGTTAAAGAGAGATCCAACCTAGAAGTAAGGAGAAAATTTTCTCTCAGAAATTTTCTGAGAGTGAGAACTATTACTCAAGGAAATATCTTGACTCCCAGAATTGTGGATGCTCCATGATTTCAAAAAACCTCCATGATGAGGTTTTCAAAAATAGACTAGACAACTATTTGACCAGGTTGGCAGAATGTCTCCTGCCTTGAACAGGATGGATTAGAAGACCTCTGAGGTCCCTATGATTCTATGTTCTATATGATGTAAAACTTATCTACATAGGTTTCCTTCTTTTTAAAGATACATTTTACAAGGAGGATTTTGTAAGGGAACACCAGCAAAAGATCAATCACATATGAGCCACGGTGGCGCAGTGGTTAGAGTGAAGTACTGCAGGTTACTTCTGCTGACTGCCGGCTGCCGGCTGCCTGCAATTTGGCAGTTCAAATCTCACCAAGTTCAAGGTTGACTCAGCCCTCCATCCTTCTGAGGTGGGTAAAATGAGGACCCAGATTGTTGGGGGCAATAGGCTGACTCTGTAAACCGCTTAGGTAGGGCTATAAAGCACTGTAAAGTGGTATATAAGTCTAAGTGCTATTGCTATTGCTATTTTATCCCAATTCTTCTCCAGATATATCTTGAGTATTTTTATCCTAGCTAGAGTTTTAGATTCAAAATGTAGATATATTTACTTCCTGGGATTTACAGTGTTGCGTAGAATGCATTCTGGTCTTTCAGATATGCTACAATATGGCCAGCAATGGTCTATTATTGTTATGCCCGAGGGAGACGATGGCTATTTCATTTCAACAAAATACTAAGACATAATTTGGTTTATTTATTTATTACTATCATTTCTATGGCATTCTACTCCCAAAAGCTCAGAACAGCACAGATAGAAAAACCAGAAGATTAAAAACAACACAACAATAAAAGAAATCTTTATACTGGCACTCACTGCAGAGATAAATAGCAAAATATAATGTCCTCCCAAATGTTTTTCTCCAGAGCCAATTTTTTTATTTCTTTACAGAAACATATCAGGAAAAAGACAATTCACATAAATAAGGGCAAGAAGTCTTTTGCACATGGGATCCTTAGCACATGACAGGCTTAATATGGTTTAGCATGTTGTATGAACTCAGCCAACTGCAATTTATTCAGTTAACCAAAGCTAAACAAAACATGAAATGAAACATTTTTACCATGTTATTATCTCAAGGAATAAGTGGAATGATACCATTTCTGTTTTGGAAACTATTTATGTTTTACCAAGCTGAAATGTTAAACATATTGAGGCTTCTTTGGGGGGGTGGGGAGGCAAATTAATGAGGAGATAATAGATACGTTTGAAAAGATGCTGGTGTGGAACAAATGAATAAAAATCTCCCTCCCATTTTTTTTCATAATAATATTAGAAAATGTGGATTCACCTAGTGAGGTGAATGGTTGGAGAGTCAAGACAAAGAGAAATATGCCTTCATCTATTGCCTCGTTCATTAAACTCTGGCATTTTACAAGGCCATGTAGCACTTTGGATCTGACCTCTGTTTTTATTATAAACCCTCGGAGATGCTTCATCAGAGGAAGTGGTATGTAATATTTATAAGCCACAATGGCTGGTTTATATCTGCTAGGCTTTACATAAACAAGTTCTTTTATGGCTTACAGAGAAGAGTAAATCCAGCCTCCCACACATCTACCCTGCTGCCAAGTAGATCAGGAACATACACAGGAGTGGCAAAGAAGTTCAAGATGGCAGCCTCAACTATGCGATTGAAGCCCTACCTCTTTTGTCTGTGAACCAAATGCACAAAATGCATGAAAGGGGGAAGGACTTACAATTCACAGCAGCCAGGTTAACTTTTCGACTCCCCTTGGCAAATGTTCCTGAATACCATGTAGAACATCTATATGATTTTTTTTTCTGGGCATCCAGACGAACAGAGTTAACCCACCTTAGCATTCTTTGGTCAGGTGTGCAGAAGAAGATGATTCCCAAGAAACAGCATGAACTCTCTTGGCAGCTGCAGTTCATGCCACTCTATTTGTAGGTGAAGGAGCTGCAGAATCTGGGGGTGGAGTTAAAAGAGAGATCAGCCTAGAATCCCTACATAGCTACAAGTGGACTAAGTCTGATCGCTCTTTTAACTCTCCCCTCTGGTTCTGCCACACCTTCTCCTACATTCCCCTTCCATAAAAATAAAATCATATCACTTCAGCCAGATCTTAGGAATGAAATTTGTCATTTGGGCCTTAGAAAGGAGCAACTTTGATACAATTTTCATGGATCTCTGAGGAAAGTAAGACAGTACCTGAACTAGAGACCCATAGGAATTGTTGGACTGTTGGCTAGACTGGGAAGTTAAAGCCAAGGCAGCAGCAAACCATTTCCATAACATTACAGGTAGTCCTCAATTTATGACCATAATGGAGCCTGCCCATCACAGTCATAATTTCTGGCAGCTGTAAAATGGGTTAGAGAGGAAACAAGTTTTACAGCCTTTTTGTGCCCTTTGTTAAGTGAATACCGGAGTGATTAAGTGAACCAATGATTCACTATGGGCGTGGTTTTGGCAAAACCATCATAAAACATGATCACATGACTGAAGGACACTACCAATGGCTGCAAATGCTGCTGTGTTACCAAGTGTCCAGCTGGGTGACTTTGGTCCAGTCACTGTCTCCCTCAGCCCACAACATCAGGCAAATTGGTAGGTCAATTCCTGTCACAACCAATGAATCAAGATTCTGTTGATTTGAAAAAGAAGAACCTGCTCTTGTGGGGAAACGTTAGGGAGGAAAAAATTAAGACAAGCTACAGGTGGCCCCACATTCCTTCAGACTTTTTCTTTAAGAATCCAATGGTTTGCTATGAATGTTGGTCAGATTATTTTATGCAATGCAGAGACAGGTCTAAAAAGGGATGTCAGCATTCTAGAAAGTCCCCAACTCGAAGTAAAGACTCCAAGGCAGGCATTTCTCAAAGTTTGATTTATTAGAGTAGGTATACTGGCACATCTGGGAAAATTTGAATCTGAGGGTTTCAGGTTTTCCCTCAGTAAATCAAAACCCCAAATCCAGCCCCTTCACCCATCAGTCTGTCACATGGTCCAATCATCATCCATCCCAACTTGAGCCATCCCTGCAACCATTCCTCCTCTAGATGCATAAACATCATGATCTTGACTGTAGGGAAGAATGTTATTATGTCTAATTACATTCACTCTCCTAAATCCCCCCTCCTACTTTCCCAGTCACATGAAGTTGGCAGCTTGGAAGCTTCTGGTGCTAATATGGCTTCCAAAGCTGACAAGGGATGCATCAAAAATGACAGTACCAACTGGCCTGGAAAATGAAGTACATGAGCGCAAATGGTGGAAAACTAGAGCAAGTAAATGATTTGGTGTGCTTTGATAGAATGTTTGCTATTGATTGTGATATTTTGAGATATACCAGCAGATGCTGGTAGGAAGAAAACTACTGTTGTAAAGAAGAAATGTTTGTTGAAAAAAAGGAAAAATTATTTTGTGTAAGGCCATTGTTCTACTACCTGTTATCTGGAAATGGGAACTTAATGTTTCACAAGTAACATAAGAATTATTACAAAAGGCCAAAAGGGAGGGAGGCAACCTAAACTTATGGCAGATGATGTTGTTCCAAAGCAACATCTGTGGCACAGCAGAAAAGGATCTCCTTGGCCCCACCTGCTGACACCCCCTAGCGATGGTACCCAGAGCACATTCTTCATGCCAGTTTGGGTAAGACAGGTAGAAACAAATAGAATTGAATGAAGCAGGAATGAGGAAGGTAAGCAGCCTGTCCTTGAAAACATGAACTGAGGAAGCTTCTTGGATGAGAAGCGAAATGTCTTCAAGGAACAAAAAAAGCAAGAAAGTTCAGTTGCCTTTTGGAAAAGCACCTTTGGGACAACGATGACCTGGATGATTGAGAATCTCCAGAGAGATAAGAAGTGAAGATTCTTATGTCAAAACAAGACAGGGTGTGGTCAAAAATGAATGGGTGGTAAATGAATGTGGACTGAACCAATGGTGGGTTTCAACCAGTGTTACCGACAGCTCACTTCCTGCACACGATTTGCACGTGATTTGCACTCTTTCTTCAAAAGAGTGGCCTGTGTCTTTTAAATGCAGATGGACTGCTGAATATAGTTCTGATGGGTTTGTTCTCCTATTTTGAAGACAGCAAAGTCCACATTTTGGACAGAGAGGACCAGGAGTGGGTTCTAAATTTTTTTACTACCGGTTTTGTGAGCGTGACTTATTTTGTGGGCGTGGCTTGGAGGGGTAATGTGAATGGGTGGGCATGGCCAACTTTTTTTTTACTTTTAAAAGCATTATTTCTACAACCTTAAGAGGTTGCAGAAAAACATGCTTTTAGAAGCCTCTGAAGATCCCAGCTGAGCCGTGTGATCATCAGAGGATTTTTTTTTAACTTTTAAAAGCATTTTTTCAGCCGAAGACTACTACTGCAAACCAGGAGCAACCCACCACTGGAGAGGACCTCTGGTTTGAAAGAGGGGTCAAACAAACCATCTATGTCAAAACTGAACAGCCCTCTCTCAACAGTGGATACAACATCATCTATCTCCAGTTTACAACACAGTTCTTTCAGCAATTATTAGATTGTGTTTTCTTCTTAAAAGCCTTTGACATTTTGAAGTCAACTTATTCTCCAAAGCACCTGAAGTCAGGACAAAAAGCAACGGATGAAAACTTACCTAAGAGAGATCCAACCTAGAAACAAATTTCCTGACAGTGAGAATAATTAATCAGTAGAAAAGCTTGCTTCCAGAAGTTGTGGGTGCTTCATCACTGGAGGATTTTAAGAAGAGACTGGACACCATTTGTCAGACATGGTGTATAGGATCTCCTGCTTGAGCAGGGGGATGGACTAGAAGATCTCCAAGATCCCTTCCAATTTTGATATTCTGTCTTTTGCAAAACAATGGAAGAGGAAGGGGGAGAGGGAAGACCAAGGAGGGAATCTTCACATATCTTTTCCCCCCTAAGATTTTTGGATCCTAGTTTAGTTGCCTATGCTATGTCTCTAATTATTTCTTTTTATTTCAGCTTAAAATAACAATAAATTGTAAAAACGATTGCCCGTCTCCATCTTCTGCCCTTCAATCCATTAACAAAAAGGCGTTTCTAAGAACTCCTTGTTGTACATGCTGCATGTCAGGCCTTTCCTATCTAATATAGACACGGCTTTCTTCTTGCTCCTATAAAACTAAAAGTGTTTGAGAACCCATCATGAATTCCCCCGCCCCAGCACCATTCTTTGCATTTTTATGCAGATATTGAACAGTGTGCATAAAAAGCTGAGCTGCAGATGAAGTTGCCAAAGGCAGCTTTCTCGAAGAAAGCTGATCAGATTTCCAAAAGCCTCAGTTTGCCTTTAATAAGAACATCTAAGAAAACTCCTGCTGGAGTTGACCAGAAGTTCTGTTTCCAGCATCCTGTTTCCCACAGCGGCCAACCAGATGTTTCTCTGAAGAATCCACAAGCAGGAAATGAATTCCAAACAGCTAATATTGTATAGTCTGGTAGACTTGCTCTCTAACTGGAGGTTCCATCACCCTCCCACCCACCCCCCGTGTATTCACCTGGTCTTGTTTGAAAGGCATTATTATCATTTTAACCAGTGGTGGGATTCAGCCAGTTCGCATCACTTCGGGAGAACCGGTTGTTAACTTTCTGAGCAGTTTGGCAAACTGGTTGTTGGAAGAAATCATTAGGGCAGAGAACCGGTTGTTAAATTACTTGAATCCCACCACTGATTTTAACGGCTTCTGCAAAATCTCCTCACAGAGAATCATGCAAATCAATTTTGTTTTCATTTTGGAGTACTTTATTTTTATATGGAGCCATAGGTTTAATTTAAAAAGAAAAAAAGAAAAAAGAGGGGGGGGGAATGGCCAGATTCCTTCTATATGTATGCATTTCAAATACAGGTAATCCTCAATTTACAACAGTTCATTTAGTGACTGTTTGAAGTTACAACAGCACTGAAAAAGTTACTTAGGACCATTTTTCATACTTGAGACCATTGCGGCATCTTCATGGTCACATGATCAAAATTCAGACGCCTGTCAACTGACTCGTATTTATGACGGTTGCAGTGTCCCAGGGCCATGTGATCCCCTTTCTGACAAGCAAAGTCAATAGGGAAGCCAGATTCACTTAACAACTGGATTAGTAACTTAAAAACTGCAGTGATTCACTTAACCACTGTGGCAAGGAAGGTCATAAAATGAAGCAAAACTCACTTAACAAAGTCAAGGACTACCTGTATGTCTCCTTTTTTAGCACTGTGAAAAAGTAAAACAGTAACAAGCAAGCATTGTTTACAGCACACTGAAATATATTTTAAACAATGTTAAACAAAAAAAGGCAGAGGGGTAAATGAGAAAAATGCAGCTGGTGAAGGAAGTGGGGAGCCAAATGAAGCTTCCAATGGTCGTTGTTTTGTCTTAGGAGTAACTCCAGGGAGGCGTCTTGGCAGAGGAGCCTCTACATTAGTATTTCTCAACCTTGACAGTTTTCAGATGGGTGGACTTCGACTTCCAGAATTCATGGCTGCCTGGGGAATTCTGGGAGTTGAACTCCACCCATCTGAAAAGTGCCAAGGTTGAGAAGCCCTGCTCTGCAGGCAGAGTGTCCTCAAAAGAGCCTCACCTCTCCATTAACCTCCAAGCAGATTGAAGCAAGACACATCTTCCTCAAGAAGTTAAGCCCTCAATCGCTATGGCTTGAAAGGGTGTTTTAAAAAGTTTTATTTATTGATTGGTTCGATTTATATGCCGCCTTTCTCCGGAGACTCAGGGCAGCTTACAATGCGTTAAGCAATAGCCGTCATACTTTTGTATATACCTGCTTAGTAGGGCTTTCGGGCCCCCCTAAGCAGTGTTCTTTTTCATACAAAGTCAGCTTATTGCCCCCACAATCCGGGTCCTCATTTTACCTACCTCGGAAAGATGGAAGGCTGAGTCAACCTTGAGCCTGGTGAGATTTGAACTCGCAGTAATTGCAGACAGCTGGCAGCTAAGTGCTATTTAACAGCACTTTAGTCCGCTACTCCACCAAGGCTCCTTTTGATGTGGACGATTTGGCAAACTTCCAGCTCTTTGAACAGAGGGAATACCAGGTACGTCGCTTAAGAGCTGGCCAGCGGAGTGTTAATCGGGACCCCTCAGTGGATCCAAAAAGTCAAAGTGGCACCACCAAGTGGCACATAAAAAAGAGGCAGGGCTTTGATCCCACAATGGCGCCTTGACATTTTTAACCCCTGCCCCCTCCAAAGTTCATTTAAAGTTCCATAATACAGAATATCAGAGCTGGAAGAGACCTTGGAGGTCTTCAGGTTCAACTTCCTGCTCCTGCAGGAGACCCTCTACCAATGATGGCTAACTATTTCTGGACCGAGTGCCGAAAGTGGGCATGTGTGTGCGCAAATGAGCGCGCACCCGAACCCCCAAAATGCATTGCGTGTGCAGCCCCCTGCATGTGCCCTGCACCCCGAATATGTGCATGCGGCCCCCCACACATGCCCCACCCCATCCTGTGCATGCGCACTCACCCCCGCACATGCCCTGTCCCACCGCCCATGTGTGTGCCCCCCGCATGCCCCCCGCCCCCCCACACATGCGTGTGCAGCCTCCCTGCGCAACCAATGCCCTCATGGGCATGTGCGCACATCCCCCCCGCATGCCCACGGCCCCCTGGGCATGTGTGTGCATCCCCCCCTGCACACCCATGCCCCCGGCGCATGCGCAGCAGAGACCCGAAGACAGCTGGCTAGTAAGAGGCACAAGCGCACACACAGAGGAGTTTTACTACCAGTTCTTATGATCTGGTCCAAACCAGGGGCAACCCACCACTGGTGCCACCTCTGGCACACGTGCCATAGGTTCGCCATCCCAGCCCTATACTGTTAGGGACAAATGGTTGTCCAATTTCTTCTTAAAAACCTCCAGTGATGAGCACCCACAACTTCTGAAGGCAAGCCATTCCACTGTTCTGATTGTCAGAGAATTTCTCCTTAGTTCTAGGTGGTCGTCCTGCCCTCAGGTGAATAAATTGGAGAATTAATTGGCTCCTTCTTCTCTGTGACAGTCCCTGAAATAATGGAAGACTGCCATCATGTCATCCCTAGTCCTTCTCTTCATGTTGATTGGCTAGAAAACACCTTGAGGCCCTAACTCTTATAGAAAATAGAGGACTTATGTATTAAAATTCCTTAAAGCTCTTTGTAACTTTTGCAATAAAGCTAGATTAGCTGGATGCTTTTTCACATTCTTTCTAGCTTGGTTTGTATGTGACAATGGCACCCTCCAGTGGGCAATTGTTTTTACCCCCTTTTTACCTTTTTCATTCCTTTTTTGGGTGGTTCTTTTATTGGGCAAGGGAAAGAGCTAGTTTGGGGTTGTGGTTAAAAGGCACTGGCTTGGACACCATGAGTTCTAATCAGGGGTGAAACCCAACAAGTTCTGACAGGTTCTGGAGAACCGGTAGGCGAAATTTTGAGTAGTTCAGAGAACTGATAGCCGAAATTTTGAGTAGTTTGGAGACCCTGCAAATAACACCTCTGGCTAGCCCCAGAGTGAGGTGGGAATGGAGATTTTGCAGTATCCTTCCCCTGGAGTGGGGTGGGAATGGAGATTTTGCAGTATTGTTCCCCTGCCACACCCCAAGCTATACCCACCAAGCCACACCCACAGAACCAGTAGTAAAAAAAATTGGATTTCGCCACTGGTTCTAATCTTACCTTAGATATGAAACCATCTGGATGACTCTGAGCCTCTCAGTAGGAGGCAATGGCAAACCACTTCTGAAAATGTTCCAAGAAAACTGCAGGGGCTTTTCTAGATGGTTGCCAGGAGTCAATACTGATTCAAAGGTAGGAGAGGAAGGCTGGAAGAGGAAGGAGAGGGGAAGGAGAATGAAGGAGCAGAAGGTGGGAAGGGAAGGGGGAGATAGGAGAGAGGACAAGGGAGGGGAGAGTGGGGTTGGGGAGGGGAGAGGGGAGGAGGAGAGGGAAGAGGGGGTGGAGGAGGAGAAGAGGAAGAGGAAGAGGAAGAGGAAGAGGAAGAGGAAGAGGAAGAGGAAGAAGAAGAAGAAGAAGAAGAAGAAGAAGAAGAAGAAGAAGAAGAAGAAGAAGAAGAAGAAGAAGAAAGTCCACTTTTAAAATTAAGGACCACATTTCCACAAAAGGAAGCCTCGGGACATTCAGCAACAGGATTGTGCACAGCCCTACCATCAACATCACTCATTCAGTCTGGTTTGCGGTCAAGGAAGAACAGCCTCTAAACTGGAGAATGTCATGGAAGAAACAAAAACATTCAAAATTCCTTACTGCTTAGTGGGGGTGGCGACTGTGAGATGGGTGAGAGATTGCCGGGAAGGAATCCCTCCAGCCTCCTATGAGGTCTGGAAGTGGAAACCCACACACAGGGGCAGCCTTCGTGCCTTACACGCACAGGCCTCTGTGGAGGGGCACAGGATGACATTGCATAAATGGATAAAACGAGCAACGCTGGTAAAAATCTATAGAAAGATGCTTTTTTCTTTTCATTTCAACAAAAATTTCTGATCCTGAAGACCATTCTGCTTAGTCTCCCAGAAGCTGCCTCTTTAGGCCATATAATATTAGGAATGCAGCTAACTGGCTTCTTTAAAACTAAACCTAAACTTTTTTTTAGGGACACGGTGGCTCAGTGGCTAAGATGCTGAGCTTGTCAATCAAAAGGTCAGCAGTTCAGCAGTTCGAATCCCTAGTGCCTCATAATGGGGTGAGCTCCCATTACTTGTCCCAGCTTCTGCCAATCTAGCAGTTCAAAGGCATGTAAAAAATGCAAGTATAAAAATAGGGGCCACCTTTGGTGGGAAGGTAACAGCGTTCCGTGTGCCTTTAGTGTTTAGTCATGCCAGCCACATGACCACAGAGACGTCTTTGGACAGCGCTGGCTCTTTGGCTTTGAAACAGAGATGAGCACCGCCCTCTAGAGTCAGGAACGACTAGCACATATGTGCAAGGGGAACCTTTACCTTTAAACTTTAGTTTATCTCATCATAAAGTAATGTTAAATCACATTAATCTTGACTTCTATAAATATATATTGTTTGAACCATGGTTAAATAATCAGTGGTCTACAGGAATCTTTGGTGTGTTCAGCTTGGCAATTATGAGCAGGTTGTTTTTTTCATTTATTCATACCATTTATATACTTCTGGAGTCAGAAGTGATGGTCTGTCACTCCTCTCATGCAGAAAATAATGTTCATTTCAACATTTTCCCAATAGATGGCAGTATGGTATTGCTGAATTCAGGAAGGCTTTCCCACTATGTAGTATTCCTTAATTCTCAAGGTCACTCTCCAGAATGGTTTTTAATAGGGGATAAAGGTCAGAAATCTTTTTTAAGCCAGGGATGCCCAAGTCAAGAATCTTATTCCAAAACTGAGCAAGGACAAGGTCCATCTTGGAAAGAGTTAAACACTGAATAGGTGTCTCAGGTATACCTGCAAGCACTTTCCTCTTTTCCCAAAAAAGGTCATGCTTCGGTATTTCTTCACTCATTCAGAAAACTCTGGGAATGGCGACAATAAGCTGGTGGGATGCACCCCCATGGTTCCATTTTGGTGAGGGGCTCTTTTGCCTTCTTCAAATGGCCACAGTAACTAGTAATAAGAGGGGCCATCTAACACTTATCAGGATTAAATAGGGTTGGTTGGGATTATGGAAACTCTATTTCAACAATATCTAAGATTGCTAGATGGAAGAGATGCTTGCATGTAAGAAGAGAAGTTGAATGCGAGTGGAGAGTCTGCAGAGGCCGTCGTTCCATTACAGGATAAGAAGCAACAGTCATAGAGTCACTGGTTCAAAATGGGCAGCTATCGAAATGGAATAGCAATGGAATAGGTTTGTTAGTTTTAATTCTGGAGCCAAATTTATATATATTTTAATTGTTTTAATATTTGCATTTTATGTTTTTATTTCTGGCTGTACACCGCCCTGAGTCCTCAGGGAGAAGGGCAGTATATAAATTGGAAATAAAATAAAAACTAAAATAAAAACTTAAACTTATATACTGCTTTACAGCCCTCTCTGAGTGGTCTACAGAGTCAGCACATTGCCTCCCAACAATTTGTGTCCCCATTTTACCCACCTCGGAAGGATGGAAGGCTGAGTCAACCTTGAGCCTGGTGAGATTTGAACTGCCAAACTGCAGGCAGACAGTAGTCGGCAGAAGTAGCCTGCAGTACTGTACTCTAACCACTGTGCCACCGTGGCTCACTGTGGGATGGATGGATGGATGGATGGATGGATGGATGGATGGATGGAAGGATGAATGACGCAGTTTGCTTGATTTGAGTTTTGTTTTGTGAGCCCATGCTGCTGATAAACATTAGATAAAGGTTAGCCTTTATCTAATGTTTACGCCAACATCCTAGTCATTTTGACGTCTCAATCATCCAGATCATGGTTGCCCAAAAGGTGCTTTTTTTAAAAGGCAACTCAGAGAGCTAATGACCAGATGACTGCAAACAATGTAAATCCTTCCATTCCCCACCAATCAGTTAGAACAGAAGAAGCTTCTTGGATGAGAAGAGAAACATTTTCAAAGAAAAAAAAATAAGGAAGTCCAGTTGACCTTTGAAAAAAGCATCTTTGGGGTAGTCATTTGATTTTTTTTTTTAAGAACAAGCTGCTAATGTTCAACCCAGCTCTATTTCATTAAATGTTGCTAGAGGTTTATTTGGATGAAAATGTTCTGAGAACCCAGTTGGTAATTTATGGTTTGTGGTTTACAGTATTGTGTGCTTATCTCCTTTTTTTGGCCAATATCCTGTCACTCTGCCTTTTTTCACCCTCAGCTGTTATTATTGGATTAATTCAGTTCCGTTTCACTGAAATGCTGCTAAAAATAGTCCCACTTTTTGTACAATACACCACAACCTGTCTTTAAGTAGTTCTTATTCTTCATTTGATTTTGTCAGTCACCAACTGTAGATGTATTGCTGATCTAGATGCTAATCTAGGGTTATGTGTTACGTTTATATGCACTTTTATTGATTTTTATGAACCTATTTATATAGGGGGGTTATATTTCTATTTGGAATGTGCTTACATTGATATATGATAAACCATTCATTCAATATAGTTTTTGTGCTTTAATCAATAAACCAAAATTGAAACATAGCCTGTGCTGAATATGTTATATGATTCAATCAGCGACTGATCAGACTCTTACTGAATTTTCAGAATTGTAATCCAATACATTTGGAAATAATCAGGCCAGAGAAAATAGACTGGGTAGCTGGACAGAGATTGAGGGTCCCAACTTATTTAGTGCTTTACAGACTAACAAAGTGTAAATAAATTATCTTCTGTCAGTTACCAGAAACACTAAGGGGTGCAGTGAGATTATATTGCTTAGTGATAGCAGTTCCCAGTAGTCCGAGTTGTGGTTGGATAGGATAGGAACAGGATAGGAACTCACCATCCTTAGGCAAGGACCTACACTTCTCCTGCTCTGCCACATTTGCCTCCACTTCAGTTGGGTCTAGGACAGTGGTGGGTTTCAAAAATTTTTACTATCGGTTCTGTGGGTGTGGCTTGGTGGACATGGCATGGCTTGGTGGGCGTGGCTTGGTAGGTGTGGCAGGGGAAGGTAACTGTAAAATCTCCAATCCCTCCCCACTCCAGGGGAAGGCAAAATCCCCATTTCCTCCCAATCAGCTGGGACTCGGGAGGCAGAGAATAGATGGGGGCGGAGCCAGTCAGAACTTTTACTATCGGTTCTCCAAACTACTCAAAATTTCTGCTACCGGTTCTCCAGAACTGGTCAGAACTTGCTGAAACCCACCTCTGGCCTAGGACAACTCGCCATGGCCAACTCGCTGCAGAACAGTTCAATGCTATATTAATCATTTCACTCAGTTACTTTTATTATTGGTGACCATATTTCCGTAGAAATTATTGTAACTCTTGTTTGTCTAGATTGACTTTCTTATTTTATTATTATTGGCCACAGCTCCGTTGAAATTAATTCAACTTTTCTGTTTGTTGAATTGTCCTGTGGCAAGTTGGCCCATGGTGAGTTCCCACTTCAATTCCCACTTCAATTCCCCCATCTCTGCCCTCTTGGCTGCCTGTATTCTACCCTGTACCATCCCCCCTTCCCACTCCGTGGACTCCAAAGCACTTCCTGCTTCAGGAAAGCCTTACACAACCTAGGCCAGTGATGGCTAACCTTTTTGCCGTCACGTGCCAAAAGTGGGAGTCGCGGGGGGGGTCGCGGGTGCGGGTGCCCACATCCATAATTCAATGCGCCCCGCCTCCTGCGCATGCGCACGTGACTCCCCCACACTTCCCCCTGCTTTTGCACGTGATGACACAGTGGGCCCAGTAGGCCCGTTTCTCCCCCTCCCCAGGCTCCAGAGGCTTTCTAGAAGCCTGGGGAGGGAGAAAACAACCTTCCCCATCCCCCCCCCGGAGGCCTTCCGGAGACCGGAAACAGCCAGTTTCCCGACTTCCGGTGGGGCCGGAAAGCCTAAAAATCAGTTGGCTGGTGAGCGCATGTGCGCTGGAACTGAGCTAGGGCAACACTCGTGTGCCCACCAATATGGCTCCGCGTGCCACCTGTGGCACCTGTGCCATAGGTTCGCCATCACGGACCTAGGCTTTGCATGGCCAGCAGCTGCCTCACAAAGGGGCAGGCAGGTCATGTCTCATCAACAGCAGGATGTAGAAGACAACAAAGTTAAGTTGGGGTGGCAGAATGCAGGGAAGTGGAGGACAGTGCAGCCAAAAGAGAAGAAATGGGGGGGGGAGATGCAGGTGGGAAGAGTTAAAATGCACTCTGTGGTCATAAATGCAGGCAGGTGTTGTGACCTAGGCTTCCTTAGAAAGCATGAAGCAAAGTCTTAATCCTGGGAAAACCTCATTTATTAACACGACTGTGAATTCCGTTCATTCACAGTCAACAAGGCTTTGGCAAACAGTCGTTCAGAGGAATGTTTATCAACCCCCACCTTATCTCACTTGGAACGCTGCCAGAGAACCAATTTCCAAACTTGGCACCGAGTCTATTAGAGTCACAAACAGAACTTTCCAATCTTGAAACGAGATGAACTAATTGCTTCCTGCAAAAGCCCACATCCCGTTCGCTCCTCTTTTATGTCCTATGGGAGGGGCCAATCATCTCCAAGGTGTGGCCTTACTCCCAAGTCTACCCTGCTTTCTTAATTATTCTTGTCTTCTGGCAGCTTTGCGCATGCGCACACTGGGAACGGCCTCCAGCTGTTCTTCTGCCTCACTGCTGTCTAACTCCCACTCTGCCTCCAACACAGAGTCCTCGTCTGAGCTTTCCCCAGCCCCCAGGACTGGCCCAAGTTCCTTCCCAACCTCCTCACTGTCCAAATCTGCTACCAGCTCCACTGGCTGCCAGTGGGCCACAACAGCAGGGTATCAACACTCAATTTTTGTTCATATTTTTGTTCAGAAGTGCTGCAACAGCCATAACTTCGAGGACCAGCTGTAAGTGCCATTTGTTCAGTGCCATTGTAACTTTGAACACTTGCTGTCAGGCTAAGTCCAAGAACGTAGAACTATCTAGCATGACTTCAGTTCTTTATTTGCTTACACACAGTAGACAGAATCTTGCTGGACTAAACCCTTATCACTCTCACTGATTGATCTAGTTTTAGCCAGAGAAAACCCAGTTTTGTTTTTTTTTTAAAAAACTTTCATGTTTCTGTCTTTGGGGCCTCACATTTTTGGGGCCTCACATCCTGGCTCTAAAATTCCTGGAAGGCTACATGAGAACCTTATCAAAGAACATGTACCATCCTGAAGGAGAGCAGCATTGGAAATAAAGCTGGACCCTCTTCCTATTGTAAACAGATTAAATAGACTGCACTAACTCCCTTTTTCTTGTTGCAGATAAATTAACTAGAAAATTTTGCATGCTTAATTATCAGACTTATCAGTTAGAGACAGGCTGTAGTGTTTTAGTAATGAACCCACCCAGTGGTGAAATCCAAATTGTTTTACTACAGGTTCTGTGTGTGCATGGTGTGGCTTGGTGGGTGTGGCTTGGTGGGTGTGGCAGGAGAAGGATATTGCAAAATCTCCATTCCCTCCCCACTCCAGGGGAAGGATACTGCAAAATCCCCATTCCCTCCCCACTCCAGGGGAAGAACATTGCAAAATCTTCATTCCCACCCTACTCTGGGGCCAGCCAGAGGTGGTATTTGCCAGTTCTCCAAACTACTCCCCACTCCAGGGGAAGGATACTGCAAAATCCCCATTCCCTCCACACTCCAGGGGAAGGATATTGCAAAATCTCCATTCCCACCCCACTCTGGGGCCAGCCAGAGGTGGTATTTGCCAGTTCTCCGAACTACTCAAAATTTCCGCTACCAGTTCTCCAGAACCTGCTGGATTTCACCCCTGAACCCACCTTCTGGGAAGACCAACCATCCTCTCTCAGGGATGTGTGAATACATATATCGGGGCTCTCAATTTCTCCCAAGAGCACAACACTTTGCTCTATACAAAATAAACAGGTTGCAATTTCCCATCTTGTGTGATTATTGGCTACTTCGCACCAGGAAGAATATTTTTCAGCATTTGGCAGGGCCAATTCACGGTTTGTCCATCACTAACAAATATACCCTGAGAGATTCTGAAGAGTGGTTATTCTGCTTCTCTTTCTCTGTCCCCTAGCTAGCCCCGGGTTGTGCTGCCTTTAGACACACAGACTTTCTGGAATGTGCTCCCTCTTTCCTGGGAAACTGCTCCCATCCTAGGCACCTTTTCTCTTTTTTTTCCCCAAAGTTTTTTATTAGACGTTAAAACATACAAAAAAGAAAAAGAGCAAACAATGACAAATAGACATAAACAACAAAAATGCAACCATTCCCTCCACCTACACCACTCGTACTACATATACATATTTGTTGTCAGTCATCTACAGATCATATCTTAAATTTTATGCAATTTACATGGTCAATTATCATGTATTTCAACTTAGAATTGTAAGTATTGGTGTTTAGATATCTTTTTTGTTCTATATCTCTCAACTTTCTGCAACCCTATTTGTTATATTTTAATTTATTGTTATTTTACTTTCCAGCCATTGGTACCATTTGTGCCATACTTGGTAAAATTCACTTTCTTCTTTGTCCTGCAATTCTAAAGTTAGCTTATCCATTTTGGCACATTCGTTTATTTTGGATATGATTTTTTCTCTGCTCGGGATCAGGTCTGTCTTCCAATTTTGGGCATATATAATTCGCACTGCTGTGAGAATATGGGTACTAAGGTATTTTATTTCTTTACTATATTGTGGTGTCATCATACCGAATAAGAAGAACTCTGGTTTATTTTGTGTCTGCAGATTTGTTATTTCTTCTATTATGGTTTTAATTTCTTGCCCCTAGGCACCTTTTCTCATAGTCATTGAACGAATAGTCATTCGGCGAGAACTATCTATATTTTGTTGCTTCCACACTAATACTCCTCTACCAGCGCTCTCCCACTGACTCTGAATTAAGAAGAAAGCTTCAGTGCTTAGTAACCTACTCACTTGGCAAGAAAGGTGGGCCATCTGGAAGAAAGAGGCTGCTGATCTTATAAGGACAAGAAGATGGCTTGCTTCTTCTTGGAACTAACAGAGTTCTGCAAAATACAGATCAGAGTTTGATTATTGTCTACTGGCTTGGTAGCTGAGCACCCCAGCACCAATAAACCTACGGTAATAAAATATAGCCTTTGGGCTGTTGGTCTGAGCTCTGAGCTTGATCGCAAACATTCCATCATCATTCCAGGAGACATCGTCAGTGTGCTTCAAAGCGCACTGATGGTGTCTCCTCAAATGGTGACAAAATGTTTGCAACCAAATTGCCAAGTTCAGAGCTCAGACCAACAGCCCTTTTCTGGTACACACAATGTACTAACTAACAGATAGATAGATAGATAGATAGATAGATAGATAGATAGATAGATAGATAGATAGA
>WNWU01000001.1:80224972-80252189 GCA_012654045.1 Ptyas mucosa
AGATAGATAGATAGATAGATAGATAGATAGATAGATAGATAGATAGACAGGCAGACAAAAAACAAACAACAAACAACAAACAACAAACAAACAAATAAATAAATAACTTTTTTGTCATTGTACGTGTATACACAGTATACCCATACAACGAAACACTAAGTGTTTGGGATTCTGAATTCAGCAAAAGCCAATGTCAGAGGATGTGCTCCTGAGCATAACAGGGTGCTGAAAGATTACTGAGCTAATATTAAGAAGCTGCAGTTCCCATTAAAAAAAGAACAAATAAAATGATCCTAATAAATATAACAATGAATGGTAGCAGACATTGTGTGAATAAAAGATATGAAATACGTCACTTAGGAAAGTCTCGCTTCTATCCAAATTACATCTTGAAAACACTGAAGGTGAGATTAGACAACTATTTATCTGAAATGTATAGGGCAGTGATGGAGAACCTTTTCGACACTGAGTGCCGAAAAGGGAGCACTTTGGTGAGCGCTCGTCAGGGCCGCGACCACGAACAGGAGCTGCCCAGGGGGCATGCGCACGCTGGATAAGGTACTTCCGGTTTCTGGCACACACATGCACGCCGGCCAGCAAGTCTTCCGGTTACTGCCACGCATGTGCACAGTTCGGTGACATCATATCATCACTGCTACTGGCTCGGGAGAACCACTGGTTGGGCTTCTTAATATGTTACATCACAAACCACCCAACTTCATTTTAGCCAAGTTTAGTCCGTTTGTGAACTTAAGCTGTGTATTTGAGAAAACTCCTTCCAGCTAAATCGGACCTGGTGTTTCAACTACAATGGTCAATGGCCATGGGAGTTGTAATCCACCCATCTGGAAAACATTAGTCTGCAGCAGCCGGTTCTTGGTGCATCTATGACCAATCAAAGAATCGTTGAGGGATGTTGCGAAGCCATTCAGGTGATTGTGTTGAGATGGTCTCACAGAAATATTTTGTTGGTATTCGTATGTTTAATGTTCTCTTTCAATAAACCTTTCGTTAATTGTGTTGTCCTTGTCCAGATGCAAGAGACAGGTTTACTGCTTCGTTTATTATGTAAATTGTTGTGTTCAATTATGCGTACAGGAACGTTATCACAGAACTAATCTAGTTTGATGTCTGTTATTTTCTGTATTATGAATAAAATCAGTTGAGCTTCGTCTGCTTCCAATAAAATCTATCATTTAAGCTTTTGAATGCACCTCCCAGGGAATTTTGTTTTTACAGGTTGCAGATGGTGTAACATCCAAAATTGGTGATGTGCTTAAAGCCATGGAGGACATTGCAATATTAAATCAAATTGAGGGGGGGAGAGGAAGGAAGGGAGGGAGGGAGGGAGGGAGGGAGGGAGGGAGGGAGGGAGGATCATGAGAAACCAGCCAATTTTGGTCAAAGTGGCCCCTCAGCAAGTATATTTACTTGTCATGGAGAAGAAGATGGAGGTTGTCATTACAGATAATCCTTGATTTACAATAGTCCATTTAGTGACTGTTCAAAAGTTACAACAGCACTAAAAAAGTGACTTATGACTGTTTCTTGCACTTACAACCATTGTGGCATCCCCAAAAACACACGATCAAAATTCAGATGCTTGGCAACTGATTCACAGTTATGACGGTTGCAGTGTCACAGGGTCATGTGATCACTCTTTGTAACCTTCTGACAAGCAAAGTCCATGGGAAAGCCGGATTCACTTAACAACCGTGTTACTAATTTAACAACTTCAGTGATTCACTTAACAACTGTGGCAAGAAAGGTCATAAAACGGGGCAAAACTCCCTTGACAAATGTCTCACTTAGCAACAGAAATTTCGGGCTCAGTTGTGGTTGTAAGTCGTGGACCACCTGTACTGGAATTTTGATAAAATATCTATTGTTCTCTTTTGATTAGGATAGAATCTGGCGGGTTATTTCTCTCCCCATGCACACCTGACAAGAAGTAGCTGTCTTGTGACTACTAGAATTCCCAGATTGTATCAATGGGAACGCCTGAATATGAACCCAGCAAAGAGAATGCCACGGAGTTCATTGCTCTGATCCTCCCTTCTCCCCTTCCTTCCGCTTCTCCATGACTGCCTCAGCTTCGCAGACAACAGAATTCAAACAACCACCCAGTTCAAAAACAGGAAAACAAGATTACCTGATACTAGAGGCAAGATTACCAGCAAGATTCACACTGACAGAAAGGCTGGCTATTATAAACTCTTTTAAAAAGTGTAAGAAGCCCCATGTAAACATAAAGGATGCAGGATTGTAGCGGTAAAGAGGATGACCTTAACGCACACAGGGGACATCTGTTACCAAGGCGATGAAGAGAAAAACATTACAGGAGCCCAGAAGACAGAGGAGGGGGTGAAAATCTCTCTCTCTCTCTCTCTCCCTCCCTCCCTCCCTCTCTCCCCGACACCCACCCACACCAAAAAAGTGGTGAAATGTAAAATTTGTTACTACCGATTCTGTGGGCAGGGCTTGGGGGGGGGGGGTAATGTGACTGGGTGGCCATTGCCAACTTTTTTCTTTTTTTTTACTTTTAAAACCATTTTTTCTACAACCTCTTTGGCTGAAGAGGTTGTTTTAAAAATGCTTTTAAAAGCCTCTGAGTTGCCTGATCGTCAGAGGCTTTCTTTTTTCTTTTAAAAACATTTTTTCCAGAACCTCTTCGGCCGAAGAGATTGTAAGAAAAAAATGCTTTTAAAAAGCCTCCGACGATCAGGCAACTCAGCTGGGATTGTCAGAGGCTTTTAAAAGCCTTTTTTCTACAACCTCTTCGGCCGAAGAGGTTGTAGAAAAAAGGCTTTAATTTTTTTTTTTTTTAAAAGCCAGTGATGATTGCGCGGCTCAGCTGGACATGGGGGGGGGGCAGGGATTTTTGCTACCGGTTCCCCAAACCACCCGCCTCCATCACTACCAGATCGGGCAATCCAGTCTGAACTGGGAGCATTTCACCCCTGCACCAAAATTCACATGAAGATAAAAGAGGGAGGAGGAGAAGCATATTCAGACATACAAGATTCTGTTATTAATACAACCAGTCTAAATAAAAGTAGTTTCAGGCACATGTGGCTCCTGTTTCTTGGTCTGGCTTATTTTGTATTATTATTTTATTATGAGATCTAGATCTCATTCAAAGAAAGGGCCAGTTCTCCCATTAGGCAGAGAGAAGTGATGCTGGGGCAGGAAATGACATGTAATGGAGTTATTTGTTTGCATGGGTTTTTCGATGACCAACACCACTGCTCTCAGGTGGAAAATGTCCATCCAGCAGTGTTGAAAGGAGATTCAGCTACTCTTCCTTGGTTACCATACAAGGAACTGAGCATGGCTCATCTTCACCATGTTTGAGCCAACCCTGATGGCCTTTTGTGCAGGAATGTTTAATGTATTATATACAGATCAGTTAAATTTGGACTTTTAGAAAAAAACAAGCCAAACAAATCTGTGTTTAATCTAGTATTTCTGCCTTCCTAAATCATTTTTGGCAGAGACAAAGGATTCTGGGTGGGCAGCTTGCTCTGAAATAATTTATGAGCTCCTTCATTTCAGTTTTTGGTTCCTGATGTTTTCATTTTAAACATTTTAGATGCTAATTCTATCTATCTGTCTTTAGAGGGAGGTGTTATAAAAAAAAATTTCCTGGAGAGAATTTCTATCTCATAGAGATAGAGCATCATTATGTACAGATGTGGTTGGCCATAAATTTTATCCACAGCCAAGGGCATCCTTGTTCCAAGCATGTAAACTGAAGGTCCTAGCTATTTAAAGTCTACCTAACTGGTGCTTGGCAGATGCACTGAACCCCAACTCCTAGAAAGGCCAAGCCTGTTGAAGTCCAACATCTCCAATGGCACAAGTAACTCACATCCAGTGACTGTCTTGGAATAGTGCAACCTGGCTGGGCAGGCTTTTAAGCTAATGCCTCTCCATTAGGCTGTGCTTCTTTTTCTTCAGAGTATTCCTTCTCCTGTATGCAGTAAGGATGCCTGTATGTCAGCCTCGTTCTTCAACTTTGATCTGGGTCCAAAATGCTAGGTATGTATGAAGCCTGCAAGAGTGTTAAGAGAGGAATACAATCAAGATCAAGTGAGGCAGGGGTGAAATGTAAAATGTGTTACTACCGGTTCTGTGGGCATGGCTTGGTGTGTGTGTGTGGGGGGGGGGGGGGTAATGTGACTGGGTGGGCGTGGCCAACTTTTTTTTTTTTAAAGCCTCTGGCGATCAGGCAACTCAGCTGGGATCATCAGAGAGGCATTTTTTTAAAATGTGTTGAAAAGCCTTTCTGACAAACAGGCAACTCAGCTGGGATCGTCAGAATCTTTTCAAAGCATGTTTTTTACCACCTCTTCAGCCAAGAGGTTGCAGAAAAAAATGCTTTGAAAAGCCTCTGAGGATCCCAGCTGAGGCACGCGATCATCAGAGGCTTTTTTTTTTACTTTTAAAAGCATTTTTTCATTGGAAGAGGTTGTAGAAAAAATGCTTTTAAAAGTTAAAAAAAAAAGCCTCTGATGATCGTGCGACTCAGCTGAGCATGGTGGGGTTGGGGGTGCAGGGATTTTTGCTACCGGTTCTCCGAACCACCCGCCGCCATTGCTACCAGATCAGGCGATCCGGTCTGAACCGGGAGCATTTCACCCCTGAAGTGAGGTATTAATATCACTCTATAATGCCTTAGTAAGACCACACCTATAATACTGCATCCAGTTTTGGTCACCACACTATAAAAAAGATGTTGAGACTCTAGAAAGAGTGCAGAGAAGAGCAACCAAGATGATTAAGGGATTGGAGGCTAAAATATACAATGAATGGTTGCAGGAACTGGGCATGGCTAGTCTTGTGAAGAGAAGGACCAGGGGAGACATAATTGTGTTCCAATATTTGAGGGACTGCCACAGAGAGGAGGGGGGGTCAAGCTATTTTCCAAACCACCTGAAGGCCAGAAAAGGAATAATGGATGGAAACTGAACAAGGAGAGATTCAACCCGGAAATAAGGAGAAATTTTCTGACAGTGAGAACCATCAACCAATGGAACAGCTTGCTTTCGGACGTTGTGGGAGTTTCATCACTGGAAGCTTTCAAGAAGAGACTGGACTACCATTTGTCGGAAATGGTGTAGGGTCTCCTGCTTGGGTGGTGGGGGGTTGCACTACATGACCTACAAGGTCTCTTCCAACTCTGTTGATCTGTAATCAGTGTATCAACCACCCAGAGTCCCTTGATAGTGAGATGGGTGGCATATAAATTTAACAAATAAATAAATTTGCTTGCATCTCTTTTTTGCAAGCCTTTGTTTATCTATTTCACACTTGCATAGGCTTCCTTGCAGGAGAATTTTGGAAGGGTATTTTTCACAAAAGAAATGCAAGCTATACAGTTTACAATGAATGAATGAAGCGTCTGGGAACGTGCAGTCCCAAGAGCTGAGCTGTCACAAGTGCCTTTCTGATAAGCTGGACTCTCTCAGCCTGTTGAAGGCTTTCAAAAACACGCCTGGCCTGTTCACTGAGGAAGAGAAACAGGCAAATTGCAGCTAATGAAATCAGATTGTTTTATGCTGCTTGTTAAATCCCAGGTCAGCTTAAATCAACATCAAACAGTTTAAATAAAATAAGGATGGTGATGATGATAATAGTAGATCATATTTGAGGGCTCAAAATAGACAGAGATGAAAAGGAGTATCTTAATAGCATTCTGTATGTACTGTGCAGTTCTGGGGACAGAACAGAGATTCTGTCCTAGAACAAATGTTCTCAGAGTTTGTGTTCCTTGTAAAATATCAGTTTTAGAAAGTCCATTCAGTGGGAAAGGAGGGAGGGGAAAGGGAAGGAGCCAAGAACTGAGAAGCTTGAGTGTCTTCCAAAAGAAAACCGCGCGCACAGTTCTCTGCATTTTCAAAGTGTTTTGGATACATTACTTCAACAACTCTTTCAAAGCCTCTGTAAAGGAGGCCAGCTGTATTATCTCAGTACTGTACGCTTGCTATCATCTGCCTGGAATCCTCCAAAAGTGGTCAGCACAATTGTTTGGAAGCTTCTTTTGTAACTTAGAGGAAACTGAGTGTACCATAAGAGCAGCTGAACCCACGGAATTTAATAAAAAATTAATAAAATAATAATGTAAAAATAAACCTGTGGCTGGGCCTGGACATCTATTGGGTGCGGTCCCTATGGTTATGGGAATGCCAGTCTTCGGATCAGTAGTGGCTTAGCCACCGTGAACCAACTCAGGCACCTACCATCACCAATGATGAGAAGAAATCAACACAATTCCATACCGGATCAGTCCTCGCCCGGGTCAACCAGGACCACATCAGATGCTATGGCTCCTGGACATCTGCCGAAAAATAGGCTACAGGTCTCAGTTGCTACTGCTGGGGAACCAGGGCATGCAACTGTAAAACGACTGGGACAAAAGTGCAAAACTTGGACAACCAAAGAAAATCGAGAAATCATCATGTAACGGTGATACCCATTGTCATTGGGGCACTTGGTACCATGTCCAAGAATTTTACAAAACACATCAAGAAATTGCAGCTTCCTACAATAACACCAGCGGAACTGCAAAAAACTGTGTTACTCGGAACATCATATATTTTAAGAAGATACTTGATTGATACCTAGGACGCTGGCAGCAGCCCATATCAACCATTAACACCAGTCAATGGTATTTGTAACACATTTTTAAATGTTCAGTTGACTGAGTTTCATGTTTAATGAATAAAAGAGATAATGTAGCAACAACAGTGTTGGAAAATCTGCATGATTTTCTATTACTTGCCTGCAAGCAAGAACTGCCAACAGATATCCAGATACCCAGAGTAGGCCCACAGCGGGATGAGTAGCAAATACATTTAACAAATAAAATAAGAACTGGTGGGACCACAGAATAAACAAAGTAATAGAAAATGAAATAAGCTAAAGTGTTCTGGGACTTCAGAATTCAAATAGACAAGCATCACAGACATGTGACTATGAGATGCTGCAAATACTGTCCATTTGCCAAGTGCCAAAATGCGATCATATGACCATGGGGGGGGGGCAGCTGTTGGAATTTTGTCTCTGGGTTGCAAGTACCTTTTTCTGAGTCCATCATAACTTTGAACAGTTGCTATGCGACTGGTCGTAACTCAGGAACTACCTATATCAGTGATGGCTAACCTTTTTGCCATCGCGTGCCAAAAGCGGTGGGAGCGCGGTGGGGTCACACGCACACGTGCCCACATCCATAATTCTATGTGCTCCACCCCCCCCCCCTGTGCTCCCCCCGCTTTTGGCATGTGATGGCACGGTGGACCCAGTAGGCCCGTTTTTTGCTCTCCCCAGGCCCCAGAGCCTTTCTAGGAGCCTGGGGAGGGCAAAAACAGCCTTCACCACACACCCAAGAGGCCGTCCAGAGGCCTGAAACAGTGTGTTTCCTGACTTCTGGTGGGCCCAGAAAGCCCAAAAATCAGCTGGCTGGTGCACGCATGTGTGCCAGAGCTGAGCTCACGTGCCCACCCATATGGCTCCGCGTGCCACCTATGGCACCCGTGCCATAGGTTCGCCATCACGGACCTATATTATTAAGAGGCTAATATATCTGTATCTTTACCGATGAAAGTTGGAAGTTATTCTTTTTTCCCCTTTCCCCTCTTTTTTCTTTTTCTTCGTTCTTTGGTTTTGTTTTTTCTTTAATCTCTTTTCTCAGTAATTCCTCTTTTCTTGCTTTTTTTGTATTTTCTCCTTTGCTGAAATTTAATAAACAGTTTGAAAAATGCTCCTCTCTTTGCCTAATCTTATCAGACCCAAACTGATCCTCCCTGCCCCAAACCAAGCCCTTCACTGCACTGGAGAGGCCATACTTGGAGTACTGTGTCCAATTCTGGTCAGCACGATACAAAATAGAACATGAGTGCAGAAAGAGTGCAGAGAAAAGCAACAAAGATGATCAGAGGTCTGGAGGCTATACTGTACGATGAACAGTTGAGGGAACTAGGTATGTTTAGCATAATTAAGAGGATTAGAGGGAATATGATAGCATTCTTCCAGTGCTTGAGGTGCTGTCACAGAGAAGAGTAGTAACCTATTCTCCAAAGCCACTTAAGGGCAGGACAAGAAGCAATGGGTGGAAGACCATTAATGAGAGATCCAACCAGGGGTGAAATGCTCCCGGTTCGGACCGGATCTCCCGATCCGGTAGCAATGGTGGCAGGTGGTTCGGAGAACTAGTAGCAAAAATCCCTGCGCCCCCCACCCCATGCCCCGCTGAGCCGTGCGATCATCAGAGACTGTTTTTTTTTTACTTTTAAAAGCATTTTTTCTACAACCTCATCGGCCAAAAAAATGCTTTTAAAAGTAAAAAAAAAAAACCTCTGATGATTGCGCGGCTCAGCTGGGATCATCAAAGGCGTTTAAAAGCATTTTTAAAGAAAAAAAATACTTTTAAAAGCCACTGAAGATCCCAGCTGAGTTGCCTGATCGTCAGAGGCTTTTAAAAGCCAAAGAGGTTGTAGAAAAAATGCTTTTAAAAGTTAAAAAGAAAAAAAGAAAAAAAGTTGGCCATGCCCACCCAGTCACATTACCCTCCCACCAAGCAACACCCACAGAACCAGTAGTAACAAATTTTACATTTCACCACTGAATCCAACCTAAAACTAAGGAGTAATTTCCTGACAGTGAGAACAATTTACCAGTGGAACGGCTTCCCCCCCCAAAAAAATTTTTAATCAAGTTTTTTATTATTTTTTTAAAAATGTATACATATCATTGTATGAATGGCGTGACGTTTGAGTATCTTACATTTCAATACATATAAACATATTCCTAATTATTACATTCCATTTTCTTTATTTCATATTATTTACTCCTACCTTTTACACAAAATTTTAATTTTCATTAACTATTAACTAGTAAATATTAACTAGTATACAATAACATCTAAACCAATGTGCTTTAGCATCCGTATTATCTTCCGTTATAGTTTCAATAGTATAACCCTCAAGAAAAAAAATATATGAAATTGTCCGTCTGCTTTCTTTTCTCCTGTACACCATATTTCACCCATTTTTACAATATCCCTCTCCTTTCCCCTTCTTTCTCCTCCCTCTCTTCTCTACTCCCCTCTCCTCTCTACTCCCCTCCTTTCTTCTTTTCTCCTTCCCTCTCCTTTCCTTTCTCCTTCTCTCCTTCTCCTCTCCCCTCTCTATTTCCCCTCTCTCTTCTTCTCTATCCCCTTCCCTTTCTACTCTTCTCCTCCCCTCCACTCCCCAGCTTTCCCCCAAAAATTGTGGTGCTCCCTCATTGGAGGTTTTCAAGAAGAGAGTGAATAACCATTTGTCTGCAATTTTATAAGGTCTCTTGCTTGAGCAGAGAGTTGGATTAGAAGACCTCCAACTCTGTTTTTGTATGTTATTCTATGCTATTTTGATCCCTGTGTGATGTTACCAGCTGAAGAGTCTGGGAGGAAGGAAACCTTCAGAGTCAGTGGACTGATTTTTGTCTTTCACTAAATTATTCCTTTTTTTAAAAAAAAATGCTGATATGAATAGAGACGCTGATTCCACAGATATGAATACATTCCACTGAGATGAGTGCAGTAAAGACATTGATATAAGGATGTAACTGCAGGCACAATTTTAAATAATAACTTTAATCCTGCTGATGAAAGCATGTCTGGCTTCCAGCTGTAGCAATAGCCACCTATGTTCCCTAACTTGAATTGGGTGGAAGCTGATGGCTATTGGCATTTGCTTGACTAACAGCATCCTGTTGCTTTAGATCCAAGGCCAATCAAGCCATTTCAGATGGCAAACAAGTCCTATCTGTCCTTGGCTATCCATAGAAGGATAGTCAAGGACAGCAAAGGACACATAAAACAATACCAAACATACCCCAAGAAGGGATATATATATATATATATATATATATATATATATATATATATATATATATATATATAAAAATTAGACCTATTAAGGACAACTAACAGCTTCTGCTGATTAACTATTGTCCTTAAAGATAAAATACTCCTGTGTCACCAAAGCCAACATGGTTTGAGAATCCAGGTCAATTTCAGGAACAAATCTGTTTATTTGTGTTCCTGTCCATGTGTTGTCAAAGGATACCTGGAGTCATCAAGTGACAAAGATAGAAACTAGTTACAGATCAGCAATTGTGACATCCCATCTCAATGAATTCTCCAACCTGATGCCTTCCAGATGCTCTTGAGTACAAACTAGGGTGAAATGCTCCTGGATTGGACCGGATTGCCTGATCTGGTAGCGATCTTGGCTGGTGGTTCGGTGACCCCGTAGCAAAGCTCCGCCCACCCGCCCAGGTGTCATTAGTTCCTGGTTTTAACCAGGAAGTAATGTGTTTTTTTACCTTCTGCACATGCACAGAAGGTCTGTGTGTGCATCTGATGCGCACATGCTTCCGAACCAGTAAGAAAAGTAACTAGATTTCACCCCTGGTACAAACTGGATGCAGATGATGACAGCCAATATAATCTTGAGTATCAGGTATGTTATCCATCTATCAAATTGGTTTTCTTTTCCCATAAAAGAGGCATGGTGGCTCAGTGGCTTAAAGATGCTGGAAATGATCTCTGCTCTGGTGGTTTGAGTCCTGGCACCACATGGCTGAGTGAACTCCCATCACTTGTCTCAGCTTCTGCCCACCGAGCAATTTGAAAGCATGTAAATGCAAATAGATAAATAGGTACCACTTTAGTGGGAAACGTAGCAGCATTTCATGTGGACCATTGGACCCTTGCCAGTGTTGGACCTGCTCAGATGCAAAGCCCAACTTCAAGGCAACATTGGTGGTGAGAGAAGGCCCCGGCTGCTGCTGCAGGATGCCACTCATCTTTCTGATGTGGAGCTAGTTATACTGAGAGTGAACTAAATGGACTAGCATCCTTCGGCAGCCAAATAACTAAAATGTACTAACATTGTAATCTCCTGCCTACTTGTAACATTGCCATATGCTAAATAAATAATCTTTTTCCATTATGTAGAACAGAGGAGGGATCACTGGAATCCAATTTCCCATCCCTATTCTGCTGCTGTTATATATGCAAAAAGGTTAAAGTTGTAATAAACCTTTGGGAACAGACATGTGAATAACTATTTTGTTTCCCGAGGCTTCAGAAAGTTCCGCGCTTTAGATGGAGATACTATCAACTCTTGCCTGTTTGTGTTTTACGCTTTTCCCTGCTTTGTGTCCCATTTTGTCAGTGAAGTGTTTTTAGTGTTTGTTGCTGTTTAATAAAGATCAGGTTGTATTTTACTAGCTATAATGAATATCAGGCCAGCTTGCCCCAGTCTGGATGGAGAGATTGACTGGGATGTCCTGAGATGACTCTAAACTGGAAATGGTCCCCAGTAATTTTCCAATGTTGAGGACATCTTGGCAAAACCTGTCCAAACACTTTGGATAAAAAGATTCTCACCCGTTCAGAATATCAGATCTTCCCATAATTAATCCAAGAAGCTGTGATGCAGAACAAAGTATGTGGAGGGGGGGGGAAGTGTTGCAAGGGCTGCTTCATCTGTGCTTCTAAAGGCTATTGACTATATCCTGGGGTTGGCTGAGGAATTCTGGGAGTTGAAGTCCACAAGTCTTAAAGTTACCAAGTTTGGAGACCCCTGTCCTGGAGAACTCAATAGCAAGTTTAGGGTTTTTTGCTCATTTACTGTAAATATCTATAGAGATTCTCAGTTATCCAAGTCATGGTTGTCCCAAAGGTGCTTTTTCAAAAGGCAGCTGGACCTCCTTTGTCTTTCCTTGAAGACATTTCCTTTCCCATCCAAGAAGCTGCTATTCAAGAACTGAAGAAGCTTCTTGGATGAAAAGCAAAACATCTTCGAGGAAAAACAAAATCCATTTGTCTTTTAGAAAAAGTGCATTTAGGACAACCATGACCTGGTTTTCTTCATTTGGAAATTTCTGTAGTAACGCTTTCCAGAGACGCTTCGGAGTTTCACTTCCTCACCAACTCTGGAAAAGAACATGGATCCAATGAATGCTTGAATGCACAGTGTGAATCCTGCTAAAGGAGCAAAAAGAAGGGGTCAGGGAAGTGCTACATGAGCACTTGTACAAAGAGGTCCTAGTTTACCTGAATGACATTCTCATATTCAGTGAAACTCTCAAGGAGCAAGTAAAGCTAGTGCGGCAAGTGCTAAAAAAACTACTTGACGCAAAGCTCGACGTAAAGCTGTCAAAATGTGAATGCCATCAAAGCTCCCTAGATTACCTAGGGTACCGAATATCCAGTGGAGGTCTGGAAATGGATCCAGGAAAAGTGAAAGCAGTACTAGACTGGCAGCCCCCACGCTAATCCTCCATCAGTTTTGAAGTTTTTGAAAAGTAGGCTTCAGTTTAATTGGGATGGGAAACCGAATCCCATCTTCTCAAGGATAATCTGTTCAAACAATATGACTTTTGGTAGGTGGACCTCATTTGAAGCAAGGAGTAAGGATCAGAATCAAAAATTCTGGGGCCAATAATACTCTCTCTAGTTATAATAATACTTTCTCCTCTTTCCCTCTCTCTCTTTTCCTCTTCTTCAAACATTTGGCTTTCCATGTTACTTCCCACATAACACTGTGCCAGGAAAATGACAGCCAATCCCAGTGATATATAAAAGATCTGCCTTCCCAAGCTTACTGCCCTAAAATGTTGGATTACAATTCCCATTATTACATTCCCAAATAGCACAACCAGGAGCAAAAGACAACAGAAACAAATGTCTTAACTAATAATGAGTTACCTAGTTATTCTAGAGTGGAAAATTCTCCCTGTAGTCAGGGAGGAGTTGTCAAATTTGGCAACAACACACCCTTGTAATTTCTAACAATACCCTAACTTTAGCATTATTCCACTTCTTAGGCATTATCGTACCATGACTATTTGTTACCTTTCAATAGATAGGTTATGGCACTTACTAAAAGTTCTCTGTGTGTTGGGGGGAAAGGGTGCTGTTTAGAGGGATGCCATGAATCAATGTGAGTTCCTCTTAGTGTCTTTTTTGTGTAAGTGTGAAGTGTGGTTCTTTAAACCTGAGAAATTTTGTTGAATGTCACAATTTGGTGCAACCTCACAAAACAGTTGCATTTTTGTTTGCACCAATATTACACTCCATAGTTTGTTTTTGCAATCATTTTCCAGCATAATACATATCTAGTATTATTTTCATGAATATAGGTATTGTTGTCCAGAGTTTTCACTAATATATTTCTTTAATAATTAGAACCTGCCTTAGAACATAGAATAAAAGAGTTGGAAGCAATCTTGGAGGTCTTCTAATCCAACTCCCTATTCAAGCAGGAAACCCTATATCGGGGTGAAATGCTCCCAGTTCAGACCGGATCACTTGATCCAGTAGCGATGGCGGCAGGTGGTTCGGAGAACCGGTAGCAAAAATCACTGCGCCCCCCCCCCCCCCCCATGTCCAGCTGAGCCGCACAATCATGAGAGGCTTTTTTTAACTTTTAAAAGCATTTTTTTCTACAACTTCTTCCGCTAAAAAAATGCTTTTAAAAGTTTAAAAAAAAGCCTCTGATGATCGCGCGGCTCAGCTGGGATCTCAGAGGCTTTTCAAAGCATTTTTTTCTGCAACCTCTTCCAGGCACAGGTGGTTTAAAAAATGCTTTGAAAAAGCTCTGATGATCAGGCAACACAGCTGGAATCGTCAGAGCCTTTTCAAAGCATTTTTTAAAACAATCAGGCAACTCAGCTGGGATCATCAGAGAGACTTTCAAAGCATTTTTTTTCTGCAACCTCTTCAGCGGAAGAGGTGATTTTAAAAAATGCTTTGAAAAGGCTCTGACGATCCCAGCTGTGTTCCTGATCGGCAGAGGCTTTTCAAAGCATTTTTTTGCATTTGCAGAAAAAATGCTTTGAAAAGTTAAAATAAAATTTAAAAAAAGTTGGCCACGCCCACCCAGTCACATTACACCTCCACCCCCCCACACCAAGCCACGCTCACAGAACTGGTAGTAACAAATTTTACATTTCACCCCTGCCCTATATCATTCTGGACAAACAGTTGTCCAATCACTTCTTTAAAACCTCCATTATGCCGCACCCACAACTTCTAAAGACAAGCTGTTTCACTGGTTAATTGTTCTCACTGTCAGGAAATTTCTCCTTAGTCTTTGGAACATAAACACACATCCCCAAGACATCCGTATGGCTCTCACCCTTCAGTTATTCCAGAAGTCTTTAAAAATCTGGCTTTGTTCTTAGCCCAGGGTTTAAGGATGACTTTCAAAACTTCAGCTCCTTTTTTATGGGTTGGGTTGTCTGTCTGTTCTGCACTTACATCTTTTATTTTCTTTCATTTTATTGCTTCCTGCTGTTGAAATGTAAGCTGTCCAGAGTCATTGAGAGTTGAGTGGCCTGTAAATCCAATAAAATATTACAATAATAAAATGAAATAAAATACACTCATTGCCTTTATTCGCAGTCCAGCAGTTGTAGCTGATGGAAAACTTGAAACTTCTAAATTGGATATCTAGCAAATGATACATAAGAGGACTGTGCAAATTCAACAGGAAAAAAGAAGCTTTAAAATGGAATGGAGTGGAACTGACAATGAAGAAAATAACCATGATAACTAAATTTCAGGAAAAGCTTCAATGAGTATCAGTCTTGTCAGTCTCCAAGTAATGGAATTCTCCAAATTCTTTGTCTCCTTCCTTAGAATTTCCCGCAGTTGCACATTCAAAAGGAACCCGTTGTAATACAACATCAGAGAGATCCACATTTCTGCTTTTCAATTAAATATTTTCAATCTGAAAGCAATGTTTTCACTGAATGTAGACTACAGTTATATTCCGGTAAGTTTATGCCTCTATTGCAGAGCTATATATAATCCCTACAAGAAAACTTCTTAATGGAAAAACATTTCTACTCCTTTTGCCTTGTGAAAAATAGCTTGAAAATAAGGCAGTTTCAGCCTTGCATAACTCTTGAGGTTTGCTGCATGAGAATAATGCTATAGTAATCACAGCTTCATAGTGCAGCTTCGATCCCCGAAATTCTTTTTCCCCCTCCCTTGTCTGGAATCAAAACCGATTAAGCAAATCAGTAAAACTATGCAAAGAAGCTTCATAGGATTCCCTAGTAGTTTCATCTCTAATCCAAATCCTTAATTTTGTATGCTGGTGTGGCGTATATACTTACTGGCTGCTAATATTAATGTTAAAGAAATGCAATCATTAAAGTGCGAAAGAGACTTTGGCAATAGCCTGAAAACTCTAAAGAGTCCTTTGGGAAGAGTAGAATATATAAGCTAACAGCAGAGGCCACATCCAAGCCATAAAGACTTCAGAAAACACTGACGAGGTCAGATCAACCTTCTGTTCTTCTATCTTTTCCTGGATGAGGTCTGTTCTAAATGTACTAAAGAAATGAACAAAGGCATTCAGTTCTAGCAGAATAATCCAGATCCTTAAAAGTTTATGGGCAAGCGTGGCGAGACAATGTTTTCAAAGCTTAACCCGAGTCCTCTTCAATGCCAGGGTTTAGGCTTGAACCATGCAAAGCAATAAATATGTTGAACAGTGGAAGAGGGCCCAAGCATTGCAAAATAAATGTTGGATTTTTGAAAACAAAGAAGAAGCACGGTGCATTCAGGGATTTTGGAGATATTTCATCTAAGAAGTATCCTGCAAGGAAGGAAGTCACAGGATCAGGGGTGAAATCCAGCAGGTTCTGACAGGTTCCGGAGAAACGGTAGCGGACATTTTGAGTAGTTCGGAGAACCGGCAAATACTACCTCTGGCTGGCCTTAGAGTGGGGTGGGAATGGAGATTTTGCAATATCCTTCCCCAGGAGTGGGGAGGGAATGGAGATTTTGCAGTATCCTTCCCCTGCCAAGCTAAGCCACGCCCGCCACGCCACGCCCACAGAACCGGTAGTAAAAAAATGTAAATTCCACCACTGCACAGGATCTCTCATGACTGGAATTGGGGAGCATGAACAGTTTTATGCCTGGCTACACTGACCTATGGAAATGATGCTGCTGCAGTAGCGGTACACAGTACTTTTTCTCCATGCAAAATATAATAAAATAGCCTTTATTGGCCAAGTGTGATAGGACACACACAAGGAATTTGTCTCCTGTGCATAAACTCTCAGTATACATACAAACAACAAAGTAATCTAACTATGCCAATAGGAGAAGGTAATGTAGGAAAGATGAGAAGGATAATAGTAATACAGTCCCATTACATGTGTAAATATCCTTAGACTGGGGTTAGGTGTTCAGCAAGAGTGATGGCATGAGGGGGGAAAACTGTCTCCGTGTCTAGTTGTTTTGGCATGCAATGCCCTAAAGAGGGGTCCTAAGGGAAGGAGTTGAAACAGGTTGTGTTCAGGATATGAGGGGACTGTAGGTATTTTCTCAGCCCCCTTTCTGACCCGTGCAATATACAAGTCCTCAACGGAAGGCAGGCTGGTTGCAATTTTTTTTTCTGCAGTCCTAACTAGCAGTTGAAGTTTGTACCTGTCGTGTTTGGTAGCTGTACCAAACCAGACAGTTATAGAAGTGCAAATGACAGACTCAATAACTCCTCTGTAGACCTATATCAACAGCTCTGGTATGTAGTCTCATATCTCATGCAAAGGAGGTCTAAAAGATAGAACATTTCAAAGCAATAGATGCAAAAACCACATAGGAATTACTTTGCAGGAGACAAATGCCAGCATAAAACTTTTAGATTTCGAAAGGGGTTATAACTCAAGAAGTGGGTTGGCAAATGGTCAAATCACAATTTGCAAGCCTTGTGTTCCCTCCTTCTCTCACGTGTGTGGCCTCCTGATTTTTGATTTAGTAGCAAACGCAATGCTACATCAAAATTTGCCAAACGATGACTTGTGAGCCAGGTCAATAAGAAAACTGAATTTCCAACAGTTCATAGTTTTGGAGATAAACTGCTAAACCAGAAGTGAAAACAGAACCAGAATTTCTAGAAGACTAATTCATGCCATTATCCAAGACATGCTGCACAATAGAATAGCTATCTCTCCCTTTACTGCTCTGACATCCATAACACCATGTTCTGATCATTTCAACTGGCAGTGAATGCTTGCTAACCAAGCTAATTAATCAGCGATTGTCCCTGCTGCCGGTCCACAAGTCCTCCTCCATTGCATCTGAACAAGAGTAGATATGGAGCTGATAAGGCCTCACCCTATCCATCCGCCATGCACAAATGGAAAGAAATAACATGCTAGGAGCAATTTATTTTTTTTCTGTCTCTGTGTACCATAGAGGTTGGAAGTCTGAACTTTGAGAGGGTTATGGAGAAAAGTGCAAACATCTCATGAATGACCTGATTGGAGTTGAATGTCAGAAATATGAATAGAAAATAGAATAGAATAGAATAGAATAGAATAGAATAGAATAGAATAGAATAGAATAGAATAGAATAGAATAGAATAGAATAGAATAGAATAACAGAGTTGGAAGGGACCTTGGAGGTCTTCTAGTCCAACCCCCTGCTTAGGCAGGAAACCCTACCCAACTTCAGACAAATGATTGTCTAATCTCATCTTAAAAACTTCCAGTGTTGGAGCATTTACAACTTCTGGAGGCAAGTTGTTCCAATGATTAATTGTTCTAACTGTCTCAGGAAATTTCTCTTTAGTTCTAATGGTCTCCTTAGTTCTCCTTAGTTCTAATAGATTTCCTGCAGCATGAAAGAATGTCTGGGGAGATCACACAGATATTGGTTCATCTGCTGGATTGTAGTGGAATCATTAGGGTAGCCAGTAAATTGTACGTAATGGGTATGCAGTGTGGAAAAATCTGATTAAAATAGTTGACTGGAAGACCTTAAATATGCAAGGGAAGGAGAGAATACACACATCCCCATTGAAGGAAAAATATGAGTGGAGGCCAGAGGAAAATACACTTACAGGATGTCTGCAGAATGTCCTAGCAGCTAAAGATAGGGCTGGAAAAGGGCTCTTCCAACAGCCTTGTTTGAGAAAGCTGTCCTAACCTACATTAATAAACCATGGTTTGGCATTAATCTGAACTGGCCCAGAAATACTATTCTCATTTTTTCCCCCAAATCCTACAATAAAAATGAAAATAATAATAGTAACAGCACAACGATAATTGTAAAAGTCCGTCCAGTCCAAGCTTCATAGAAAAAAGCGTAACAGAATGACTTTTCAGTAGAATAATTGCTGAGGGGGGCGGGAGAGGTTTAAGAACCTCCTCTATCTACCTTGATTGAGGTTTTATCCCAGACTAGACTTTTTATGGCCTTGTTTGGTTAAAGCAAGCAAGCAAGCAACCAACCAAACAAACAAACAAACAAAACCATAAAAAAGAACCCCAGAGACAAAATATACCCACTAGGAATGTGTGGTTTGGCCTACGGACAGGATTGAGTTTTTTTAATAAATAAATAAACTCTGATCCAGAAAACCTTTTAAGAGATCCATGCTCTTTCATCTTAATCCCGTTTGGAATATTAAAATGGAAAATAGATACTGCTAAACCCAGGACCCAGACAAGGCAAAATCTCAGCTTGGCTCTTTCGTTGGCTGATAGAACTCTTGCTAAGTAAGGCAGCATGCCCAAATTACTTTTGCCTCCAGCAAGAGTTCCTGATTCTCTCCTAGTCACTGTGGTCCAGGAGCATCCATGGGGAGGTCAAGTTGATGGCCCCAACTGTATGATCAAAGCCCTAACTCTTCGTTATGTGCATTGGACGTGCAATGCCATCTTGGCTTTTTTCACACCCCTCACAGATGCCTTCTGAAGACATTGGGCAAGGGGAATTATGGAAGTTGTAACCCCGAATAATTGGAAAGTGTAAGGTTCAGGAAGACACATACATCCCAGGTTTCAGTTCCAGGAGAAAGCTGGGGTAGCTGACACATCCTTTCATCCTTCTGTATTTTCCCTTTGGTTCTGGATAACTCCTAGCGGAATGTGGCTGTGGGTTTGTGGGCTATTGTTATTCCTAGGGGTTGGAGGATTCTAGCTGTCATTTCTGACATCCCTTTTGTGTACTATAGGGTTAGTTTTCCCATGGTGGTTCACCACGGTGTGATGTCTGGTGGTTTAGGTGCTGTGTGTTGGAATATGAAATTTTTTGGATAGCTGTTATGGAGAAACATGTTGAGCAGCCATTTCTCATCTGCTTTTCTTACTGTTGTGGTGCTGCAGTGTTTCCTGGCCTTCTGAACGGGTCACAGCTGGACACAGCTTCTTTTGTGTGCGGTGGGGTGGTTGCTGGCAAAGCTGAGGATCTGGTCCATGTGTCTGGGTTTGCGGTAGACAGAGGTTTCTAGTTTTCCATTGTCTAGTCTCTTTATGTCGACATCGAGGAATGGGAGTCTGTTGTGTATTTCCTCTTTGTGGTTGAATTTGATCCCAGTATTGAGTATTAAGTAAACTGAGTTATTCAATTTAATTATTTAAAATAAATAAAAATTATTTTCATTTTTGTCATTCGCATTTCATTTTGTCCTTCCTTTTGCATCCTTTCTTTAATGACTCTGTTCCACCATTCCTTCAATATTAAGGTAACTCTTGTCCTACAACAAGTTGTCCCACAGAGACTTGGTCAGGGCAGGTTGGTTTGTTTGTTTGTTTGTTTGTTTATTTATTTATTTATTTATTTATTTATTTAAAATTTATATACCGCCCTTCTGCCTGAGGACTCAGGGCGGTGAACAGCCAGAATTAAAAACATACAATACAAATATTAAGAATTAAAAATACATATAAATTTGGCTCCAATTTTAAAAATAACAAACCAATTTAAAAAACGTCTAAAATTTCTTCCTAAGCCAGCCCGGCTTGTTGAAAAAAGTAGGTTTTAAGGGCATGACGGAAGGCACTGAGGTCTTGAGATCTCCTTATCTCAGGGGGCAGCTGGTTCCAGAGGGTAGGTGCCCCCACAGAGAAGGCCCTCCCCCTGGGGGTCACCAGCCTACATTGTTTGGCTGATGGCACCCTGAGGAGTCCCTCTCTGTGGGAGCGCATGGGTCGGTGGGAGGTCATTTGTGGCAGTAGGCGGTCTCGCAGATAACTAGGCCCTATGCCATGGAGCGCTTTAAAGGTGATAACCAACACCTTGAAGCGCACCCGGAAGACCACCGGGAGCCAGTGCAGCTCGCGCAGGAGCGGTGTTACATGGGAGCGCCATGTTGCTCCCGTCACTACCCGCGCGGCCGCATTCTGGACCAGTTGAAGCCTCCGGGTGCTCCTCAAGGGGAGCCCCATGTAGAGAGGTTGTCCCGTGGCCGTGGTAAGCTAGCTATGGTGAGATGGCCGTAGCAAGTTGGCTGGGGCGAATGATCATAGACCAGTGATGGCTAACCTTTTTGCCATCACGTGCCAAAAGCAGGGGGAGCGCGGGGGAGTCATGCATTCCCACACCCATAATTCTATGTGCCCTTCCCCCCCGCACATGTATGCGTGACCCCACCCCGCCTCGCAATGCTTTGGCATGCGATGGCACAGTGGGCCTGGTAGGCCCATTTTTTGCCCTCCCTAGGCTCCAGAGGCTTTCTAGGAGCCTGGGGAGGGCAAAAATGGCCTTCCCCACCCCCCGGAGGCCCTCCGGAGGCTGGAAACGGCCTATTCGCTGATTTCCGGTGGAATCAAAAGGCCCGAATATCAGCTGGCTGGCGCATACATGCATGCCAGAGCTGAGTTCACGTGTTCACCGATATGGCTCCACGTGCCACCTGTGGCACACGTGCCATAGGTTCGCCATCATGGTCATAGACCCTTTTGGATGAGTTGGAATTTCCAAATGCTTTCAGCTCTATGTAAAGTGGGTTGCAGTGGTGCAATTGGGAAGTGACTAAGAATCACTGGGGACTGCCTGCATGAAAAGAAAGCTCTCTTTCCTCACACAACAGCCAAAACAATGGAAATCAGCTGATAATTACTCTGGTTCCACTTTTCCTTCCTATGGAAAGCCACCTTAAATATTCAAGACAAGGTCTATTGTCCTCAGTTTCCTTCACAATCTGTCACAGTTGATATTATCAAAGACTGCTGCTAAAGTTATCATGGTTTCTTAAAAATGTTTGTTGTTTCTATAGAGTATTTTCTTAGTAGGCAAATGAAAAGCTGGTCAATATTCAGTTATTTTCTCACTTAAAACTGTAGTTTCTGAACTCCTTGGCTTCAAGTAAAAAAAGGAAGGATTAATAATATAAATGGCCTTTGGGAATTAAAAGAGCAAAGAACTAATTTGTTACTGTGGCAAATGCCCAGAGGGAGGACTCAGGTCAGAGAAAAGCAAAGCCTTCTATCATAGCAAAGTTTTATTTAAAATAAGTGTGGGCTGACTTTAGAGAGAGAAATCTCAGTGCAGTTTCAAATACATAACACCACGAAAGCAGCTGCATGAAAAGAGCATTGCGGAAACATTTTAAAGAAATCAGAAGTTAGAAGCATAAAATGTAAAACAGGGAATGTAAATCAGCATCAAAACAAAGTGGAGTGACATAGCCAGATATTTAAGGCCTCTTTCCAAATAAGAAGTATAAGTGACATACAGTTCTGATAGAAGGATGTCCCAGTGAGTAGGTAGGTAGGTACGTAGGTAGATTAAGATGATAGCTAGAGGGGGGGCGGGAGGGAGGGAGGGAGGGAGAGAGAGATTATAAATAGATGATAGACAGAGAGAGAGAATGATAGATAGATAGATAGATAGATAGATAGATAGATAGATAGATAGATAGATAAATAGATAGATAGATGGATGGATGGATGGACGGAAGGATGGATGGATGGATGGATGGGAGAGAGAAAGAGACAGATTTGTTTGCTTGCTTGCTTGCTTGCTTGCTTGATTTTAATCCTGCCTTTTAAACTTTGTAAGTACCTCAAGGCAATGAAAATAAATAAAGATGCTAGAATGTACTTAGTAGTTTAATTTTAAAACATATTTTGATACATCTATGGGGAGATGAATAATGCTGGATGTCCAGAAATGTATCCACAGGCATATAACACCCCCCCCCCCCGAGAATGCAGGTTGGATGCAGGAAAACTTTCTTTATGTTTTGGGGTCATTATTGCCCCCATTTGGGATACAGCTTCTATGGTGGCATCATAGAATGCTTTAATGATGACCGAGAACCAGCAGGCCAGATAGCCCAGAAGAGCCTTTAATGTCTAATATGACCTCTCCTGAAACATTATATCCATGGCAGTCCTCTGCTAAATTGTTAAACTCCATTCCGAAATAGTATCTCCCCTATGTTTAGCAACTTGTTGTCCCTTGGATACGGAATCTTGATTTTACAATACCCTGGGCACTCCAATTCAGAATGTGCCTCTGAGGCCAGAGACAAAATTTGTGTCCAAACCTTACTTCTCTAGAATGGTATGTTGCACTGTTGCCAACAGTTTAGACGTCTCCCTTTGAATTACTGAGGTTTGCAGCTGAGCCCAAAGCTGTCATAAATAATGTGTGTTTGTTTCTGCATTAAGCAGCTGTTTTTATTGGCAATGGGAGCAAAGCAGTAACATGTGCTGTTACTGGTTTGCTGTTAAAATGCAAACAACTCTTCTTGGATTGTTTTCATTTGTCTAACAAACAGTAGATTTAGGACTTTTAAATACTGGTTAGAAGTAATTGCTGTTGGCTGCTACTTGCAGATAAATGTTTGTACTGTTCTTCAATTCACCACCATAGCTTAATTGTACAATGTATAGCTTGCATACAAACTTCTCCAGATTTAATCTCAGGCTCTCCAGATTGATTCTGGGAAAGATTCCTGCCCCAAACTTTATAAAGTCAAGATAGATCTCTGATGCACTGTAAGCAATGGTGGGGTTTTGAATTACATGCAAGCGTCAAATTCTCAGACATTGCTCCCAAATTTACTGTTTGTAGAATCATAAAGTAGAAAGAGGCTATTTAGGCCATCAAGTTCAACATTCTGCTCAGTGCAGGAATCAAATTTAAGAACCCCAGGCAGATAGCTTTCTACTTTCTACAGCTTGCCTTCGGACGTTGTGGAAGCTTCATCACTTGAGGCTTTCAAGAAGAGATTGGACTGCCATTTGTCAGAAATGCTGTAGGGTCTCCTGCTTGAGTGGGGGGTTGGACCAGATGACCTACAAGCAGGGGTGAAATGCTCCCGGTTTGGACTGGATCACCTGATCCGGTAGCAATGGCGGTGAATGGTTTGGAGAACCGGTAGCAAAAACCCCTGAGCCCCCCCCCCAATGCCCAGCTGAGCCACGCGATCATCAGAGGCTGATTTTTTTACTTTTAAAAGCATTTTTTCTACAACCTCTTCGGCCGAAAAAAATGCTTTTAAATGTAAAAAAAAAAAGGCTCTGATGATCGCATGGCTCAGCTGGGATTGTCAGAGGCTTTTAAAAGCATTTTTTTCTCCTACAACCTCTTCGAAGAGGTTGTAGGGGAAAAAATGCTTTTAAAAGCCTCTGACGACCCCAGTTGAGTTGCCTGATTATTAGAGGCTTTTAAAAGCATTTTTTTGTAGAAAAAAATGTTTTTAAAAGTTAAAAAAAAAAAGTTGGCCACGCCCACCTAGTCACATTACACACACACACACACACACACACACCCAAGCCACGCTCAAAGAACTGGTAATAATAAATTTTACATTTCATCACTGCCTACAAGGTCCCTTCCAACTCTGTTAATCTGATTCTACTTCCTCTAGAAAGGAACTCCTTGGCATGATGGAAAGCCAAACTCCCATTCCAGGTAAATCAGGGCTGTCAATCTCCCGGCCTGTGGGCCTGATGCATCACGCACTGGACACGCCCATGCCCAGTTTAGCGAAGGGGGAAAAGGCCCTGATACATCACGTGATACCGCCGTGACAACATGAGTTTGACACCCCTGAGGTAAATATTTTCACTGTCAAACTGTTCATACCATCAGGACTTTTCTCCCTAACGTTTAATCGGAATTTGCCTTTCTGTAGCATAAATCTGTTATTCAATATCCGATGATAACTGTTTATGGTCTTCTGAATGGTCTCCTTTCAGGTATCTGAAGTAAACTAATCTTCAAATGCACACTCTTTCTCCCTCCCTCCCTCTCTCTCTCTCTCTCTCAATCTCTCTCTCTCTCTCAATCTCCCCATCTCTGTCTCAGTCAATACCAAACACGCCCAGTTTCTTTAGTATTCCTCCAATCTTCCTTATTGTCACATTCTTCCAGAAGGCCAGGATGGTGGGGACCAATCTCACCTCTGGTGACAAGATAATTTATGGGATGGAGGCAACAACAAAGAAAGCTTTTCCTACACTGAACCAATTAAAGAACCTGTTGAAGTTTTTTAATTGACTAGGTCCATAACATAATGTCCCTGCCTGACTGGGTGAGACAGGTTGTTATAACTGGGAAAAGACAGTTTCTCAGGTAACCTGGTCCCATGACATGAAGGGTTTTAAAAGTAATAACCAACACTTTGGTTATTCTGGATTTGAAGCAAACTGGTACCCAATGCAGCTCACACAAAAGAGGTCTAATATGTGCAGGCACGCAAAACTGCTCATGTGGCCATATCAGCACCAGCTGCAGCTTCTGGACACACTTCAAAGGCATCAAGAGTCATGGTGGCATTGGCAGACAAATGAAAACTAATGTAAGACATATTGTTAATGTTTTGGAATATTTAGAAAGGAACAACCAGGTCCCTGCGGGTATAATATTTTTAGATGCCGAAAAAGTGTTTGATCGGCTCAATTGACAGTTTTTATTAAAATTAATTGAAAGAATGCAGTTTGGAGATACATTTATACAATCAATAAAGGCAATATACCAGAAACAAATAGCGCAAATAAAAGTTAATGGAGGCGTAACGGAAAATTTTTCAATAGAAAAAGGTACTCGGCAAGGATGTCCCTTGTCTCCATTATTATTTATTTTGTCACTGGAAATATTGCTGAATAATATACGAGACTCAGAAGCAATAAAGGGAATACAGATTAGGCAACAAGAATATAAATTACGTGCATTCGCAGATGACCTGGTTGTTACCTTAACTCAACCATCACAATCTGTTAAAATATTACTGGATATAATCAAAGAGTATGGATTAATATCTGGCTTTAAAATAAATGCAGCCAAAACGAAGATAATAGCTAAAAATATGACTGTTACACAAAAACAAGAGATGGAAAATCAAACAGGATTTGAAATAGCTAAAAAGGTCAAGTATTTAGGTATAAATATCCTGACAAGTAATTCAAAATTATACCATCACAATTATGAATTATTGTGGCAAAAGATGCAATTGGAGATTCAGAATTGGCGAAAGTTACAGTTGTCACTGCTAGGAAGGATAACTGCCATAAAAATGAATCTTTTACCAAGGTTTTTGTTCCTTTTTCAAACAATACCAATACTTAAAACTGATAAATTAATCAAAGAATGGCAAAAAGGTATAAATACTTTTGTCTGGGCAGGGAAAAAACCTCGAGTCAAACAGAGAATAATGCAGGATTCTCGAGAAAGAGGAGGACTTAAAATGCCCAATTTAGGCCTATACTATGAGGCAGCTGTACTATCACTAGTTAGTGATTGGATTAATTCAACAGAGGACAGGATATTGAATGTGGAAGGGTATGGTCTGGTTTTTGGCTGGCATGCATATTTATTGTATGACAAAAAGGTAGATAATATTTTTAAAAGCCATATACTGAGAAGTTCTTTGTTACGTGTATGGAAAAAGTATAGTTATAAATTAAATGATAAAATTCCAATTTGGGCGATACCTAGACATACAATTGAAAATATAAATATAGAACAAAAGCAAGATGGGATTTCTTATGAGCAACTTTTGGACAAGGAAGGATATGGGTATCAATTAAAAACTATTCAACAATTAAAAGAACAAGGAATAATTAAAACCTGGTTTCAATACAGGCCAGATGGAAAGAGGACCAAAAGAAGGGTATTTTGCAGCATGAAGAGAATTTGATTAAGCAGATAAGAGATCAGAGCCAAATGCATATAAAAAGGTTATATAATGTATTATTGGAAATAGATTCTGAGACAGAATTAGTTAAGGATTGTATGATAAAGTGGGCACAAAATATAGGGGAAACAATAACGTTGGACACATGGGAAATTATATGGGTTAGAAATGTAAAATTTACACAGGCTCAAAATTTGAGAGAAAATTTTTATAAAATGTTTTATAGATGGCATTTAGATCCCAAAAAATTAGCTTGTATGTATCCGAATATTCAGCCCAAATGTTGGAGATGTGGAAGTCAGGATGCCACTTACTATCATATATGGTGGACCTGTAATAAAATTAAGGCATTCTGGATAAAAATTTGGTGGATAATTCAAAATATATTAAAGAAAAAGATTAAATTCACGCCACAGTTTTTCTTGTTGGGTATTATAACAGATTGTACCGGACTAGAAATAAAGTTGATTTTAAATCTAATAACAGCGGCAAGACTACTGGTGGCACAATATTGGAAGAAACAAGATGTACCTACAATTCAAGAATGGACATTAAAAGTAGTGCATTTGGCAGAAATGGCAAAGATCTCCGCATATCTCAAAGACTATTCAAATGAAAGATATATAAAGGAGTGGAAAAGATGGATAGACTATATTCAGAACAAATATTGTAATAAGAAATTTCAACTAGCTTACGAATGAAATATTTTGTAGAAATTGTTATATTAAGTAGAATATTGTTGTTTTATTATTAGGAGTTAAAGATCAAGGTTAATAATGTTTTATTATAGTGTTAGCTAATTCTAGTTTTGTGTTTGCACTTGTAATACCCTGAGCTAATCCTGGGAAGTCAGGGGGGGAGGGGGAGGGTTGGGAAGGGTGGGATGGGGGGGAAGAGGGGGAGGGAGGGAGGAGGGATAGGGAGGGGGAGGGGGGAGGGGGGAAATCTTTTTTGTAATTTGTAAAACTTTTTAATTAAAAAAAAAGAGTCATGGTGGCATAGTGGTTAGAATGCAGTACTGCAGGCTAACTCGCTGTTCACTCCAGGAGTTCGATTCTGAATGACTCAAGGTTGACTCAACCTTCCATCCTTCTGAGGTTGGTAAAATGAGGCCCCAGATTGTTGGGGGCAATATGCTGACTCTGTAAACTGCTTAGGGAGGGCTGTAAAGCTCTATGAAGTGGTATATAAGTCTAAGTGCTATTGCTATCCCCATATACAGCAGAATAGAATAGAATAGAATAGAATAGAATAGAATAGAATAGAATAG
>WNWU01000001.1:80252199-80263652 GCA_012654045.1 Ptyas mucosa
AGAATAGAATAGAATAGAATAGAATAGAATAGAATAGAATAGAATAGAATAGAATAGAATAGAATAGAATAGAATAGAATAGAGCAGAGCAGAGCAGAGCAGAGCAGAGCAGAGCAGAGCAGAATAGAATAGAATAGAATAACAGAGTTGGAAGGGCAAGAAATTCCCAATCTAAGAATGGACATAACTGGCCGACAATATGAGCAATGGTTCTCCTAGTCATCATTGCCACCTGCTTCTTGAACAGGAATTATGTTCAAGAGGACCCCCAGAATACACACTGAATCTATCTGGGGCAAGGCAACCCCATCCAAGACCAAGGATGGCAAACCCCCAGATAAGGACCTCCCCCCCACCCCACTAATAGCCACTCCATTTTATCAAGGTTCAGTTGAAGCCTGTTCTTCCCCATCCAGACCCTCACCGTTTCCAAGTGCAATGAAAGGACACCCACAGCATCACTTAGTTCCCTGGAACAAAGATGTACAACTGATGATGTGTCATTCTGTGATGATGGATGATCTCGTCCAGTGGCTTCATCTTGATACTACAAAGAAGCAGAGAGAGCACCAAGCCCTGAAGCACACCACAAGGAAGAGGCTGCAGTCTAGACCTCTCATTTTCTATCAACACCTATTGGGATATTTCCTCCTAGATGTTCTTTGGTGCTCTGAGCTTGGCTTTTCCATCCAATTGTACAATTTATTGGAGGTTTGGATCTCACACCAGTGGGCAGGGCATATTTTCCTCTATTGATTTCCTCTTGGATATAAAATGATTTTATTTCACAACCTGAGTGCCCTTGGATTGTTTTCCCCTTTTCCTTTCTCATAGCCAGCTGCTGTTGGCAACCACTAAAATGCAACCACTAAAACTCCTGCAAGTTCCTCTAAGGAAGGTAGACATCTCATTGGTTTACAGGTCACCTGTGGGTAGGTTACTGATGAATCTCTAAAGTTTGCATTGCTGGAGGTACTTTTATAGACAGGTAGAACAGGAATAAATCGGAAATGTGCCAGGGTGATGCTGACTGTAGTGGCAGATTCTGATGCTGGAGAGGAAAAAGCAAGTGACACGAGAATAAAGCCAATTGGCAAAGCTTTATTAAATAATTATAAATGTTTAACATAGGAGATATCTTTCTCTAGACAGCTGTGATGTGCACAAGAGGCATGAGGAAAGGTCAGCCATGGCATGACCACTCACTGCTTGCATTGCTTTTGGAGAAATAATTCAAGATTTTAGACACATAATTTAGGCACTAGCAGATTACATATTAGGAAAGATTACATATTAGGAAAGATTAGCTATATTGTTAAGAGTCTAGTACAGTGATGGCAAACTTTTTCAGCACCGAGTGCCAAAAAGGGAGCACTTCCCACGTGCGCGCATGCTGTGTTGTGGTCTGCCAGCAGCCTGCAGAGCTGGCAGCGGAGTCGGACAGCGATGAGGCTGAGGAAGAACATGGGCCAGTCCTGGAGGCTGGGGAAGGCCCAGATGAGAGCTCTGCATCAGAGGCAGAAATGGGGCCAGGGCCATCGGGGAGTGATGCATGGACTTCGGAGCCTCCAGAGACTGACAGTAGAGAGGCAGAGGAAAAGGAGGAACCTGTTCCTAGTGCATGTATGAGAAAAGCTGCCAGAAGGCAGGAGCAGCTAAAGCAGAGAGGACGACTCAGGAGTAGGGCCAAGAGATGATTAGCCCCTCCCATAAGGCTTAAAAGACCAGCAGCGGCTCTTGGCCTCTTTGCCGGAAAACAACCGTTGAGAGATTTGCTTCGTGTTTGGATGTATTTCTTTCTTATCAGCGTCTTCTGTTCCTGAACTATTCCTAAGAAAAGCCTTTGGCAGTTTGCCTAATTATCCCAAGGTCAGAAATAAACTGAAGAGTGGTGTTTTGAGGACTTTGCTTTCGTCTAATTTGGAATATGCTGAGAATGAGTTAATTCTCAGCTGTTTTAATAAAATCTGCTTGTTTTTTGGAACTGTTTTGCATTTAATATTAACTATGTGGGCCTGGGTCACAACACACTGTTCAGGGCCGCTATGAGGAAGAGGAGCTGACCAGGGAGCATGTGTGCGCCGAATAGGGTACTTGCGGTTTTCGGTGCTTGCATGCGCACCAGCAAGCAAGTCTTCCAGTTAGTGCCGTGCATGCGCATGCGCCGATCAGCTGGCCGGTGCGCATCCTCACACTTGAAAATGGAAGACCAGCTCTTCCGGTTTCCACCACTGCTGCACGCACAAAGACCAGCTGCTCGGCCCATGCGCATGTGTGCCAGAAACCAAGAAGAGGAACAGGTGATGCCACGCATGCCAGGCGACATGGCTCCATGTGCCACTTCGGGCATGCGTGCCATAGGGTCTAGTAGGTATTGGGCCCCTCGCTAAAGCAAAAGCAGGAAATAATGGCTGAACTGGAGTCAGAATAGGAAGTTTGTTATCTTGCAACTTGTGTAGTATAAAATAAAAGAAATGGCATGCCAGACTGGAAGGAAACTAGGAAGAGATTAGCTTGTTTAAGCAAGTCTCTGGGTGCTAATTCAAGATATAGTTCAACTGAGAGTTTTTGCTGAGGTCTTACTTTTGGAATTGCAAGAACCCCAGAACAGCATAAAACATTTAACGAAGAACCTGAAGGACTTTGGCAGATTGGCAAATTTTAAGGTCAACAAAGAGAAGACAAAGTTGTTGATTGAAAATATGGACATACAGGACCAAGAGATTTTGATGAAAAGGATTAGTTTTAAAATTGAAAAGAAAGTTAAGTATTTAGAGATTATGCTAATTAATGTGAATTGTATGTTGTTTTCTAATAACTATGTTAAAGTATAGAATTTTGTTAGTGAGATGGGATAAATTACAATTAACATTTTGGGTAGAATCTTAGTTATTAAGATGAATGTTTTACTTAGGATGTTATCTTGATTTCAGAGTATACCAGTTCTAACATACTACTGATTTACTTTTTAAACAATGGCAGAAAGACATTTCTGAATTTTTATGGCAAGGTAAGAAACCAAGAATTACATATAAATTGCTGCAAAATGTGTAAGAAAAAGGAGGATTAGATTATTCAATTTAAAATTATATTTGTGACATTTTGTTTAGTACGGATGAACAAATGGATGACATTAAGGAATAGGGGGCTATTGGAGTTACTTTGAGATTTGGGTGGCATATCTGTCTATGGTAAGATAAATTTAAGATTAATATAGTTTTAAAAACCATCTTGTTAAATATAGTTTTAAAAATCATCCTGTTAAATCTTGTTAAATGTCCCATACTGAGAGTTTGAAATAGCTATACAGCAAGATTATATCCAGTGGTGGGATTCAGCCAGTTCGCACCACTTCGGGAGAACCGGTTGTTAACTTTCTGAGCAGTTTGATGAACTGGTTGTTGGAAGAAATCATTAGGGCAGAGACCGGTTGTTAAATTATTTGAATCCCACCACTGATTATATCCTAAAATCCCTTTGTTGCCATCATCTCAAGAAGCTTTTTTTAGAAAAGAAAGAACAGTTACACACACTCGGTTGACTTATGCTGATCTATTAATCTTTAATAAAAGAGAACAGTTTAAAAACGAGAAAAGAATTTGGAAAAGGAGACATATTTATCAATAGCCAACTGACAGAAAAATTTAAATCAGATAAAAAATTGTTTTTGCAAATGATAAAACATACAGTTCATTTAGCAACCATTCGAACTCACAGAGGCACTGAAGAAAGTGACTTATGACCATTTTTCATACTTATGACCATTGCAGCATTCCCATGGTCACATGATTTACATACAGATGCTTGATAACTGGTTCAACTGGCTTGCAGTGTCCCAGGGTCATGTGGTCATCTTTTGTGACCTTCTGACAAGTAAAGTCAATGGGGAAGCCAGATTCACTTAACAGCCGTGTTACTAATTTAACAACTGCAATGATTCACTTAACAACCGTGGCAAGAAAGGTCGTAAAATGGGGCAAAGCTCACTTAACAAATTTCTCACTTGGCAACATAAATTTTGGACTCAATTGTGGTCGTAAGTCAAGGACTGCCTGTACCAGGGTCATGTAGTTGCTATTTGCGACCTCCCCAGCTGGCTGCTGACAAGCAAAGTCAATGAGGAAAGCCAGATTCATTTAATGACCATGTGATTCTCTTAACAATGGTAGTGATTTGCTTAAGAACCTTGGCAAAAAAACCAAAAACATAACATCGGATGTGACTCATTTAACAGCTGCCTTATTTAGCAATAGAAATTCTGATCCCACTTGGGATCTCAAGTATTCCTGTAGCCAAAACAGCCTTACTCTTTATGACTTCTCAATACTCTTATGTTAGCAAATTCCATTTTTTAATTAGACTGTATGCAGAAGGGATATTGTCTTTTCTCTGCTGGAACTGGAGAATCCACCACCTTCCACCTTCGTCAGACGATTCCAAGGTCTTAATATTATGACAAACGAAACAGAATCTCTTCCTAGGCATTTCCCACCCATAACTGGCAAGGTTCATCAACCCAAGGGTGTATGTATGAATGTGTTCTGCCCCAGCTACAGATCCCAAAGAACACAGCACACACAAAGTTTGTACAAAACTTAATTTACTAAAATGACTCAGTCTTTTTCAAAACAGAGGCTGTTAATAAACTTTCTTAACAGCCTACAAGAAACCAAAGATAAAGTAATCACAATCTTACTAAGGTTGGCAGAAAGCCCAGAAGCAATTTGCAGAGAATCCAGACGCGGAGTAGAGTGAACTAAAGTTGTTTCCTACAAATTGCTTCAGTCGGCGTTGCTCCTTAAATAGACTAAGGGAGTGTCCAATTAGCCCCAAGCCTTACTCTTGAGGAGACCTCTTCCTGCGGAACCACTCCTGTCTTTTGGCCACTCTGCGCGCCTATGCATCGAGAAGAGGCTCCTCCTCTTCATCCTCGTCACTTAAAGGAGCTTCTGGAGGTTCTGAAGGCCCTGGCTGGATCCCTGCCTTTGGCACCACATCTTCTCCAGCCTCCTCATTGTCTGACTCAAGTGCCAGCTGCTGGCGCAATACCACACCAGCCTCCTCGCTGTCAGAATCAACTACAATCCGCACAGGCTGCTGACGGGCCACAACAGAATGTATGCACTCATAAATCAGCTTTTATGACGCCTGTTTGCTTTTCGATTACACATTATCATTACTGAAAAATGTGGGATTCTTAAAATGCAAACCGGTTATGTTGACGCTTTAATTGGTAAATGTAAAAAAATTGTCATTTTGTCACTATGTTCCCAACCCCAAGAGACGTTTTTGTGCTTACATTAGCATTCATGAGTGTCACACTGGGGTTGTAGGGTTTAGAAATGGCCAAGTTAAACCTGACAAATCAATTCAATCCATTCCCTCACAGAATCAGAAGGTAACTCACGTGTCATCTAACCAGGGTTGGGTTCTACTTACCTTTACTACCAGTTCGCAACAGGGCCGCGCACGCACGCTCACTTCGCTCACAAGCGCAGAAGCATTTTGATGACGTCGGGGTCGGTGGGCGGAGCCTCCCGCTGGTTTTACTACCAGTTCTATAGAATCGGTGCGAACCGTGGGCCAACCCACCACTGCATCTAACCCTACCCCCAGCTCAGTTCAAGACCTGCTACAGCATTTCAAATGGATGACTATCCAACCTCTGATGGAAGTCCTACAATAAAAAGAGACGTACCACTTCATGAAGCAAGCTATGCTGCTGGTTGAAAAGCTTTTATGGTCAGGAAATTCCTTCTAATATCTTACCTGAATTTATTCCCTTGCAAACTCCATTGGTTCTGATTTTGCTTTCTGAGAGCCAGCTTGGTCTAGTGCAGGGGTCGGCAACCTTAAACCCTTAAAGAGCCACAAAGGTCCTAACTGGAAGCCCGCCATTCAATTCTGGAGCCGACCGGAAGTCTGGCTCCCCCACCATAGAATCTCCTCCTAGTGCAGTGTCCTTTTTCCTCTATGTGTCCTAACCAAAAAGCTCTATCAATTGTGGAGCCGACCAGAAAATCCGTCCCTTGCCATAGAGTCTCCTCCTGGCACACCATGCTTCCCTCCACACCCCCACACCCCCAAATCCAGAAGCTCCTCTCAAAATTATGGCGCTGACCAGGGGTGGGTTCTAAAAATTTTTACTACGGGTTCTGTGGGCGTGGCTTATTTTGTGGGCGTGGCTTGTGGTCATGTGACAATTCTTTAGGATTTAGCAAAGGTACTGGTCTACCAGGCTTTTAACTGCTTGCAGAGCTGTACCAGTCTACCCATTTATTTTTGCAGGCACTGGTCTACTCATTTGTTATTGGAGGCACCGGTCTACCACCAAACTGCCTTTTACCACTGATCAGCTGTAGGGCGGCCCTTTGAAGCCCGGCAAGAGTTTAAACAGTTTTTCCTTATAGCCCATCATCTGGGACTCAGGAGGCAGCAATAGATTGGGGGTGGGGCCAAATAAAAGGTAAGAATAACATGGGGGGGCGGGGGGGGCAGAACCGGTTTGGTGACATCATATCGTCACCGCTACCGGCTCGGCAGAACCAGGCCGAACCAGGAGGAACCCACCACTGGCTCCTACCAGCGACAGGGAGCCACAGCAAAGGGATGAAAGAGCCACATGCAGCTCCAGAGCTGCGAGTTGCTGACCCCTGGTCTAGTGGTTAAGGCACCAGACTAGGAAGAATTCTAGTCCCACTTTAGCCATGAAAGCCAGCTGTGTGACCTTGGGCCAGTCCCTCTTCCTCTCAGACCAGCTCACCTCACCTGGTTGTTGTTATGGGGAAAATAGGAAGAAGGTGTATTGAATATGTCAACCACCTTGAATTATTGGTAAAAACAATAAAGGTGATACAAATGAATAAATAAAAATAAATAAATACAATAAAGCAACTGCACTCTTTATTTTATGCAAGAATGCATTAGATATCTAAAGACAGCTATCATATCTCTCCTAAGTCTTCTCTTCTCTAGGCTAAACATACCGTTCTTTCCACTATTCCTCATAGGACTTGGGTTTCCAGTCCCCTCATCTGTTAAGCTTTTCCTCGGCAAGCTGGACAGATCCAGATAAACAAGAATAGGAAGATACAAAATCATCTGATTTATTGTAGAAAAGCTAAGAAGCCATTATGAAAGAATTCCAGTGGCTGCTGTAAATCAAATGTGTAATCCTATTTGTACTGCAATCCGTGTTCAGATCCTTGTGCTTCGTTCTTTATAAAGGCTAGAGGCTTCTGAAGGGGGTGGGCGGTCTTGAGTTCCATTTTAACATTTTTAAAATTCCCCATTACAAAGGTAGTCCTTGAGTTACGACCACAATTGAGCCCAACATTTATGTTGCTAAGGGAAACATTTGTTAAGTGAGTTTTGCCCCCATTTTAGAACTTTTCTTGCCACCATTGTTAAGGGAATCATTGCATTTGTTAAGTTAGTAATATGGTTGTTAAGTGAATCTGGATTCCCCATTGATTTTGCTTGACATTGCTTGTCATCTTGGGACACTGCCACAGTCATAAATATGAATGGAAATATGAAATGAAGCCTCTGGATTTTGATCATGGGACATGGGGATGCTGCAACAAGTGTAAGTATGAAAAATGGTCATAAGTCACTTTTTTCCAGTGCCGTTGTAACTTTGGATTGTCACTAAATGAACTGTTGTAAATCGAGGACTACCCATAGATGCACCAGATAAAGGATTAAAAGTAAGTCTATTCTGTTCGGAAGGGGCAGGTCCATCATTTTGGTAATAGCCAGATCTGGCGTCAAGGTGATTGCTTTTGGCCATGTAAGAGTTACTATCACTTCGCCACTTTGGTAGCTTCTCTTCAAAGTATCTCCAGTTTGCTAAAAAAAATTAAAACACTATTATTCCTAGAAATGACACAGAAGTCCAATAGAGCCCAACCAAGGCAGACTAAAATGGGGCAGTTGTTTCTTATGACCTGGACTCCATGCTCCTCTTCCTACTTTCTAAAATAATATTTATCTTTTCAGCAGCTGGATCACACCTTTGGTTCATATTCAGTCTGCGATCTATTAGAACACCCAGATCTCTTTCACAGGTGTTACCCCTGAACCAAATCTCACCTATCTCATATTTATGCCTTTCATTATTTTACTCTGTAGATGTAGGACTTTATATTTCTCTTTCTACACCCACACATTTATAGGATTCAGAGATAGTGAGTTTCTAAAGCCCTTTACGTTCCTTATAATACAGTGTTTTATTATTGCTGTTAGTTGCAAAGTCATGTCCATCGCAACCCCATGGACAATGTTCCACCACGCCTTCCTGTCTTCTATCATCCTCTAGAGTCCATTTAAACTCATGCCAACTGCTTCAGTGACTCCATCCAGACACCTCATTCTCTGTCATCCCATTCTTCTTTTGCCTTCAATCTTTCCCAGCTTAGGCTCTTCTGCAGTGAGTCCTTCCTTCTCATTAGGTGGCCAAAATATTTGAGTTTCATCTTCAGGATCTGGCCTTCTAAAGAGCAGTCAGGGTTGATCTCCTCTAGGACTGACTGGTTTCATTACCTTGCAGTCCAATGGAGTTGCAGGAGTCTTCTCCAGCACCATAGTTCAAAGGCCTCAATTCTTTGGCGCTCAGCCTTTCTTATGGTCCAACTTTCACAGTCATACATTGCAACTGGGAAAATCAAGAGCTTTGACTATACGCACTTTTGTTGGCAGGGTGATGTCTCTGTTTTTTAGTATGCTGTCTAGATTTGCCATAGCTTTCCTCCCCAGGAGCAAGTGTCTTTTAATTTCTTGGCTGTAGTCCCCATCTGTGGTGATCTGGGAGCCCAGGAAAATAAAATCTGGGATTTTGAATAGCTCAGCTGAAATACTGTCTCCTCCACTAGCTTTGTTGTTGCTCAGACTTCCTAAGGCCCATTTGACTTCACATTCTAGGATGTCTGGCTCGAGGTCAGTGACCACCCCATCGTGGTTATCAGGGATGTTAAGCTCGCTCTTCTATAGTTCTTCTGTGTAATTTTGCCACCTCTTCTTAATCTCTTCTGCCTCTGTTAGGTCCCTGCCATTTTGGTCCTTTTATCATGGCCATCTTTGCATAAAATGTTCCCTTCATATCTCTAATTTTCTTGAAAAGATCTCTGGTCCTCCCTATTCTATTGTTTTCTTCTATTTCTTTGCACTGTTCATTTAAGAATGCATTCTTATCTCTTCTAGCTATTCTCTGGAATTCTGCATTCAACTGGGTGTATTTTTCTCTTTCTCCCTTGCCTTTTGCTTCCCTTCTTTCCTCAGCTATTTGCAAAGCTTCCTCAGACAACTATTTTGCTTTCTTGCCTTTCTTTTTCTTTGGGATGGTTTTAGTTGCTACCTCTTGTACAATGTTGCAAACCTCCATCTGGATCTGAAAAGAGAAAGAGAAAGGTGTCACCCATGTAATGTTCAGAACTTAGAATCCTTCAAATAAGGTGGTTATCTACATTCTACGTATCTACAATGGGTGAATGATAGAAACTTTCAAGATAAGTTTGAATGGTTAGTGGATGGAGGAACTGCAGAAAAGAATGTCAAAAGATTGCTACATTGGGGTATGGGAATAAAGAGAGAAGGCATTGAGAATGAGGGTACAATATTTCTTTGCAGAAACCTTGTCATATGGTCAGAATGATGTAAATGATGTGAACAACAGCCAATAGTATAAATATAAGCATAGAAAGAGGACATGATGGAGGATCATAGAATCATAAGGCTGGAAGAGACCTAGGAGGGTTTCCAGCCCAACTCCCTTGTCCAAGGCAGGGGTCTCTATATCATCTCAGACAAATGGTTGTCCAATCTTTTATTGAACACCTCCAGTGATGGAGCACCCACAACTCTGTTCCATTGATTAATTGTTCTCATTGTCAGGAAATTCTTCCTTACTTCCAAGTTGAATCTCCCTCTGATGAACTTCCATCTATTGCTTCTTGTCCTACCCTCAGATGTGATGGAGATTAAGTCGATCCCCTCTTCCCTGTGACAGCCCTCCAAGTATCGGGGCTGCCCTAAGCCTTCTCTTTGCTAGGCTAAACATTTGCCATTCAGCATATGACTTATCCTCCAGGTCCCTTATCATCTTTGTTTCTCTTCTCTACTCTCTTCCTAGGACCTCACGATCTTTTTTTTTTTGCATTGTGGTGATCAGAACTAGATGCAGTGCTCCAAATGTAGTCTCACTAGAGCAGTATAGAGAAGTACCATCACTTGTCATGATTTTGATACTATCCCTCTGTTGATGCAGCCTAGACTGCTTTGGCTTTTTTGGCAGCTGCAGCACACTGCTGACTCATACTTAAGTGGTGGTCCACCAGGACACTTAGATAGTGGAGAAGACTGCAGTTCTTTAGATAAGAGACAAGCCAGCATTTTCACTCAAGTTACTTGAGGAAAAAGCTTAGTTTTGTAATGTGGTATAGCAAATCTCCCCAGCTTGATGTCCTTCAAAAATGCTGGATTTCCTCAGGCAGCATGACCTTTGGCTGCACTTTCTTTGGCCACTGGCCAGAATTATTTAGATATCACTGAGTTGGATCTGACTCATGACTGCTTGGAAAACCGTTTACCCTCACCTCCCATCTCCAGAACTCATCGTTCTTACAGTTATTCTCAGTCTTCTTGCTTACTGTCCACCTACTTCAACTGCTGTCTTTCTTTTGTTTTCTCAGTCTTGCCATGCCTAATCCGTCTTCCTAGTTCATGTGTCCAAAGCGTATGAGTTTCTGCTTGCTGACCATGGGCTTAAATGGGTTATTTGATGAAGGGTTGGTTGGTTGGTTGGTTGGTTGGTTGGTTAAGAACCAAACTCCAAATACATGATCTGAACCTTGGAAATAATAATTCAAAGGATTCTATCTTATTTCATCTTGTGTTCCTTCTTAGCATCCTGCTTTCACAGTCATATATATGTACTATTGGTAGTTTTTAAGAAGATGTTGTATAAACATTTGTCTGAAGTGGTGTAGGGTTTCCTGCCTGAGCAGGGGGTTGGACTAGAAGACCTCCAAGGTCCCTTCCAACTCTGCTATTCTATTCTATTCTATTCTATTCTATTCTATTCTATTCTATTCTACTTCTACTTCTACTTCTACTTCTACTATTCTAATCTGCACTACTATGAATCTTCTCATCGTTCCCACCACCCATCTCCTTCTACTTATAACTGTATGACTGTAATTTTGTTGCTTGTATCCTTATGGTTTATATTGATATTGTTTCCTGATTGCTTATTGTACCCTATGACTATCATTAAGTGTTGTACCTTATGATTCTTGATGAACGTATCTTTTCTTTTATGTACACTGAGAGCATATGCCCCAAAATAAATTCCTTGTGTATCCAATCACACTTGGCCAATAAAAAAATTCTGTTCTGTTCTGTTCTGTTCTGTTCTGTTCTGTTCTGTTCTGTTCTGTTCTGTTCTGTTCTGTTCT
>WNWU01000001.1:80270735-80326733 GCA_012654045.1 Ptyas mucosa
TCTATATATATTTTTCTTTATATTTATATAACAAATATATATATAAACACACACTCACGCACACACACACACACTCTGCCTTCATATATATATATATATATATATATATATATATATATATTTCTGATTATTGCATTTCAGTGAGACTTCAGAAGAGTCCTATATATATATAAGAAAATCCACATCACACAGGATGGTGAATAGCAGAGCAATCGTAACAGGATGGAGTCATTTTAAGAAAGGAGCCAAGAAGAGGTTAGCTGCCTTTTTTCAGAGGCAGAATTTTGAATGAGATTAAGTGTGTTTTTTTCTTTAACATGGAGGTGATAGAAAGTAGATCATTCTTTCCAATCCTCCTTGTAAAAGAAAAAAAAGGCCCACTTCCTTTCTTTTTATGAGTTTGACTTTTGTTTCATCCATAGATTTAACCAAAAGTTATTGAAGAAATATCCGTGGTTGTTTTCATTTTCTTCATTCATCTTGATATACCTGTAGTCCATTTCTAATTCCAGATGCTTCTAGATTTTATGGTGATTTTAAAAATTAGATGCATAATCTAGAGATTTATATTGCAATCCAATAAAATGGAGTAATGTTACAATGTAGATTTGAACTTGTAAACTGCATTTAGATTCCAATGTTATGACTTGATCGGAAACTTTTTCTGAATGTTATTAAATACATAACATATATCAACCATCATATAGAATTATCCTATATTGTTTTTAATTGTTTTACGTTTTATGAATGCTACCCAGAGTGTGATGAGCAACTATAAAAAGATAATCACTAAAACTTAATATATAATTTATATTCAAAGTGAAACATTAAATTTAGGATTCAGATTTTTAACCTGCAGCTGAATTGCAAATTCTAACTCCTGAGCACGATTCCCAATCCAGTTATTTTCACTTCTAGGAAGGTTCCTCATTCTGAAGGGGTGAAGATTTTTATTCTCCAGGAGCAGAGAATTACTAAGAATGATGAAAAAACTGATTTAAATCACTTTTAAGTGTTTTATTCTTAGCAAGTCTGGCAGGCTGCTCACGTCCTAGAGTCTATTTGTGATGAGTGCATGTATCTTAACTCATATTGAATCCTCTAAGATTTAGTGTGATTTAAGTTGCCAAATATCCAAACAATGCATTTTTTAAGCACTAGTAATGATAGAATTGCTCATCTACATACAGCCTGCTGTGTCTCTAAAAAAGTCAACAGTTATGAATTGATTAATTCCCAGAATTAGTCTGTTGAGTAAGAATTATGAGTGATGGTGTATTTAAAGACTTGTTTTGGCTACTTATACATGCATGAAAACAGTTTAGAAATGCTTTGCATACCGTAAGCAATCATGCCTAAAGAATAACCAATTTTTTTTAATCTGAGGCAGGACAGATATTATCAGATTACTTGTCCAGACAGTTGCCAGGAGTCAATACTGACTCGAAAGCACAAAAATAAAATGCCCCACCAGAGGGAGGGACAGAAGAGGCTGCAGTAGCATCATGGGGTAGCCCAGGAAGTGGAGCTAGCAATGCAGGTGGATGAAGAACTCAGCTGAAGAGGAGTAGCACTGTCAATCTCTGGGCCAGTCACTTTCCTGGCCATAGCCAGAATAATAGAAATGGAAGGGAACCTTGGAGGTCTTCTAGTCCAACCCCCTGCTGAAGTAGCAATAGCAATAGCACTTAGACTTATATACGACTTGATAGTGCTTTACAGCACTCTATGAGTGGTTTACAGAGTTAGCATATTGCCCCCAACAATCTAGGTCCTCATTTTACCAACCTTGGAAGGATGGAAGGCTGAGTCAACCTTGACTCAGGTAGGAGAACCTGAGTAAGAAAACCTTATCATTTCAGACAAATGGTTGTCCAATCTCTTCTTAAAAACCTCCAGTCTTGGAGCATCCAAAACCTCCGAAGGCAAGCCGTTTTCACTGATTAATTGTTCTAACTGTCAGGAAATTTCTCCCTAGGTCTAGGTTGCTTCTCTCCTTGATTAGCTTCCATCCATTGCTTTTTTATCCAGCCTTCAGGTGCTTTGGAGAATGGTTTGACTCCCTCTTCTTTGTGGCAACCCCTCAAATATTGGAACAAGCCAGCACCTTGGATATGAGGCTGGTGGTGAGAGCAGGAACACAACAAGCCTTCTTCCTGTAATGCATAAAAAAGGTGCATGGGAAATTGTTTTCTGGCTATATATTTGCCTCCTGTTTCAAGGATGGGAGAACACATTAATAAGATTGTGAGGCCAATTGACCTTTAGAAGGAGTAGTGCCTCCTAAGAAAAAAATTCCATGAAATTGTTCCAATAGAATTGGAGAGATGGGAAGAATTCTGGCAATTGAACACAAAAACAACATTGGCAGTGGCATACAAAGAGAACCAGCTAAAGATGTTTTATAGGTGGCATATGTCGTCTACAAGATTGGCCAAAATAGGACTTCCAGTGGCTCCGCGGCTCGTCGAAGATGCCTAGAAATGGGCGCCCATTTCCTTGTTCTGTAAAAGCTCCCGATCAGCAGGTAAACGCTGTCGGGAAGCTTGGAAAGGCTCTCCTCAGGCAAAGGGGAGAGTGAAGAGCAGGCTGGTGGGGGTAGAGTTCCCCAAAGCCCCCCAGGAAAAATTCTGGGGTGCGAAGAAGGGGAACTCCCCAAAAACCAGCCAAGCAGCTCCGGACTTGGAACGACTCTGCTAGATGCAGAGCCAGATGTCGCGACCACAACCAGCCATCAAAATCATTTGAAGGGTAAAACATTTTTTAAGAATCATTTTTAAACTTTATTTTAACTGAAAGCTAGATGCTGGCGGAGCAGAGCAGGAGACAAGAAAATAAGATCGCTTAATCTTTAACTCCGTTTAAAACGTCAAAAAAAATGGCGCCTAGTGAAAGTGATTATTAGGCTTGTTACATTTGTAGCAGACAAAAAGCTACTGGAAAACGTTCTGAGCCGATTTGGAATGGAAGTAAAAGTTGAAACAATGCTTGAAGCTGGACCTGCAGGATTATTGCCTTCTGAACTAGGAGATATTCGAAATGAAATTGCAAAAAATTTTCAAGAACTTTCAGACTTGATTATTGGTAACATTTTGGCTTTAATTGAAAAGAAGTCTGATAATAAAGTGCTGGTGGGGAAACCAGAAGACAATATACAGTGGAGTTTGGAGATTGAAAAACAAGCTGCAGGGTCCAGAATGCAGGGGGATATGATTCAAATGGAAGTTTTGGTAGATACTTCCAATTTGTTTATAGAGGACTTGCAGTTGAATCAGCAATTACAAATGGAGGAACTATTTGGCAAACAAAGAAATGGTGTGCTGGACTATACAAATAAGAAATGGCGAAATCAGGATTTTAACTTCAAGCTAAGGGAGAAGATTGCAAAGCTCAAGGGAACTTTCATGATACATCAATCTCAACGCAAGTTTAAGAAATTTTTAGGAGGGGCAGAAGGAACTTTTTTGAAAGAATTAAGGCAAGAAAAGGATTGGAAAAGATTTAAGAAGAAGATGTAAAACTTTTATTAAATTGGCAGTTTTAAAGGTTATTTCAAGTATGGATGTCTTATATGTAAAAAGGATAACTTTCTTGTTTAATGATATGATGGCACTATATTGGTTAAAGTAAAGAAAGCCTTCTTTATTATTGTTTATTATTTGTTATTTTAAAGCAAGGATTTACATAAAAAGGATAACTTTTTAAATTTAAATTTGAACTGAAGGCACTATAACGGTTAATTAATAACTTGAAGGATGTATTTTGGAAAGTTTTCAATTCATATTAATAGGATTGGTTTAAGCCCTATTGATGATTATACAAGATAAAGTTTAAGGTTTTTTAAAATGTTTAATTTTAGCAAAAAGGATGGAAAGCCTAACCAAATTGTAGTTTTTAAAGGTTATATCTATTACATAAAAAATGATAATTTTTTTAAATGTTTGAAGGTACTATAATGGTTAATTAAAAACTTGGAAGATATTTTTTGGAAACTTTTCAATTTATATTAGTAGAAATGGTTTAAGCCCTATTGATGATTTTATGAGATAAAAAGTTTAAGGTTTTTAAAATGTTTAACCTTAACCAAAAAAAAAAAAGGATTGATAATAATTTTAGTTTTATTATAGAAATGTTGTAAATGAATAATGTTTGTGTTGAACTTATATTAATAGAAACGATTTTAGATTTAAAAAAGAGTTTAGGGTTTTGTTTGTGGTTTTTTTTATAATTCTAATAAGTAAGTAGCATGAATAATTATGATGATGTTACTATAGATGTTTAAAAAGAATGTGCTGGAGAATTTGGGAAGGATATTTAGTTGGGTTCTTCTTTTTTCTTTCTTTTTCTTAATGTTTGTAATATTTTTAGGGAGGTTGTTGAATTTAAATAAGGGGAGTTAAAGGAACTATGGGAAATTCTGAACTTTACAGTGTGTTAGCATATTTTAGCATATGTTTATCATTGCAATACCCTGTTTCTGCTTTGGGAAGTCTAGGGGGGGAGGGGGGTTGGATGGGTTGGGGGAAAGAAGTTTTATAAATGTATGTATAATTGGGAATTCGGGGCTGCTTGAATACCACTTAAGATTGTATTTAAAAGGGAAACAACTGGAGAGAGGGGAAGGATTATAGAGGGTGGAATGGCTAGTAGGAAAGGAAAAGGAGAGGAGGAAGAGGGTGGGGAAAAGGAGTGGAGGAGAAGGTTAGAAGGTGGAAAGAGGAGAGGAGTGGGGGTGGAGAAGGGGAAGTAGGAAAGGGAGGAGGTAAGCAGGGAGGAAGAAAGGAAGGGGGGGGAGTAGTGGAAGAAAAGTTGGGATAAAAGAAAGGGGTAGAAGAGCAGCCCCGAAAAAACAAAAACAAAAAAACAGATAAAAGTGAAAAGTAAAAATGATGTAAATTTGTTTATTAAAAATGTGAGGATGGAGGGGGGATTGGGGGAGGGGGGAAGAAAATGTTTGGAAATTTTCTTTGTAAAACTTTTCAATAAAAAAAAAAGATTGGCCAAAATAAACCCGAAAAACAGTTCAGTGTGTTGGAAATGTAAAAACCCACAAGGCACTTTTTACCACCTATGGTGGACATGCCCGGCGGCAAAGAAATTTTGGTCCAATATCAAGAAATGACTAGAACAAATCACTAAATTACAAATAGACAAGAGACCCAAAACTTTTTTGTTAGGAATTTTCACAAGAACATACCCCAAAGAAATGAAATACTTGTTAATACATATTTTAACAGCAGCAAGGATAATATACACAAAAAATTGGAAACTGGAAAAAATTCCAACGGAAGAAGAAATAATGGATAAAATTACACAGTGTGCTGAAATGGACAGGCTAACAAAAGAACTAAAGGAAAAAGAAGACACAGAATTCTACAAAGTTTGGAATAAATGATATCAATGGCATAAGGATATTACTGAGGAAACATAACTAGAAGTCAGATAGAATAGAAACACAAGTGTATATGCAATTTTTTTTTTATGGACAGACAAACCTACAGAGAGAAACCCAAAAGTAAAGGTATAATCCAAATATATAATATATAGATTGTTAAAGCAGAAGTCTTAGAGAAGAGAAGAGAGGAGAGGGAGAAAAGGTAAAAAGAAACTATTAAGTTAAGATTTAGGGGAATAAGTATAACTGTAGTACCTGAAAGACCAATACGAAACAAACGCTTCAAATGATTGAGTATTTACAATTGTTTATTGTATAATGTATTTATACGTTTTTGTTACGTGTCTTATATGTGCTTTATATGTGTTTTAATAAAGTTTATAATTTTTTTTTTAAAGAAATTGTTCCGGCTAGGCCTTCCTTTCGAGATTTTATTTACCGTATATACTCGAGTATAAGCCGACCCGAATATAAGCCGACCCCCCCAATTTTACCCCCCAAATCTGGGAAAACTCATTGACTCGAGTATAAGCTGGGGGGTGGGAAATGCAGCGGCTACTGGTAAGTTTCAAAATAAAAAAAGACTGGTCAAAAGTGCGAGGACCTGTCAGAAATCACTTTTTTCAGCCCTCTGGGTAGTCCTTTTGTGCATATGGACTACTCAGAGGGCTGAAAAAGTAATTTTTGACTGGTCCTCGCACTTGTGACCAGTCCTCGAACTTACGACTGTCCTCACATTTTACGTTTTTGCCCTATCTTGTCACCATGGTAAAGAGAAGCAGTTGTGAAATGAGTGACATGGTTTTAAGAATGCTGCATGGGCATAAATGTGAGGATGGTCATAGGTGTGAGGACCAGTCATAAGTGTGAGGACCTGTCAGAAATGACTTTTTTCAGCCCTCTGAGTAGTCCCTATACACATATATCACATGACTAGCTAGCCACGCCCACCCAGTCACTGGCTTGATCTAATTTCAGGCAAGTTGAAGCCTCTGTTAAGAGATACCAGGGCTGGGCAAATGTGGCCCTTTTACAACCTGTGGACTTCAACTCCCAGAATTCCTGAGACAGCCAAGCTGGGAGAACCCACTAGCTAGCAGCCAATTACAAGAAGGCTAGCTAGCAGCCAATTACAATCAGCTCTCAACTCAAGCTCAGTGCACATGGGATCTCCCTAAACGTGAGGATTTCTTTGTTTCTTTCTCCCTTTAAGCCCCCCCCCCAGCCCGTTTTTGCTTCCAGGGGGCTGCAGAGAGTCTTGCTAGGCACCCCCCTCATGCCCCTAGCAAGCCTTGGGAGCCAGTTGCAGGGAAAAAGTCATTTTTTTCGTGACCCGAACATAAGCCGAGGGGGCGTTTTTCAGCCTGAAAAACGGGCTGAAAAACTTGGCTTATATTCGAGTATATACGGTATTTCATACAATCCCCTTACTGAATCCCCTTGCAGTGGTTCAATAAATCAGCTATATCTTGGGGAAAAAAGCAAAAGTCCATTGGCTTTTCCACTATGTACCTAAAAAAAAAAATTGGAAAATCCATTGGTTGTAATGGGGAGGAGGAAGTGCAGAAAAAAATGAAACGACAAAGGCAAGAAGTGTAGTGATAATACATCTAGGTACTTAACAATACCACAGCCACCATCCAAGCAATTTCTGCACAGTTGGTGTGCTAGCCACACTCAACATAAGAAAATTGATTTATTGTGAAGGGGACCATCCAGCATGCTAATTCAGAATTTATTGATTGATTTGGTTATTCGTTCAATTTCTATGGCTGCCCATCTCAGTCTCAATGCCAAACCAATCATTTTGAAGTATAAGGGATGGTCGTCACTCAGCATGTTGTGCGGACTCAATCAATTGTAACTTATCAATAAACCATGGTTAAACAAGTCATAGGTTTAATGAGGTACTAAGACCACTCTAAAAGCCCTAGTAAGACTACACCTAGAGTACTGCATCCAGTTTTGGTCATCACACTATAAAAAAGATGTTGAAACTCTAGAAACAGTGCAGAGAAAAGCAACCAGGGTGATTAGGGGACTGGAGACTAAAACATATGAAGAACAGTTACAGGAACTAGACATGGCTAGTCTAGTGAAGAGAAGGATCAGGGGAGACATAGTAGCAGTGTTCTAATATTTGAGGGGCTGCCACAGAGAGGAAGGGATAATGCTATTTTCCAAGGCACCTGAAGGCCAGACAAGGAATAATAGATGGAAACTGACCAAGGAGAGATTCCTAGAAATGAGGAGGAACTTTCTGACAGTAAGAACAATAAACCAATGGAACAGTTTGCCTTTGGAAGTTGTGGGAGCTTCATCATTTGAGACTTTCAAGAAAAGATTGGACTGCCATTTGTCAGAAATGGTGTAGGGTCTCCTGCTTGAGCGGGGGGGATTGGACTAGATGACCTATAAGGTCCCTTCCAACTCTGTTCATCTGTTAATAGCTTAGAGTAGCATGTCAACCAGTGTTTTCCTTGTCTTTGCTTTGATTGGCAGTCACAACACTTCAGGAAAAGGGATCTTTTCCAGCTATGAAAATTATTACTGCAAAGGCCAGTGACTGAACTAATGATCTTTAGTATATCTGCCAAATGTTACCTATGAAGCCGAGAATTTCTCTGTTGCAATCAACCAGGCTTGACAACATTCATCTAAAGCCAATGGATTTTTCAAGCCACAGGAAGGCAACATTAGCAGCCATTGAGACAGCAATCATGTCACCCCACTGTCATTTCTTCTCCCAGTTTGAGATGCATCATTTGAGACCTTGGGGTGGTTGCAGGCTATCTCACTGCTCACTCCAGCAGTTCGATTCTCACCGGCTCAAGGTTGACTCAGCCTTCCATCCTTCCAAGGTCGGTAAAATAAGGACCCAGATTGTTGGGGGCAATATGCTGACTCTGTAAACTGCTCAGAGAGGGTGTAAAGCACTATGAAGCAATACATAAGTCTAAGTGCTATTGCTGTTGCATGCAACTACCCCCACAACAGCCCAAATCTACATGTGTGGTACCCAGACCACTCCCAAGAATCACAGGAAATTGTATCTTTGTCATATTAAGAATTGTAACTTTTAATGTGATAGGAGGGAAAATTATCAAATATAAAATAATCAAAATAGGAACAAGATTTGGTTAACTGAATTTTAATGACATTCAAATTCTGTTTAAATTCTGTGCTGGTTGTTTCTCCTTTTGTAAATTTGGCCAGTGACATGCCTCTCAAAAGTTAAATATATCACTCAAACCAATACAAAATACTGTGTGCTCCTGTTCAGGTATAAGATAAAGCCAATTCGGTATTCATCTGTGACTTGACGGAGGCACTCCTTTTCTGGTGCTTCTCTCTTTACTCAGGAAGATGGATCCATCCTTGCTAAGGGCAAAGGCAGTTCTTGACCTCAAGTCCTGACCTTCTTCAATGATGTATCAGAATCTCAGCCCTCTTGTAGAAGCAGAGAAGCCAACCAGTTAGAAAAGGCAGTGACTTAGGAGAAATAGTTTGTTCCCAGCCAGCACTAAGTACAGATCTATCATTGCCAGAGAGACGCCCTTAAACAAAATGGAGGACCCGAAAAAACCTTTCTAACTGCAATTCTCCTTGATAAAATTCAGAATCCCAAGTGCCACATGGAACTGCCAGAATAGTAGTTCAGATCTGAGGTCAAAACAAGCAGAATTATCTGAAGCTGCAGAGAAAAATTGAAGTGGGGTCATTTTAGGAACAGTTGATCCATAGCTACTTTTAAGCTGAACTAAGACCTAAAATAGATCTGCTTAGGAAATGGAAGATGGGCCTAATCACCATGGAGAGGTAGCCCCAAGTGGTTAATGCCCACAGAATGAAAGAAATGCTAAAGTGCAAAAGGAATTTGGGCTAACAAGGAACACTAAAAGCATGAAAAGAAAGATGGTGACTATAGGCAAAGAATAGAGCAGAGCAGAGCAGAACAGAACAGAACAGAACAGAACAGAACAACAGAACAGAACAGAACAACAGAACAGAACAGAACAGAACAGAACAGAATAAATGGAAGGGACCTTGGAGGTCTTCTAGTCCAACCCTATACTATTTCAGACAAATGGTTATCCAATTTCTTCTTAAGAGATTGGAAATTCCATGCAGCCTTCTTGCCCTGGCATAAGCCATTACCTGTTTCCTGTGGATGCAACTTCATCTCATTGTCCACCTGCTGCTAAGGAAGCCTGAGGATGTCTTTGGGTGCTCTGGAATAAAAGCATCAACTAAAACAAATTAATGGAAGAAGGTATTTTAACAGCTTGGGATAATAAATGATTTATTTACCCTGTGCCAAAAGTAAGTGTGAGATTATCCTCCTTGGGAGGTGTTCCATCAGCAAGGAGTACCATGGGTGAGGCCTTATTTCTTTAGCACCATCCTTCCTGTTGTAGATAGTAGTAGCAACTGCCAGAGGCAAACCTCCTTTGGACAGATTTGAATATTCCTATGTTGACCTGAGAATGGGGACCCGACTCATCACACGCAACCCTTTTCTGATCCCACTTCTGACCATTTTGAATGAGCTGCTCTTTGCTTAGACCAAAGTTATGGAAAAGGAGGCCTGCATTAAAAAAAAAAAACAGGAGAGAAAAGAGAGAAATGGGGGTTGAGGATGGCAATATCCATCATCACCAGTTCTGGCCACCATTGTACGTTGTACGATACACCAAAACCATTTGAAACAAACTGTCTGCTAAAACCAATCCAAAGGAAGCTCTTAACTGTTGTGTCTACCTTAGATTTCACTTGGAAGGCCAAAAAATTCATTAGGCTGGTAAGTTCACACCTACTGTTCCACCATCCTGCAGTTTGGTGCACTTGATGGATTTCTTTTTTGAATGACTCATCAAAGCCCCAAAATACAAAATCTTGTAGACTACATTTATATACAGTAGATGGAATTTTTTTCCCTTTTGTATGGGTCATCTTGTTTGCTGTCAAGAAGGCTAAATGTTTCTTCTGTAAATTCTGCAATCCCCACCCCCACCCCCAAAATCAACATATTATAGATTCTGGCCCAGTGTGGCAGTAGAATTCAGGAACTTAAAAGTATTGTACATGAAAATAAAATATGCAGAAGAAGGTACACATACAATGGCTCAGCATATAATTGCTGAGAATGTCTAAAGAGATTGCATACAAGCAACACCTCCATGCATATAGAAAACTATCATTAGAGAAAGATCGTGCTGGTTTTCTACGTACTGGAAGGTTTTGCTTTGGGGAACATTCTGTCATGCCAACTCTCATCTAGATCCCCCATCTGGATTCTGTCACATTCTCATCCTGGACATCACAATCAGTTTCAACTTTCCTTGCATTCCGCAGGGAAGTGTACCTACTTTTGATAATATTTCACGTGCTAAAAATAGAAATTATTGTAGAGTATGAAGACTACAAAAAGAAACGTATCTGCAGACCACAGGATGTGTGTCTTATCTTTTTATCTGCTTTCTTCGTATAGCAGCAAATTTATGGAAAGCAAGGCAGTAATTTTCTTTAGGCTACCTGTAAATCAAAAGCAATTTTGGGAGGTTTTAACAGGGTAAAAATGTACATTGTTGTTTTTGTCAGGGTGATGAAAACCTGCTGAGAATCATGCTCCTAGGGGACATTCCTTGCCCTTTTAAGGTGACAATAAAAGCATGTAGTTAGTAGGGTTGATGAGGATGCAAGCAGATTTTCTCCAAGGGAGTCATGTTCAGGAATGGCAAGTGATTGGAGTGTTGGAATGAGTTGTTCAGACCTTGTGGTTCTTGATTGGCTGACAAGCTCAACTTACTGTAGAACACCTGCGTTTCCAGAAAGATGAGAGCTTCAGTGATGCAGGAAGTAATGCAGTGAAGTAGCCATCCCTAAATATATGCCCTTCAGATATGTTAGGATTGCCAACTCAATTATGATGTTTGAAAATTCATAAAATTTCAAAATGTCACACCATGCCTGTCCACCCCATCCCCTGCAGTCACTCGATCACAGTATGGGTACTTGGCAACCTGTTCTCACTTGCAACCTGTTGCCAAATGTGCCACAATCATGTGATCGCCAATTGCATTCTCTTCTGCTGGCTTCCCCAGAAAGTCAATGGGGAAGCCAGCAGGAAGATTGCAAGTAGCTGCCACTTGCTGAGAGGACTCCTTCTTGTCTCTGGAGACTGGCTTAAAGATCTGCCTGCTGAAGCTGAACTCCTTCAGTGGGGTGGAGAAGCTGCCTACCAGGCAGTTCCTTTCCATGTATTCCATGAAGACTAACACCTCTGGTATGGTAAAAGATAATAAAAAAACATCTGCCAAAATCTAGAAACAACTAAAGTAATAACTAGCAATTAGCATGGGTTTGTTAAAAACAGATCATGCCAAACCAATCTTATTTCATTCTTCGACATAGTGACTAAATTAGTAGACCAGCGAAATACTCTGGACATAATATACTTAGACTTCAGCAAGGCATTCGACAAAGTAGACCACAACTTACTTCTTGGTAAGCTAGAAAAAAGTGGGATAGATAGCATCACTACGAGATGGATTCACAACAAACTTTACTGAACGAGTAGTCCTTAATGGGTCTAAGTCTACATGGAGCAAAGTAAGCAGTGGGGTAGCACAAGGTTCCGTCTTAGGCCCAGTACTCTTCAATATCTTCACAAATGAATTAAATGAGGGAATTGAAGGGGAATTTACCAAATTTGCGGATGATACTAAGCTGGCAGGAATAGCTAAGACCCTAGAAGATAGGCTCAAGATCCAGATGGATCTTGACAGACTTGAACACTGGGCCCTATCTAACAAAATGAAATTCAATGTAGAGAAAAGTAAAGTCCTACACTTAGGCAAGAAGAATCAAAAGTACACATATAGACTGGGTGAAACCAGGCTTAATAGCAGTAACTGTGAGAGGGATCTTGGAGTCTTAGTGGACAATCAGCTAAGTATGAGCCAGTAGTGTGCAGCAGCAGCCAAAAACGCCAATGCAATCCTAAATTGCATCAACAGAAGGATATAATCAAGATCAAGTGAGGCACTAAATACCACTCTATAAAGTAAGACCTTAGTAAGACCACACCTAGAGTACTGCATCCAGTTTTGGTCACTACACTATAAAAAAGATGTTGAGACTCTAAAAACAGTGCAGAGAAGAACAAACAGAATGATTAGGGGACTGGAGACTAAAACATATGAAGAACGGTTACAGGAACCGTGGCTAGTCTAGTGAAGAGAAGGACAAGGGGAAACATAATAGCAGTGTTCCAATATTTGAGGGGCTGCCACAGAGAGGAAGGGGTCAAGCTATTTTCCAAAGCACTTGTAGGCCAGACAAGGAATAATGGATGGAAACTGAACAAGGAGAGATTTAACTTGGAAATAAGGAGAAGTTTTCTGACAGTGACCACTAAAAAGAGGTCTCATCAGACTCTCAAGGGAGCTCGCGGCACCAAAAGGTTAAGAAACTGATCTAAGAGGTCTATTCTACAAGTGGAATGCTAATATAATACTATTTTTCTTTGTTTTCCCACGAGGGGGAGCTTTTAAGACACAGAGACTTAACAGTTGATAGCTTTTTTATAACTACCGAGCTGCCTCTGGTTTTCCAACCCTTTTTCCGCTCTGAGTCTTCCAGAACTATTGGAATTACAACTCCCAGAAATCCAAACCATACTGACAACAAATACAATAAAAGTTCTTTATTCACTTGCATTTTTAGGATTACTGGAGTGCCTCCCACCGCAACCCTCTAGAAAATGCCTTCTCTGCTCTTAAGCAGCCCCAAGGTAGATGCCAGGAAAAGCAATTAATTATATAAACTTCTAAATGTTGAATGAATGTCTCCTGCCTACATAAATCTGCTTGTAAATAAAATGAAAACCTTGATATATTTTAAGTGATGTAGTACTTATATTTTAAGTGATGTAGTACTGTCAGTCCTAGAGGAGATAAACCCTGACTGCTCTTTAGATCCTGAAGATGAAACTCAAATACTTTGGCCACCTAATGAGAAGGAAGGACTCACTGGAGAAGAGCCTAATGCTGGGAAAGATTGAGGGCAAAAGAAGAAAGGGACAACAGAGATTGAGATGGCTGGATGGAGAAATAGGCGTGAGCTTAAACACCTGAAGAAATAGGCGTGAGCTTAAACGGATTCCAGAGGATGGTAGAGGACAGGAAAGCCTGGAGGAATGTTGTCCATGGGGTCGCGATGGGTCGGACACGACTTCGCAACTAACAACAACAAAGTACTTATAAAAGCAAGGTGTTAGGTGCAAAAAGAAATGAATTAACTTGTGTAGTAAAATGCACACCCTTGTTCTCATGGCCTCTTAGAAAAGTGCCTCTAGTCAAGAATTCAGTTCTATCTGAAAAAAGATAACAGATTTTCTCAGGTCAGCCTGTGTGTATAACAAACAGCATTGCTTTCCTGAATGTTCAGTGCAACCCTCTGTGCTGCTTTTGTTGCACCAGACCGGGGCTTCTCAAACTTGGCAACATTAAGATGTGTGGGAGTTCAAATCCACACATCTTGAAGTTGCCAAGTTGGAGAGATATTGCAGTAGTCTGACAGCCCCTGGAAACAGTTTGCATGAGTGGCTAAAGGTAATATCTTTGATAAATCAGCATAGTAATTGAGAATTGCAGATTAGCTACAGGTACTCCTTGATTTATAATCATTTGTTTAGTGACCATTGAAAGTTAAAAAGGTGGTGAAAAAAGTAACTTATGGCCATTTTTTACACTTATGGCCATTTTAACATCTCCATGAGTATTTGATCTACAAGTCAGATGCTTGGCAACTGGCATGTATGTATAACTGTTGCAGTGTCCCAGGGTCATGTCAGGGGTGAAATGCTCCCGGTTCAGACCGGATCGCCCGATCCAGTAGCGATGGCGGCAGGTGGCTCAGAGAACCGGTAGCAAAAATCCCTGCCCCCCCCCCACACCCAGCTGAGCCACACGATCATCAGAGGCTGTTTTTTTACTTTTAAAAGCATTTTTTCTACAACGTCTTCGGCCGAAAAAATGCTTTTAAAAGTAAAAAAAAAAGGCTCTGATGATCGTGCGGCTCAGCTGGGATGGTCCGAGGCTTTTAAAAGCATTTTTTCTACAACCTCTTTGGCTGAAGGAAAAGAAAATGCTTTTAAAAGCCTCTGACGATCCCAAATGAATTGCCTGATCCTCAGAGGCTTTAAAAACATTTTTTTCTGCAACCTCTTTGGCCAAAGAGGTTGTAGAAAAAATGCTTTTAAAAGTTAAAAAAAAAAAAGTTGGCCACGCCCATCCAGTCACATTACCCCCCCACCAAGCCACGCCCATAGAACCGGTAGTAACAAATTTTATATTTCACCACTGGGTCATGTGATCACCTTTTGCGACCTTCTGGCAAAGTCAATGGGAAAGCCAGATTCAGTTAACAACCATGTTACTAACTTAACAACCGCAGTGATTCACTTAACAACTGTGGCAAAAAAAGTCATAAAAAGGGGCAAAACTCTCTTAACAACTGTCTGGCTTAGGAATTGACATTTTGGGTTCAATTGTAGTTGTAAATCAAGGAGTACCTGTACAAGAGTTTGGCAATTTAAGCAAGCTGATAAGCAACGCAAACCTTGTGTCACATCATGATTCCTAATGCCCAGGTTTTTATTGGGTGACAATAAATGAAACTTCAGAATTGATTTATTCCATGTATTTTAATAGCCTTCGTTCCTATATGTCTCACGGATATCTAAATATAGGTGAAAAAACATGTCAGCCCTTTGAGGTAAACTAAATTAGGAAATTAGGATTCAGGATGAAATACCAGGACTTTATTGACATATAGGCTATAATATCACAATCTCGAAAGCCTGATGAAGTTTCCCTTCCCTCCATCTTACAACAAAAAGAATGAAGGCAGGGTCACTTTAACTTTCTTTCTAATACCTCCTTCTCTTCCTGGGCTTAGTTTATATTTTGTTAACAGACTCTGAACATCTTATATTTATAATTATAAGATTGTATCTTACGATTTATGATTTATCAATTTGTTGCTTGTATGTACACTGAGAGCTTATGCACCGGAGACAAATTCCTTGTGTGTCCAATCGCACTTGGTCAATAAAGAATATTCCTGTTCTTCTCCAAGGTCATTGCTGTGGTTCCCTACAAGATCCCCAGGCATTCCAATGGAGAAATTTTCATTATTCAATATCCTCATCAACTGTAAGTTTCTTACAGTGTCTTTCCATCTCTTACCTCTTACAGATCCGAGCTTACATTGGAGCCTTTGCCCCCGATGCAAATGAGGCAGCAGATCTTACAGCCCTCCGTTTTTTCTCTGTCAATTCCATTGTGGATCCCTGGGTCTTCATCATTTTTCGGACATCCATATTTCGCAGTTTGCTCCAGCGGTTTTCTAGGAGGCTAAGTTTGAAGAAGGATCTGCATTCCCAAGATCAGCTCCTGGGAACTTGGCAGAGGAAAGAATCCAGCGACATACCATAAATGGATGGGAGCTGGAAATGATACAACTGGACTTCTTCTTGTGGCATATCATGGTCTTCAAAGCCGAAGTGTTGCAAGTCAACGTTTATTAAGGTTGAAAAGGGGGACCAAGATGACTCTGCGGTACTGGCTGTAGCTTCATTGGTAGACTCTTGTTCTGGTGCTTCTTCAAAAAACCCAAGATGCAGTTGTCATAGATAGGACTCATTCACATTACAGTAACAATTTACTTGACTGGTGGGATCCATTTGCACAGAAGCATTCAGAAATGTATTTAAGTCCAAATATTCTACCAGAGATATTGGGCACTTTAAGTTCCAATTACCTCTTCTACCAGCAGATTTGATTTGCATGCTGCAAATCTGTGGTTTAAATGATTAGAAGTTGAGAAGGAGAAGAGGAATGTTCTCTGTATGCGTGTGAACCCTGTACCCCAAGCATGGGAGCTGATACTAATTGACTAACCATGGAAACTCACAAAAGACAAGTACAGAATATGGAATAGAAGCCTTCAGGGATATGGACTATAAAAAGCTGCTATGCACGTTCTTTCTCTTTCTCATTGCTCTGTGGTGGATTTGTGACAGGTGTACTGTGTGTCCATACTTAGAGCAATTTGCACTTGTTTGTTGGCCCCTCTAAACAGAGATATTGTCAAGTTAGAGAAAGCCTTGAAAAGGAACAATTCCAGTGGTGGGATTCAGCCAGTTCGCACCACTTCGGGAGAACCGGTTGTTAACTTTCTGAGCACTTCGGCAAACTGCTTGTTGGAGGAAATGATTAGGGCAGAGAACCAGTTGTTAAATTACTTGACTCCCGCCACTGAATAATTCAAATGATCAAAGTGTCATTGTAATCTTGAACAAATGTTTAAACTGAGGGTTCTTTAAAGCAAATGGTTGAAAAGCAAACATTTTGACTGCTATATTTCCGTTAAATAAAGATTAAACATCCATTATCTCATTTTGGGGGAAAAAATCCAAGTATAGCTTACACTTTAAGCCTAAGAGGAAGCAGATTCATTTTGTTGGTAGTTTATACAAGTAAATACAATGCGATTGACTGAATTTTGCAACAGTTATCTTTAGAGAAATGTTCAAGATTGAAAATAATTTAATTATTTTTTTTAACTGTCCCCAAAATTTAACAATGCAGTAAATTTGTAAAATGCTTGTGGTTTGTTTTTTTTAAATTAAAACTATTTGAAGAGGAAATATGAATTGGTTTTGAATGCAAGTGCATATAGTCACAGCCATAGTTTTCATAATTGTAATATATAGCTGTGAGAAATGGACCATCAGAAATGCTGAACAAAGAAAAACTGATGCCTTGGAATTATAATAGTGGACAGAGTTTTTCAGAATTTTTGAGAATGCCTGGGAATGGCAGAAGAACAGATCGTTGAAGACTAATTGAAGCAACACCAGAATGCTAACTAGGAACACTAATAAGAAAGCTCAGATTTCAATATTTTGGACCTGTAATGAAAAGGCAAGAATAGCTAGAAAAGACTAGCTAAAGGACTGGCACATGGAAAAAACTAAAGCAGAAAAGAAGTAGTTAGAAGCTATTAATAATGACACAGGTGGGAGTTTATAAAGAAGTGGTTATTGACAATCTGGAAAAATGATGCCTAGATTGTTCACCAAGAGTTGAAAGCAATTGAATGAACAACAGCATCCAGGCCATCAAATGTTCTGAAGCTTAGTCAAAAGCCGAGCTGATTCAACAGCAGAAAAAATACACTGAATATTTTGGTACATGCATACTGTATGTTCCTTTGAATTTTGGGTGCCTTTCTGATTGCCCCACCTTAGAGTGGGTATATTAGAGGTGGCAGGAGCTAAAGGAAGGGCAGCTGAAGTGTAATATCTTCGTCTAAAGAACAGTAACAATGACTGTGGCTTTCTAATAAGTAACTTTCTCTTATTAGAAAGTCACAGAGTTTTGGACTGCAATTCTCTCAGCTTCTTAGACCTAGGATTGCAGCTGCTTTTCTGAGCTCTAAATGGGATTCCAGGAAAAGTTCCATTTGGCGTATGGATTGGCTTCTCCCCTTTCCAGGGTGCTCTGGAATTCTTCTTTGCTTTCAAATCCTAAGTATTGCAAAGCCTAGTTTCCATTGTTTGTTTAAAAATAATAATAATAATAATAATAATAATAATAATAATAATAATAATAATAAGGGAGCAACATTGTTCTCCCTGGAATTAGAGCTGATGGGCCTTAAATAGCAATTCCCAGACATTTGGCCAATGGAGGTGAAGAAATGCTGGCATGGTGGCCAACCTTTGCTAGAGGTTGCTGTCGACCAGTTCTTCTCAGTGCAATTCCAAAAGTTCTGTTTCTGTATACCAGCAATGGAAGGTTAAGATGCTGGAATATTAAGAATCACTGTGGATCGTATTCGTCTCCTTTCTTCCATTCGTCAACATATATGTCAGCAAACCTAGATGGGAAGCAGCAATACAGCACCTGGAAAGACCAAGTATCTTTCCTCCTCCCCTCAATTGCCATCAACAGTGCACCCAAAGTTAAAATTACAATAATATAAATGTACTGACTGTATTGAAATAGTGCAAATCTGACAAATCCGAAACTCCGCATGAAAACCCATAAGAATTTGGCCCTGTTGCACCAACTCTTGTAAGATCTCAAGATGAAACCATCAAAATCATGGCAATATCTGCTGAATTCATGAAATGTGGGATGGTGTGAACCTAAACACCTGACATGTTTGCAGTTTCTTCACTTTATTAATTCTCTTCCATAGGTTGCCCACAATAGGAATGCTGTGTGAGGGGTGGGCACAAAAAAAGAGAAAAATGAAGAAAAATAACTTGCCTCTTTTCTTCCTGACTGCCACAAATTGCCAGAATTTGGGCTGCGCAGATGATCATCATGGATCTCCTATTGCTGTGCTTGGCCCAACCCCATTTACCGCATCAAAAATTGAATTCCAGGTAGACATATAAAAGATTGCACTGGACAAAGTCAAAGAGATTACAGAATTATTCCCTTACAGCCTGCCATAACTGTTACATGGATTTCGACTTGATACGAACAGAAAACCTATGATTTTTCACCCAATTCATTACTGTGATTTTTTTTTTAAAAAAAGGGATTAAGACATTTACAAAGCCTACATTGATATCTCTGGATTTCCTGGGCACATCTGTCTGGACATTGTTGATTGAGTGTTATCTTAACTTTTAATGGCTTATTATATTTTTATCACTATCAGTACTCTTATCATTGCTTGATTGGTCCTCTTCAATAAAACAGTTATGGTCAGCCTTTGATATTTCTGCAGCTCAGATATTCCCTGGGGAAAAAAAGAGCAAGAAATTGACAATGTCTAGTTTTTAGTTATTTTTACAGTATGTGTAAACTAGAATACAGGTATATTCCAGAATTCTGCTAAATGTTTATTTCTAGGAAATATAAGTATGCACTTTTAATACTTTCAGTCATCTGAAAAGACAGATCTGTAATGGATACTTTATTACTTTGCATCCCCAAGTTAATAAGATGAGCCAATAACTTAGCTTCTATATTCATTATATATATTAATATATATAACAATATATATTATTCGTTCAATTGACTATGGGGGACAGAGTGAGGTTGAAACCAAAACAAGGATGATTTCGCAGAATGCGACGCCAACCAGAGAATTTTGCAAGTTTAGATATTTAATATTTAGCCTCTTGTAACACAAATACCTAAGAGCATTCCAGATTTTTGCTAAATGTCTAATAATAAAGAATGCATCTTGCTGCTAACTAATCGGAGGCAAGCCAAATGCTTAACCATGCAAAATGTTCTAGGTCTGATCCAGTGGTTGCACATATCTGGACAATAGCTAGATGGCAGTGAAGAATTAGAAAACCTCTAACTAATAATCATCTGACAGTTTCACAGAGCAAAGGGAAAATATCTATTGACCAAGAGTACAATAAAAATGAAAAAAAAAAAAACGTAATACATGGAATTACAAGCGTGTTGCTACTTGGAAAAGACCTCTCATATGGATGATGATATTGGCCAGGGCTGAAATTTCAGCTGATAGAACCACAAATCCTGGCCCTTGGAATATTAGCATATTGAACATTAAAACTCTATGAATAGTAGTAGTACAATAGAGACCTGCTCCAGGAGTACAATAAAGATGCTCTTTATTCAAGATATAGGGCAGCATGAATTCATGTGCCTCTGAGAGAAACAAGGCAAAGCAACTGTGTGGATATGGACTAGTTTCACAGTGTGATGTGCCACTCTTTGTAACAGTTCAGTTGAACAAACCATAGTTACCCTGGCCATTGGTCTATTAAACAAAATGTATGGGTCCCCAGATCTTGCCAATCCATGAGCACCTTTATTATAGTTTAATGTACTAAGCTAATTGCATTAGGCAGTGGAGGTGACTCTTGAGTAGCACTGAATAGCTTTATTCAACTAGTGCAAAGAGGCACATGGGGAACCTAGATGAAGGACTGGGGGCAGGAGGGCTCTGCATTTTTCTGTTTACCTTTTCAAAAAATATTATATCATGCTAGAAGAAAAAGTGTGTGTGTATGTGTAATTACATTTAATTAAGAGGTGAAAAATATACATATCATTCCTGTGATTACGGTACGATATGATAATTGAATGAAAAGTGCTTTCAGTGTTATAAATTGCCAAAATGTGGCAATAGTAATGCAGTAGAAGTTCGTCTGTGTTCTTTAGCATTTGTTCTTTGGTTGATCTGAAGTTGTTATTGGAAAAGATTGGGTTGCCATGGTTTGTGCAACGGAAACCTGCAGTCAGTCACCAGCGTACTTTAAGCAATGTACCACGATTGAAATTTTGATTGCTGAAAGAGTTCCTCCAATTGAAATTCAGCCCTGAATGCAGAATGTTTATCCTGATTGTTGTGTTGATATGAAATTATACGTATTGCTGTACTTGTATAGATGGTGAATCCAGAAAGAACAACCAATGAGTTTCATATAAGAAAAGCTGATGAACTGATAAAAGGCAATCACTAAAAATGAAACTACTGGTTTGATGCTCATCAAAATCAAAAGGTTTGTGCACAATAGGTCCCTTGCATGCCATGACAGAGCTGAAACCTTAAAAATTTGAAATTTGCAAGCAGTTGTTATGCTGTTAGGCACAAGGAACTAATAACAACAAGGTGGAATTGCTCAGAGTAGTTTCTTCATTGCTTTTGCCCATAGACAGGAATCCTCAATCACGCTCTAAATAAGTATGAAATAAATCCTGTGAAAATTTAAGGACGATCCCTTCTGGGCCTTTTTTCACAAACTAAGGACTCAAGGCTGATCTGCCTTCTTCTCCCTTGGAAAGAAACCCTTCCCTCTTATATCCCAGCATCAGATTCCTCCACATAAGCTATGAGAATAAAGAATTTCTTCACAGCAGAATTATGATAGCCAACAAAATGGGGACTCAACACAAAGTGTCAGTCCATGGAATATCATCAGAAAACTTTGCCTGTAGGGAAAAAAACTAGACAATGGAAGGAAAACATAAGGTTACAACTTTTGGGGGATGCAGATGGTTTTATTCACATAGGTTTTTTTTAAAACCCCGAACTACTATCAACAAAGAACACTACATTGCCACACTCAAAACTTTGAAACTAGGATTAAGTAAAGTTTGGAAGTATAGAAGGAATTTGTGCTGCAGCATACTTAACCTCACACTTCATAAGTCACTCAAGAGGCACTTACAAAGTTATATCTGCATTACCCATCCACCAAACCTGGCACCTTGTAACTTCTTCCTTTCCCCATTTTTTAAAACCATCTTTATGGGCATCTGCTTCACTCAAATGAAGAGTAAAAGACCTTGTGGAAGAGACAAAGTGTGGAATTCTTTCATGATGGCTTTAAGAAGGTTGTCTGTCAACAGCAGGAATGTGTAGCAAATTTGATTGTGATGCTCTCTGAGCTTGGTTGTTTTCTTGCAGATGTTTCATTGGTCTGTGGCACACAGAGAACAGGCCCAATTTAAAGAACTGACAGATTTGCATTTGTTTTTCACTATTAGTTACACCTGAAATCTGTTAAATGGGGACAGCAAGCTCTATAACCCAGGCCTTTACCTGATAAGCCATCCAAAATCCATAGCCTTGATCTTGAAGTTATAATGACAATCCTCTCTGTTTTTCTCCTTCTAATTCCCATGTCCATCTCCTCTGTGGAGTGCCTGCTTAGTGATGGAAGTATTTTGTTTTCTTTTAATAATATATATATATATATATTGCAATCTCCCCATTTACCTAACCTGTGGGGGTTGTTTGGTAATCCTTACTTATCAAGTGCCCTATTTAGTACCATTTAAAGTTATAGTGGCATGCAAAAAGTAACTTTACAACTGGTCCTCACACAACCATCACAGCATAGCAATAGCACTTAGACTTACATACCGCCACATAGTGCTTTACAGCACACTCTGAGCAGTTTACAGAGTCAGCATATTGTCCCCAAGAATCTGGCTCCTCATTTTACTGACCTTGGAAGGATGGAAGGCTGAGTCAACCTTGAACTGTTCAGGATCGAATTCCTGACTATTGGCAGAGTTTGTCTGCAATACTGCATTCTAACCACTGCGCCACTACACATCCCTGCAATCACACGATCAAGATTCAGACACTTTGCAACCAGGGATGTTTACAATCACTGCAGTGTCTCACAGTCATGTGATTGCTATTTGCATAGCTGGTTTCTGAAAAGCAGAGTCAATGGATAAATTTCAGTAAAAATCATAATTCACAAGTATGTCTTGTCTCGTTTAACAACTATGGGTGATTCTCTTAATGATCTTGGTGGAAGTGAGGTTTAATGTCCAATGCAATCATATGATGTTTCGCTTAGTGATGGTGTGCTGGTCCCAATTGTGACCGTTAACTAAGGACTACCCGTGTTGCCCTTTGTAAGGGCAGTTCCTTAGAGGTATCTTCAGGGAGGCAGATGAGAAAAGCTGGGTTGCATCTTTGCAATGTAAGATCCACCTTATGTAGGTACATTAAGAAGTTGCACTCATGTTCCAAAAAGGGCAAAGATTCTATTGTGAATCCACAGCTTCTGTCATTTTGACAAAGTGTTGGACTCTGTGGATACCACTGTAGTATATACTGTAAAACTGAGATAAGAAATATTTTAAGTGCAAGTATGATGAAAAGCATAGAAGGATAGCACCAAACATTTGTTAAGCAAATCCTGTGTCTGGGTAAAGCACAGCATCTTGCAGGTAGGCAAAAGTACAGTGTTGATGCCCCTAGAAAGGCAGGGAGGGCCCCATAACTGAAAAGAGCCTTGCTGAGAGAACTTTTCATCAGCATCAGCTATTTTCAGTGCCACAATCTGATCCCATGTCTTCCCTTTCCAAAGATCTCAAAAACAGGTAGAATTAGACCAAGAGAGTTACTCCAAGAAATGTAAAGGGGTGTACAGTACCTCCATTTAATTATGTTTGAGGTGTTCTGCAGGAAGATCCCCAGATGACCATATAGTGGAGCAGAGGATCACCTAGTATTCTAATACAAGATGATCACTAGGCTAAGCCAGCCAGAACTGAAAGGGCCTTGAAACTGCAATCACTTTCCTCTCTGATGACAAATCCAGATTGAGACTTTCTACCTTTACTAATTGGTTCTACACAGTCAGTTTGGTGTAATGATTAAGGCATCAGGTAGAGCATATGTTCTAGTCCTATCTTAAGTACAAAGCCATCTGGGTGGAGTCTGACAATTTGTCACAGTCAACTTGCCATGGCCAACTTGCTGTAGGACAACTTGCTGTAATATTAGTGATATTACACTAATATCAAAGAAATGGTGGAATAAAATCCACCATTTGCAAGAAAGGGTGCAAAAAGAGGGACAGAATGAAATGTGAATGACAAAAATTAAAATATTTTTTATTTATTTTAAATAATTAAATTGAATTATTAAATTGAATTATTAAATTGTCCCATAGCGAGTTGTCCTATGGCGAGTTGGCCATGGTGAGTTGTCCTAAGGTGAGTTGGTCATGATGAGTTGGCCACGCAAGTTAGCTTCAGTGAGTTGTCCCATTCTGATCTGGGTGACCTTGGGTCAGTCACTGTCTCAGACCTGGGAAGCAGATAGTGGCAAATCACTTCTGGAAAACTTTGCCAACAAAACTGCAGGGCCTAATCCAGGCAGTCTCTAGGAGTCAAAAACTGACTCAAAGGCACCTATACACCATTCTATACATTCATTTTTGAGGGGGGTCTCTGATCTTCTCTGAAACTTTCAATTAGATCTCCAATCTCAAATATTCACTGACTCCATCTAGTCAAAATTCATGGCCATTATTCAGCTCATTGCTGAATGCGAAAAGTATAATGGACTTTTCATCAATTGCCGTTTTAATCTGAGGAGAAGTTACCAGAGAACTCTGCAGCTCAGTAATTAGTCTAGATCAGTATTTCTCAATCTTGGCAACTTCTGAGAGTTGAAGTCTATACATCTTAAAGTTGCCAAGGCTGAAAAGCATTGATCTGTATCATTGAGCTAACCTTTACATTCCTGGAAGAAGCTATTCTTGTTTTCCAATGCCTGTCAGTCAGAGCAGACAATCAATGTTTATTATTCAATTGGCCCCTTGGTCCACAGGCATCAATTTCTCGTGGTGCTTTATGGCATGCTGTTACATTTATGCTTCCTTGCGTGTTTCAAAATTCTCAATACGCTCAGCCGAAAGTAAGAGGAAGAAGAAAATCACCACCAACAAAATAGATAAACAAGAATGACAAAGCAAACGGGCATTTACGTTCCTGTTTATCTGGGCAAAGATCCAGAGGCTGGGTTCTGGCACATCCAGAGGCTTTTTTTCAAAGGCCTTGTAGGCAGGGCTCCTGTCGTCAGCTAAACACATGCTTTGTAGGCAGTTGCTCCAGGCAATAGTCAGTTAAGGGCTGTCACAGGGTTGTCTTAACAGTATTATGGGCCCCAGGCAAAGCAGTGTCCGGCGGCCCCTATGACAACTACTCACAGGAATAAAAATGTAAATGGTCAATAAAATTAAACATATATTTGCATGTTAGTATTAATTTTAAAATGCAGTAAAATGTAATAAATAAGTTGCTGTATTGATATGATACAAGGTGCATTAAAGGGTTAACAAACACAGTATGTAGTATGAGGCCCCTATGCTCGTGGGCCCCACGGGCAAGTGCCCATCACGCCAGGGGTGAAATGCTCTCGGATCAGACCGGATCGCCCAGTCCGGTAGCAATCTTGACCATTGGTTCAACGATCCGGTAGCAACGGTGGAGCAAAGCTCCACCCACCTGCCCAGGTGTCATTACTTCCTGGTTTTAACCAAGAAGTAATGTGTTTTTTTACCTTCTGCGCATGTGCAGGTTTGCATGCGCACATGATACGCACACGGCGCATGCACTTCCGAACCAGTAAAGAAGGTAAGTAGATTTCACCCCTACATCACGCCCATGTGTTAAGACAGCCCTGGGCTGTCACCTAGCAAGTGTTCAAAAGGGATTTCTGCATGGGAGCTTCTGTCAGGAAGAAGGTTCCTTGTTTCAGTACTGACAGGCATATGCCTATACTTCATAAATCAATTGTCAGTCTAGGAAGGGGAAACAGTGGCTTAGGAAATAGCTCTCTGACTCACACCTATAAGTTTGGAGCATATAGCACAGCCTTGCTGTCTACAGATCATAGAGTTTCTATAGACTTGCTCTCCTCATATTATATTCAGCCAGGGCTGTGGTTGAATGGGAAAGTTTTATGAGAAAAGAATTTTCACGCCTCCATTTTTTAAAAAAAACTTTTTTTCAAAAGGGGGAAAGGAAGGAGGATTGTTTATCCAGATTTCTAGTTATCAGAATTCCAGTCAGACAGTTGCTTTCCCTTTGAATACAGTAAATATCTTCCATTTTGTGTTTTCCTTTGCCACTGATGACAGAGACGATTAATGCAGAGCAGATACAATTAATACAGTTGATATAGTTATGCACAGGCTTAATTGTGCAATTGGGATTGCACTGGCTCTTATCTTGCTATGGCAGGGCTAAGTTATCTGTCACTAGCCACAAAGTTGGCAGCAGAGATAAGTGCTTGGAATCCTGAAAGGCCAACCTGGAAAGACATCATAGATTTTCATAGAATCATAGGGCTGGAAGAGACCTCAGAGGTCTTCTAGTCCAATGCCCTGCCTAGGGCAGGAGTCCTTATTCCATTCCAGACAAATGGTTGTCCAATATTTTCTTGAAATCCTCCAGTGATGGAGCACCTACAACCTCATGAGGCAAGTTGTTCCATTGATTAATTGTTCTCACTCAAATTTCTCCCTAGTTCCAGATTGGATCTTCCTCTGATGAGCCTCCACCTATTGCTTCTTATACTACCCTCAGGTGACTAGAGAATAAGTCCATCCCTTCTTCTCTGTGACAGCCCTTCAAGTGCTGGAATACAGCTGTCTTGTCATACCTGACTCTTCGATTTATTGAACTAAACATACTTAGTTCCCTTAGCTGTTCATTATGTGGTTTAGCCTTCAGACCTCTTCATTCACCATCATCCCAGAGAAAGTCTATGTATAGGATTTCTATTATTCAACACCAGATTGATGGCACATAATCAAATCAATCAGTAGGTGGCAGCATTAGTAGAAATTTGTTGAGCGGAAATATAGCATTTTTCCAGTACAGTAGAACCTCTGGTCACCACCAAATCGGGTTCCAACCAAAAAATCCACATTTTTTTTTTCTGCAGGTGATTTCCCCTTCCGTGCCATTTTTTTTTTTGTAAGTGCCAAATTTCCAAAATTAGGCTCGGGTTACAATGAAATTGGTTTGTAGTCAAAGTTATGGAACGAATTATGGTCGTGACCATGTACTGGGAATCTTTCCCCATTATTACTTTTCCAATCTTTAAAAGGAACTTCAACAGGTGTCTCTGTAGTATTATTATCCTGATGGTGTGTCTTGTCTGGTTTGAAAAGCTTTTTCTAGACCACATCAATTGTCCACAATGCCTGCCTCACAGTCTGAAATGTATTGCTTCTGTAAAGGAATATGGTTATCTTTCTTGTTGAAACTAATGGCATTGACAGGTTTGTGCTCCAAAGATAAAATAAAGATGTTTTCCTTATCTATCATTCTGCCTTAGTTTGGCATTTTATTTGCAATATCTAGATGAATTTGTGCAGCTCATTTCATAAAAAAAGATGGCTAATTCATGAATCAGTACATCAAGCCAATATAGGCAACTGAGTTAATTCAGTAAATTACAGGATAATTTGTTATGTGAAGAGCCATGGTTTCGTAACATTATTCAAACTCAGGAACTTGCTCACTATTCGTTATGGGAATGTAGCGTCCTGAATAACAACATAAACTCTAGCATTTTGATCATCTCCTCATTCACCCCAACTCCATTCAGTTTATGAATTAGTCAATTTCAGTAGCAGGATCCTCACTGCCAAAAGTGAACTGTGAATCTGGAAAACCTAGCTGTGGGGCTGACAAACAACTATTACCTAGTAAATTTGGCTCAGGGTTTTTCCCTGGATGTAATTTAACTTTCCAAAAATTAAAATTAGATACTTACCCTTAAATAGCAAGTCACTAAGCAATGACTCAACCAGTAAGGAAGTGATGTATTCAATAAACTCTCAGGTATCATGTGACTCCCAAGCACTTCAGATGATCTACCCTATACCATATAATCAACTTTCCCGTGGAAAATTACCATTCTCTAAATTTCTGGACCATTCTGCATATTAATGTGGCCAGTTCTTGGCCATTGGAAGATCCTACTTGATGTGTAATTTTCTTGGTATGTAAAATACAAAGCGGTTTACCATTGCCTTCTCCTAAATAATGAACTTTTCTATTGTCACTAAAGAGAGTTTCCATCTCTAGCATCTTTCTATATACTGTATTAGGCAGCCAGAATGACCTTCACACCATAGATGGCCCTGCTGGGATTATATAATCTTGGAATATACTTCTGGCGTTCTTCACTCATTTTTCCTAAGAATCACTCTCCCTGATAAAACAAAGCAGGATTTGGAGGGGATGGGGATATAAAGTAAGCTCTACAGAAGCCCAATTCCAGGAAAGTGGAATACAGTACATCCATACATATACGAAGCTGCCCTTGAAGACCACTGAGAAGCTACAGCTAGTCCAGAGTGCAGTGGCACAGGCAGTGGTGTGTCATGTTATGCCCATGTGACATCCCTGTTTCTTAAGTTGCATTGATTGCCATTCAGCTTCCAGCTACAATTCAAGATACTAATTTGTGAGGAGATGTTGTTAAAAATGTGCCTGTGCTCCCACGCTTTGGATTAGGATGAACCCAGCTTCTGCTAGGGTCTCTTTTTTTCTGGTTTGTGGTATCTTTGGTTGGTCTCAGCATGGTGGAAAAAATGGGGCTATGAATGAATATAAAGAAAACCAACTAATGGTAAAATCTAACTTCAGAACTGAGAGTTAATGTTAGGATATTTAATTAAATAGCTGGAACAGTAAAGTTGATAATGAGCAGTGTTAGTTGATTGGTTGGAGTATGGGTTCCTGCATGAGACAATCTACATTATGATTGGCTGCTGGGTGTAAAAAGGGAGTTTCTTTCCCCCCCCCCCCGCTTTTTCTTCTGGGTGCTCTGTATGCTGTTCTGTGATTTACCTGATGATTTACCTCATGATGTAGTGAAGTGCCTGACTATCTTGTCTGCTGTGACTATAGATGTAAAATATATTTATTTATACAAAACTACAAGTTCATGTCAGCGTCTCTGACTTCCTTTTGGAAACCTGCTGCACAATTCCCTGACAGTGAAGATACTGAAGTGCTGGATAGCTTCCGCCTTTGAGGGTCAACCATCTACACCAGAGGTCTTCAAACTTGGCAGCTTTAAGACTTGTGGACTTCAACTCCCAGAATTCTGGGAGAATTCTGCTGGCTGGAGAATTCTGGGAGTTGAAGTCCACAAGTCTTAAAGCTGCCAAGTTTGAAGACCTCTGATCTACGCAGTAAAGAAAGTTGCAGTCAAGAAACATGCACAGATTAGCACTTGGTACAGTAGCAATGAAAGGCTTGGAGAAGATATTCAGATGTTTGGGTGTATCTATATCTACAAATATTAGAACTGTGCAGGGAATGCTTTTCCCTGTCATAGTTTATTGAAGCAAAAGTTGGAAGAAGCAGGATAAAAAAAAGTATTGATGTTTTTGAACTTTGGTGTTGGAGAAAACATCCGAGTACCATGGCCAGCCAAAAACAAAAGCAAAAACCAGATGGATCAGTGAAACAATCAACCCAAAGTTCTCACTCAAGGTACAAATGACCAAGTTCAAATTATCCTACTGTGGGCATATTATGCAAATATTTAGCTCTCTGGAGAAGTCTACCATGGTGGGAAAGTTGGAAAGGGGAAAAAAAAGGATGATTAGGAGCAAAAGTGATTAGTGAACCAGGAGAAAGACAGATCATCATGGAGAAAACCCATGTGGTCACCGAGAGTCAATAGTGACTTGATAGAACATCAATCAGATCCTATTTGATGGTAGTGATATACTCTTGAATCTCTTTTGCAGTGTTGGACTATTGGGTACCTCTTGTGCAGCCATTGACAATAGTAGATGGCCCAATTATCTTAAGTTGTAACCAGCATCTTTGGTTCTTATGGTTCTTTGTTGCATAATCATCCAGGATGATCAGCTGGTGATGAACTACTAACAGGGAATTTCTGTATACAGTATTGTTGAACGCTATGACACCATCACTCCCTAAATTTGGAAACATGACTCTTCTTCAGCTGACAGAGAGGCAGATGTGTGAGAGAATCTGTATGTGAGAGTGTGTGTGTGCAAAAAATCAACATTAGTTTTAGAAGAGACAACAGTGGAAACATTGAAGTTGTGCATTTCACAGCAGAAAAGATATTTACTGCTGAATGGAGAACAAAATCAGCATCCTTAATGTCATGAAAAGAAACACTGCCATAAATTTGGATATCTGCATTGCCACATCATTCTCTGCATAGCATCATGTTAACCAAATGTGTTGTTTTCATGGGTTAGGAAGCTAATAGTTTCAATTGGATGATTGTTCAATGTCTAGCCAATGGCTTTTGCGGCTTTCCAGTTTTCTTTAGTGAAGAGCCCAGCAATCCACAGTGATGCCTGCCGATAAGAGTTACTTTGTTATAGCTATCGCCAAACACTTTGGTTCCTTATGCAAGTGGGCATTTTCCCCATCACAGCCAAGCACAGTTCGCAGGATTGGAAGATCAAGAGCTAGGAAAATTCGCCACATTTGGTATGCCCCTGCTATTTTTGTAGATTTATGGTCTCTGCCTTTGCCCTTTTCTCCTCTCCAATTCCAAACCCATTTGGAGATATTCGATTAGGATTAAGGTGGTGGAGAGTTTCAGGAGGTAGAAGTCTGAGTGAGTTACAACTGTAAATGGTAAGTCAACTTGCAAGGAGGTTCCTGCCATCTGACTCTGACTGTTGCCTTGTCTGCTGCTCATTGATTTTGCCAGGAGACATCACTGCCTCTAAGGCACACACACACACACATCTCCAAATTAGTCTCAGTTCTAGTAATTACTGGCCACTGAATGTCATTGTCAGGACCTGCTGTTCACTGTCAAGAACCAGGCTACACAGTCCGTAGGAACAATAAGGCCTCTTGGCATAACTCAAGCAGCACTGTGGCTGCTTCAGGAAAAAAAAAGTTATACATACAACAAAAAACCAGCAGTTTCAGCAGCGGGAAAAGAATGAGATATTTTGTCTTGCATTCCAGCTTTGACAGAGGAATAATAACCACACATCAATTCTCCTTCCCCAAACATGTATGGAGAATGAAGAAAACGGGGAGAGGGAGGAAGTCTGGGATGTTCTCTTGCCCACGTCCCTAGCACAGTGCCAACCCAGGGCTCAGGAATCATATTTGGTCACAGAGGTGTCACAGGGCACAATTAAAAAAATAAATAAATCAGCAGGCCATTCATGACTAAGTCATTGAAGCTCTGCCTGTTTTTATGTGTAAGGTATTTTAATTGTAAGAGCTGCCGTCTTGACTTTTTTGCTCGTACAGTACTCTGCAGCTGCCTCTGGTTAGTCGATTCGATCTATCCTGCCTGACCTGTGATATACAGGCTTCTCTGAAAATGCTGTTCACATGTAGGTCCCGGTGCTACAGGTCACAGAGGTGCGACTTTCTAAACACTCACAGAGGTACCCTGTTCTGGATTACATTACAAATTTATTTGCTACATTCCTGGTGATCCTGTGCAAAGGGCACCTTACGAGTTAGGATTCACACCAATTTTCTTTTTTGGAAAAGAAGAGGTGGCAAACAAACGAAGGAGACCCCTGATGATCTACCCATGGAGCTCTTCTTGGTTCATACGGTGCCAGAGAAATCAAATTTATCTCCCTCATGGAAAAAGACGAATGAATTCAAACTTGCGTTTCTATGCAACTGTGCCACCAATGTGCGCGGGGGAGGGGGGGAGATATTTTGAAGGGGGGCAAAATAAGTTTCGTTGTAAGGTATGGGATGGTTCCACTGCCGAAGTTTCATTCTGAAGCAGAGAACGTGAGGAAGTTCCTTCATTCCGAAGTAGTAGAAGTGAGAGCAGACGCCGCCCACTCGGCGCTGGGAATACCACACCCCACCCCCACCCCCCGCGCCGCTCTCTCGTGGCGCTTTCAGGAGAGCAGCGGCTCGCGGGGAAGCCGCAAGGGCAACCCCGGCTCGTCCGGAGTCTGGCAGCTATATCGGGGGCGGGCGGGTCGGGGGGGGGGGGGGGGGGGGGGGGGGGCGGCAGAAGGTGGTGCTTAATCTTCGGCCGCCCGCCCGCTGAGCTTCCACTGAGGAGCGGCCGCTCCGTCAGTTCACCGCGATGATGGACGAGGCGGGCCGTGGAAGCACGCAGCCGACCCCGCTCTTAGACAACAAAGGACCGACGACGTCGGCTTCGCCGGTCTTAGATGGGGCCCCGGCCGTCTCGGCGGTCATGTTCACGGCCGGCGTGCTCGGCAACCTGACGGCGCTGGTGCTGCTGCTGCTGGCGCGGCGCCGTCGGCTGGCTCGGCGGGAACGCCTGGCGCCTTTCCACGTGCTGCTGATGGCGCTGGTGTTGACCGACTTGCTGGGCACTTGCCTGCTCAGCCCGGTGGTGCTGGCGGCCTACGGGCGACAACTCCGGCTGGAATACGTGGACAAGCGCCTCTGCCACTACTTCGCCTTCTCCATGAGTTTCTTCAGCCTAGCCACCATGAGCTGCCTGGGCGCCATGGCGCTGGAACGCAGCCTGGCCATGGCCGCGCCGTACCTCTACGAGCGGCTGCTGAGCGGGCGGCCCCTAGCGCTGCTGCTGGGAGCCCTGCCCGCCACCTACGGCCTGGCCGCCGCCTTCTGCGCCCTGCCGCTGATGGGCTTCGGCACCTACAAGGAGTACTGGCCGGGCACGTGGTGCTTCATCGATATGCACACGAATGGCAGAACCTTCGCGCTGCTCTACGCTTCGGTGCTGCTGCTGCTCATCCTGGCCGTCCTGCTGGGCAACCTGGTGGTCATGGTCAGCCTCTGCCGCATGTACCTGAGGCGCGCGCACTCCCGCCTGCCCGCCGCCTGTTGCAGCCCCACGCTGGGCGCCTGCCGCCAGCCGGACTCAGGCGGGGAGCGCGCGCAGGGCGCCCGGAGACCGTTCTCCATGTCCGAGGAGCTGGATCACCTCATCCTGCTGTCCATCATGACCATCATCTTCGCCGTCTGCTCCCTGCCTTTTACGGTGAGTCCCTGCCCAGTTCGAGCAAAACTGGAACTTGAAGCGGAGGGCCTGGCCTTTGGCTGGAATAAGTTGTGCCGAAAAGAGGGGGGAGGGGGGGAGTGTACAGCAGCTTTTCCCTACCTGGGCTACATCCACTTTAACCATCCTGGCAAGGATGGTTGGATCTGTACTGGCACAACTGAAGACTGCTGGGTGGATGAAAAGGAGACATATACACACACAGACTTAATTTGGGTTTTTTTTGGGGGGGGGCTTCATATAATGAACAAAGGAAAGAAGCCCTGTGAATGAGCTCAGCCCCTGATGGCTACTGTATGGGGGATCACCCATGCCGTGGTCAGGGCAGCATTGCGGAAATGGTGCACTGTTGCCTCCTCTGGGAAAAATTTTCAACTTCCCAGTGAAGACTCTTGCTGATGGTCTCCCATCCAAGAAATAAGATGCCCGGCGCTAATTAATTTCTGAATCGAGGGAAGTGCTAGGGAAGTGCAGCCTAGTGCTGCTGCCTGGCCAATCTTGACTACCTTGAGTAACACTAAAAAAGATCAAATTTTGATAGACCACAAGAAAATATTAAGGCTATTGTTTGGCATGCAAGTTGAAAAGGGGCAGTAATGGGAAATAATTCTTCCATTGTTGGCATATATATATACATACATACATACATACATGGGTCCACATATCAACCAAGGCTAAAAAGAGCCCTGGTGGCGCAGCAGACTAAAGCACTAAAGTTATTAACATCAGCTGCCTCCAATTACTGCAAGTTCAAATCTCACCAGGCTCAAGGTTGACTCAGCCTTCCATCCTTTCTAAGGTGGGTAAAATGAGGTCCCAGATTGTGGGGGCAATAAGCTGACTTTGTATAAAATATACAAAAGTATGAAGGCTATTGCTTAACGCATTGTAAGCCGCCCTGAGTCTCTGGAGAAGGGCGGCATATAAATCAAATCAAAAAACAAAACAAAACAAGACTCCCATCTTTTTAAAATCACCAACAGTTGAACATTGAGTCACCCTGTAGGAGAGACCATAGCTCTCAAATAGAACATTTTTAAAGAGAAAGTCACCCCAATGTAAAATTGGCCTGCTTAAGCAAGCAGGCAGGCAGGTGATGGAGAAGAGGTTGAGTCTGTCCAAGAGCAAGCAAGAGCTATTTCATTTCAACCCAACCAATATTTGAGTTTCAGAGAGCTTTTACTTATCTGGTGATATACTCTTCTGAATGTGCTGGATATCAATGACACTCATCCCTTTATCAACATATCCAGTGATCATCCTGACCAGGTATGATGGAAATACCCATGACCAGAATATGCCAGGGTGATGAGAGCTGTCATCAACACATCCGTAGCACAGGTTAAATTATATATTGGGGGGCTAAAAAGCCTGCTCATGGTAGGGCATTTTATAAGGTTCTTAGGTAGCCAAGGTATGCAGAACCAATCCTGAACTGAAACCTCAGAAGTAGATGTTAGAGACGTGATTTAGGCCATGCAGATTCTGATGGAATAACGCAAAGGGGACAGGAGATTGAATGGATGCTCCTGTTAATGAACTAAATATATAGTAAATGATCTTAGGGTATGTTTGCATGACATGGTTACCCAGGGTTAAGGGAATAATGATTTCAGTAGTTAACACAATTTTCTGAGTACACCTGGCAGGCTGAATCATAAACTGCAGAAAGGCTGAGTTTGCCTGATTAAAATGTGGTGACTAGTTTGTGACACAATGTGTGCAAGTGCAAAGATTTTCATGTCACTGGTTTCAAAATTGTGGATAGAAGTGGATGATTGAAGCCCTGCATCTTTCTGTATGCAAGCAATATGTGTTAAAAAGGGGCACGAAAGTTGAAAAGTTGTAATAATGGGTCTTTGATTGCCTAGGTGCAATTACGGTACCATTTTGATGCTAGTGACCACCATAGCAGATACTCCTAGAGGGAATATCAACCCTTCAAGGTAGCTCAGGTAAGGAAACAAACGCTACAAGAAATACTAGCTTAATATTGATAAGGGATAAAATCTGACAGCATTTCTTCTTCCCTCCCTCTTATACCAAAGAGAGCCAAAGCAGAACACTCTCTAATTTCTTTCTCATACTTTCCTGTTTTCATTAGCTAACTTGTTTTCGCAACAATTGTTGCATATTCAAGACCATCTCCAAGCTCCTTTTCAGGTGAACATGACTAATTGTGAAGAGGCAACAGAGGCATTTGAAATGCAGAAGTTTCTTGCAGCTGTTCCTCCTATATTTGCAGGTGGTAGACAAGCTAGTTTCTAGAATATTGATCAGAAAGAGTTGGTGTGCAGTTAGACCTTAGTTGTCAGCAACCAGATACCGTTGTTTTACAAAAACAAGACATCGTCCAACTGTTATCTATAAAGTGGGAAAAACCACTTTGTTGAGTATGTGCAATATTTCTTGCAAGAATTGTTCAACATGATGAACAAAGTAATCCTTCTTAAGTGGTAATGATAACCATTGCTTAGGCAACTTTTCTTTCCCTATTCAATGACCTCCATAAAAATTGGATTACAATTACAATCCAGCCAAGTAATAACACCTACCTAATTTTCATTGATCTGAAAAATTCAAACAGCAAAGATCAATTAGTACTTGGATGAGAAACTACCAGGAAACAACAGGGCTATAGACTAAGAATTAAAACCTCTCAGAAGAAAAAGCAAATCCTATCTGTATAGTTGCTAAAAAGACTACATATCAATGAAATCACCAGGAGTTGGCCACAACTCAAAGGAATCTCTCTACCTCTTTGTCACTATAGTGATTGCCAATGTTGGCTAGTGACGGTGGAAGGTGTTATCAGATTTCTGAACAATATCAGATTAACAAGAGCTGACCTAAAGTTTCATTTGACGTAAAGGTTCTTAAAACAGGATTTTAAAAAAATCACTATAAAATGGGGATAGAGGGGACAAATTGTGTGTAATGTTGCCAAGACAAACAGGGAGGTGGGATAACTGAGAATGACACCCATCATTCAGTATAAAACACCTATTTCACATGCAAAAGATCCCAGTTTTACTTTCTGGTCTTTCCAATGAAAGCAAAAATGGACAATCTCTCCTCCCTCTCTCTCTCCCTCTCCCCCCCCCCACCTCTCTCTCTCACACACATACACACACCAGATCCAGTTGTCTGGCTTGTTTTAGGTGCTTAAGATGCTAGCAACAAGCAAACCATCCAAAAATCCAATGGAAATAAAGCATTTTAATGACTCTTATAATGAATTTTATATGATTCTCAGTGAATTTAATGGGACCTTTTTTCAAATAAATATGTTTATTTATTTTTTAATGTTTATGTTTTATTGGAGAACACGTTAAAGCTAAATAATACCAAAATGTTCCCAAAGATCTGCAAACTGCACAGCAACCAGAATTTTATCATGATTTTTATTAGACGGCCATAGATATAAAAAGAAGCAAATAATGTTGAGTCAAGATATACTGTGACGTTACTGTATGACCTTCCTTTCCTCTGCTGGATGATGTGGCTATGTTTACAGAACTCCACGTCACTGCTGTGTGATAGACTTACACATTCAGTCAGCCAAGAAAGGGCTTATCGTTGTGCATCCTGAACTGACAACAGTGAAACTGATTCTCAGAAGAGATAGGTGTCAGCATACAGAAGTACTGGTCTCGCTTGTTTGCTTATGTAGTGAGCTACGCGATGTATAAATTAAGCTATTGTGATTCTTAAACTAACCACAACTTTTTAAAAAGTCACAGCTTTAAGCACAGTTTATTGAACTCAACCAATGCAATTCTGGGGTCTTATTTAAACTACAGATAGTCCTTTACTTACAACAGTTCACTTAGTGACCATTACAATGGCACTTTAAAAAGTGACTTAATGACCATTTTCCACACTTATAACCGTTCAGCATTCCCAGGGTCACGTGATTTACATTCGGATGCTTGACAACTGGTTCATATTTATGACGGTTGTTGTGTCCTGGGCTCATGTGATCACCTTTTGTGACCTTCTGACAAGCAAAATCAATGGGGAAGCCAGATTCACTTAACAGCCGTGTTAACTAATTTAACAACTGCAGTGATTCACTTAAAAAATGTGGCAAGAAAAGTCGTAAAATGGGGCAAAACTCAAGTAACAAATTTCTCACTTAGCAACATAAATTTTAGACTCAGTTTGTAAGTTGAGGACTACCCGCACTGTCAAAGACCAAGACGATGGAAGTTTTAGTCTGGCCCAGCAGAGAGTGGATTGGTGCAGGAAATTGTTTTATAGGTGCAAAGCACACAGTGAGAGAGGATTGCTTGGTTTGGGGTTTTATTTTACTATATTTTGTTATTCAAAGGCCACAAAGGTTGTAGTAGTGATGAAATGAAGAAGACTGAATTTGATCAGTCCTTCTTTTTTAAGGAGCATTGACAAGGTTTTAAATATGAAACAGGCCCTTTTTTTTAAAAGAAAAATCTTAATTATTCTCAACATGTTGCCAAATTTCAGCAACATGACATTGGGGACACTAGGCCACAAGGAAGCTGTGACTCCTGGGCCATTGCTGTTTTGAACCTCTTCCATTTTTATACACTTTATTGTACCTTTTCCCCATGATGTCATTCAGAGTGTTATCTGTCAAGTTAAAAGATTATGGATATTCTCAGTCATCCAGGTCATGGTTGTCCCAAACGTACTTTTTTCAAGAGGCAACTGGACTTTAAGCTCTTCTTCTTCAGAGCTGAAGAAGCTTCTTGGATGAGAAGCGAAATGTCTTCAGAGAAAAACTAGAAAGTCCAGTTGCCTCTTGAAAAAAGCATCTTTGGGACTATCAGAGTTAAAAGACCATCTCCATTTCAGATTCAGGCTGTTGTTTGGGTCAACTAAGTATTCTGTAACCCAGGTTTATCTTTCAACTAATCATTCATTTTTGCAATCCAGGATGAATTCAAGACAAAATATACTTTAAATGAAATGCACATTTAACTAAGTTTTTAAATGTAAAAGAGATGTAAAACTATTGGATGAGATGGTAGGCAAGTGGAGAAAAGGATGTCTAATGCTAACCATGATCCTCCAAAACTGCCCATCTACCAAGCTGTTTTTGTGAACAAAGCAATGAGATAAAAAAACATCCCTTTCCAAGAACGTCAACAGAATTAGCCAACATCTTCCAACTAATGGTTCTTAGCTTAAACATTTAAATATTTTCAAACTATGTTGCACTGACTTTTTCCCATCCAGCTTAGTCAGAGCCTGAGAAGGAACAGCTGGTGTATCAAATAGTGTAACCGATTGCTGGAAAACAACTATTCCCCAGTTTTGAGCATCCATCCGTATCCATTTCATTACATGGTTTTGATTTACTTGTATAACAGGATTAGGAACAGTTTTTAAGAATAGTAAGAAAATGGGGACAGGATACCTGAGAAGTTTCCAAGTTATGTTACTTTCAGGAGTAACATCATGTATGCAAAGAAAAATGATTGAATTTCACATCCTGAGAATCTTAATTCACTTGTTAACAAGGAAATGAAAAAAGTTTGCAGTACTTGTAAAAATGTACAACGTAAACATTCGTGGCTTCTCTAATTTCAGAAGCCAGCAGTACCATGTGCAATGATAAACAAACACTGTGTAAGTGTATATCATTTAAATTAGATCCTATAAAATCTAATTTGAAAGTAAAATTGTTGATCTTACCGGAATTTGTTATGGGAAAAATTATATTATCCTTTAAAAGCAGTTGTGATATTCAATTTGTTACAGACCAGATATCTTTATTTTTATTTTATAGGGGCTCTGTGAATATTCTATTAGGAAATATCATTAGAAGACAATGCGGCTGAATCTCTGAATCAAAGTAATATACTATATTGGAAAATTGATTCAAGCCATTAAATTAAACTAAATGTGCCCCAATCATTGATATATTTGAATATTTGTGCATTCTGCATTATTTCAGAATAAATCTTTGCAAAAGATACATTTTGAATCAAAACTCTAGCATCACTATAATTTAGGCAGTCGGTGGTGAACACTTATGAAGACATGATCAGTGCCATCCTAAGAGTATTAGTGACCAGTCCATTTGCATTCATTGCTCCTAATCTTTCTGCAAACACAGAGAACCTTGTTAGGTTGGTGTGGGGGGGGGGGGGAGAGATGGTGCAGGTGAAAGAGAAACTATTCAACCTATGGCATTCCAAAAAGTTCCGGCAAGCATTAAATTGGAGGTGAGATTTTGTTTTGGGTGGATAGTGAGGACAAAAATTATCTAGTGTTTGCAAGACCCAGATTTTCTCACTCACTCCTATGCAGTCTGTGTTCATGGGCCAGGTCTTTTTAGTCTGGTCAGGGGAACAGCTGTGTTTCTCAGCTGCTTCCTGCCAGCATCATTTATTTAGAGACATATTGCTTTTGGATGGGGGAATTCCATTTAGTTTTCTTAGCTAATAGAAAGGGGGTGGGATTTTCAGAATCATTCTTTCATGACCTTTTGCTGGACAAGAATTTTTACCATACTAAGCTAGGATGACAACTCAACATGGGATATCAGGAGGAGTTCTCCATATCTTTCAGAATAATCATATTGTAGATGTGGTGTAAATATGGCCAGGTACAGTAGGAAGGAGATGTGAATGCATAGTCCTGAAAGATGCCCTCCTCTCTCCCCCACTCACTCTCTGTAAGATAAGTGACTCTATAAATGTGATAATAAATACAAATAAGTGCATGTATGCATGCAAACAAATGACCATTTTTTGGAGTGATAATTCAAATAAGAACTTCCTTGTGGGGTCCTGGTGCTCTCTGAACACCAACTAAAGGAGCACATCCATGAACATCAAATAGCAGTCAGAGGATATGATGAAAAACTCCTTAATTCCACAACTCATGGACAGGCTTGAACTGGGAAACTGACCAAAGCAAGTCCAGAAACCCTAGATAATTTCTGGAAACCTAACACCCACCCAAATTAACCATCAGCAGACACATACAGATTGACGACATCCACATACCACTCGAGAGAATCACAAAGTCAAAAGGAAAAGAAAAAGACCATTACACTTCCTCACCAGCAACCAACACTGAGATGAGTAGAGAGTAACACGAAGATTAACAGTACACAATAATCAAGTAGTCAACAATACCCTAATCAAGGAACTACTAATGTAGACAAACAAGTTCACTGTAAACAACCTAATCAAGGAGCCATCAAGAACACTATCACCAACACTGAAAGGACAAGGCACTACCAGTACGGTAGTTTATAAAATGAGGGCAAATCACACTCCCTTCTAGCACTGATGATGTTACCCAGTTTGGTAATGAAATGTCTGCAAGAAAACAGCCAGGCTCAGTGAGCACCAAGGACCCCACAGTTCAACCCTGAGTTACAAATGTTCTCTTCCTTTTCTTATATAGGAGTCAGCAGCTCTATTTAAAATATTCCATTCCCCCAACTGACTAAGGGAAAGCAAGGAGAGAACAGCATCATACGCATGCATACTTTTAGGATTTATCTGCCTAGTGAGAATTGTGAAAACTTGCCTTGGGCAGGAGATAAGCAGAACCTATAAGGAAGCTGACAGATATAATGTAATTAGCCCAGGACATGCTGAGATCTGCTTTTGAACTTCAAAACGATACCTGTTTGTACACAGCTAAGCTAAGAGGCCTGCATGATGCTACTTTGCTAGCCATTAATGCAGGAAATACTTTCTAAGGATTATGGAAGTAGCAGTGAGTCTTGACTTGGATTATAGTATAAAGGTTACTAAAGGGTTGCAGCCAGCCAACAGAGGAAATGTTCAAAGACCTCTGGTTTTGATGAAGTAAAACAACATCTGGGTTGGTGTATTGGATTCTTTCCTTCCTTCCTTCCTTTATATTTTTCTTTCTTTCTCTTTCTTCTTTCTTTCCTTCCTTCTTTCTTTCTTTCTTTCTTTTTCTTTTCTGATTCAGCTTCCTTTTCCCTGACTGTAGCTTCCATTTTCTCTTCCTTTTAACCTTTACTCTCATTCTTCCAATATTCCAATTAGATACAATCCAGATATCACACAGACATTGGTAATATGCAGCTTTTCTGTACTTGGCCAGTTGTTGGCTAAGAAATTGGGAGAACTGAGAGTGCTAAATCAGGAAAAATTACTATATTTAGTATCATCAGGATGAGTGGGACTGAAGTTGCCATAATTTCCAGGATGGAAGTGGTAAGGAGAAGAATTGTGTGGACATCTCTAAGTGGGGGACTGTTAATAATATGATTCAGAGAGTTTGTGATTCAAAGGTTACTTCTGCCATGAGCTTTTCAGTGACAATACAAAGACATTATATGAAAAGTTGGATTAATCTAATTCACCTCTGTTGCTTAACTGCAGCTGTAATGCTAAATCACATACTTGGCAATTAATCCCACTGGATTTGTAGCTAAAATGATAAATTTTATACATTTACTTAATTTACAAAAAGAATTGCATGAGAAAGGGCTCGTAATCTTTAACTTTAGACAGTTACTAAATATCTGTTTTGATTTAATGTTTTGTCTTTTCAGATCCATGCCTTTAGGAACAGCATTATTAAAGATGATAAAAGGGATCTTCTAGTGATGCGGTTTCTCTCTGTTAATTCCATTATGAATCCCTGGGCATTTGTCATCCTGAGACCTCCTATCCTTCGGCTAGTGCGATCCACACTGTGCTGTCAGATACCCTTAAAAACACAACCAAAGAATAGGCAGGTGCCTGTGGAACAGGTGGACAGTTGCAGACAATAGAGCACAGACTCAGAGAAGGCATTCAGGTGCCCATTTCTCATGGCTCCTCAGGGAAAATGTGGAACTGCGACTGGAATTGTAGCATGAATTTATTTCCTGGGGTCATCACTCAGCTACAGCTTCCATGATTCCAAGCTGTGTTCTCGTTCGTCGGAAGGAGACCTGAGAGGACTCTCCAAATTCACTCAATCCTAAATATTCCAGTCTTAACCGCAAGACAATAACAGTGGGTTCGAGAAGCAGATTGGAAGGAGCTGCCTTTTACCAATCGTGGCAATGCTTTATCTTGCGCCATCTTGTTGCAATGTTTAAGGAAGCTCACAATATTTCAGGCTGAGATTTTTCCCAGCTCTACCTGCAGAGTGTCCACAGGAATGATGCAAAAATTCAAGATGGTGGCTGAGATGATGTGATAAGAGCTTCATCTTTTTTTATGAGTGTCACATCTACAGAGCTTCAATCACACTGATGCATCTTGATTTGTTTGACCATAAACCATGGTTATCTCTTGTGCTTTCCCTGGTGCAACATCTCCTAGAGAGAAAGAGAATTAAGGATGCGCACCATGCATGGGCCTGGGATCTCAGAAAACCTAAGATGCAAAGTTGTCACTGAACTGTACTTTTTACATCTACCAGAGTGGGGGAAAATCAATACTTAACTTATTAATTAAGCAACTTATTTAATTTATTCTTTAATTGTACATAGGTGAAATAAAATAATCAAACCTTTTTTAATCCTGACCCAGCCTTTTTTGGGGTGGGGAAGTGCCCCATATAGGCCAAAGCTGGCCTTTGTCATGAAAAGCTATGGCCCCTTATAGTAGCACTTTGATTTTTTTTTTAAATAAATCTTGGGATACACTAACTGGGTTGCGGACATCCAGGTGAATACTTGGTAGAACCAAGATATTTTTCCGTATTTCTCTGCTATCTAGTAGCTTTTTGGATTTTTTTCATCTCAGATATGATAGCACTTAGGTGTTTGTAGAATGTGATCATAGAGTGAAGATGACATCCGTGACATAAAAAAAACAAATGGAACTTCACTACCATCCTTACTTCATGATCACACCATGCAGACATCCCTGAGAGCACTAATAAAGTTTTATACTATTCCTTTCATTTTCACTTTTCTGTTATCTCTCCCTGCATTTAAATAGTTCAGAAATAAGGCCCATTCAATTCAGTGGGATTTATTACCAGATGCTTGAGTTTAGCATTACAGCCACAGTTAAACAAATGATCAATCAGATCTGTTTTTCTTAATGAGGAAGACAAATTACCATGTCATTAAGTCAATGCTGTGGGTTTATGTGTGTTTTGCCCAGAGTATGTATAAACCACTTGCATATCAAATCAAATATAAGCTAACATGTAGAATTTGCTTCTTTTCTACAATCATAAAGAATTGATGATATTAATGAAATCACAACCAAACAAAACATCAGTAAGTGCAATGACAAAACCTAATCAGCATTTGTGGCCCATAACAACTGACCCATTTATTGTAGCATAAGCGTTTTATGAACTGCAGGCCAACTCATCACATATATAAAGTATTATATCAAGTGACCAGTTTATATAAACTCCTAATTGAGAGGGGAGAAATGCAAATGGCATGTCTAATGAGAATACGTCATACAGATAAAAGTTATTTATTGGTATAGGATATTTACAAAATAGATGCAGAGAGACATGTACATTGATGAATTTACACAAATTGTGTGTGTGTGTGTGTGTGTTTTAAAAAAGAAATCTGCTCTGCTTTATTCAAGTTATAGGGCATGGAATGAGCCAGATGTGTAAAAGTAACAATTATGTGGGGTAATGGAATAACATTTTTCTAATAAAAAGTTGTCTTCACAATTTAAATTTTGCCTCTGTTCTTTTCTGTATTACATCTGACTCAATTTTATACACTTCTTTGGAGGAATGGAATGTTTAATATAACAATTGTAAAGTTCAGTGCTCTGGCAAAAAGACCACAACTATCATTATGTTATATTTTATTTTATATTTAAAAATTGGGGGGGGGGGAATCAATGGAAATCTATTAGAATGTCTGTAGCAATCTAAATTTTTCCTTGCATTAGGATACATCAGTAGATTTTGGATTCCATTTTGGGGCATTTTAAGTCCTAAAGGCTGGTGAGAAGCCAAGGAAACAACCAGTTTCCTTGAATTTTCTTTGAAACAGTCTGGAAATGGTGTGCTATTTCCATCTTCAGATTTTTATTTTTTTTTAACTTTCCACTTTAGCCTAAACTTAGCACTTTAGCCCTAATGTTCACTATCCAAGTCTTAATTGCACTTGATCAAGCTTTGAGTAATAGTAACAAACCAACAGATCAAAAGTAGAAAAGTTAAATAAAAATCAAGAATTGGAACTGACAACTCCTTCACTAAGCAGTAGAGTAAGTTAAGTGAACATCACATAACCGCACTGAGTTACAACCTCATCATCACAGAATGTTAAGCACAGCATCATGTGACCATGATTTGTGACTTCTTGATGGCTTCCACATTGACTGCTTGTTAGAAGCTGGCTTTGAAGGTTGCAAAAGGCAATTACATGATTGTGGGATTCTGTTACAAATGCCCATTGGTTGCAAAGTGTCCACATGGATGTTGCAATTGCCATAACTTTGAGAACTGCCTATAAGTTCCTTTAGCTCCCTTATAACTTCAAATGGTCAGTAAGCAAGGGCTACATGCATTCCAACATCCAGTCTATGCCTTTCACCACTGTACAACATAACATAATTGATAGTAACTCATTTATTTTCAATAAGCCCAACGTTCTGTTTCTTCCTTTGAAGATAAAGAGGGAAAGGAATTTCTGTAATGACCCCATTGGGTGGGCCAACATTACTATTCCTGTTAAATTCGTGCGTGCTTCAAAAATGCTTGAGGAATACTTCAGACCTCGCTTGAGCACAGCACCACTTAGCTATTCATTAAAGCAGACCCTCTTTTCTCAGGCTTTTCTGCCAGATTGGTGTGGCTGGTTTAAGAACTATCTTTCCATAAAGTACAAAGCACTTCAAAATTGTTTTTAAAAGGTTCAGAGTACTATCTTTAAAAAAGAGGACCAGTTTGGTGTAGTTAAGGTGCCGGCCTAGACACTAACAGATTGTGAGTTATAATCCTGCCTTAATCCTGAAAACTGGCTGGGTGGTTTTGAGCCAATCACCAAGAAACTGGGAGTTCTACTCCCGCTTTAGGCATGAAAGCCAGCTGGGTGGCTTTGGGCCAGTCACTCTCTCTCAGCTCAATCCATGTCATAGGATTGTTATTGTGGGGAAAATAGGAAGAAGAAAGCATATTAGGAATGTTCATTACCTTGAGTTATATATAAAGTAATAAAGATATTGGGGGCAGGGGGGGAATCTAATAAATAAAAATAAAAGTGCCAGAAAGATGATCCCAGAAGATTAGCATCTCTAGGGCCAGTGATATTATAATTCTACAATAGACTGAAAAATTACTTCTGGATAAATTTATTTGGCTTTGTTCTGTTATCAAGTTCATGGGAATTAGGAGATTTTGATTGAAGTGTCTACCTGATATCACTTACTATAAAATAATACTAATATATTATATTTCCCCTACTAAATAGAAAAATAAAACTCAAAAGAGCAATTTTTTTTTCTCGGTGAAAAGGAACTAAATTTTCCTTCTCAAGAAATGTGGAGAAACAAAATGCTTTTTAAAAAAAATAAATAAAAACTTACTGATGTTTATCAAACATTAACAATCTGTTAGAATGTAAAGGCCAAACGTAAAACAGAAGTTCCCTCATTGAATGGTGTATTTGTTTTCAGGAATGTAAAGTTTAAAACAGTGTTTTTCAAACTTAGCAACTTTTAGATGTGTGAACATCATAGTGGCCTGGGGAATTCTGGGAGTTGAAGTCTACACGTCTTAAAGTTCCCAAGTTTGAAAAACACAGGTTTAGAAAGATCTTTGTTATAAAATAAAACCTCTATTTTCAAGATTCGAAAGGCAGTTTTCTTTTCATAAATTTGAGATTAACCGTACTTACCCAAGCCTTCTTTGAATTCTTTTGACGTTATTTCTCAGAAAATGTACATAGACTTTGATTGCGCTCTGCCAAATTGTAATTTTGGAAACCATTTCTCAAGAAGCTTGGATAGTACATTATATAAACATTAAAGTACACAGTTGTATACTTCTGACTACAGCAAACTTCCTTGCAGTTTGTGACCTTGAAAATCAAGTCATTAATCCATCACAGTTTGCAATACTGTCTGTAAGCGGTGATGGCAAAACATTTGACTCTCTTCCAAAATCTACAGAATGTATGCTGGCCCTTTTGAATAAAAGTGGGAGGAGAAGGTAACAAATTGTGCAATGAGTGAAGGAGTGACCTGGCTTGAACACGAAGATCTGCGTATATACTTGCTTACATATTTATCTTGGAGCTACAGAAAAATTCTATCTATTTATAAAGACACACTCACACCCAATGTAAAGAAAGAAAACCTCTGGTTCAGAAGCTGCGCATTTCTTTATCAGTCTTCCATAGTCTCAGAACCTATAATGGCATGTAGGAATGACCTTGGGAGACAAGAGGAAAAGTCACAACCAGGAGAACCATTGGATAAGAGGCACCTTAGTCCACAAAAGGAATTGGGGCATGGCAAACAACTCAAAAGGAATCCCTTCCCTCATTTCTTGGGCTTTAAAGATGACAGGAGAAATGTGTTTTCAGACTTTGTCAGAGTTTGTTGCAGCACACACAATCAGACACAATTAAATGAACTTCAGCAGGATTCAAATTACATAAGAAACTTCTTTATATACAATACCATACAGCATACAGCATACAATTCAGCATACAATATCAAGAACACAGAAGCAATATTCATAGAAGCAAGTCATTACAGAGTAGAGAGATACAGAGGCTAATATATTGTACAGAGGCACTCATTAGAGGCCAAACCAACTCTTACATATATTTCAGCAAGTCTAAGCCACACCAAGACTTCAAACTGTCTCTTATGGCCCCGTATGAACAAATACTACGTTTCAGTTTCCAAACAGTCCCCATTGGTTGATCTGTTACCATACCTATCCAAACAGTCCCCATTGGCTGACCCAGTTGCCATGTCCTATTCCAGGTCATGAATATACTCTGACAAACTTGTGAGATTCTGTTAATGTAACCTTACAATAAAGTAGAATTCATTCACCTGGGTGTGCTTCTTGTCTGGATCACTTCACATTGGGACCAACTTCCAGCCAATACCATCAGTGCTAAGAATTCTGACAATTGCCTGTGGAATGTACCTAGATTAGGAAAGACTATTACTAGTAGACCTCAGAGTGCTCCCATTGATACAGAAAGGAGGTGGGAAAAGGAATTGCATTTCTACTAGATGTGACTGAGAATTTTTGAAGTATTGCTCTCACAGCAGTTGGATATTGACTGGCTAGCTATTAATTAATTAATTAATTAATTAATTAATTAAATTTCTATGATGCACATCTCCCTACAAAGTGACTCTGGACATTTCTAGTATGGCAACATCTGGAGTATATCAGCACTACAGAAAAGAAGTATCAATTAACTTGTTGATTTAATTAAGGGGCCTTATGTCCTCTTTCAGTTCTTTTTCAGTTCTGTTCCTCCTACATATGGTGTTTTATCACTTGTGAAAGTATGATTACAAATGCAACAGAATGGAGCAGGTAAATATAGTTTGCTATCCTGTCATGTAATCCCTGTGATGTATAAGATATGCCTGGAGCTGATAAAGTGGGAACATAGTGAGGAACAAAACAGATACATAGAGTTTCTCATGTTAGAGAAGAGGAAGTTGAACTTGGTGAAAGTATAAGCAGGAAGAGTGGTGTTTGAATTGGAGAGACAGGGAAGATGATAGAGATAAGCAAAATGGCTTCTGATGAATAGCAGGTTTGAGAATGGATCAAAGTCCAGTCAAGATCTGTGTATTCTTGAGTGATGGAAGATTACTGAATGCTCCAACACTGGAAGTTTTTAAGAAGAGATTGGATAACCATTTGTCTGAAGTGGTGTAGGGTTACCTGCCTGAGCAGGGATTTGGACTAGAAGACCTCCAATGTCTTTTCCAACTCTGTTATCCTATCCTGTCCTGTCCTGTCCTGTCCTGTCCTGTCCTGTCCTGTCCTGTCCTGTCCTGTCCTGTCCTATCCTATCCTATCCTATCCTATCCTATTTTTAAAGATGAAGGAGATAGCATGACATATGGTAGTGTTCTGTCTACCCACCAAAAAATCCAGAAGAAGAAAATGAGCTGTAGATTAACATTCTGGTAGCTATAAGAGGCTGCCAGCTAAGTCTAACAAAAGCCTTTAATTAATTCTAAGGGGAATTTAGTACAGCTATACATTAAAATAGCTTAAAATATACTGATTTTCAGAAGAAGCATAACTCCACAGGCAGGGAAATAGTTAATCTCACACTGGCAGGGAAATCAGAGTCAAAAAGAAATGTAGGTGGATTTTTTTTTTTTACTGCATGCTAAACAGCTGTTTACAAAGCTAGTTGTAAAGGTCAAGCTGTCAGAGAAAGCAATGGTGTTTTATCTTGCATTGTTAACAATTAGTCCTTCTGGATTCACGGTTGAGCTTAGAAGACCAGATAACGACCGTGACCAGGGTGGTATTCGCCCAGATACGTCTGGTGCGCCAGTTGCATCCCTACCTGGACCGAGATGCCCTACGCACAGTTACTCATGCGCTGGTCACCTCACGGATTGACTATTGCAATGCTCTCTACATGGGGCTGCCCTTGAGGACCACTAGGAGGCTTCAGCTGGTGCAAAATGCAGCCGCGCGGGTTGTGATGGGAGAATCCCGATACTCCCATGTTAAACCTCTCCTGTGCGGTTTGCATTGGTTACCCATTGCCCTCCGGGTGAGATTCAAGGTGCTGGTGATGACCTATAAAGCCCTATATGGCTTAGGACCAGGATATTTGGTGGACCACTTACAGCCAGCAACAATAGTCCATCATCCGGTTCGCACCCATGGAGAGGGCCTACTCAGGGTGCCATCAGCTAGACAGTGGCGGCTGGAGACCTCCAGGGGTAGAGCCTTCTCGGTGGGTGCGCCCACCCTCTGGAATCAACTCCCCTTGGAACTCCGATTAATGCCTGACCTTCGCACCTTCCGCCGTGAATTAAAAACTTGGCTTTTTAAATCCCTCGACCTGAACTGATGATGGGGTTTTAAGGGTTAATTTTAAATTTTTAAATTTTAGACTTTATTTTATAGTGTGGCTTTGTTTTATTGTTGTGAGCCGCCCTGAGTCCATTGTGAGATAGGGCGGCATATAAGCCGAATAAATAAATAAATAAATAAATTGAAATGATTCATAGGAAGGTTCTTGTATACTATGGATTTTTGTCTGACTGATTTTGAAAATCTCTGCACTCTCAGCAGCAGCAAAACGCAACAGCAAATACCATGTTTCCCTGAAAATAAGACCTTTCTTATATTTTTTTGAACCCTGAAATAAGCGCTTGTCCTTATTGCCATGTGCTCAAAAGCCCGATTGGGTTTATTATCAGGGGATGTCTTATTTTGTGGGAAACAGGGTAGATGTATTTGGGGGGAAAGAAATTTATATCACCTTGATCAGCCATAATGGCAATAAAAACACATATATCATGCCTCAAAGAGCATATTATCTACAAACGTAGCAGTATTAAAATAATCTCCATTATACAGTTTTGTTTTATTCTCCATCTAACCTACTTGGCCGGCCCCACTTAAATGGTCAACCTTGGACCAAGTTGGCTCATCTCTGAATTATAATGACCCTTTCCTTCTTTTCATCTCCTCTTTTTATTATTTCCTCTGTAAAGCAGCTGCTACCTTTATGCATCATTTTATAAATATTCTCCACGGGCACTTCCAGTAATTTAAACCTAGTTCCTGTTTGAAACACATACTCTTTTTTTTTGTTTTTTTGTTTCTAGAATTGGTTTGCCCTAAGTGTCGAGCAGTTATCCTCCAGACTGCCTTATGAGAGCGTGTAACATAAGGAAAGGAAATATGTGACTCTTGACATACATCTCAGTAAAAGAAAAACTGAAAGGTTTAAGATTTTAAGGCAATTTTGATTCTGATGGAGTTTTCTGCTTTCTATAGCTTCTGTTCTTTTTAACGGCAATCAGGTCTGCAGAAATTACATAGAGTGAAATATGGAAAGCTGCAATCCCAAAGGAAAATCTGTCAAAAATACAAAATGCACACCTGGAAAAAGTGATAAAGTATCAAACAAACAACCAATCAGTCACTAATCCAGCCAGATTTTCTTAGCAGCAGCTCAGGTAGCCAACAGACTTTCTCCACTTTGCCCAAGTGCCAGATTTCCCATGAGCCCATCCACCGAAAGGGTCCTAGTAAGACCTCATTACATCTCATTACCCCTCCCCACCCACCAGCTGGCCAGCCAACCAGCCAGCCAGCCAGCCAGGCAACAGTAAGTACAAGTAGTCCTAAACTTATGACCACAATTGAGCCCAAATTTTCCATTCCTAAGGAAATTTTGCAACCTTTCTTGCACAGTTAATAATTGAATCACTGCATTTGTTAAGTTACGAACACAGTTGTTAAATAAATAAGGTTTCCCCATTGACTTTGCTCATTAGAAGGTCGCAAAAGTGATCACATGACTCCCAAGACATTGCAACCATCATAAATACAGTATGTCAGTTGCCAAGCATCCGAATGTTGATCACATAACCGTGGGGAATGCTGCAAGGGCTGTAAGTGTGAAAAGCAGTCATAAGTCACTTTTTTTCAGTGCCATTGTAACTTCAAAGGGTCGTTAAATGGTAATAGCAATAGCACTTAGACTTCTATAGTGCTTTACAGCCCTCTCTAAGTGGTTTACAGAGTCAGCATATTGCCCCCAACAATTTGGGTCCTCATTTGACCCACCTCTGAAGGATGGAAGGCTGAGTCAACCTTGAGCCTGGTGAGATTTGAACTGCCAAACTGCTGACAACAGGCAGTCAGCAGAAGTAGAATGCTGCAGAACTGCATTCTAACCACTACACCACCACGGTAAGCCAAGGACTAGCTGTACTGAAGGGAAAGTGAGATGGGCAGGAAAAGAAAACTGGTAGTTCTTAATATACTGAAATCTTCCATTCTTTCTCTGCTGTTTCTCTCCCACGCTGCACCCCAACTCCCACCAAACAACTTCTTAGATCATCATTCTCCTGAGACAGAACTAATGACAGGTTGTCAGAAGACATGCTGAAACCCTTGTTTTTCCCCCATTTAAGCAATTCAAAAGGTGTAGAAAGATGAGAGAGAGAGAGGTACAATATGCAGATGAATAAGCCCCTATCCTTGTCTGAGTGATACATTTTCTGTTCCCAAACAGTGCAGATGTTAATTAAAAGAGTTCATGGATAATTTGGCTCTCAGTCTGGGTTCTACAAAGGGGAAGAGATGCATTTAGACTGAATACCAGGTTTAATTATAGGCAACTATCAGATCATCTTTCCGAGTTGTTTTCTTCCATTCAAGCTACCTCCAATTATTGGACACCAGTAGCGCAACAGAGATTGTTTAAGAGATTGCTTCTATATTACTCCGTCTCTATATTACCGCTTGCAAACCAACCCAGAAGGGATAAAATACACCAAGAGAGATTAAATTTGAAGCTCATAAAGTGAACCTGGAGGAAAATACGATGGGATTTTAAAATGCTGAACCCACCCTGAAACTATTCCACTCACATCACAGGAAGATTTATTTATTTATTTAATATTCAAGACTTGAGCTAAAACAAAGTAGAGCAGAGCTAAACTGGAAGATTCCTCCAGTTACAGAATTGTATACAGAACAAGGACAAGCGTATCATCAAATTTCACAACATTTAACTGTATTTGAAATCACTGTATTAATTATATGTCTGAAGTCTTATGCAGTTTTTTATATTGTCACCTGCCTTCTTCCTATGGTAACTACCATATGGTATTAGATTAGCAAAGGAATGAACTATTTGACTTATGATTGGATCTATTAAATTTGAGCTGCAAAATTTATCTGGAGGTGCTGGTTTCAGTAGTTACAAATCAAGAAACTGGTTTTGAAGTCTAGATTGCAATCTTAGGTGCCCATTCTTTATATTATCAGGATGCTTTCTCAGATAAGGAGACAATTCAGAGTTTGGATGAGTAATTTAGCAGAGTGAGAAGGTTAAATGCCTTCCATTCAGCACCACTTGATAAAATTTCAGCCTCACATCTGTTTTTTAAAATAATACGGTAACGGTCAAAGCCTGAAGATCCACTTACAGATATCCTCCCATATTGCATAGTTTAGCCCTCGATGTTTATTCAACAAAAAGCTATCCAGAAGAAGAAGATCTTTAAAAGCTTCATTTAGTTGAAGGAGTTGGAGAAACAAGACAAATATAACAAGGAAAGAATCCCAAGCATGGGGAAAGATGGTGCAATTAGGACCAAAGACAAGAAACAGAAGACCTACCCAGAAAATTGAACAGAGCAAAATAGAAAAAACTGGTATCGCTTGACTATAATGATCTGTGAAATGCATTTGACAATCCGCTTTTAAGGGCCATTTTGTCAAGCATTTTGTTCTGAGTATTGCCAAATTATTCATCACGCGACCCAGTAGCCCCTGAATGATCTTGGACTCTCTCCTCTTAACCCGCTGTCTCTCTAATCTATTTCATAGGACTTTCAGAGATGACCATCTGCCATTATCCTTGAGCTTTTGGAAGAAAAACAGGATCACAACATGATACTTAAATAATGCACAAACACTGAAAATAAAAATAAAAATGGTTGTAAACCCAAATTTGGGCACCTAATAATTTCAATAAAACTGGATTTCTGTAATGGGTTTTTCATGGGCTTTCCATTGAGGGCAGATAAGAAAGCTAGATTGCAAAATAACTGGATGATATCACAGCCATCCTATGCCAGCCAGTGCTTTTCTAGATCATTCAAGACCCTGATTATAGGAAAGGCAACCTACACTCATATGTGTCTACCTGTGTATTAAAGTCATTTTTGGATGCTCTGATTGGTCCATCAACAAAATCAGTAAAGGGGATGAGCTTTGGCTTCTAATTCTGACATTCCATCTCAAAAACCACACAGCTAGTTCTATCAAGATTGTCATTTTTAAAATGACCTTCTAATGGATACTTTATGACTAAAACATTTTAAAGTATTTGATTTTCTCTCTCTTTTTTTCCCCGTTCAATTTCCTTCCCCTCTTGTGGCTTAATAAAATAATCTCAAGACGATGTCTGCTCGTAATCTTTTCTCCCATCAGTGGAAAAAGGAAAAAGAAAAATCCCTGAGGCTCGCATTAATTTCACAGTCTGCCCTCTGGTTACCAAGAAACTCTCATATATTGCTTCTTGTTTATTTAATACAAACTATTTCCATTCAAGAGGCCATAGCATTTTAGCCTGTGGCTTTAAAATGTGAAATATACTGCATCATTTGAGGGAAGTGGGGTAGGCAGTTAGGAAGGATACACCACACCAGAAAGGCCTGGGGGTCATTTCCCCTTTCCACTAATTAACTCTAATGCATTCTTGTTATATCTTAGCTGCATTGGGCTATTAAAATAGCAAATGTTGTGATGTGGTCTGAGCCTCTTCTTTTTATTGCTTTATGATATCCCTAGACTGCTTTTCTCTGGAAGGCTGAGTTTTATCCCCCACAACAACAACCTTTTGACAAAGATTAGGCTAAAAGGCAGCAACTGGCCCAAAGCCACTCAGCAAACTCTGTGGTCAAGCAAGAACTCAGACTATTTCCATGTTCATTACTGAGAGACCACCCACCACTCACAGTGGTGGCAAAAAAAAGTTTGCTGTCCTAAATGAGATTGCACAGATCATCAACATTATCCTGATTTTGCAGCAGTTTGGTGCAGAACAGTGTTATCCTCTTGGTGGGTGTGCTCATACATTCCCTCTTTGCCGTTTCTCTCCTCTTTGCTGCTGTTACCCTTCTTCTTTCTCAACATGGGGTGAGAAGAATGTAAAAACCAGGGTGCTGAACCTAGGAAGAGCTGCTGGGTGCGCCTAACACCAATTCTGATTTGTCCCATTTCATTTTTGTACCTTCAGGATACTCAAGCTTTACCTAACTCTGCCTCTTCCTCCAGAAATAAATGTAGTGATTTATGGCCTTTGGCTCTGCTGATTTTAGTTGTAAGAATTCTTGGACACCAAATGACATAGCAAAATTGACTGACGCCATTAAGGAAAGCTGTTAGAATGTGCATTTGGGAATCTGCTGAATACCTAATTCTCACAGTACTGTCTAATGTCTATATATATTTACTCATGTTGTGTGGCTGTAGTATTATTGTCCTTATTATCTTCTTTACTACCCCCTTATTGGGATGATGATGATGATGATTCTGTTGTTTTGCATGTACATAAGAGTTTCTGTATTGGAGACAAATTCCTTGTAAAAAAGGAATATTAGGACAGGGACGGTAGGCACGCTGGTGCACTTATGCACGCCCCTTACAGACCTCTTAGGAATGGGGTGAGGTCAACAGTAGACAGTTTAAAGTTAAAGTTTTGGGGTTTGGGAGAAGAAACTACAGAGTCAGGTAGTGCATTCCAGGCATTGACCCCTCTGTTACTGTAGTCATATTTTCTGCAATCAAGTTTGGAGCAGTTTACCTTAGGTTTGTATCTATTGTGTGCTTGTGTATTATTGTGGTTGAAGCTGAATATTCATTGACAGGAAGGACATTGTGGCAGATAATTTTATGTACTATGCTTAGGTCAGACTGAAGTCAGCATAATTCTAAATTGTCTAAACCCAAAATTTGGAGTCTGGTGGCATAAGGTATTTTATTGCGGTTAGAGAAATGGAGGACTCTTCTCGTAAAATATCTCTGGACTCTCTCAATTGTATTTATGTCCAATATGCAGTGTGGGTTTAATTTAATTTAATTTAATTAAGGGTTTAATCACACTTCAATAAAACTGTTCTGTTCTGTTCTTCTGTTCCATCCTGTCCTGTCCCGTCCCGTCCCGTCCCATCCCGTCCCGTCCCGTCCCGTCCTGTCCCGTCCCATCCCATCCTATCCTATCCTATCCTATCCTATCCCATCCTATTGTATTGTATATTGAGGGGTCCTTGGTGCTTTCTGAGCATGCCTGTTTTCTTGCAAATGTTTCATTACATTCGCAAGAAAACAAGCAAGCTCAAAGAGCACCAAGGACCCCTCATTTCAACCCTGAGCTATAAATATTCTCCTTTATTTCTATTCTATATTAATTTTCCTTCCTGATTTTATCCACGCTGCACAACTTTTGCAAAGCTTTTCTGGTGTGCTGATGCATTAGAGCATTATAGGGTGAGACAAGGCAAAAGAAAGAGAAATTGTTTGGAAAAATGATAAGCCTTATTTTAAAAGAAACCTTTAATAAGGTAGCTGCTGACAAAGAGCTTCATAGGTCAGGAATGCAATAATAATGTCAGATTATCACCACAAAGAGCCCATCTCAGGTGGGATTGTTCATTGCATAAGAACTGTGATCCAGTGTTGGGAGGGGGGCACATGAATGAGGCTTCTCAGTTATGATACCATTCTAAGGAATAACCTTGGCCTGAGATTAGATGATGATAGTTTAAGGATCAGGCTGCCAAGATAGAGTTACTCCACTGAGCTTTTGAAGGCTGTAATGATGCTTCCAAGTACTTATTTTTATTATATTCTTATAATAAACTATAATAAATATATTTATTTATTATATAATAAATATTATTATTTATTATATAATAAAGAGCCCTGGTGGCGCAGCAGACTAAAGCACTGTTATTAACATTCAGCTGCCTGCAATTACTGCAAGTTCAAATCTCACCAGGCTCAAGGTTGATTCAGCCTCCCATCCTTTCAAAGGTAGGTAAAATGAGGACCCAGATTGTGGGGGTAATAAGCTGACTTTGTATGAATATATACAAAAAGTATGAAGGCGATTGCTTAACGCATTTTAAGCCGCCCTGAGTCTCCAGAGAAGGGTGGCATATAAATCAAATTTGTGTGTGTGTGTGTGTGCGCGCGTGCGCGCGCGCATTTCTCTCTATCCAGGTTCTACCTACGTAAGCCAAGATGTTATGCAGCCCTGGTTCTTGGCTTATGTAGGTAGAACCTGGCTAGAGAGAAATGCACATAAAACCTACGAAAAAGAAAGAAAAAGAAATATATAGATATATATAGAGAGATATAGATATATAGATATAGATATAGATATATAATTTATAATAAACTACACAACTATATTCTTAGTTGTGGATTTATCTGTATTGTTTTTATTAATGAAAATGACTGAGAGCCTTTGAATTCTGATATAAATTAAAATTAGAAAGTTGAATGAAGATAGATAGATAGAGAAAGAAAGAAAGAGAAAGGAAGGAAGGAAGGAAGAAAGAAAGAAAGAAAGAAAGAAAGAAAGAAAGAAAGAAAGAAAG